>JAJHZJ010000224.1:0-600000 GCA_023548195.1 Bettongia penicillata ogilbyi
CCTTTCAACATCACCCTTTTCATTTTCCTTTTTATGTGTTGCTTTCTCCCTTTAGGTTTTAAGTTCTTTGAGAGCAAAAACTGTCTTTCTTTTTTGCATTCCCAGCACCCAGCACAGTGCCTGATTCAAAATAAACACATAATAAATGGTTATTTACTGAGAGAGTAAAGAATTGTCCAAGGTCAAGTAGTCAGTGAGGATCAAGGGTGAAATCTGAATCTCAATCCTCTGCCATCAGAGTCAACAATATTGAGATTGTACCACAAAGTAGTAATTCCTTTTTGGATCCCCAATTTTGTTTGATAAAGAGGAGATTTTTGTTTGGCTACAGTTTGGGCCAAATGGTCTCTGAAGTCACTTCCTCTAAGATAATGTGATTCAGTAAACTCTATGACTGTAAAGATGTATCCTGTCAAAGTAAGTGATCTGTGAAAAGTATCTAATTAACTTTTTATATTTTCATGAGGATATCTAAAATATTTGCGAAGACCAATCTCTTAAAGATTTCATGGATATCAGAAACATAGCATTTGCGACATCAATTACCGAAATCTTCTTGGCACACTATTTATGGTAACACTTGTATCAATGGAATTTCTTCCATCATGGTACTGACATTTTTTTTTTCCCTGTAAGAATCTGGTCAGTCTCAACTGTTAGGCCTTACTTCATCTTCTTAAGTGATATTTGTTTCATCACATGGTCCATTCCATAGGATGTCAAAATGTGAGTATTCAAATGTGAAGATTTCATTGTAACAAAGGGTGTTACTTAATTGTTCATTATTGAAATATGGGTAAATCTGTTTGTTTCAAGGTACATTTGTCATCCCCTTTCAAGTTTCATTGATAAATGCCTTGGAATGGTGGCATGGCTAAGTCTTTTGCTTAATTATCTGCAAGTTGATTTTCCTTCCAATGACTATTTTGCTATTTTTGAGATAACAATACATACATGCTATTTATCCTCCTTTACAATATTTGAAACAAGGGAGAAAAAAAGTGAAATTGCAGCTAAATGGAAGTATAGCTCTTCCAGTAATCCTTAACAAGGACAATACTTGGAGTTGATTACATTATTCAAACAGAAGCCAACTAGAAATATTTCCTGGGTTATCTGATCATAACACTTAGAAAATATTGTGATATGAGCATGCTCAATTTAGACATTGTGTATGTTGTGATATAATAATGACTCATATTGAATTGTGTGGTTCACCGATATACTCTTGGTTTTATACCCATTTTCCATCTTTTTTTAGCTTTTGGATCAGCATTACAAGAATTTTGCTTTCGATTATTCACCTACTAGAAAATGGCTATTATTTTACTACTTGATATTTAGAGGATCGAGAGATAAACTAAGCTGATCCTAAGAAAATCACTTAGGTTTTTTCAGCCACAGTTTCCTCATCTATAAACTGAGGAGTGTGGATTCAGTGACATCCAAGGCATCTTCTGTCTCTAAATCTATGTCCCTATGATTTCTAACACTGAGCTTACTTTTTGGTACCACAAATTGGCTTGTCTAAAATGCCAATCATTACACTTCCCATTATATTATAAACTCTTGAGGGAATGTTTCACACATATATTTGTAACTTCAACATCTAATATAGTACTTTAATGTTGAATGTGTCTGAAAATTCTAACTTCTTGAGGTTTCTTCTCACATTGAGAAAAGTAAGTTAGAAATATTCCTGTACCACAGTACCAAAATGATATAACAATAATACCTTCAAACAAATGAAAATTTTCATAGTGAAGAGAAAATATTAAGTATACATCCAACAAAATAAATTCATGAATTTACATAATTCATATTAATATGTAAAATTGAGGCTCCAAGGAATAATTTGTATATTATCAAGCAAATATTCTTCTACTCAAATGGATTTGTGATGACATCAATCCAATGTTGCACATTACTATCCACTCAGTTACGGTATTTCCTACAAATTTTTGTTCTATGCGCTCCTCTACACTCAGTAGTAGTGTCCATCCAGGCTTCCTGATGCTTTCCTCAGTTTCTACAGATACTGAGAGGATCTCCATGGAGCACATGGGCTATCTAGATGGCATTACTTGATTTTGACATGTGACCAACCCATCTTTCTTTTTATTCATATATTTCTTTGATATAATTTGTCCTTTATTCTCTTATGTCTTTATACCCATATTTGTAAAATGTTTCAACCTACTCAAACCTATATGTGTGTTTTTTCCATCATGCTCTAGGTGATAATCAGTGTCTATCTTTTTCTGAGATTATACTTTTCACTGTCTTGCAGACCTTCAAAGATAATAGAAAAGGATATTGATATTAAAAGACTTTTCAAAAACTTAGTTTTTAGGAAGGTGGTGTGATGTGATTGGGAAACAAAATGAAAACATTGAATTTGAAGTAAAAAAAAATTATATCTTAACCCCAAAATTAGAACTCCAGGAACCGTATTAGAGACACTAGGAGTAGGGGAGTCACCTTAGGTCACAAATTCTCATAGTGCAGTGATAATGGCTATATAACTCTGTGGATTCTGTTTTCTTAGTTCACAATACAATGTTATATATATATATAGATTCAATAGTCTGGTTTCCTCCAGCTAGAATCTGTATATCACTGAATGCTCACAGTATATTGCTCATAGTTTTCTGAAAAAGAAATAGTTTTAGAGGTAATGCTGTCCAACTTCTCTCCATTATAAATGAGGAAATTGAGACCCAGAGATTTTTAACTCTGTATAAGATCATGTAACTAGGTAATGTCAATGGTAGGTCTTTGGAGCTGGGTGACCTTAGTGACAGCTCAGGGCTATATTGTAATTTCACATTCTATTTTGCATTATTGCAATTTACAGTGAATTGACCTGAAGTAGGCACTTTCCATATCATTTTGATTCAACAATTTAAGCAATTCAATTCAACATGGATTTTTAAAAAATTCCTCCCATGGAGCAAATATCTTGCAAGCACTGGGATTCCAAAGTCAATAATAAAAATCTCTGCCCTCCAGGAGCTTAAATTCTAATGGCTAGAGACAATAATTAACTTTTGAGAAGTTCTAGGGAGAAGACACTATCAACCTTTGGGGAAGAGAGTGGTGGGGTGGGAAAGATAAGGATAAGTTTCTTAGAGATAGGAGTTCTATGAGGCAAAGGTAAGGAAGGCATGTATTCCAAGTATAGAGAAGACTGTGTGTCTACTCATGGAAATAGAAAGATATTGTTTCTCAAAAATAATTAAGGATATAGAACAAGGGACCAATATAAATTAAAGCTTAAAAATAAAGCAGAACAAATAAAACAACATCAAAAATAATAAGGTCAAATTATGGCCTGTGAGAAAAAAATATCTGTCTGATAAAGCACCATGCCATGGTATAAGCTGTAAGTACCAAGACTAGGTTTCAGGTACTTGTTAAGGTAGGCTTGCACTTCAAAGATTCTGTCAATTTATGTTCTCTACATATGTTCTCTTCATAAATTTATGAATTGGTATACAACGCAACATCCTAATCAAAATGCAATTGTAACTGACATCAACCTCTGTCTGACCAGGTCTACATGCCTATGGGGACTTACACCTGATTTTGAATTCCAGAAGCTTGAAGCCTATCTGAAGGTCAAAGAATTCAAACCTTTGAAAATCAGGTATTCTAATGTGACCTACTAAATGTCCATAATTCTGGTTTGTAATAGAATACTAACTCAGTTCTATTAGCCTAAAACAATGTGTAGAATATGTTGAGATGAATATCATTTGAAGGGCATTAGTATTTATATTATTACGGGAAGGCAGCGTTGTGCAGTAGAAAGAACGCTAGATTTGGAGTCATTATATGATATATTGTTTAAATATCAGTCTGTTTCCTAACATATGTAAAACAAATGGAGAATGAATAAATCACCTTTATGAATCTTGTTAGTTCTAAATTCACAGTCCAAAGACCCTCTGTAAATTATTTATATATTCCACTAAAATCTGAATTCATTTATGATTGGACATTTATGATGGACGTGACCCTAGCTTCATCTAGAACTGGCTACGGGAGCCATGTGCAAGGTTGAATAGGACTTAGACAGATGGAAAGCTTTGGAATATGGAATGATGTTTTAGAGACTAATCCAAATTTGTAGAGGATCATCACTAGGCCAGATTTAGGGTTGGAGAAAAAAGGGTCACACCAGTATTGACAAACTGGTAAACCTCTGGAGGAACGTAACCATCATGGTGAAACAGCTTGAGTCCATGCCATATAGGATCAGTCAACAAGCAATGCGTATCAGCTATTCGCCAGGAAGTATATTAGACGCCGGAGATAAAGTGGTGAAAATGAAACGATCCTTACCCTCAAAGAGTTTAAAATCAAATGGCGGAGATGATGTACATGTGTAAGGGTCAGATGAAGGAAATGGAAACATTTAGTTTGGAGAAGAGAAGATTTTGAGGAATGGAATATCATGACTGTATTGAAGTATTTGAAGGGCTATAAAGTAGAAGAGGGAATAGACTTATCTGCTTGAACCCAAAAGAAGAAAAAGGAAGCTAGGAGTGAGAGATTTGTTTTAAAAAGGCAAATTTATATCTAACGTAAGAGAAAAAAAACAATATGGTGGTGCAGTCATTAGAGTGCCAGACCTGAAGTCTGAAAGGCTGATCTTTCTGAGTATAAATCTGACCTTGGACACTTACTAGCAGTGTGACCCTGGACAATTCACTTAATATTATTTGCCTCGGTTTCCTCAACTGTAAAATGAGCTGGAGAACTAAATGACAAATCACTCCAGTATTTTGGCCAAGAAAACCTCAAATGGTGTCCTGAAGAGTTGGACATGACCAAACCACAACAAAGTGAAAATAAAACAAAAACCAATGAAAGTTCTTAACTATAGCAAAGCACATTGAACTGCTTCCAAAGGTAATGAGTTTGCTTGCATTGGAAATTTTTAAGAAATGACTAGATGTTAAGGTAAGTTATCAAACAAATTCTTTTGTTTTTTTGACTTTGGGTTGACTAGATAACTTCTGATGTCTCTTCCTGTTTTATAATTATGTGATAATACTAGGACAGTCAACAGATTTGAAGGACCAGGGCTCAAGTTGTACAAATTTCATCATTGTCACTTAGTTCAAATGTGACCTTAAGCAACTCATTTTAATGTTCTGAACCTCAGTTGTCTAATCTGTAAAATGCAAGGGTTCAACTAGATGACCGCTAATAGTCTTTCCAGCAAGACACAGAAGGGCAACTACTTGAGTTGGTGAAGAATTTACCCCAAAGATGAAATAAAATATCCTTGAAATATTGCAACAAAGGATAGCAGTGCATAATATAAAATACAATAAATTTTTCAAATGTTAGATCACCAAAACATCTTGCTTGAGGGTTAATAGAGCCATAAGATTTCCAGAATATGTATTGTCTTCAATGCAGCTACCCACATCCTTACGGGTATTCGTGTGCTTGAACATATTCCCCCTTATTTGAAAATCTGCATTGGTTTCCCATAAAACTATTGATTTTAAAGGTTTGTTACCCACTTATAAAGCTCTTAATGGCTTCGGACCAATATATTTGCTGGATCTTTTGTCTCTATGTGTCCCCAGTTGCTCACTGAGGTCACAATCAGCAGGCTATTTAGTCTGTCCAAAGTATAATCTCAAAACCCCTGGAGTGAGGCTTTTAGGAAATATGTTCCTTGACTGTGGAATGTAGTTGCAATTTTGATTCGTTATATCCCATCTGTCTGCACTTAAAATGAAACTAAAGACATTTCTATCTTGATGCACTTAAAAACTAGCATTATTATTATAAAATTCTGTCTTTATTGTTTCAATATGTGCATGTCTTTGAGGAAGTATAGCGATACAGAACATACTCCATTATTTAATTGCTATTTTTTATTGCTTTGTTTGTCTGGACCTGGAGAGGTAGAAGAGAGAAGTGCAGAGAGATCTGGGTCCAGAACCAGAAGAATCTGGATTAAATTCCAGTCTTGTTATTGCCTGCCTATTTGACTTTGGATAAATCAAGTAACATCTTTGAGTCTCAATTTGGCAATCCATATAATGAAAAAATTGGATAATATAGCCCTTAAAGGCCCTTCTAGTTCTTAGCATATGATCCTCTGATCCTGTGATTTAATTGGTTAGGTTACACAGGTGGGAACATGTGACTTCAAGGTCACATGTGACCTTCGAGGTTCTTGGGTGTAGCCTTTTACAGAATAAATCCTTTTATTAAGATTTGTTCTGGGAAGTTTTCTGTCAAACTTGAGGACCTATAGGTCTGCATGGGGCCTTGAGGTTACATGTTTCCCACACTTGGGTTAGAAGAACCTCTTGGTGTAGGGACTCACTCCATCAATGTACATGAATTTCTCATTTGAAGATAGGCAAGTATGAAAGGGACCTTAGAGGTCCTCTGATCTAATTCCAAGCTATGTAAATTTTATAGTTATGACCATAGGGAACATGAACATTTCAATGTACAAAGAACAAAAAATGATGATTATAAATAAAATTGTATATTTTTTATTGCATGCCATTTTAAAGAGTGCCAAATCTCATTCTCTATTCTTTTATTTAACATGGTAAGAGGAAAATTCACTTATTTGTTTATTTTCTTATCTGATTTTTTCTTCTTTTGTTTTTTAACATATTCATGGATAATGTTTCTTTTCTTTAGCATTTCTATCACTATGAGCTCCTCTCCAAAACTCATTCACTTTACAGATGATAAAATTGAGGTCTAGAAACTTTAAGTGATTTACCCCAAGTTACACAGGCAATGAGAGGAAGGATTTAAATCCATATTCCATGACTCCAAATCCAGCATTCTTTCCATTGATGCATATGTTAAACAATATGTCAGGTGACTGAGTAGTTAAGTGACTTAAGTTGCACCTGTTAGAGGAAGAAACTCTGAGGGTCTTCCCCTACCAGACTGATTCTTTCATGAAGGCAATGCTGCTCTCTCTTCCTTCTCTTCATTTTCCTCTCCCCACTTCCATGCGAGTGTCATACCCTTATATGTGGGTGCTCTGTCCAAAGGAATATAAATTTTGAATGCTTATACTTGGCAAAATATCTTGAGGTTTGGGGGATAGATTTTTTTTTCCTTTTTTCTTCCCTATTTATTCTATCACTTTAAAAAAAAACAGGGACAATTTACTCTTTTGTTTCCTGTAGTTTTCATTTATGATTTCTTGAAACATAACTCTGAAAAACCAAGATTCATTAAAGCCCATTCGGATTCAAATGGAGCTACTTGACTATGCCTTAAATCCAAATCACTCTTGGTTTCACTGACTGCTCAGCAATAGGTCCCAATCCAAGCCTCATTGTTGGATGGCTCAGAGTGAGTATAAACAATATTTTTTTTTTGGGTTCTAGCCACAAACTCTGAATCTTCCCCTCTCAGAAAGATTCTTTTATGAAGGCAAACTAGATCATCTTCTGCTTCAGTTTTTACCTAGCCTCCAATAATTGAATGGATGTTGCCTCAGATGAACTGAAACCTGGGAAAGCCCTTAAAATGTCAAGGTCTCCCACAGCATCCAAGGCAATTGCTAATCATCTCGACCTATATCTTACCACTAGATTTTAATGACTGTGGAAGAGAGAGTGAGGCAGATGATTTTGTCCAGCCCCTGACTCATGTAAACGCAATTAATTGCAAGTCGACATTGACCAATGATGTCATTAGTCCCCTTCAAGAGCAAAGGATGAACAACAAAGAATAAATCTGTTGGGGAGTAGGATGAGAACCCAATGTTCTACCTATGATATGGCACTGATTAACAAAATAGACTAACATTAAAAATGTTAATTTTCTATCACCCAAAGGACTACTACCTCCCACCCACCATATTTTCCTTCTAAAATTATTATTCTGTGTGTCTGACATTTAGGTGTCTCTGGACCAGGCAGGAAACCAAGTTCCAAAGATAATGTAACATGTGTGAAACTGCTTGCCACCTGAATCCCCCAAATTCCATCTGGTCCTAGCAGAAACTGCTTGGTTGTCACAGTTAAGATTTACCATAGGTAACAGAGAAACCTGAAAGAAAATAAAAAGATCATATAATAGTGCTTTAACCTCTCTATATCTAAACTCATAGAGTATAAAATGGAAGAAATTGCTCAAAAGTGCTTTTTTTTCCTCTAGAAAAGTTTTTTGTATATTATCTGTACTTTTCTCTATTTATACATGTTTTGTTCCCAAGTAGAATATAATGCCATTAAGGACAAGAACTGCTTAATTTTTATCATTATATCCTCAGTCATTTAGCCCTTGTTGGCACTTACACATGTTTCAATTGAATTAGAGAGGAGCTCAGAAAACTGGGTAACTTTTTATTTTCTAAATATTTGCCTTTAGCTTATACTTAATAGGAAGATTCTAGAATTTAAGGTAGCTAGAGTAAGTTGTGGTTAGGTTGTTTATTTTTTTTTTTTTTGGTCAAGTTCAACTCTTCATGACTCCAAGGGGGTTTTGTGGCAAAGATAATGAAGTGGTTTGTCATTTCCTTCTCTAGGGTCCCAGTTTTATAGCTGAGGAAACAGAGGCAAGCAGAGGTTAAGTTACTTGCCCAGGGTTACACAGCTGATAAGGGCCTGAGCACAGATTTTGAGTCAGGTCCTCTAGATTCCAAGTCTAGCTCCTCTATCTACTGCACCACCTAGTCTCTTCAGCTAGAATAACCACTTGACAAAACACAATACATGCCAGAGATTGAGGTGAGAGACCCTTGGTTCTCTATATTTTTTAACCTATAAAATAGACAAACAACAAAATTTGACATCCACGACCTTCTGATTGATACTATGCATGATTAGTATTCGCTGACCTTGACACTCCGTCTGCCTCCTCCATGTCTTTGCACAGGCTGTTTACTCCCTTCTCCAATGCTAGACAGAAGGGGAGATAATATATTTATATACCTTCTACTATGTGCTAGGCACTGTACCAAATGCTTTTGAAAAATATTATCTCATACTAATATATTATATTTATTTGGGGCAACTAGGTGGTGCAGTGGATAGAGCACCAATGCAGGAGTAAAGAGGACCTGAGTTTAAATCTCACCTCAGACACTTGACAATCACTAGCTGTGTGACCTTGGGCAAGTCACTTAACTCCAATTGCCTCATCCTGGGTCATCTCCAGTTATCCTATGAACATCTGGTCACTGGATTCAGATGACTCTGGAGGAGAAGCGAGGCTGATGACCTGCATAACCCTCCCTCACTCAAAAGTCAAGTGCAAGTCTTATCATTATTTCTCTGATGGCATGATCTTCTTCGGCAACAAAGGATAAACACACACACACATATTTATTCAATTAATTAATGTAGTATATTGAAAATTAATCTTCACAACAGCACTGAGAGATAGGTGGCATTATTTCTATATTAGAGTTGTGGAAACTAAAGCAAGTAGAGGTTAACAGACTGGCCAAGAAAAGATCAACTAAGTGTTTGAAGTGAGATTTGAACTCAGGTATTCCTGACTCCAGGTCAGCTATCTCTCCATTATACCCTCAGCTGCCTCAGAGCTAGAACATACTCCATTCTCACCCTGTGAATTCCTTTTTTCTTTACAATTTCAGGTAATGTGAGGATTCCTATGGTAAATTTTTTCTAATATCTTAAATTATTAGTACTTTCTCCCTTATTCCAAAAATATTGTTCCTATACATATTAGATAATATTCTGTTATACTCCAGTAGAATATAAGCTCCCTGACGGCAGGTAGTATTTTCTATTCTGTCTAGTTCTTGTGATTAGCACAATGTACTGCATATAGCAGGTGCTTAATACTTTTTAAAATTTAATTGAACTTGATGCCATTTTTCTCAAATTTCCTCATGCATATACTTGTCAATTTTTAGTTTATAACCTCTTAACAGAATATTAGCTCCTTGTGGACAGGTACTATTGCCTCTTTCATCTCTGTATACTTGTTAGCTGGAACAGTGCTTGCTCATAGTAGATTTTTAATAGGTGACTTTTTAAAAAAAATTACATTAGCCCTAAAGCTGCAAATTAAACTTCCTTTAGATAAACTGTGAAGTTCTTCCCTTTAGTTTCATGTGTTGATTTTCTATTCCTTTCTTCCCACTTTTTTTATGTGCAAAGCTGATATCTCCAATAAATATATCTATAAAATTGAGGTCCTAGGTGATGGTAAACTTATGAGTGCTGGTCATTCCTTCTGTTGTTCTTTATTATGCTACTTTCATATGCTACTTTCATAAACAAAAAGGATGTACCTTTTTGTTTAAAGGTAGTTTGCAGTTAGGAATATTTTAAATATGGATACAGAATCATGTATGCAAAATTTTTCAATATTACTAGTTTAAAAGGAAAAAGTTTAGGAATAGTTTGAAGAAAATGTGTTGACAAAGTATCATTCGCTTTTTGAAACTCTACCTATCCTTTAAGACCCAACTCAAAGGTTGTTTTCTTTATAAAACATTTCCTAATTGTTTTCCCTATAACACCTATATAAAATAAAATTTCCTTCACCTGATATTTGAATCTTTCCACAACTAGGCTCCAATCTGCCTTTCACACCATATTTCATAGTTCCCCCTTTCATTCATCTAAATTATATTCAATGATCCACCAATATTGTCCTGTATCCTCTTGCCTCTGTATTTTCTCAGGCCATTTCACATTTCTAGAACAAAGTGTTTGTATCTCCTTTGGATTAAATTCCTTTCTTCCTTCAAGACTCAGCACAAACACAATCTCCTATTAGTAAGGTTTTGCCCCTAAATATCTACCAAGCCACTTACCCAGCCACCTGAAAATCATTTCTTCTTCAAATATTCTTACAGAATATCCTGATTTTCTACCTTCTCCACACCCCATATTATACTGAATCTTTGTCTATATCCTTGCTATATTTTTCCCATTTCATTTCAAGGTGCTCAAGGACAAAGAACATGCAGTTTTCCATCTTGGTATTCAAGCCAAACAGGACACTCAGTTAGACCCTCATTAATGAGGAAAATCCCTCCAGAAGGCAAGTTATGTCTGTCTTCCCATACTGTACAGTTCTTATCTATATTCTCCCATGCAACTTGATAGAGACTTCCCAACCTGTTGGAAGCTTTCTTCTTGGATTTTTAACATCATGTGAATTTTAATGTAGTACCAACGTTTTTAATCTTTTGCTCTGCCTAACCAGCCAAACATGACTAAACAAATTTTTTATGATCACCTCCAAGGAGAACCAAAGTACTTTGAATATTATAGACAGACATTTTATAAATATATACTGATTTCAGTTGGTGTCAAATTATTGGGGAAAGGGATACAGTATCTGAACCAAATGAACTTGGAAAGACTGTGGGAGACAGTGGAAGAGAGAAGAACCTAAAATACTGTTGATCATGAGGTCACCTAGAGTCAGACATGATCTTGTAACTGATCAACAGTTCAAAGCAATCCTTGTAATCTCTCTAGAATGATTCCCATTACCCTTTATCTTGAAATTTTGAAAGATTTGTCACTTCATCTATGTGATTATTTACTGAATCAAAGAAGGTCACAATGATTTCATAATTTGCCATGGCCTAAAATTTTATCACCTGGTATTCCATCTTCTGTAGACTCCTGTTCTTCACAGGTAAAGTCCTTGAAGGGAGGTGCACAAATCTTTGTTTAAGTTCTAATTTTCAATGTGCTGGAGCCTGCCAGAGCCTGTGTTCCACAGACATAGCCTTGGAGAAATTTGAATCATTTTCATACTATGATTAAATCATTGTTGTTGTGGTTTAATGGATGAGGCAAATTATGCACTTAAGAAATACAAATGGAATTAATATGAGGGGATATTTTTATGAGGAAATTTTCTTTAGATGTTTTTAATGGGGAAATATTTTTAGATTTTTAGATGTTTTTATTCCATGAAAGTATTGTCTAATTATAATCACTAAATCCATGCCAATCTACTATTTATTAGTATTTTAATACAAACATTTACTAATTCATCTTTGCTAATTGTAAGAAATCTGTCCAATTTAGTCTCAGGGATCGTTGAACAGGGAAAGACATTAGGAGTTATTGTAGAGTGATCAGACATGGCAAAGTTGTTCTGAGCCCACCATTTCATCTACTCATATTCAAACTAGATATTTTCTAACAGGAAAGAGAAATAAGAAAAAAATGAAAGAAATAGAAATATATGGTAGAGAGTACCTCAGTGTGAGAAAGATTTTGAAGAAAGAATGATAATTATTCGTAACATGGATCATCTTTGCAAAAATTCAAGAAAATATTCATTTCACATGCAGGACTTTGGAGCAATAGCCACATTGCATCTATGTTCCTTTTCTGCCTTTTTTTTTCAGTACTAGGCTGTCTCTCAACAGTAGTAGGAAAAAATAATTTAGTCAGACATAAGTACCACAGGAAGTGAGAACTTTATTAAGACAGTGTGGTTGGGGGCCCTAAAGTGGTTTAGAAAAGGAGAGGAGATCCTCAGTAAGGATGACCTGAGGCCTAGGGAAATGTTACCCACAACTCAGGGTTAAAACTCAATTGTAATGATTATAATTATAAGCTGCTAAAAATAAAATAAATAATGAGTAAGCAAAGGAAAAAGAATCTGACCACATATATGTACTTTTGTATAAAAGAAGATGTGGGTTCATATTCAGAAGTTAGTGAGGTTTAAAAAAATAGCCTTTCCTACCCCAAAGAATAACATCTAATGGTCACAAACCCAAAAAAATTTCTTGGAAAAATTTAAAAAGGAATTTTAAAATCAAATAACAAAAAAATTCAAAAATCAAAGAGATTGAGGGAAACTTAGAAAAAAAAATAAAAACAACCCAAGAAAATTATGAAAATAAAATTAACCAATTCGAAAAAGAACCAAATCTTAATGAAGAAAAAACAAAAAAAGCACAACATTTAACATTTTTAAAGTTAGCCAGTCAGTTGAAAAACATTAAATTATTTCTATGTACCAGTATATTACCAAGCATTGGGAATATAACAAACATCAAAAACATAAAAACATGATCTGGTCTTCAGTGGGGTCACATCATAATGTGAGAATCAGTGTGTTCACCATTGTATAAACTACATGCAAGGCAGAGAGAGAAACTGCATAGGGAGAGAGAGAGAGACAGAGACAGAGAAAGAGACAGAGAGAGACAGAGAAATACACAGAGAGAGACAGGGACAGAGAGACAGAGAGAAACAGAGAAAGACAGAGAGAGACACAGACAGAGAGACAGACAGAGAGACAGAAAGAGACAGAGAAAGAGAGACACAGAGACAGAGAGAGGGATAGGCATACTATCCTATCCTCCTAGTGGGGGAGATGAGGGGATAAGAGTGAATGGAGGGGCAAGAGTGACAGAAGCATCCTACAAAAGGTATGATTTAATTTTTTTTAGTTAAATTTATTTAACTTTTTACATTCATTTTCACAAAATTTTGGGTTCCAAATTTTCTCCCCATTTGTCCCCTTCCTCCACCCCAATACACTGAGCATTCTAATTGCCCCTATCACCAATCTTCCCTCTCTTCTATCATCCTTCCCTTCCCTTGTCCCCATCTTCTCTTTTGTCCTGTAGGGCCAGATAACTTTCTATTCCCCATTACCTGTATTCCTTATTTCCTAGTAGCAAGAACAATACTTGACAGTTGTTCCTAAACCTTTGAGTTCCAACTTCTCCCCATCTCTCCCTCCCCACCCATTCCCTTTGGGAAGGCAGCCAATTCAATATAAGCTATATCTGTGTAGTTTTGCAAATGACTTCGATAATAGTCGTGTTGTGTAAGACTAGCTATATTTCCCTCCATCTAATCCTGCCCCCATTGCTTCTATTCTTTCTTTTGATCCTGTCCCTCCCCAAGAGTGTTGATTTCAAACTGCTCCCCCTTCCCACTGCCCTGCCTTCCATCATCCCCCCGACCCTGCTTATCCCCTTCTCCCCCACTTTCCTGTATTGTAAGATAGGTATTCATACCAAAATGAGTGTGCATTTTATTCCTTCCTTTAGTCGAATGTAATGAGAGTAAACTTCATGTTTTTCTCTCAGCTCCCTTCCTTTTCCCTCCACTAAAAAGTCTCTTACCTGCCTCTTCTATGAGAGATAATTTTCCCCATTCCATTTCTCCCTCTGTCCTCCCAATACATTTCTCTCTCACAACTTAACTTCATTTTTTAAGATATGATCCCATCCTATTCAATTCACTCTGTGTTCTCTGTCTCTGCATGTGCATGCACGTGTGTGTGTGTGTGTGTGCGTGTGTGTGTGTGTGTGTGTAAGTGCAATCCCACCAACTACCCAGATACTGAAAAGTTTCAAGAGTTACAAATATTGTTTTTCCATGTAGGAATGTAAACAGTTCACCTTTGGTAAGTCCCTTATGACTTTTCTTTGCTGTTTACCTTTTCATGCTTCTTTTCATTCTTGGGTTTGAAAGTCAAATTTTCTTTTCAGCTCTGGTCTTTTCATCAAGAATGCTTGAAAGTCCTCGAATTCATTGAAATATTAGTTTTTCCCCTGAAGTATTATACTCAGTTTTGCTGGGTGGATGATTCTTGGTTTTAGTCCTAGTTCCTTTGACTTTTGGAATATCATATTCCACATCCTTTGATCCCTTAATGTAGACGCTGTTAGATCTTGTGTTATCCTGATTGTATTTCCACAATACTGGAATTGCTTATTTCTAGCTGCTTGCAATATTTTCTCCTTGACCAGGGAACTCTGGAGTTTGGCCACAATGTTCCTAGGAGTTTCTCTTTTTGGATCTCTTTCAGGAGGTGATTGGTGGATTCCTTCAATATTTATTTTGCCCTCTGGTTCTAGAATATTATGGCAGTTTTTCTTGATAATTTCATGAAAGATGATGTCTAGGCTCTTTTTTTGATCATGGCTTTCAGGTAGTCCCATAATTTTTAAATTGTCTCTCCTGGATCTATTTTCCAGATCAGTTGTTTTTCCAATGAGATATTTCACATTCTCTTCCATTTTTTCATTCTTTTGGTTTTGTTTGGTGATTTCTTGGTTTCTCGTAAAGTCATTAGACTCCATCTGTTCCATTCTAATTTTGGGAGAACTATTTTCTTCAGTGAGCTTTTGAACTTCCTTTTCTATTTGGCTAATTTTACTTCTGAAAGCATTCTTGTCCTCATTGGCTTTTTGAACCTCTTTTGCCAATTGAGTGAGCCTATTTTTCAAGGTGTTATTTTCTTCAGCATTTTGTGGGGTCTCCTTGTTGACCTGCTTTTCATGCTTTTCTTGCATCTCTCTCATTTCTCTTCCCAGTTTTTCCTCCATCTGTCTAACCTGATTTTCAAAATCCTTTTTGAGCTCTTCCATGGCCTGAGCCCATTGAATATTTATTTTGGATGTTTGGGATACAGAGGCCTTGACTTCTATGTCTTTCCCTGATGGTAAGCATTGCTCTTCCTCATCAGAAAGGAAAGGAGGAAATATCTGTTCACCAAGAAAGTAACCTTCTATGGTCTTATTTTTTTTCCCTTTTCTGGGCATTTTCCCAGCCAGTTACTTAACTTCTGAGATTCCTTTCCACCCCCACCTAGCCTCTAGATCCACCCAGCTAGTGCTTGGTGTCTGAGATTCAAATGTTGCTTCCCTCAGGGCTTTCAGTGGGGCTGGGGCTGCTATTCAGTGTGATATTAAATTCAGGTGCTCAGGTGGGGGCAGGGCCACCTCACAGGGCTCAGTTCCCTCAGGAGGTTTACATAGATACCTTCAACAATGGATCCCAGTTTCTGCCTGCTTTGGGAGCTCCTGTCTGCTGCTGCATCTGCCACTGCCTCCCAGGAGTGCCTGAGTTATGGAGACACCCCTCTCCCCTCTCAGCCCGGTCAGATAGGCTCTCTCACTGACCTGTAGTGCCTGTGGGTGGAGGGACCTTCTCGGCCGCCAAAGATTCCATCCCTGAAGCCTGTTAAGATCTGCTCCTCTCGTTGCCATGTGGCCAAGGCACGGTTGGGCTCTGCTCCAGGTCTGGTGCATGACGGACTTTTGGTGTCAGTTTTTCAGGGCTCTCTGGAACAGAAATCTCCTCCACTCCATTGTTGTGTGGCTTCTGCTGCTCCAGAATTTGCTGGGAGTTCTTCTTTACAAGTATTTTATGGAATATGGGTTCGGAGCTAGCATATGTGAATCTTTCTACTCTGCCATCTTGGCTCCTCCCCAAGAAGGTATGATTTGAGTTGGTTTGTGAAGGAGGGTGGGGAAGTCACTAGGTAGTTAAGATAAAATCTACTGCAGGAACAGGATATGTAATGTGTGTGTGTATGTGTGTGTGTATGTGTGTGTGTTTGTGTGTGTATTACTTGGCAACATGGCCTCTTTTAGACACAATCATTTATTTTACATGATTTCAAAGGAACAAGTATACAGTTCACAAAATTTTGGCATTGTGCGTGAATTCTTTAGAAAGTCACTCATCATATTGGATATCAAGTGCATCTTTGAAAAACAGTCCATTTTTCTAAGTAGGCTTAATCATAGTTCACAGGTTTTTATAGGAATTCAAATCAGGCAAACTGTAAGGTCACTGAAGCATATTTATCAAAAAATCTTTGATAAATTTCTTAGGCTTTTCATGACCTAAGATATGGTGTAATGTGACATTGAAGTATTTCATCTCCATTTTGGAATTTCTGTAATTCCAGGATGATTCACTTTTTAGTATATGACTGTTTGTTCATCATTCCTTCAGCAGAGAAAAGATTTCTAGGCTCACTAGAAGTATAATAATTCCCTCCAAAATATTTATTGTGCATGTTTGATTCTGACAAAGATGCCCATATCTTACAGACTCTCCTGCATCTGACAACAAGTTTGATAGAGCCTTGAGAGAAATAGGATATCATCAATAAAAAATACCTTTTTATGTTCTCCAGTATGCCAGTCCTTGATTTTTTTTTCTTGCAGCAACAGTTAACAACCTTTCTTTACTAGAATTCTTGCTATTCTCCAACCTTCAAGAAGTCTAATACACATTGTAAGGAATATAAATCGAACCCTTGCAGATTCTCAGGCCCTCTGAAGTCTCTTGACTTTTCTGAGAATTGGTTAGACTATTTTGAAGATATAGTTTGCAAGTTGTGAGTTTTGTTGTGATTCTAGCTGTTTATTTTTTATTTGTTTTTGACTATAATTTCCTTTTTGGTTTGATATGAGTGGTCTTATTTCATTGTGAGCTTTAATGTCCTTGAAACACTTAGTTTCTCACAATAGTAACTGTTTTATCTCTCTAAATCACTGTTGTATAATCTTTAGAAGCCACAACTTTTATTCAATTTCTGGAAGCAATATCCATTCTTAAAAATAAGACAATTAAAAACACATCTAATGAGAGCAATAACATGTGTAGAGTGCAAGTCCAGGATTCATTTGACAGAGAACTGATGAATGATACAGAAACCAATTCAATGACATTGTACATGCTCAGGATCAGACTTCTGAATCAACCCAGTGTCAGCAGAAGCACACATACGGACACATAGCCATAAAATATATCATATTAAAGTTATTGCTTATACCCTCAAAATTAACAAAGTCATCTTTTGACTGATAGAGATAGATGGATGAATGGATGGATGGATGGATAGATAGATGATAGACAGACAGATAAATAAATAGATAATCTACCTATCCCTCTCCAAAGGAGCTGCCTGGAAGTGATCATGACATTGGTGCTCTGTTCTCTTCTAAAAGGGATAGTACTTCAGAATTACATCTATTTTCCTCTCAATTATTTTGGTTTTAAGACACATTTAATAAGGAGGTTAACCAAAGTTTACACATGCAAGTTTGACTCCATCTCACCAGATGCTAGTTATACAAAAGACGAACACAAATAATGAACAGTTAGTAAATTCATTTATTCAAGCAGATGGCAAACAGAAATCAGAGAAGTTCCACAGAATGGAATACACTAGAAAACACATGAGTCAATGATATCTTTATATGAGAGAGAGAGCTATGATCTTGCTCAGTGAAAATATAGACCCCAATCTTATTCAAGAATAAACATTACCAGTGCTTTAGTCACTAAATTGGAAAGAAGCTTTAAAGTGCCACATGTTATGTTGGAACCAGGACTAATGACGATCGTGATGATAATGATAATATCTATGATTTATATAGTTGCTGTAAAGTTTGAAAAACACTTTATATATTTGAGCTCTTTTGGTAACCAGAAAGGTAATATCTATTTGGTAATATCTATTTACATATTCTGTTTATACCTCCACTAAGGTCAATTTAGGCCATGTTCTCCCTGTTACACATCGTTAAGTCTTTTTGAAAACCTCATTTATAATTTTATTTCATTCAAACAGTAAGTACCACATAGATATTTACTTCTATTAGTTCTATTTCAAAAATTGAGTAAAATTAATCCTGTATTATTTGATAACAAATATTACCTTGTGATTCATCCTTTTCCTTGTAAAGACAGGCAGCTTCTGAAGGGTGTGAGCAAGTAATATGATAATTTTTAGCCTCTAAGGCATCTTCTCATCATTGCCCATCCTAGGTTGGGCCCCTCTCAAGTGAGACCCTTGCTTTACCACTTCTTTACCACTTAAGCAGAGAACCATCTTAAACTAGTTTTCCCTAGGGGATATCTCAAGGCCTTGTTTTCTAATCAAGGTTGGGGGAGACTTGCTCTTCAGTGGGGAAGCCAAATTTGAAGAAAACTTGATTGAGATGTTTGTTTGTTTGTTTTTTTTCTAACCAAGATTCGTAGAGGCAGCTGGGCCTCATGAAGCAGCTAGAATTCCTTAAGAGTCAAAAAGGGATATGATCATGCACACCTGAAGACCAACCTACCTACCCTCTAGCAAACATAAAGAGTATCTTATATTTCCTAGAGGGTGTTCTCATAATGAACTGTCTTGCTAATGAGAAGAAAGACACACCTAGCTTTAAAGGGCCCTGTGAATTCACTCATTGTCTTTGGTGACAAGGAGAGATCTAGAACCAATTTATTGTTTACTGCTAGCCTAATTAATAATTTGATAGACTGTGCCTGGAATTTTGTCTCTCAGAGTTTCATTCAGGACAAAACTCAACTTTCTCTTTGTTAGGTCCTAAAAAAGAAACCTAGGAACCAGAAAAATGGGTTGGAAAGAAGTAACTTAAAAAGATCAGATGAAAATAGTATGTTTGGGAGAGGGGAGATACATTTTTTGAAAAAAGAGGAAAGATATTAAATGAGGTATTCCCTGGTTCTAAGCACAGTACTTCCAGCCAATCAGGGTATATGACACAGAAAGAATGTAATTGATCATTCAAATATGGCCCTGTGTCCTGCTGAGGCCCTGGGCTGCATGGATATACAGCAAGTCACTTTTTCTTTTCAATTTTTCTCAGCAAGAGGCAGCTAGTTTTTTCGCTCAGCAAGCAACACACAGCATGGGAGGCTTTGAACAATCCTGCACTGCAGGGAATGTTTTGCAGAAACTGCATGACAAGATTGCCAAAAGGATTACCTCTTAATTTTCTTTGTCCTTGGGTTTATTTCATCTAATAATGGGGTAAATATGGTTCCTTCTGCACCAGAGAAGGAATTTATTCATGAACCACATTTGATAAAATGCCTTTAAAATCCTTGCTGAACACTTTTTTTCTGTTACAGTACAAGTATATTTTTGCTTGACTAAAACGGTTTACCATGGATGTAGAAGCTGTGAAAAAAGAATTTGCTCTAGCACCACCTTGAATCAAAGGTGGTAAACGCGAGAGTTTCTTCCTTTCTTGTTCAATTCTAGCCACCAAAATTTCGAGAAGGAAATTGATTTGGTAAACCATGTCCCTAGGAAAGCAAATAGAATGGTGACTGGCCTCAACACCATCAAGATTATGTGTGTATTGTATGAAAAAACCTGTGATGTTTAGTCTAAAGAAAATAAGACTTGGTAAGGACATATTAGTTGATTTCAAATATTTGATGGGCTATCAAGAAAATAAAGGATTCTATCTATCATTTCTCTATCTTATCTATCTATCTATCTATCTATCTATCTATCTATCTATCTATCTATCTATCTATCTATCTAAGAAGTAGAGTCAGTACTCAAACTCATATGCTCTGCTTCTCAGCATTTCATCTCCCACCAGCATGCCTTTGTACTTACTATCCCCTGTGTCTGGATTTCTCTGCCCTTTAATCCCTGGCTTTTGGTTTTCCTGACTTCCTTTAAGACTCAGCTGAAATGCAGTATCTGGCAAAAGACTTTTCACAGTCTCCCTAGCTGCCTGTCTCTTCCCTCTAAGATTACTTTGCACATACTCTACGTATAACTTGTATGTGCTTAGTTACTTACATAGGGTTTCTTCCAATCACATGTGAGCCCCACAAAGGCAAAGATGTTTTTTTTTTCTTTTTTGTATCCTCAGCACTGAGCACAATACCATTTAGGTACTTTATAAAGGCTTGTTGACTGACTTCCAAATCAAAGCTATTTCTTGTATTGAATGGAATTGAAATGTAGACATATAAGTTTCCCCCTTGCAGAAGTTCTGCCATAAAAGGTTAGATGACATTTAGTCATTAAACATTTATTAAGCTCCTACCACTGCACTAACCATTGGAGTATTGCTGTTATTATTGTTGTCTCTTGTTTTTAAAGAGCCCCCATGACATCCCAGGGTGATATCTTGACTTGCTTGTGAATTGAATTTAAGTGAGGCAGAGTTGTACAAAGTCATCAGCCTCCCTCTCTCTTTCCCTCTCTTGACAAAAGTCAAGAAGAGAGTAGATCACTTTGGCATCTTTGATGGCTGACCAAGCTGTAAGCCCTCCACAATGCCTGCTTTAGTCACTCTTACGACTGTTGGAACAAAGTGCTTTCATCTGCCCACTCCACCCAGGGAAGTCTTTACATGCTTAAGTTAGATATCCTACCTCCCTGATGTATGTGAGGTCTGTTGGTTACCCTGAAACTGGCTCAGCCTTCTGCTGAGATGGTTTTACCAGGGTGTGGCCATTACAGTATCACTTATCCTTGAAACCACAGATGAGAGTTGGGTGAGAAGTGAATACCAAAGGTGGAAGAACAGCCCAGAAAAAAGTTCTGAAGTTCTCCCACCATAGGGGCTAGTCCTCCCTGGACATTCCATATGATACCAACATATTGAAAGTATCTCCAAACTCCTATAACAAAAGTTTCCTCTAATGCCAAGTCAAATAAAAACAACCAAAAAAAAAACCTGGGAAAAATAATTTTAAGTTGAATACTATGACTGAACCAAATCCTAGTAGCATTTAGGTTACATTTAAATGAACCTGAGAAAACAGAGCAAAACACTGGAAAATGTCATTCAGGCATGCCCAACTCTTTGTGACCCCATTTGAGGTTTTCTTGACAAAAGAGAGTGGCTTGTCATTTTCTTCTGCCACTCATTTTACAGATAAGGAGACTGAGGCAACGACAGCTAAGTAATTTGCTTAGGATCACACAGCTAGTAAGTTTTTGAGGTTACATTAGAACTCAGGTCTTCTTGACTCCAGGTCTGGTATTCTACTCACTGTGCCATCTAGCTGCCCCGGAAAAAAAAATAAGTCCACACAACATACCAATTACTATGCTACTGAATAATCTAGATTTTTCTATAAAAGTAATGCTAGAAGGGGAAGGAGCCAAGATGGAAGAATGGAAACTTGGACCTGCGGTAGTTCTCCCCACAGAGCTCATAAAATACCTGTAAAAAATGACTCTAAACAAATTCCAGAGCAGCAGAAGCCACAAAACAACAGAGTGAAAGTGATTTCCAGCCCAAGACAACCTGGAAGGCTCACAGGTAAGGTCTATCATGCCAGGCTCAGAGCAGAGCATAGCCCAGACTGAGTCATGCAGCATGAACAGAACTAGAGCAGGCTTCAGGGTGCAGAATCCCAGGTGGGAGCTGCAGTTCCCAGATTTCTCAACCCACAAACGCCAGAGACAGCTTCAAAGGTTAGTAAGAAAGTTTTTTCACCTGGGTGGGAATGATCCAGCCCCAGCCCCAGCCCCAGGGCAGTGTCAGCCACTGTGGCAGCAGCATCCATTTTTGTAGCTCTTAACCTTAAGACTCTGGGGAAATTCAATGACTGATCTGGGTCTCAGTTGTGAGTGGGGGTCCTGGGGTGAGGAGGAGAGCTGACAAGGTAGAATTAGTGGTGACTGTGGAGAGGGAGCCCTACTTGTAGTTCCAGGGCAGAAAAACCTGTGGTTGCTCACAGATAAGAGTACAGGCCAGGAGAGGAGTAAACTCCTCTCCCTTGATTGTGTCACCTTGGAGGAACTGAGAACTTACAGGTCCTTAGAGTACACCCTCCACTTGACAAAGGACTCAAAAATCAAGTAACTGGCTGGGAAAATGGCCAAAAAAAGAGGAAAAATAAGATTATTTTCTTGGTGAAAATGTATTATCTTTCATTCTTTCAGATGAAGAAAAACATAGCATACCATCAGAGGAAGATATAAAAGTCAAGGCTTCTACATCCAAAACCTCTAAGAAAAATGCAATGGTCTCAAGCCATGGAAGAGCTCAAAAAGGATTTTGTAAATCAAGTAAGATTGCTATGCAAGGACTTAAAAAATTCCCCTTCTTGGCAAAATGCCTTCCACATCCAGAGAAAGAACTATGGATCAATTACAGAGTGAAGCAGATCATTTTCTTTTGGATTGTTTTGGTTTGTTTTATGATGTCTCACATTCATTTTAATTCTTCTATGCAACATGATTAATGTGAAACTGTATTTAATAAGAATGCATGTGTAGAACCTATATAAAATTGTATGCCTTCTCAGAGAGGGAGTGAGGAGGTAGTGGAAAGGAGGGGGAGAGAGGGAAAAAAAGTCTAAAATATAGGGAAGTTATTGTAAAACACCGTAAAAAAAAATAACAAAAAAAAATTAAAAAGAAACAACCAACAAAGTCCAAAACATAGATAAATTCACTGTGAGCATAGCTCATAAATGTGCATACAGGGTGTTCTTAGTGTACCTAGGCAAACAATAACTTCTCAAAAATTATTTTGTGTACTACTTTTGAGGTATGTATTTTTTAAAGTAAAGATTTTTTTTAATTAAAAAGGAAAATCAAATAAGAGAGGTGGAAGAGAAATTGGGAAGAGATATGAGAGTGATGCAAAAAAATCATGAAAAGCGAGTCAGCAGCTTGTTAAAGGAGACACAAAAAAAAATGTTGAAGAAAATAACACCTTTAAAAATAGACTAATCCAAATGTAAAAGAGATCTAAAAAGCCAATAAGGAGAAGAATGCTTTAAAAAGCAAAATTCACCAAATGGAAAAGGAGGTTCAAAAGCTTGCTGCAGAAAATAGTTCTTTAAGAATTAGAATGGAGCAGATGGAAACTAATGACTATGAGAAATCCAAGAGTGAAAAAAATAGAAGACAATGTGAAATATCTATTGGAAAAACAACTGACTGGAAAATAGATGCAGGAGAGACAATTTAAAAATTATTGGTCTACCTGAAAACCTTTATCAAAAAAAGAGCCTTGACATCATCCACCAAGAAATCATCAAGGAAAACTGCCCTGATATTCTAGAACTAGAAGGTAAAATAAAAATGGAAAAAATTCATCAATCACCTCCTGAAAGAGATCCCAAAAGGAAAACTCCTGGGAATATTGTAGCTAAATTACAGAGTTCCCATGTCAAGGAGAAAATATTACAAGCAGCCAGAAAGAAATAGTTCAAGCATTGTGGAAATACAATCAGGATAGTACAAGATCTAGCAGTTTCTACATTAAGGGACTGAAGGGCTTGGGATATGATATTCCAGAGACCAAAGGAGATAGGATTAAAACCAAGAATCACCTACCCAGCAAAACTGAATATAATACTTCCAGAGGGAAAATGGAATTTCAATGAAATAGAGGACTTCCAAGCATTCTTGTTGAAAAGACTAGAGCTGAATAGAAAATTTGACTTTCAAATTCAAGAATCAAGAGAAACATGAAAAAGTAAACAGGAAATAGAAGCCTTAAGGAACTCATTAAAGTTGAATTGTCTACATTCCTACATGGAGAGATAATATTTGAAAATCATGAGACCTTTTTCACTATTAGTGTAGTTAGAGGGAATATATATATGTGTGTGTGTGTGTGTATGTATATGTATGTAATGTAGGTGTGTATGGGTATGTATGTCTGTATATGTATATTATATACATGTAGGTATACATATGTACATGTGTATATGTGTGTATACATATACATATAGAAGGCACAAGGTGAACTGAATATGAAGGGAGGATACCTAAAAAAATAAAATTTACTGTTGAATGTAATATACTAGGAGTAAAAGAACGGAGAGGTAGAATGTATCAAATCATCTCACATACAAGAGGGAAGCAAGAGCTTCTACAATGGAAGGGAGAAGGGGGAGCTGAAAGGAAATAATTGAGCCTTCCTCTCATGGGATTTGGTTTAGGAGGGAATAACACACAATTGGATAAGGAAATTTATTTTACTCTGCAGGAGGGCAAGGGGGAAGTGTATAGGAGAGGGAAGATAATAGGGACAGCAAATTGGGGAAAGGGATAATCAGAATCAAACTCTGTTGTGGGAGTACAGATCAAGGGAGAGGATAGCATAAATGAAGGGCAGGATAGGACAGAGGAAAGTGGTTAGTCTTTTACAACATAACTGTTATGGAAGTGCTTTGCATTGTTACACATGTATGTCCTAAATTAAATTGCTTTTCTCAATGAAAGTGGGTGGGGAGGGAGGGAGAGAATATGGAACTCAAAACTTTAAGAATGAATGACAAAAATTTTTTTAGCATGCAACTGTAAATTAACCTGTACAGGCAATGGAGTATAGAAACCTATTTTGCCCTACAGGAAAAGAGAGGTGAAGGGAAATAGAAGAAGGGTGCATAATAGAAGGGAAGATGGACTGGAGGAAGGGGTGGCTGGGGTGCTTACTGTCCTGGGGTGGAGGGTGGGGAGAGATGTGGAGAAAAATTTGAATTCAAATTCTTGTGAAAGTGACAGTTAGGAACTGAAAAATAAATAAATTATATGTATATTATATATATTTAAATTGTGATATTTAGCACTTTCCATCACTTTTTAAGATCATTTTACTATTGTCATTACAAATAATGTAGTTCATATAGGAAAAAGTAATGCTGGACATTATATAAAGATTTAAAGTTTACAAAGCAATATATGTACAAAATCTCAATTGATCTTTACAGTAAGCTATTATTATCATCCTATATTATCATATCAAAAAGAAATTGATACTCACAGAGGTAAATTTAAATACTGGCTTCATTCAGAGTCTAAAGATTTTGATTCTTATCCCAACTCTAGGTCTTCTGGACCATGTAACCATAAGTGAGCCATGTGAGCTTTCTATGCCTCTGTTTTCATGAAAGAACTTGTCTCCACAACTTGTGCTGTGTTCTAGTTGAACAGCAAAAGAATCAGAGTAAATATCTTCTAAAGAATCTTCTAATCCTAATTATATGATCTAATACAATGCCATTAGTGAAATTTGAAACTACAGTCCTCCTGAATCAAAGTCCATGGTACTGAGGCTTTTCCTAACCATCCCAGCTCCTAGCATCTTTTCCTGTGAGGTTACTTTCCATGATTCCTGTGTGAATGTATCTTGTATTAACCTACATATGTGTATATAAGTGTATATGTGTGTATGTGTATATATGTATATATATGTATGTATATGTGTATATATACATATGTATATTTTTTTCCTTCATTTGTATATAAGCTACTTGAGGGCAGAGTTTTGTTTTTTTTTTCCTTTGTATTGTGAATATTTAACAAAGGCCTGTGGTATAGCAAACACTTAAAAAATCATATTGAGTGATTAATTGCAGTGCTTCAGACTGTGAAATAGTTCCTCAAGCTATAGCAATCTAGATAGATGAAATGACCAGTTCATCACAAATCATCCTGTCAAGTTGTTGGAAGCATCGATCCTTTATTTATTGTATCGATGGGATCTCACCCTAAATAAATATACATCGATGGAGGGAGTTTACACTCCAGCAAATATCTTTCATCAGTGCAATGGGAAGTCTGGGTACCCAACTCACAGAATTTTGCCCCCTTTAAGAAAAAAAACTTCTGTTCTGAGATTTCTGCATAACACATTCAGTTATTTCAATTGTGTTCATAATTCAGGATCACAATGAAATCAATGTTTACACAGGCTATCCTATATAGATGAGAGAAAATAATCCATTGTGCTATGCTAAATTGCCAAAATCTCAATCAAAGCAGTCAATGTATTTTCTTGGAGTGTTTTCTCATTGAGTGATCCATTAGAATTCTCTCTGATATTAGGTTAATTTATCTTTAAAATGTTGTCATTTTATTTTGCCACAAAGCTTATCTGAAATACTATTGTCTCATTACACTTATGTCCTCTTATTCATCTTCCATCTGCTTATACTGCTTTACTTCTTTTTATAATCTATCAGATCTTTTGGCTCCTTCTGGCTTGAAATTTTATCTTGTCTTGATATTTTCTACCATATACTTTATTGCCTCTGCAAGGAAATAAACCTGCTGTCACCTTCTTTAGACTTTTAATGTTGGTTGAACATTGTATTAGTGCTGCATTAATACTGTATTAGCTAATTCAGTAATTTGTTTAAATGATGTCAGAAATCAGCCTAGGATGCTAGATTCAGAGCTTCTATGTTCAGTGAGAGGTAGCAGTTGATAGAATGTTGTAGTTCAAGTTAGGAAGACTTGAATTCAGTTCTGGGCTTTGATATTTACTTTCCAGGAAGCCCTAGGCAAATCAAATCATCTAACTTGTCTTTGTCTCAGGCCACCCTGTTAACCTATATCTACCAAATCTGTAGGTCTTGTATTTGATATTGGTGGGGGACTTTCATACTATTGTCTTGTATTTTTTAATTAAGCTAATTCATCAGAATTCACTATGGCTGAACTTAAATTTGGGGTAAAATAAATGAGGCACCCCAACAATATCTGGTCCACTTTCTGACCTGTACAAATAAATATCACTAGATTAAAAGTTCTTGAGGGTAGAGACTGTCTTTCATTTTTTTTGTAACCCCAGCAATTAGCAGTGTCTAGCACAGAGTAGATACTTCATAGATGTCTATTGATGTTTTCATACAATCCATCTCTACTCATGGGGGAAAATACTACAGTTTATGTCTTTTAGTTGTTGTGCTGTAATTTCAACCATGCTTGACAATTTATGACTTCATTTGGGGTTTTTCTGGCAAAGTTACTGGAGTGATTTGCTATTTCCTTCTCCAGCTCATTTTACAGATGAGGAAACTAAGTCCAACAGGTTTAAGTGACTTGCCCAGAGTCACATATCTAGAAAGTGTCTGGGGTCAGATTTGAACTCATTAAGAGTCCTCCTGATTCCAGGCCCAACACTATCCACTGTATCACCTAAGTGCCCATCTTTTAGTAGAATAGTAGTATTATCATATATAAAATAACCTATTTGTGGAGCTTAAATACACACACACATACATTTCTAGATCTAGAGCAGGAAGAGAAGTCACAGACTATCTAGCCCAAGTACTCCTTCATTTTAAGGATAAAGAAACTGAGGCCCAGATAGATTAAATGACTCGCCTAAGGTCACACAAGTGGTGTTAGAGGTGGGGATTTTAACCAAAGTTCTCTAATTTCATACCAGTGTTCTTTACACTACATTATGTGTAGCTTTATTCTTACATGGTATTTTTCAATCAATCTCTTTTCTTATACAAATCTATTATTTTATTATTATAGGGATCTTTGGGGGTATAGAGTACATTGAGGGAAGATGAGTACCTCTGGTCTGAGGGCTACCTAGCATTTTCAGGGCTGTTTGTCATCTTTGGTGTCCACCTGATCCATTTAACTCTCACCTGTGACTCCAAGAAACTGTAGTGACACAGTGACCACATGCAGGTAGACCATTCTGGCAGAAGGGCTCAACCAAATTGAGAATAAACAAGGGACCTTAAACCCATTGGTGATTTGGGGGGTATCTACCCCAAGCATGTGAAGACTTCTTCTGGTAGAATGGGCAGATGAGAACAATTTGTTCCAATGCCATGAAGGCGGCTAAAGCAGGAACCGTGGAATGCCAGACACCAAGGTGCATCTTGAGCCATCACCAGTCATCTTGACTCTGTCCTGTCACTGGACTGTGATGACTCTGGGGGAGAGAGTGAGGTTAATCACTTCATGCAACTCTGCCTTACTTAAATCCAATTTACTCATGAATCAAAAAACACCACCCATAGTATTTTAGCATTTTTACCTACCTCTAAATCCTGTTGGGACAGGCAAGTGATGCAGCAGATACACTGTGAGCTGTAGTCATAACACTGCACACAGGCAGTTCAAAGCATAGAATCATCTTCTCACTGGAAGTAGCGGTGGGATTCAGCAGCCCTCTGGGTGACTGAGAAGACTTTTAAAAATCACAGTACTCATCTTCGGGTATGAAGAAAAAGATAGAAAATGTGCCCTGAAAATTGTCTGCTTAGCCAACCCTGTGCCGATCACTGCAGCAAGAGGGGCTCCCCGCCGCAGTTAAAACACATACACAATAATGTACAAAAACATCTGCAAAAGTAATTCTACCCAACATCAGTTCATGGAATATAGACAACACAAAATCCAATAAACCAACAGCTCTTGTTGCAAGAGAGTTCAGCAGGTATCGCATTCAAATAGCAGCCCTAAGTAAATAAGGCTGGCAAATGAAGGTTAGATCAACTGAAATTGGAGCTGGATATATGGTTTTCTGGAGTGACCACAATGAAGTGGAACACCATGAAGCTGGTGCAGGTTTCTCAATCAAAACTAATCTATTCAACAAATTTGTATCTGTATCAAAAGGAGTGAACAATAAATTCATGACAATGTGATTGCCACTTGCAGGAAAATGTCATGCCATCATCATCCCTGCCTATGCTCCCACCACAATGAACCCTGACGAGGCAAAAAAAAAAAAAAAAAAAAAAAAAAAAACTATGAAGACTTGGAAACCCTTATTATCAAAGTGCCAAAAGAGGACAAACTTATAATTCTGGGTGATTCTAATGCTAGAGTAGGCTCAGACTACCTGACTTGGCAGGGAGATCTAGGGAGGAATGGAGTTGGAAACAGCAATAACAATGGTCACTTACTACTGAAGACTTGTGCATCCCATGACATTCTCATCACCGACACTGTCTTCTGTTTGCCTAAATGCCACAAAATTTTGTGGATGCACCCTTGCAGTAAACATTGGCATCTAATAGACTATGTGATTGTAAGAAGAGAGAGACAGGAAGTAAGAGTGACAAATGCAATGTATGGCACAGAGTGCTGGACTGATCATAGTCTTATCCTCTCCAAGCTAAATATTCACATTCATAAAAAGTAGGGCACCCAAAGGCAAAAAGACTACCAGAAGAATTAATGACAACAGATTAGAGCTTTTCTCTGAGAGAGAAGTTTGTTGCTAACTTGTAGAGAAAGTTCAACCAACACACAATGGGCAACAATGGTGAAGGAAAGGAGTGGGAAGCTTTCAGAGATTTAGTGTACAGCATTGCATTTGCTCATCTGGGTCAGAAGGGTTGTAATCATCAAGACTGGTTTGATGAAAATGATGTGGAAATTCAGAAGCTAATAAACGAAAAACAAGAACTTCACAGGGTTTGCCTGCAGGATCTATCTCTAAAAAGGCAGCATGTAATTCCATCAAAAGTAGAAGTTTAGAGAGATGCAGGATTCTTGGCTCAGTAAGAAGAAAGATGAAATTCAATTTTATGCTGATAGTAACAATTTGAAGTGCTTTATGATTCCCTGAAAACAATTTATGGGCCAAATACCTATAGTACATCTCAACTGATAGAACTACATCGATTAGTGAAAAGGACATGATCCTAGAGAGATGGGTTGAACACTTCCAGAGTGTTCTCAACAGACCATCATCAATTAACACTGAAACCACTGACTGTTTACTTCAAGCTGAAGTCAATTTCTCCCGAGATGAAGTTCCAACTGAAGAAGAGATTTTGAATGTCATTAGCTACTTTTGTGTTGCAAAACATCTGATGCTGATTCTATTTTAGGTGAGATTTACAAGGTGGGAGATCCATTGTTTTTACAAAAAGGTGACTGAAATTTTCTCAGTTTTATGGCAAGAGGAGATTTTCCCCCAGTAGCTCAAGGATGACTCAATTGTCCATCATGCTTGAAGGTAAAGGAAAAAGGTTGTCCTGTGACAATCACAGGGGGATCTCTCTCTTAGTCATTGCTGGCAAGATTTTTACCAAAGTCTTCTTTAACAGGTTGATCCTTCATGGGAAGATGGTCATCTACTTGAGAGCCAGTGTGGAATCAGAAAGAGCCAAGGAATATTTGACATTCTGTTTGCTGCCTGAAAACTCCAGCAGAAATGCCAGGGACAGAATAAAGGTCTATATACAACGTGAGGGTTTATGGAAAATTACTTCAAAATTTGGTTGCCCAGAAAAGTTCATCAGTATTGTACATCAATTTCATAATGGCATGCTTGCCCAGGTTCTGGACGGTATACATCGCTTTCATGCTTTCTCAGTCATCAACAGAGTGAGACAAGGTTGTGTGCTTGGCACTATGCTATTTATATGATGTTTTCAGCCATGTTGTCAAATGCCTTCAATGAGGACCAACAAAGAATCAAGTTTAGCTATCTCACTGATGGTAAATTCTTCAAGTTGAAAAGGCTACAAGCCAAGACCAAAGTGGAGGGAGTGCAGGTGCATGATTCTCTGTTTGCAGATGATTGTCCACTCAGTACAGCCTCTGGAGCTGAGATGCAACAAAGTATAGATTGATTGCTGCTTGTGCTAATTTTGGCCTAATAATTAAGAACAAGAAAACACAGGTGCTCCATTAGTCACCACCACACCATCCATATGCAGAGCCATCACTTACAGCAAATGGAGAAGTTTTGAATGCTGTGGATAAGTTCACTTACCTCGGTAGTGTACTTTCTAGGGATGTACACATTGATAATGAGGTTGATGCACACATTGCTAGAGAGACCTCAGTGTTTGGAAGACTCTGAAGGAAAATCTGGGAGAAAAGAGATATTAGATTGACTACCAAACTGAATGTCTACAAAGCCATTATACTGACCTCCTTGTATGCCTGTGAAATCTGGACAGACTAGCAGTGCTATGCCAGGGAACTTAATTGCTTGTATTTTAAATTGTCTTAGGAAGATTGAAGATCACTTGGCAGAATAAGATACAAGGTACAGAGGTCCTTTCTGGAACTAAACTGCCAACTTTCCAAACTCTACTACAGACAGTGCAACTCTGATGGACCGTCCTTGTTGTTCAAATGCAAAACTTACGCCTGCCAAAAATACTAGTTTATAGAGAACTCACACAAGGCAAGAGCTCACATGGTGGTCAGGCGGAGTGATACAAGGACTCTCAAGGTCTCTCTGAGGAACTTGGAACTGATTATGTAACATGGGAGATTCTGACACAGGATCACCCAGCAGGGCATGACCTCATGAGAGAAGGTACTGTGCTCAAAGAGGAAAGCAGAATTGAAGTAGTTCAAAAGAATTGTGAGACTCGAAATTTTAGATAGTCCATCCAAAATATTCACATGGTCTATTTGTGCCTGGTCTGTGGTAGAACATTGCAAGTTCATATTGGTCTGATCAGCCACAGCTGGACATGCTATAACTTAACTCTAGCATAGCAAAGTCATTTTGGTCCTCTTTGAGAATGAAAGACAAGCACTGTAGGGATCTTTTAGCATCATCTAATGATATATAATAGCACCTTATCTGTAGAATTAGACCTAGAAAATTGACTGAAGTATTGAGTCTGTCACTAGCCCAGAGCCACTGAGGTAATTATCATCAAAGACACAACTTGAATTCAAATCTTTCTAATACCAAAGTCCACTCTTAATATACTATCCCCATTTGTATCACCATAATTAATAGCAAAGCAATAAAAGATAATCCTTGAACAATATCAACTTTGAAAGTAGATGAGGTAGATGAAGAATTGTATAGACTGATACGTTCGCACATATATGTTTGTATATGTATTTATACACATACACACACTTTTCCCCCTAATTTCTTTTGTTGTTCAGCCCACATAGTCATGTTTGATTGTTTATGACTTCATTTGAAGTTTTCTTGGCAATAATACCAGAATGGTTTGCCATTTCCTTCTCCAGCTCATTCTTATAGATGAGAATATGAGGCAAATAGAGTTAAGTGACTTCTCCAGGGTCACACAGCTAGTAAGTATCTGAAGCCACATTTGAACCATGAAGATGGTTTTTCTTGCTTTCAGTTCCAGTGCTTTATCCACTGTGCCACCTAGCTTCCCTTTTCCAGTTTTTATTCTCCATTAATTCCAGCAGTTTACCTCAGAAGTCAAACCAAATGCATAACAAATTGCTGCTGTAGATTCCTTTTTGATGTTTTGTTTTTCTAAATAGCTACATAACTAAAAATAATCAAGTGCCCATTTGATCAGCTGAAATTCAAGCTTTTAGTAACTTATTGAACTACTTTATAATTTGTTGAATTGTGATATTTATAGGAATGTCAGATCTAATAGATGTAACATTAGATCCTTTGGTATGGTTATGAAAAATAGGATATTGACAACAGTTTGGAAGGGAGCAGTATCTGAAAGTCATCCATCACTTCCAATGGCTGCATTGAGTAAAGGACTTTCTGGAAATAAACTGCTAATGGGGATGGATGCTTGGCAGTTGAATAGAACTCCCCTGAGGTATCACTTAAGCTATATCTATTGGCACAATGCCAAGTGGAGAATTTAGACAAATATTCCAATTACTTATGAAAGGAAAAGGAAAATAATCTCTTTGTCTTCAATTCTGAGCCTTTTTACTCAAAAAGTTTCTTTTTTTTTTTAAATTAAGGTTTGAAGTCTCAGGTATCTAGGTAAAGAAATATATTATCTAGGAACAAAAGCATAGTGGATAGAGATTTGTGTTCAGAGTCCAGAAAGATATAGGCTCTGGAATGACTTACATAAACTTATGCAAAGTTAAGACCACAAAACCAGGAGAAAATTATACAGAGTGGCAACAATATTATAAGGATGACAACCGTGACTCAAGTACTGGCCGAGAAAATGATCCAAAAAAATTCCAAAGGATCCATGATGAAAAATGCTCTCCACCTGCAGAGAGAAAAAAATGAAGAACTCAGAACAGAGACTGAAGCACATTTTATTTTTTCTTTCTTCATTTTTATTGTTTTATTTTGTTTGTGTTTTCTTTTACAACATGAGTAATATAGAAACATGTTTGGCAAGAGCTCACTAGTATAATCAAAATCAAAGAACAGGGAATAGACAGTTTGGAACTCAAAATTAACCAAAATATTGCTAATTATTTAAAAACAATTGGAAATATTTAACAAAATAAATTAAAGTGATTTCTAAAGAAAGGCGTAGGTTCAAATACTGCCTCTGAAACATGATGGCTATTACTGCTAAAGTCAAACTAAGTCTATAACAAATAGTTATTGTGGAATCTTTATTTCAATATGCTGGTTTGTTTTTCTTTTTTTTTTTAATAATCACTTAATTAAAAAATAATTAAATGTCTTTTTGATCAGTAGCACTTCAGAGCACTTAACTTCTCAAGTTCCCTCTATTCTTTAAAAGATTATAACCTTCAGAGAAGTTTCAAAGTTTCGATTATTTGACTTGTCATTACCCCATTTGGGGTTTTCTTGGCAAAGATACTGGAATGGCTTGCCACTTCCTTCTCTGGCTCATTTTACATGAGAAAACTGAGGCAAGCAGGGTTAAGTTACTTAGTCATGGTCACACAGATAGGAGGATTTTGAGGGCATATTTGAACGCAGGCCTTTCCTGACTCCAAGCCCAGCTTTCTTTCTACTGTGTCACCTAGCTCCCTCTTCTGAGAATGTATTTATCTACAATCAAAGAATGATTTCTATGCCCATGAGCTCCTTCTGCCAATGAAATTACAGATGTGGTCAAAAAATGTAATGAAATGAAATAAAATCATTCTCTAGTATATTGGGCATATGTGAACTTAATGAGCACTTTTTCTATGGGGGCTTAAGGGTTAATTTACATATTGCGAGGGAAAAGTTTATCCCTGGAATAAAATTGACTTTCTGTTAAAGCAGGTTCAATATCCTTCAATGTATTTTACTGCTGTACCTAATCAAGGTACATTAAGTATTGAAAAGAACACAGTAAAGAAATGTACTGTCCATACTTGGGTATAGCAAATGGTGGAAAAATCAATCTACAACCAGATGACTTTGCATTCAAAAATTCCAAAGATAAATGGCAACATGCAAAGCATTTAAATGGCTAAAGGCAGTTGTCTACTTTTGGCCTGGTGGAGACTAAGCCATAGACTACAAATACTGTACCAAACTAGAGTGCGGCATGGCCCACTCTTCTTTTAAAAGTCCTATTAATGACCGTATCCCGAGAATGAACTATATTGAACATCAGATACTGAAGTCAAAATGAACAATACAAAATTAGCCATGCAATCATTTAATAGTTTTCAAAATTAGAGACAATAGTGAGTCTGTTCTTCATAAAAAGACAGCTGCAACAAACACAGTAATAGCAGCGTAATTGGAATGATTTTCTTTCTTGCAAAATAAATTTTAACATTGTTTAATTATAAAGATTAGGCTTAGCCTCTAGATAAAAGATGAGAAAATGATCCTCCCTCCAGCAGTGTTCTGGATCCAGCGCCAACCTTCTTGGATCATTAAATTTTCAGAGTGAGAATCTACACCTCATCATTCGGCAAATACTACAAATCAGGGATTGTTTTAGTATTTATTTGATTTCTAGACTTAAGAAAGTGATAGAAAAGATGTTGAGATTAGATATAAAAGTGTATTTTGTGTTTACCTGTGTGTGTGTTTTATGTTTGTGTCAATATGTGCACACACATATACATACGCATACACGTGTGTGTGTGTGTGTGTGTGTGTGTGTGTGTGTGTATATATCGTACATACATATTTATTTCCCCATGGAGTCAGTTAAACATTTACTGACACATCTCTGCCTCCTTCACTTCCTGGCAGAAGTAGTGGACTATTGGAATGGAACATTGTATACACTGTAAGATTCATTTTAAATTAACTTTAAGTTAGTTTTGATGGTCTGTTTTTTGTTTTTCCTTTTTGGTTATCTTTAGGTATTTTTTTTCCTGGGCATAGGAAAGGAAATGGATATGTTGGTAAAGGAAAGTGGTATAAAAACAAATTATATCAATAACTTTAAAAAAAGTCCACATTCAGGGTACTGAATTTTATCTTTTGATTGTAAATTACAGATTGAGTGTCAGAGGTAATTTACAATCAAAAGATAAAATTCAGTACCCCTTCAGAATCTTACTTTAAATTATGTCCACAGAATAAGTAGTCCTTGATGCATGGTAAGAACTTGAAAGATATTCTTTAGTTTATGACAATGATTACTGTTTCACCAACATGCCTACTCCCTTTATTTATTGAGACCACATCTCCTCATAGATAGTACCATGATTAACTCCCCATCTCCTCTTTCTCAAAAACAGTAAACCTGTGGCTGATGTCCTTGTCATTAACCTCTTATCATTTAGCCATTCTAAGCCCTGGGCAAGAGCCAAAGTCCAACACCGAATTAGTAATCACAAAAGTCTTTTCAGTGTAGATGAAACTTCCAGAGCTAGGAAACCTGTCTGGCACAAAAAATTGTTCTTTAAATTAAATTTACCTCACTCTCTTTATCAAAGTAATTAATGAATGCTTTGGAGTTGAGAACCCAGGTTCACTACATCATGGGGCAGCACCTTGTTTAGTGGAAATTCATTTGGATAAAAATCAATAACCGTTTATTAATAATCTGCTAAGTGCCAGTCATTGTGATAGGCACTAGGAGAACAGAAGGAGAAAACAAAAAAGACTTCCTTCTTTTTGGGTGTTTACAGTCTACCTGGAGAACACAGCATGTACTCAGAAGACCACAAAAGATAATCAAAGTAAATTTCCCTTGTGAAAGTAGTACTAATACATGAAGGAATCAAGAAAGGCCTCTGTCATAGGAGGTAGAACATAGACAGTCCTACAAATGGAATAAGGGATATCAAGAGGCAGAGATTTGAGATCATTCTAGACATGAGGGACCCTATGCAAAGGCACAGAGGTGGGAGATGCATTGTTTGGGGAACAGCAATTAAACCACACTGGCTAGAAATAGTGTACATAAAAGGGAATAATGTGAAATCAATCTGGGAAGATAGTTTGACAAAGGCATGTGAATGACTTAATTCAAAGGAAATCGTTTCATAGAATAATTGGAGAGAAGGGACACAATCCTCCAAGAAGCAAATCTGTTTTGTTCATTTTTTTAAACAAAATAAGATATTATCATTTCTGGTTGTTTGTCTTCTATAGATTAAAACACCAAAGGGTCTGCAGCTAGCACAATTGTGAGGAAAAGCAGATGTTCAGTGATAGTCTAGAGTGATTCTGATAACATCTTTCATAAGATGTGACTTCTCATCCTGAGTTTTATCTATTATCTTTCAAATATGAACACATATAATATATTCTGCAAACTGACTGATGTGATATCCCTCATCCCAAGTATATCAATGAGAAGCAGAGTGTTTAGCAAATAAGCTATCAGAATGCTAATATCACAGCCTTTTCTCCTGGATCATTTTAGTAAATTACTGTGACTCTCTCTTGGACATCTTTTAATTATTATTTCATGACAAAATATTTAAATTTGATAAATCTGGAATTGTTTGGGAGTGAGGAAGTTCCATCTTATTCTTTGGATTTCCTCAAAATAAGTATTACCTTTTACAAGGAATTAGTTCAGGCCAAGTTCTTTCTCTCACATCTCCCCAAATAAGGAGAAAAATGAATTTACTTCTAGAATAAGAGAGATTTTTATAAAGGTGGCAGAACCTGACCAAACAGATGTAGCAGATAATTACCACTGAAAAACTAGACATGAGCCACAGGAAACAAAACTGCTGTTTGTCTTATACTTGAGATCACAGATTTAAAAGTGGAAAGTAGGATATGCTGGAGTTAACTCTTACAGGATCTCAGCAGATCATTAAATTTACAATATGATCATTTGCATTTGCACCTTGGAAATTTGCAAACGTCAGTCAATACTCCAAATCTGGATTTGACTTTTTTGCTGTTATTAATTGTGTAGAGTTAAGAAAGTGACAGGTAAAATGCTTACTAATACAGATTGAAAGGGTGTCATGCATACATTTTTGAGGGGAAGATCTAGCTGTTAAAGATTGATCAGAATATCTATGAGTGGAAGGAATTTTATAGGTCATTTTTCAAGCCCCCAACATCTTACAGAGAACTAAACTGAGACCCAGAAAGATTAATCACCATTCCAAAGTCACATAAAAGTAAGTTGTAGAGCATGGATTTGAACATATCTCCTTTAACTCCAAATCCATCCTTTCCCTTGAAACTAGTGAGGAGGAGTTAGAGCTGGGCACTCTGCCTTTTCTTATGAGCCTGTGTGGCATAGTCAATAAAGCACATTTAGCTTTGGGAAGACATGATATTAAATCCCATTTCAGACCTTTAATGGATAACTAATCCAAGTCATAATCTTTTAACCTCACTGATCCTCAATTTCCCCTTGTGTAAAATTAGAGTAATAATAGCACCAACCTTGCAGGGTTATTGTAGGACTCAAATGAGATTACGCATGTAGTCTCCTTTGCAAACCTCACTGTGTTTGTATTGTCACCTTATTGTGGCATGCCATGCCAGGATGTGGATTAACTGGGATGAAATCACTTTCAATAATATTGATAAAAGTGTAATCCTATTATTTTAGAAGTGGAAAGAATCATAAATAGGGGCTAGTCTTACCCCTTGCTTTTCTTACAGCTTTGGAATTCAATTAAACTAAGTAAACATTTATTGAGCAACATTATGTGCAACCCATGGTGCTAGATAGAGGGGATACACAGGGAAAAATACTAGATTTTTTTATTTCAAGATGTTTATAGTATACTAAGAAAATATACATCATTAAGTATATAATTAGATATAAGTTTTTGCCAAATAACTCAAAGCAAATTCAACATAAGAAAAAATCAAAATATTGGGGTAGGGAATATTGGGAAAGGCTTTGTATAGGATATAATCTTGCATATTGACTTACTAGGGGTGGGGAAACTGACCCACATGTGGCCTCAAAGCCATAGGTTCCCCACCTCTGACAACTATAGGGGTTCTGAGTCTCAGCTGAGACAGAAAAGTTGTGATGTGTCCAGTGCTGAACATTTAGTTGGTGGAAAAACTGTATAATCATAAACGACTTTCTGAATAGCACATTGGGCTTGGGATCAGGAAGATCTGTGTTCAAGTCCTCTCTCTGACCCTTATTAGCTTTGTGATCCCAAGCAAGACACTATCTCTCTCAGCCTCAGTTCCCTCATCTGTAAATTGAGGTAAAAAATACCACCAAATTCATGAGGTCGTTATGAAGATCAAGTAATTATTTGCAAATCACTTTGCAAACCTGATAGTGCTATATAAATGATTTTGCTTGGCTCTTATCATTATTACCATTTGTTGTCCCAGTTAAATGTTCTTTCCAGAAAATAAAAATTAAAAAAAAATGCTTCCATTTGCCAGTCTTGCATATTGCCAGCAAATGTAAAAAAAAATACTACAAACACTTTCAGATATATTAGATCATTTCATTACCACAGCAGACCTTGGAGGTAGACATTTTTATTTTCAATTCATGCATGAGGAAGTTTAGGTTAAGAGAGGTTAATCCCTGGTCCAGATACCCTGACTGTTATTCCAAGTCTCTTAGCAATTGATCCTCTTCCCTATAAAATATCAGTGCCCTCCCTCAAAGTAAGTTTGAATTTAACTACTTTTTATATATTAATTTATATTTATATTGCATATTTTGTAGTTATTTGTCATCTCTTTGGAATTGAAGGCTCCCTTTTCTGTTTTTTGTATGCCTTATATCCCAGATCCACACTGCCTTGTGCATAATAGGCATTGAATAACTTTTTGACTGATTGATTCATTGATTGTGCATGATGGGTTTTCAACCTCTGTAGAGAACCCTATGTTCCTCAAGTTTATTACAAACTGTATATTTTCTTTAGTAAGGAGTGTACAACATTCTTCATAAGTCAACCAGTATATGTATATACAAACAAACAAAATAAGGCTACACCTTTCTTGGAACTGAATCCTAATAGTAGCACACTCAATCTACATCTAAAGTAGTAATGGAAAATCAAAGCTAGCAGTAGAATAACAGTGTTAGTGTAAGAAAAAAGGAAATGTCCCATCTTATTTTCTGATTGCTCACAATATCTAACATTCTTGAATACACTGATGCAACCAGATGCCTCATAAATGATTCTTTATTAAAAAGGGACACCCTGCTGAAAATTCTAGTTGCTATAAATATTTAGCTATTGGCACTTAGGGATTTATTGAATATGTTGCAACAATTGCATAGAAGATAGATTCGATTCCACAAATGAAAGATATCAAAAACATCACACACACTGGGGAAAACCATGTCAGTACCTTTGAAACACTGCATAAAGAAGAGACACTACCAAATCATGTTTGGAAAATGTGAAATGATTTGAGTCCCCATGGGGCTTCTCTGATATGACTATGACTCTCTATGTTTATTTATTATTTATTAAATTTAATATTGTTGAACTTACTGTCAGGTTAGCCCCTTAGGATTAGGAGGAAAATCTTAATACTGTTTGATTTGAACTGAGACACCAACTACTGCTACTCAACTGTGAGTCAATATAATGGAACCACCTAGGGCCTGGAGTATAACACTCATCAGAACCAGGGAGGAAGACACAGTAGTTGTAAAACCGGATAAATGCAAAATCCTTCTAGAAGAGGTAAGCACTGGAATGCTAAAAAATGAGAAAGCATTTCGAGTGGATCTCATACCAAATAACTTACTTTCATTTCCATATTTCCAACAGATTTATACCATGTTTTATGTGTCCAAACCTCAAAATATCTGAAAGTGTCCAATGGGGGTTGGATACTATCTTCAAATCCCTTGGAAGCCCAGCATTCCATAATTATATGGTACATCTACAGATGCATTCAATATGCCCATCAAAAAGGCAACCTGTTGTTAGAAAGAAATTTCCTTAATAGCAGGGACACTGAGTGGAAAATGGAAAGAGTGGAATTGAACAGAAATAGCTAATTCCATTGTAATTAACTCACAAGAGATGTGCACATCTTACATATGTCAACACAGTTTGAGATATAAACTGATCACCAATTTCAGTTAGGAAGAATCTCTGTCCATTCCTCTGGATCCTTATGTTTTTTATTTTTCTTTGTTTTTAGTTTATTGCAGTGTGAAGTACTTTCAAAAGAAAGAAGGAAAAAAGAAACGAAGTAGGAAGAAAAGAGAGGGGAGGAGGGAAGGAAAGAAGGAATAAAGGGAGGAAGGGATAAAGAAAGGAAAGACAAAAGGAGGAGAGGAAGGAAGGAAGGAAGGAAGGAAGGAAGGAAGGAAGGAAGGAAGGAAGGAAGGAAGGAAGGAAGGAAGGAAGGAAGGAAGGAAGGAAAGAATTTAAGAGAGGAGGGAGGGAAAGAAGAAAGGGAGGGAGAGAGAAAGGAAGGAAAGAAAGAAGGAAGAAAAGAAAGGAGGAGGGAAAAACTAATTTATTAAGTGTCTATTTTGTGCCAGATACTTAGCTAAGCAATTTGCAAATATTCTTTCTGTCTTTGCAACAAAACAGTGAGAGGTAGGTGCTATTATTATTTCCATTTCACATATGAGTAAACTAAGGCAAGAGTTAAGTCACTTGCCCAGGTCACACAGCAAGTAAAGTGGGCTTTGAATTCATCTTCTTGACTTCAGGTATAGTGCTCTACCCCTTGAGCCATTTTGTTTAAGATGACAAAAAGACATAGTGAATGTAGGATGTGATGTAGTGAAGAGAACCACTGGCATGCCATAATTTCTAAACCAGGAATGGGGAACTAGGAGTATCCAAACAGTTTGGATTCAGTCAAAGGGCCACATTTGAGGACGTAGAGAGTCTCAGGTCTCCCACTCCTGAATTAAACTATAAAAAGACAAATACTAAAAAGACCAATGGCAATACTTTAATTATAATAACGCTCCCTTTCTACCTTCACCCTATTTATTTCATATGCAAACTTTTCATAATACAATGAAGCATTTATTTGAAATTATGTCATTTCCAGAGTCTCCATCCTAGAAGATTCTCCTTCTATCTTTTTTCCCTCTGATAATATTTAATAGAAGATGGAAGTGTCAGTTGTTGGTAAGACCAAAAGTTGGTATAGTTTTCTTACATATTAGTAAAATCTGAAATCAAATCTTTTCTTTCTGATGAGATCATTTTCACCTCTGTTCATGATCCAAAAAAATAATTGTTGCTTAAGCAAAAGCCAATTTTCTGTTCAGAGGAACATAACGTCATAAAGTATAGTAGAGATTTTCTGTCAAAATGATGGTGATTTCTGTGGTTTCTAGATAGCCCCTCAAGTATAATCAGGAGCTTAATACAAATATAATTAATGTACTTCTACCAGTCCATAAAAATGGCATGCTAAACATGCAGATTGGTATATTTATTTTAATGGTTTTCTTTATTCATATTTCCTTGTTTTCCCAAGAAAACATTACAAGATTATTTACTGATCACCCAGTAAAGGTAGTTATTTCACGGATCCCAAACCTGTTGTCTGTTTTTGTTTCTTTAGAGTATGCAGAGTGGCTTTTATTGTTTGTGAATGATTCCCTAGGTGTCACTGAGGCTTTGATGTATCTTCTTCCCAAAGAATGAAAAAAAAGGGGTAGGTTCTTCAAATTCTGTCAAACAGGGATCAATATCCATCATTATGGAGCAGCTTCATGGTCACAAAACTGCTCAACTCCTTGATGTGATACTCTGTTCATCGCTTGTTTCAATACACATTGTCAAGTCAGAGCGTTTAATGATATGATGTAATCCTAGACTGCCTCACATGCTTCCATCAGCATTTTTATAGGCATGAAAAGATATGCCAATACAATAAGCTTTTGTCATATACATTTATTTCACAGTATTTAAAAGCTAAATATTGTTTGGGGTTTTGTCCAGCCTTGTGGTTCCTTTAGTGTGAGGAAACACCTGCATGAAAACTTTTTCTCTGAGGCAATAAATATTCTTACATAACTGAATCAGACCCTGAGTGGTTAAGTAGAATGCCATGGTCCTACAGTTTATATGGGTTAGAGGTGGAATAAAATCCAAGTTATATCAATTCCAAGGCTGGCTCATCATGCAGTATTCCATTTATTAGACTCTTACACACACACACACACACACACACACACACACACACACACACCAATCATCTTATGATTTTTTTTTTTTTGGTGTAGGCATTCCTTGGTGAAGAAATTCTCCCTACCAGTAGAGATAGTCAGTCAAAAAAAAAAACAAACATTAAATGCTTACTATGAGCCAGGAAAGTAATTTTCTCTGTGGCTGAAAATCTTAGAGAGTTTCATGGGCAACGGAAGTTACTCAGACAATGTGACTTGCCTAGAGTTACACGTGTAGTTAGGGCCAATGCAGAGATTTAGAGTCAGAACTTTGAGACTTGAAAAGTCAGCTCTCCATCCACTATCTGGTGTTCCTTCTCAAGCTAAACAATAACAGAAGTAATTTTTTATTGTAAAAGAAATAAAAGAAATGAAGTAAGTGCCATTTGGCTCAAAATAGCCACACTTCCTCTGAAGGAGATTGGATGGTGATTTGTATTCAACTCCAAAATGTTAATTAATGTTCCCATTCGGCTTCACATGCAGTCATGCCAATCTTCAACATGTGGGAAGGGAGGTTTCCTGACAACATAAGTGAGTAACAAGGAGCATATTTCTCTTCTGCTCACACAGGCTTATGTTCAGAACCCATTCCATGATGAACAATGCTTTCATTCATGCCTGCCAGGACCCAGATGAAGGAAGGAGTTCATGTAAGAAGCAGGAAAAAAAATCAAGGGCTCCTTTTTTTCTTAGACTCCAAATCTCTACTCTGAATTGTCTCTTCTTCACTTTTATAATTAAAGAAGTCATACTGCTATCAAAATGTTTGCCCCTCCTGCCTAGCTTTATTAAAATTTGATATTAGGTAAGGTTAAAATGCAAATTAGAGCCCTCTGGTTGCTTCCTTGGGAGGTGGCAGGTGCTGTGTCTTCTATGTGGCCATGCCAGCCTGGATCCCTCTGTCATAAATATTCACCAGCATCATTGGTGTCACATCATCAGGTCTTAAATTATAACCTGCAAGGATATTCAAGTCAGTGGGAAAAGGGTGGTCCACAGGCCCACTGTGGGAGGTCTAAGGCTAGGGTAAAGTGTAGAGATTAAAAGTAGATATATTTGCAGGGATAAAACTTGCAAGAAGAGAAAAGAATAAAACAAGACAAAAATCTACCCAAATATTCCTATACCTTCCTACAAAGAGATAAGCACACAGCCCAGAAGGTTAGTGCTAATAGGATGTTCACATCAATCCTAATAAAATGGGGAAATGGGAACTGGAGGAGAGAAATCTGACATATCCTTCAGATGTTCCCCCCATCTTTTTTTTTTTCCTTCCCAATAATCTCCGCCTCTTAGGGGCTACCATTGTAAAGAACAGAATGATTGCTTTAGAAATTTTCAAAAACTATGCAAGGATGACAGCTATTTTTATATTAATTCCTCTTTTCAGTTACATGATCAACTCATCTTTCCCCTCTTTAGGTGTCCTTTGGCAATCTGATGAAGCCTATGGATCCATTCTTAAAACAGTATTTTAAATATATAAAATCAAATAACTAGAATAACAAGGGAAACAAAAGGTCAGTGAAAATAATGATGCATTTTTCCCATGACAGTTCATGACCCCTGGAATATAGTCATTAATTATTCAGGAGCCTCTGGAACCACCTATATATTAAGAACCCTACTATAGCCTTCATCCCTCAGTACATGTATGGTGGGCAGTCACTGCAAAAGGAATGGCCTTGACCCACGACTGAATAAGAGGGTGTGAGTAGAATTGAATCCCTTTTGAAAAATGATGAAAGTCTCCTAATGGGATCAAGCTTCTCAATAGATCAAAGGTCTATCTTTCTGATAACTGTAAAATAACATTGAATAACCAGGAGTCTAGGAATATTAGAATTCCCCACAAAATTGAAGTTCAAGATCACCAGAATGGCTATGGAGATAATTACCATGGGTGAAAGCAGGCTGTAACAGTACATTGCAAACAGGAATTTGTGGAAAAGAAATAGAACAGTACATGCAATCAGTCAGATAGTAAGGATTTAAGTGCCTACTATGTAACAGGAACTATACAAAATGCTTGGGATACAAAGAAAGACAGAAGATAGCTCCTGCTGGCAAGGAGCTTTTAATCTCTCAGAGCCACACCTCTAATATCAATACCCTCTGTATTCAATTTCAATGTTGAACAAAATAAGGTACTCACAGGTCATTGAATATTTTAAAAGAAGAAGAGTTACTCCTGTAGGGCCAGATGACTTTCTATTCCTCATTAACTATATGGAGACAAGAGAAGGGAGGGATGACAGAAGAGAGGACAGATTGGAGATAGGGAAAATTAGATGCTTGGGGTATTGGGATGGGGGGAGGGGATAAAAGGGGAGAAAATTTGGAACCCAAAATTTTGTGAAAATGAATGTAAAAAGTTAAATAAATAAATAGATAGATAGATAAATAAAAAAGAAATAAAGAAACTGAACAAAAAGAAAAAAAAAGAAGAAGAGTTACTTTGCTTTAAGACACCAAGAATATGCAACAAAGATATAGTGACACCTTCTCAGGTCATAGCCTCCTTGGTCTCCATCTAGAGACACATCTGGTGGGTAAATTGTGAGGAAATGGTAACTCATTATTCTTTGTCCCCAGCAAGTCAGGTGGAAATTTTTATTGTCTTAGATAACTAAGAAACTACATCAGAGAAGCTGAGGCCAATAGATTCCCAGGACAGTATTGTCCTGGACCTTCCCCATGTTGGCCAGGTTGTAGTAAGGGAAACTTCATCTAAGAATTTGAGGTCAATTAGGTCACAGGCAATTTTGTTCTATCACACAGTCTCCTGGGGGAAGCAACATGCAAACAACTATGTACAAACAGGCATAGACAAGAGAAGTTGGAGATAATCAAGAGAGGGATAGTTTAAGAATTAAGGTAAATTGGGAAATAAGGCCAATAGATGGTGGAATTTTGGCTAGAACTTGAGGAATCCATGCAAGATAAGAGGCAAAGATAAGAGGCAAAGATAAGTAGGGAGAAAAAGACAGGTGTGAAGGGACAGTAAGTCCATCTGTCCACAGCTGGGACATAGAGTGTCTTGTGTCAAAAGCAGCAATGATACCAGTATCACTGGTATCACAGAGTACATGAGAGTTAAGTATAAGACTACTGAAAGGGTAGGAGGAAGCTAGGTTGTTAATGGGCTTGGAACACCTGTAATGTTAATGAGATTTATGTTAATGAAAAATCTTCCCAGACCATTAATGGGTGTCAGATTAGGGGAGACTTGTTTTCTGGGAAGTCCCACACCTTTTGTTGACTGCTAATGAAGCACTGGGTTAGGAAGGTATTGCCCTCCTACTCTGAAAAGTGAATATATACTCTGAGGTGAGGTTTTGCTTTACTGTTTGGAAGAATGTTTGATATGACCAGATGAGATTCTGGGTGGCCATTAAGGGAACCCCCCAGTGAAAACCCAGATGTTGCCTCTTCTCTCTCTGGGAACAATGTATGTATATAATAATCAGACAGTTGGATCTGTCTGTTGATCTGTGGTGTATATATTGCTTATGGTTAGACAGGTGGAAGCCCTGGTCTTTATTTCTCTGCTTGTATTTTCTCTGTTGATATATGTGATTAAAGAAGATTGTTGACCCCTCAAAAGTTTCTTTCCTTTTAGAAAACCAGATCTAAGAACCTGTGGAGCAGACCTTCCTTTGTATGCTGGAGTGCTCACTGCTACAACACCAAACCTAAGGTTGAATATAAGATCTTGGAGGTCCTGGGGAACCACTGGAGTATATTGAATGGAGAAATGATATAGTCAGATTTTAGGCAGATAATCTGACAATTTGGTGGAGGATGGACTACAGTGGAGAGAGACTTGTGTCAAGGAAAACATTCAGCTATTGCAAAGCACAGGCATGAGGCATTAAGAATGTGTACCACAGTGGTGTCAGTGTCAGAGAAGAGAAAGGAGACTATATGAGAGTCATTACAAAAGTAAAATTGACAGGATTTGATAGTGAATTGGATATGAGGGATGAGAAAGAAGGAGGAGTTGAAGAAGACATGAATATTGCAAGCATGGGTGACTGGAAATGTGATGGTACCTTTAAAAGTAGTAAGGAAGTTAGGAAGAGGAAGGGTCTTGGGAGAAAAGATGAATTCATTTGTGGACTTGCTGAGTTACAGATTTCTATGGGACATTCAGTTCTAGATTTCAATAGGCATTTAAAGTTGTGAGACTGGAAGTTAGGAGAGATGAAGGCTGGATATGGAAATTTGGGAATTACCAGTATAAATGATAATTGAATCCATGGGGGCTGATGATATATCCAAGTGAAATAGTATATTAGTGTTGAGGTTTAGGGATACTGGGAGCCTAAAATAGCAACACGTGTGTTCTGCCTCCAATGGATTTGACTCATGCTTTCTTTCATGCAAAGACAATGTTTATTAGAACACTACTCAGGGTGGGAGTGATTCTAAAAATCCACCATATTGGCCAGACTCTTAAGGAATCTAAACACTTGTATCACTAATGCAAGCAGGCCAGATTCTTAAGGAAACTGAGCACTTTAATGGAAGCCAGATGGATCTTATATAAAATGGTCAAAGAATGGGGAAATCTAGATGGAAGTGGACAAGTAGTCTAGGGTTAACTGGGAGGTAACAAAGAGCCAGGTGCCCCAGTGGAAGGGATTTAGAAGGAATTAAGGAATGATGATCTAGGGTGGGGTCAGATGCAAACAATGAAAGGGAAGCTAATTAGCTGGGAAGGGACAATTGCCCCAGGCTGAATGCCCAGGACCTGGGTCCCTTGGGAAAGTCCAGGGTTCTTCCTTTTCATGATCCAGATCCCAAAGATATAGTCTTTTCCTTTTAGGGGTTCAGATTCCATCCCCATCAGAAGAAGGAAACACAGAACAGAACCTTGAGCAAATCCCAATCAGTGGGCATGACCTGCAAAGAGGGATGAGGAGTATTTAAAGAGGTAGGAGGATAACTAGGATTTAGTAGCCTCATGAAAAGCTAAGAGAAGGTAGTATCTAGGAGAAGAGAGTAAAGGCTGTTGAGATTAAAAACAATGAGAATTGAGAAAGGTCATTCTATTTGGCAATTAAGAGGTCATTGACAACTCAGAGGGGTGGTTAGGTATACTGATGACATTGGAAGTCAGATTGTTGAAAATTAACAAGGGAATGAGACAGAAAAGGAAGATGAGGGAATGAATGTAGATGACCTCATGGAGGATTTTAACCACTAAAGGAGAGCTAAGTGATGATGAGGTTGCTGTTCAATTATGTCCAACTCTTATGACCCTGCTTTGTTGGGAAAGATACTGAAATACTTTGCAATTTCCTTCTCCAGTTCATGTTACAGATAAGAAACTCAGGCAAACAGGGTTAAATTACTTCTCTAGAGTCACACATCTAGTATGTGTCTAAGGCCAAATTTGAACTCAAGAAGGCTTCCTGAGTCCAGGTCTGACACTCTATCCACTATGCCACCTAGCTGCCCTATATGAGATGCTAGCTGAAGAGATTGGCAGGATTGAGTTTTTGTTTTGTTTTGTTTTGAGACTAAGGTTGACATCGATGTGTTTGTAGGCAGTGTCAAAGCAGTCAGCAACTAGGGGGAGATTGAAGATAAGAAAGAATATGAATGCTAGAGGACCAGTCTACCGTAAATGAAAGGAAGGAGTGCTACGGATCACCTGTAGATGTAGAGGGTTTGTCTAGGTGAAGAAAAGGCCCCCCATTTCATGTGAGTCAGTGATGAAGGAGGACATAGTTGCACAAGACATCTAAGTGAGAGGGGAGAAGAAAGGGCTCTCAACAAATGACTTCATTTTTTTTCAGTGAAATGTAAGGAAAGATTCCTAGCTGAAAGGATAGAAGGAGGGGGATCTATTGGAGCTTTGAGGAAGAATTGTAAGGTTTGGAAAAACTACTGTAATGTCAATTCTGGAACTATAAGATAGGATGTCAGTTTTGAAATTGTAAAGGGATGCCATGATGTCAGTTAAGATTATGTACCATAAATTTCTCTGTAGCTCATTCAGCACTATTTTGTGATTTTCTCCCACTGAGGTTCAGAAAAGCAAAGTTGGTAATAGAGCAAGAGGGCAAAGGACTATAGAAAAAAGGACATTGTCAAATTGACCTGGGTAAAGATGAGGAAGGGAGAAGAGTATAGCCAGTTGCAGGGGTGAAAGCCTTGTAAGGAATGGAGGTATTGAGGGAATAGAAGTCATAGCAAAGATGGAAAAAATAAACAACAGAGATTTGGATCGTATGAGAGAAAAGGCCATGAAATGGCAACAGATTGTGATCAAATGAGTTAATTTCAGAGTTTATGAACATAGCAGTGGTACATTTGTGGGTTTTAGAAGTCCAAGTTTAAAGTTATTTTGTGTGTTGCGAGCTGAGATGGGGTGATAGAGTAGATCATGACAAATGATAAATTGAACAATTGGGAGATTAAGTTGTTTGGGGGAGTATCATTCCTGATCTATATATCTAGATATAGGCATAGATAAAGGTATAGTGACAGACATAGACATAGACATAAACATAGACATAGACATAGACATAGACATAGACATAGACATAGACATAGACATAGACACAGATAGATGATATAGAAATTTAGGTTATGGTGTTTGAGTGAACATCAATATAACATGAAGACTCAAAATATGTTGAATTGATCTCTTGAGGTAAATTTATTAAAAAATATGAACAAGATTCGATCACATGGGAAGAGCAGAAATAGAGGAATGTAAAGTTACTGTCTGAAGTGTAGGAGAGAATACCCATACCGTTGAGTCTATAGATTCATTCTAGTATTTATTTTTCCCCCATTCAGTATTTTTATATCTCCCTTAGTGCTTCACACACTAGGCACAGTTTCCAAACACATATGTGTTGAAATTTTTGTTTAATTAATTTGCTTAGGGCATGGTTCTTATGAGGCCAACCAGAACACCAGATAAGTTTTTACTTTCAAAAATGACTTTCTAACAATGATAGACTGCCCAATGTTGAGTAAACTATATCAATGATAGCTGGCTGGAGAAATTTATTCAAAAGTTTGTTGACTTCTCAGAGCTATTTTTTTTTTTTGGAAGGAGGAACTTTCCCATTTACTTGCAGCCCTAATACTTAATACAATTCCAGGCACATGGCTCATTAATGCTTATTGACTAAAGGATTAAGTCATATTATAAAGGGAATTCTAGTTGGAATATCATTTGATTCTAGGAATCTCTGACTCTATTTTCAGAGCACTTAAAAAAAGATTTCTAAGGATATCTGTAGCTTTTATATCATTAAATTAATCTCAGTATCCTTACTTTCTCTAGAGACCAATCTAATAAAAAATAAGATAAAGAAGAGAAAAAAATGATCAAAATCAGTTATTATATTGAGATTCTGAAATTATGTGTTCCACATTCATGAACAACCAACCTCTGCAAAGAAAAAGGTCAGATGCTTCTTAGATTTGGTGGTCGTGCTTCCTACAAACATTTGTTAGGAACATGCTATGTATCTAAGTGCTGGGAATCAATATCTTCCCTCAAGGAACTAATATTTTAATAGGAGAATCACTGTGTAAATAACTAGAAGTATGCAAGATAGAGTTAATAGAAAGTAATCTCATGTTGCAAAATTATGTTATTGGCCGAAAGGGAAACCAGGCAAAAGAGACAGACAGATGGAACAGTGCTAACATACTTCCTCTCATACAAAAAAAAAAAAAAGATAGAACTGTGTCTCACTGATAGCAATTCAGATGTGTCACTTTTTATCAAGAATGGATTATTTTTGTCTTTGACATTGTCAAATTCACCAAAAATATTCTGAAGTCATACAATTACATCCTTTATGCAGCACTGGAAATAGAAGTCATTTCTAATTCTTAGTAATGTAGAATGAATGTTTGGATATATATGTCTGCCATGGAATTTTTGGCTTTCCTAGAATAGGGAAGGAAAATGCCTTTGAAAAGCCCAGCAGAGACTGGGAAATCACAGAAGGTCACAGTTGTGATGGATAAAAGAACCGCTTGGGTAATTATTGCAGGCTATCTTTCCTTCAATAGATGCTGCCACAGCCAGATCGGCACTGAATTGGGTACCTCACCAGCAGCTTTTTGTCTTCCTCTTCAATAACCACATTGACTTAGCTCTTTCCTCTGGGAGCTTAAATTCTCATTGTTTTCTTTCACCACTCCAGTGTTTATGACTACTTTGGAAGCAACACCTGAACTTCTCATTAAAGCAATTATTATTAGCTCTCGATTAGCCCACAGGGGCTGCCTCAGCTGTTGCCTCCTTTGAGTTTGTCTTTGTATCTTGTATCGAGTATTGCAATTAACCAGTACACAGGGTACTGCCTTCAAGGTGTAAAGCAGAATAGCACAATTAAGAAGAGCTGAGAACAAAGAGGTAGTGATATTGATCAACTTAATGAGATTTTAATAAGCCAAATTGATTATGGAAATGGGAATCATTTCTACAACTCTGGAAAAGGAAATATGGGATTAACATTAGAATGTTCTTGTCCTTTCTGTTTAGCTAGTTCCAATTAATGTCATTTTTAATTATTTTCACCACTGTGTCTTTCCCATGCCAGTGCATGAGAAAAAACTCAGTGGCTAATCAAACTTTTGCATAGAGAAGCAAGAAGTCTAAAGTCATTGACAGCCTAGTTAATTAATAAGGGGATAATGGTAAATGACAAATGTTCCTCTTGACAAGAACGCTCTAATAAGCACATCAGGTTGTGATTGATATGGAAGAAAAATTGATTTTTTTTTCAGCTTGATCATAGAGCAACAGTTTGTTGGCAAAATGTGGTCTGAGGAGCCATGTAATACCCAAGAACTTTCGCTTAAGTCCAAAAGGTCAAATTGTTTTTTTCATAATAATGCTAAGATAGTTTAGATTTCTAATATGGTGTCAATAAATAAGATTCACTTCTACAAAATCTCTTTCCAGTAGGTTCTCAATTTTTAAGAGTGTAAAAGGGTCTTGAGGAAGAAAAAATACAGTAACAAAGATTTGGGAATCACTGGCCTAGGGGTAGAAATAGGATTAATGGATGAAAATTTGGAAGACATAGGTTTAGAAAGATGCCAAGAAAAATTCCTAAAATAAAAATTGCCCAAAAGGTAAGTGTACTACTACAAAAGGCAGTGGATTCTCCATTACTCAAGTTTATGCAGTGAGGGGTGTATAACCAATTTATCTTCACTGTAGAGATCTTGTTCCATTCTTGGAAATGACTAACTTCAAAGAGAAACTGGCCAGTTGGTCTCTGAAATGTTTTCATCTCAAAATTAAAATTGAATCCTATTAAAATCTGGCTTTATCTGTGTTATTTCTCTACATTTTGGCACAATGGAATGACTGGCAGACTGAAAGTCAAGACAGATATCTGGGTTCAAATCCTATCGCAGATAGTAATTAACTATGTTAAGCTGAACCATTGAGAAATTTTTTTTGCCTCAATTTCTTAATGGGCAAAAACAGATGGGTAAATGATTGATGATGATGATGATGACGACCGCGATGACGATGACGACAACGATGACGATGACGATGATGATGATGATGATGATGATGATGATGATAATTCATTTGCCATTTGCTACTCTGCCTGGTTTCAACTCCACAGAATAAGATTCCCCTACATCTGACATATCCTACTGTCCTCTCTCTCCCCCCGTTTCTTGCTCCTTTAATCTATTGACTCTCCCTTTAGATTGTAAACTCCTTCGAGGGCAGGGATTGTCATTTCTTTTATTAATTGTATCCCCAGCACTTTTTGCAATGCCTAGAACATAGTCAGTGCTTAATAAATGCTCATAAGATTTGCTGGATTACCAAAGATAATAATGAAAATGATGGTGATGATGATTTTCAGTTAGAGAATCTAGTTATTTCATGTGCCTATAAAATAACAATTAAAGGAGAATAAAAATAGAATAGCATCTTGTGTCTGTACCATTTCTAGCTCAACTCTATTGAAATGAAGAGATTAAATTTGCCAGTTGTGGCCTTTTTGTAAAAGCACTTTATAAACATTTCATTTTCATATATATGTAAGGGGGATGGTGTTGATTGGAAACAGGTAGGTTTATTACAACTTAATATGCACCAAACACATGGAATTGAGGAGTTTAATCTTGTATCTATTACGTATATTTTCTATTTAGATTTACATGTGTACATATGTCACCCATTAGAATGACGGTTCCTTAAGGGCAAGTACTTTAACTTCTGACTTTGTGTCTGCAACACATAAGCATACTGCTGACACATAGTAAGTACTTGGGGAAAAATTCTTGTTGATTGACTGCCTGACTGTAAATTAGGGTCATAGATCAAGAACCTGAAGAGATATTAAAGGAGATTGAATCCACATGACTTTTTTTTTATCTTTTTTTTATTTGATAAATTTTTTTATTTAACTTTTTATATTCATTTTCACAAAATTTTGGGTTCCAAATTTTCTCCCCATTTGTCCCCTCCCCCTACCCAAGGACACTGAGCATTTTAATTTCCCCTATCACCAATCTGCCCTCTCTTCTATCGTCCCTCCCTTCCCTTGACCCCATCTTCTTTTTTGTCCTGTAGGGCCAGATAACTTTCTATTCCCCATTACCTGTATCTCTTATTTCCTAGTAGCAAGAACATTACTCAACAGTTGTTCCTAAAGCTTTGAGTTCCACCTTCTCCCCATCCCTCCCTCCCCACTCATTCCCTTGGGAAGGCAGGCAATTCAATATAGGCCATATCTGTGTAGTTTTGCAAATGACTTCAATGATAGTCGTGTTGTATAAGACTAACTATATTTCCCTCCATCCTATCCTGCCCCTCATTGCTTCTATTCTCTCTTTTGATCCTGTCCCTTCCCAAGAGTGTTGATTTCAAATTGCTCCCTCCTCCCATTGCCATCCCTTCCATTATCCCCCCACCCTACTTATGCCCTTCTACCCCACTTTCCTGTATTGTAAGATAGGTTTTCATCCCAAAATGAGTGTGCATTTTATTCCTTTCTTTAGTCAAAAGTGATGAGAGTAAACTTCATGTTTTTCTCTCAGCTCTCCTCTTTTTCCTTCCACTAAAAAGTCTCCTGTCTGCCTCTTATATGAGATATAATTTGCCCCATTCCATTTTTCCATCTCTCCTCCTAATACATTTCTCTCTCAGTTTACCTTCATTTTTTTAAGATATGATCCCATCCTATTCAATTCACAATGTGCTCTGTGTGTGTGTGTGTATGTGTGTGTGTGTGTGATCCCACCAACTCTCCAGATATTGAAAAGTTTCGAGAGTTATAAATATTGACTTTCCATGTAGGAATGTAAACAGTTCAAATTTAGTAAGCCCCTTATGACTTCTCTTTGCTGTTTATTTTTTCATGTTTCTCTTCATTCTTGTGTTTGAAAGTCAAATTTTCTTTTCAGCTCTGGTCTTTTCATCAAGAATGCTTGAACATCCTCTATTTCATTGAAAGACCAGTTTTGCCCCTGAAGTATTATACTCAGTTTTGCTGGGTGGGTGATTCTTGGCTTCAGTCCAAGTTCCTTTGACTTCTGGAATACCATATTCCACGCCATTTGATCCCTTCATGTCGAAGCTGCTAGATCTTGAGTTATCCTGATTTTATTTCCACAATACTGGAATTGTTTCTTTCTAGCTGCTTGCAATATTTTCTCCTTGACCTGGGAACTCTGGAATTTGGCCACAATGTTCCTAGGAGTTTCTCTTTTTGGATTTCTTTCAGGTGGTGATCGATGGATTCCTTCAATACTTATTTTGCCCTCTGGTTCTAGAATATCAGGGCAGTTTTCCTTGATAATTTCATGAAAGATGATGTCTAAGCTCTTTTTTTGATCATGGCTTTCAGGTAGTCCCATAATTTTTAAATTGTCTCTCCTGGATCTATTTTCCAGGTCAGTTGTTTTTCCAATGAGATATTTCACATTCTCTTCCATTTTTTCATTCTTTTGGTTTTGTTTGGTGATTTCTTGGTTTCTCAGAAAGTCATTAGCCTCCATCTGTTCCATTCTAATTTTGAGAGAACTCTTTTCTTCAGTGAGCTTTTGAACCTCTTTTTCCATTTGGCTAATTCTGCTTTTGAAAGCATTCTTCTCCTCATTGGCTATTTGAACCTCTTTTGCCAACTGAGTGAGCCTATTTTTCAAGGTGTTATTTTCTTCACCACTTTTTTGGGTCTCCTTTAGCAAGGTATTGACCCGTTTTTCATGCTTTTCTTGCATCTCTCTCATTTGTCTTCCCAGTTTTTCTTCCACCTTTCTAGCTTGTTTTTAAAAATCTTTTTTGAGCTCTTCCGTGGCCTGAGCCCATTGAATATCTATTTTGGATGTTTGGGATACAGAGGCCTTGACTTCTATGTCTCTCCCTGATGGTAAGCATTGTTCTTCCTCATCTGAAAGGAAAGGAGGAAACATCTGTTCACCAAGAAAGTAACCTTCCATGGTCTTTTTTTTTCCTTTTCTGGGCATTTTCCCAGCCAGTTACTTGACTTCTGAGATTTCTTTCCACACCCACCTTGCTCCAGATCCACCCAGCTAGTGCTTGGGGTCTGAGATTCAAATACTGCTCCCTGCCTCAGGGCTTTCAACATAGACACAGCTGCTATTCAATGTGAGATTAAGTTCAGGTTCTCAGGTGGGGGCAGGGCCGCCTTACAGGGTTCAGTTCCCTCAGGGGGTTTATGTGGAGATCTTCAACAATGGATCCCCACTCCTGTCTGCTTTGGGAGCTCCTGTCTGCTGCCTCCCAAAGGGGCCCGCGCCATGGAGACACCCTGCTCCCCTCTTGGTCAACCAAACAGTCTCTCTTACTGACCTGTGCACCTGTGGGAGGAGGAAACTTCAAGGCCGCTGGAGATTCTGTCCCTGAAGTCTGCTTTGATCTGCTCCACTCGGGGCCATGCAACCAGGCCAGGGCTGGGCTCTGCTCCAGGTCTGGTGTGAAACAGACCTTTGGTGTCAGTTTTTCAGGGCTCTCTGGAATAGAAATCTCCTCCACTCTGTTGTTGTGTGGCTTCCACTGCTCCAGAATTTGTTAGGAGTTCTTCTTTACAGATATGTTATAGGCTGTGTGTTCAGAGCTAGCATTATGTGTGTCTTTCTACTCTGCCATCTTAGCTCCTCCCCCATGCCTTCTTTTGTAAAGGAGGAAATTTAATATCTGAAAGCTTAAATGACCAATCCAGGGTCACAAAACCAGGAAGTGTCTGATTCGGGAATTGAATGCAGACATCCCTCATTCTAAATTCACTGCCTGCTTTCTCTACTTCAAAACCAGTACCATAGGTAAGACTCTTCAGGGCAAAATAAAATTGAGAATTATGGTCATTTTCCAAGCAATTCAGGCAAAAGTAGATTTTATACCTGATTTATTTGGATAATGACCTCAATTTTTTTTTTCTTTTGCTGCCATTTACCAATGCCTGAAGCAACCAACTTTAAAGATTCAAGTGGTCTAATTCTCATTCTTATTAAATCCTTCAATTCTCTACAGTCTAACAAACCAACTTTTCAACAAAAAGGTGGACACTTATTAGAAAATAAAGTAAGGTTATTGATAATTCCCAGACACGTGTAGTTCCATGGGCAGATATCAATCAAAAGTAGACCCAGGTTCATTATTTCCTTTTTCCCTATGGTTGCCTATGTTGGGACCAACTTTCTCTCTGCCTCTCTCTCTCTCTGTCTGTGTCTCTGTCTGTCTGTCTCTCTATTTCTGTCTTTGTGCATCTGTCTCTGTCTCTCTCTCTCTCACACACACATACATGCACACACACACACGTGCATGCACACACACACACACACACACACACACACACACACTTTTACCCTAAGCATATCCTTGCATTGGCATTTAACATGTTTTTGGAAAAAGAAAACCATTTAAACAAGTCCATCTGAAACAATTGTTTTTATGACATTCTTGGGATATTTTTCCCATTTATTAACATCTCTAATGGAAGGGGAAGAAAGATTAAAGCTGAATTAAAAAGGGCAATTAATTATCGAATAAATTGTGGTATGAAGACAAGCTCCTCTGTTTTTTTTTCTGCTCCTAGATATGAAAGGCTATATTTTGGTTTGTATAAGTCATCATAGTCCTTTTATATAGCACATATTTCATTAAGGACCATCACAATATGAGAATCATGATCCATGCATTGTAGAAAGACCTAGGTGAACTAAAGTAACTCAATGCTTAACTGCACAGCATAGTTATTCATTGACTGTTGCCTTTAATAATCAAAGAGGATCAAAATGAAATTTCTATGTTGAGGTCAAGGTGCAGTGTTTCTGACCAAGATGGATCAGATCAATATGAGCTGAGAAGGCTATACCCCATGTTCTGTGAAGATAGTCTATATGAACATTTGGAATGGGACTTCAGTACAATGAAAAGATGACCTGGACCACCTGTGTTATGGATTATGACTCATGTCATAATCCCAGTGTATTCACACCTGCTACTTCATCACTTGCCTGTTACCAAAGGACTTCAAAGAAAATAAAAATGGTAAAATGGTACGGGTAATCTCTTTTGACTCTATTGAATTTAAGTGAGGCAGAGTAGTATGAAGTCATATACCTCTCCTTCTCTTTCAGAGTCATCTATGTCTAGTAGCAAAAGTCAGTATGATTTGTGATGACTTGTGTAATGCCGTTCATGGCAGCACACCTGATGACTACTGCTGTGAATGATTTTAAGGGTCTAATCATATAGCATAATGAACTGTCGATTCAGCAATAAACTAAACATTGTTCAATAAAGTAAAGCATAACATTCATAGCAACATCCTTAAGCAAAAAATATATCTAATATATATCTCATAACACTTATTTTGTCATATGGCATATAACATATATCATTGCATCCCCAAAGTCAGAGGGTCCAAGTTTAGGGTTTTCCCCAACATGATGCATCCTTTAGGGGTAGCAGAAAATACCACACCATCCACCCCTAGGTCACTGTAAAAACAAATCTCCTTAATTAATACACAGTGTCCTAGTAAAGTCCTCTCTCTCATCTTACTCTAAGGTGACTTCCAACCGCCTTCCCCAACTCCTCATCCATGGGCTGACCAATCCCAGCTCTTGCCTGGGTTCACATGCAGGCAACAATCTACTCCTGCTCCTTATCTCTGCTTACAGGGACTATTGCACTCTAAACTCTTCCGGTTTCTGCCTGACAGTAGGCTTTAGGGGTTCCTACCTGCAGTTTCTGTTTCTAGGAAAACAAAGCTTCACAATACTATAACAATATTTATACACATTACCAGAATCATCATATCAATTCACTCATAAAGATCAACAGACATCATTTCTGTCTGAGAAATAAACACAGATGAATAAACATGACTTCTGTCTGAGAAATTAACACAGACCAACAGACAGGACTTCTGTCTGAGAAATCAGCGCAGATCAGCAGACAAGGTTCTGACATCACAAACATTCTTTCTGTTAGGCCTCCCCACAAGCAAGTCCCCCTAGCCCACTTGTCAATCTCTCTTAGCTCTGCTTCTCTCTCTATTCTCTCTAAGCAATATTATATGTATACAGTTTCCAATAAAAAAATTTCTTGATTGATTTAATCAAAAGCAAGACTCAATCATAAACAGTTGATTGACTAAAACTCAATCCAGAAAAAGAGTGAAAAATCCTACTCTGCTTGGTATTACAACTTGAGATGCAATGGCATCTTTGATGTATAACTAAACTCTAAGTACCCCATAGCGCTTGCTTTAGCTACCCTCATAGCCTGTTGGAACAAACTTTTCTAATCTGCCCATTGCACCAGGGGAAGTCTTCAAATGCTTGAGGCACACACTCCATAACTCACCATTGGGTTTGAAGCCCATCAATTACCCTTAACCTGATTTAACCCATCTGCTAAAATGCTTTTACCTAGCTGAGATTGTTGTACATACAACAAAGTTCTGGAGACACAGGTGAGAGTTTGATGACAGATGGACACTAGAGGTAGAAAGCCCTGAAAGGGGCTTGACAAGTCCTCACACCAGAGACATTAGTCTTCCCTTAATACTCCATAAACCCTCTAGTCACTCAGAGTTCAGTGGAAAGATCATTTATTTGGGAATAGGAAGACGAGAATCAAAAACCTGGTTCAGCAAGTACCTTCAGAACCTTAAACAATTCACTGAAAGTTGGGTCATTGTTGGGGCAGATAACATATCATCAGGGTTCTTTCTATCCTAAAACTGTATTTTCATGAATCACAAATACTCTACGAAATCAGAATGAAGTGAAAATATCCAAATCTAATCTTTTCCTAATAAACATTTTATTTTAAGATGCTTCTCTATGCACATGTGTGTATATGAGTTTGTGTCACAAACAAATATTCTAAATTCAACTTAAAGTGCCAAATAATTTCATGGTAGAACCTTATTAGGATAAGATTATATAAATATCTCCATATTTCAATAAAATTATCAAAAATGAAATTAAGTGTCAAAATTATTAAAATTGTCATGAAATCCTATTAAATTTAATTTAATAGTAATATGGATTAAGAATGCCTATCATTAGAAAATAATAAGAATATTCCAAGCTCAAGCAATACAATTCCTTGTAGAAAATTATAGCAAATTATTATATTTGAACATCTTATTCTTTCACTCAAAATTTCTCCAGTATGATCAACATAAAATAAATAATAGACAGAGAAAAAACAGTTAAATGTATATGGAGAGAGAAGTACAAATTGCCTAGATACTGTGTAGGTGCATGGATGGGTGGATGACACCACGAAATATTAAGTGCGGTTGATATTAGGAAAGGGCCAAATTATTAATTAAAGTTCTGTTTATATTTTCATGGTCAAGTCTTATTATATATTTGTTCAAATTAAATTATTCTTCCTCCATTACACTAATTAGTGCCTGCCAGTAAGGAATAACATATTGAAGATTCATTTTTCTTAGAATTTCCTTTTGGGACTGAAAAGGATTTACTGAAGATTCATTCATTATAAAGTCACTCTTTTTAAAATATTGACTCAACTATGGTCAGCACCATGACACATTGATGTCTTCTAATTCTTCAGAAGAAAGAAACGGAAAGTAAGAAAAAAGAAAGAAAGAAACGGAAAACAAAATAAGAGAAATTATATGTTCTTTGGTTCAATCTTTTATGAAGATTGTTGGAAAAACACGGGAGAAAATTACATAAAATATGAAGGCAAATAATAAATTGCTTTAGTGGAAGAAACTCCTACAGTTATACAAATCCTTCAAAACAAAAGTATCTAAATGTACTGTATAACCAATATTTACATAAGATTTTAAGCTTTGTAAAGCTTCTTCTAGATGTTAATTTTATCCTTATAGTATCCCTAGAGAAGTAGTTGCCATTATTGTTCCTATTTTGCAGATGAAGAGACTGAGGACAACAAGATTAAGTTACTTGACCATAATAACATAACTTAGTAAATATTTGAGGTTGGATTTGAACTTGTGTTTTTTTCTCTCACTTTAAATTGAGCACTGTATTCCATGTGACACCATGGTGCCTCAGTTTTTATATCTAATCAAGGCATGAATAGAAGGAGAATTTACTTAAAATAACAAATGGTGATCCTTTATGATATAAATGGAATTCATGAATTTACTATTATTTCTTACCCACTGTGGATATTAGCCATCTTTGGTCAAGAGCACATTGAAAATCATGTAAGTATCCATTAATCATAATGGGAAGTAAATGTACATAAGGAGAATGAATCCCCTTAAGTATTTAAAATGAGTTCCCGTTACTATTCATCTAGTGATGAAGCTTGGTCAGGTATTTTCCCACTTTCAAAAAATTGCACCTTTTGGCAAGATTAAGTAAGATCACATTGTATGAGAATACCTTTGCCAAGCTTCTGAATTTCAAATTCTCTTGAGAACTCTCGGAAGAACTTAATGCACCATCTGTAAGATATGAATACAGGTCTGGGAAACTATGCAGACTGCCTGCACTATAGGTAACTTAAAGACACCCAATAGACAGCTAATTTTCTCTGCCAACTATTCACTGTTCCATCTCTGCAAGGAAAACAGAGTTGCACACAAAATGCACAAAAAAAAGGGAAATTTGTCCTTTTGCCAAGCTTACGTATCACAAAGGATTGAGTTGTCTCGCTTATTTTCTTTTCAAATTACAGCTAGTAAGTTCAGTTTGCTGATCCTTCTCACACACTTGAAGAAGAAAAAATTTTCATAAATGAAAAAGAACCCATTTCCAGGAGGCCAACTTAATGGTGTTTAAATCATATAATAATGCTATTTATTTTTTTCTTGTTCTGTGAAGTAGGCACAAATACCGAGGAAACCTGGATAACTAGAACTATTACTTATTTTATTAGTGTAGGAAAATCTCTCTATGAGAGTAGATTGCTCTCACCTACACTCACATACATTGCCACATAGTAGTTCCTCAGAGAAGTTGCTCAGGGTCACGAAAATATGAAGCTTCTGACTCCATGCCCATCCTTCATAGTAATATGCCATGCTGCCTCTGCATTTCCTAGGAAATAAGATCTATTAAATGCATCAACCCAAATCTAATTTTATTCCTCTGGCTAAGGGTCATGCTTTACAAAATATGTGGCTAGATATTTATTACTGATCTCATAGCTATCTTTCAATCAGGTGGCATAAGTATTATTTCTTTTCCTATAGATGAGGCAGCTAACTCCAAGATAGAATAAGTGGTTTGTACAATATGACACTAAAATATCAATGGTTAGTCTGAACTGGGAAATAAGACCGTCTATCTTGAAATGCAGCACTCTAGTGTCTCCTATACCATTCTGCCTTTAGAAATAGGAACAGAAATAGACAATGAACCACAGAGTGAGGCATAATGGGAAAAAAAAAAACAAAAAACAGCTTACACATTGTATATCAACAACAGTAAAATCACCTGAGGTATCATAGGATTGAAATCACTCTCCTTTGCTGGATCCCACTTTCCTCATCTCTAAAATTCAAGGACTGAATGTCCAAACATAAATCCATGGTCAGATAATTCTGTGATTAGAATGGTGAATTTGTGATAGGGAAAAAAATAGAAAGAACAAGAGTCTGAATAAATGGTTACTCTGATGGATTATTTATTGATGAAACTAGACTTTAATCTGTAGCACACCAGCTTGAAGGTTTGTACATGCCAGGGAAACATCAGATTCATGGCCTCATAACTTTATTACCCATCTCAGTACTCAGTGGTAAGTGCCATGTCTTTGCCCTGGGCAAATCTGTTATTTCATAAATCTCAAAAGCAGCAACTTGGGCTACCATGGACAGCTAAACTGTATAATGGATACAGTGCTAGGCTTGGAATCAGGAAAACCTGAGTTCAAATACAGCCTCAGACACTTACTAGCTGTGTGACCCTTGGCAAATCACTTAACCCTGTGAGCCTAAGTTTTCCATCTGTAATGCGAGCTAAAGAAGGAAGTGTCAAACATCCTACTATCTTTACTAAGAAAACACCAAATAGGGTCATGAAGAGTCAAACACTACTGAAACTGAAACAATAACAAAGCTACCATATATTTTCTATGAAACTCCCAACTAGAGGCATTTTACATACCAAAAATAGTTCCAGTGATTCTGTTAAGGACACCATTATACTCTTTTCTCACCTACACTCACAGATAAGTAATAGCCACTATCACTACTTAATGACACATATACGGACTTTAAGTCTTTTGGCTTCTTCCTTCTTCATTTTCTACTCCCATAAAGAACAAATGACAAAGGGCTTACAGTGAAGTCCATCAGATCTTACATTACAGTTGAAAGATAGCCAGATTTAAAACTGTGAGCACTTGGATTCTCTAAATCTTGATGTACAACTGTGCTGCCCACTTCGTTCAGATGTTGGGTAAATGGAATAACCACTCTGGATCTTAGTTCCACATCTGCAAAATAAGACTGCACTAAAGCTCATAGGAGCATAAAAGATCCAGTAATATAATCCTGTGATCTAAGTTTCACCACCATTGTTAATAATTCCTTTATGACAATACCTCTACAGAGCTCTAGAATCTTGAGTCAACCACGTGTCAGGCCAAATCAAATAAACAGTAATCATCTATTTGTTGTTGAACTACAGAACACATCCCCATGCACCCAATAGGGGATTAACTCCATGGATACACATATAAATACATGATATATTCTCAGAAGAGGTTTATGACTTCTCACAGAATTCTTAATATTAATGCATTGGTCCTTCCAATATTTTATGGCTATTAAAGTAGTATTCAGGCTTCTTTCTGTTATCTTTGTCTCTTACTCATGATCACCTTTCTCTTTTTCTAATCTCATTCTATCTCACATATGAGTAGCACACATACCAATTGCAACCTGAGCCTTGACCACCAACTGGGATAAGAAAGACATGCAGGATTGGGAAAGTAATGAAGAAAGTCAGAATAAGTATGGCTTAAGAAGAAAAATTGACTTTAAATATGAGGACAGCTTAAGAAAATGGTGCCCTACTTTTGAAAGTCAATGTTTCTGCTCTCTGAGTTAGAGGGACTATAATTGCCAGTCATCTTCTAGCCAGTTTATGGCTTTTGCATGAAGGGATGTCCTTTATACTTTCATATTATTAAGTAGAAAGAAATTAAATCAGAAAAATGATTCTAAAGAAAGAGAAAAAGTTGGAGATCTTTTAGCATAGTCACTATTGGCAGCAAACAAAGCTATGCCTAGGGTTACAGTGCTTGTTCAATTCACCCTGAAGGCAAGGAAGTCAGAAAATAATAATTCTAAAGGAAAGCCTTTCCTCCTTCTGACTGGAAGTGTTGGGAAAGGAAACTATGCATAATTGCTTCTATGCTATAGGCTACTGTACCCTGAAGCTCAGACATCATGGGGTCTTTGCCTCTGCCTAAAGGCTTTCTTCTGGACCCTCCTGACTTCAGAGTGATTATCAATAGTAACTGCTGCTGTTTTATTCCCTGCCTGATGTCTTTCTTTTCATTGCCTCATTAAAGGTTCCCTACTCTGACTACTTCTTAAACAGATCTATTCAATGAATTGGTGTTACCTCATTCTAAGAGAGTACCTGCATAGGCCTTGGCCTAAAGGAAACAAAATCTCTCAGTGCATCCTGGATCATCTCTAGTCATCCTGAGGAATATCAGGTCACTGTATTCAGATGGCTATGGAGGAGAAGTGAGACTGGTGACCTGCACAGCCCTCCCTCACTCAAAACAAAGACAAGTGCAAGTCATGTCATCATTTCTCTGACGACATGGTCTTCTTCACCAAATTTTCATTATCCTTCAGCTTACCTTCGCTGAAACTTTTTGAAGTCATGAAATTCCAAGATTTATTGCCCTAAAATATTATGGTAACACAGTTCAGCATGGGAACATCAAGAATCTTAAGCAATTTCTTGAATGAGAGCCATGTCTTACTCCAATTTTCTTGTTAGAAGTGCCTTGGCAAGTTGTAGATATTTAGGCACTACATCAGAAGACTTTCCAAAAAATTCCATGTCAAAACCTGGGCAAAATGGATTTTTTATTCACTTTATCTAAACTGTGAGGTTTCTTTCAAAGCTCAGATCAAATGCTATTTTCTGTAAGAAGTTTTTCCCAATCTTACGTAATAGTAATACCTTTCCACTGCAATTATCTCCAATTTACCCCACCTATACCTTTTATGTATAGAGTAGTTTATATATTGTCTCCCCAATTTGTATGTGAGCTCCTTGAACCCTGAAATTATCATTTGCCTTAGCACTATGCTATGTGCCTAATACATAATAGGTCCTTAAGAAATGCCATTGATTCAACTTAGTTTATATGAATGGCTAGGCTGATTCCTTTTTTAATATCTGTGAATCAAATTTTTGTTGTAGTTATAAGAATGTGCATATTTGTATGTGTGTGTATGGGATATGGGTGTGTCTGAGAGAGACAGAGACTAAACATCAGAAAGACACAGAGATAGAGAAATGACCAATAAACACTTTGGGTGGAAAAGGACCCACATGAACAAAAATATTTGTCATAACTCTTTTTGTAGAGGCAAGGAATTGGAAAGCGAGGGAAAGGCCATCAATTAAGGAATGACTCAACAAGTTGTGGTATATGAATGCTATGGGAAGGCAGAGTCAAGATAGTGGAGTGAGAGCAATGACTCACCTTAGCTCTTAGATAAACTTCTTCAGATACCTCCAAAAAGAAAATGTGACTAAATTTCAGAGGTGTGGAAGTTAATAGGAGACAGACTGTGGCAGATTCACATCCCAAGGCAGAATGAAAGGTCGACGGGAAGGATCTGTTCCAGGGGGATGAACCCATAGTGCAGAGTACACAGTGTAGACAAAACAGTGGAGAAGCAGTCCAGGGTGAAAGACCAACAGAGTCGAGCGAGTAACAGCCACTGAACCCAAGATATCAGTCACAGCAGCTCCTGAGGCTTTCAGCCCACAGATTAAACATCTGTAAGTCACCTACTTGAACTTTCAGGAGTCAAGATAGTGGAGTGATCAGTAAATGCTCTCTCCTTCCCCCTTGATGACTTTGAAAGAATTGTAAAATATTTCCCCAGAATAATCCTGGATCAGTGGGAACAGCAGAGGAGACAAATAAACTCATACACCTGAGGCTAGGAAAATAGCTAAAGGGAATTCTTCCTACAGTGGCAGAGGCAAACTGGAAGGAGAGGGACCCCAGGGTGGTGGAAACTCACATTAGGACACAGACATGCCTCAGTACCAGCAGAGAAACCCCAGGAGGGGTGGAAACTCTCACTAGGTCCAAGGCGAGCCTCAGTATTAGGAGAGGAGCCCCACGAGGGGTGGAAACTTGCTTTAGGATCTAGGCCTGCCTCAGCACTCCAGGGGAAACAGGAAGACAATAGGGCAGCTGGGATCACCAATCACTGAGCTTGCCTTTGCCTCAGCTCATCTGAGGAGATCTCCTATGAGGAGACCACCCCTTCCCCACGCTTAACAAGCTATCGCCAGGGCTGATCAGGGAAACATAAAACAAAAAGATAAAAAGATACTGGCTCTTAGCTTTTTCACACAAGTCAACTCAACACCAAGTTCTTCAGCTTCTAACTGAAAGAACCAGAAGCCACAACAAACAATCAAAATCACAAACAAGAAAAAGCAAAACAAGGTCAAAAAAGAGTCTGAACAATATCTTCCAGGAAATCATCAAGAAAAACTGCCCAGAAGTGCTAGATCCAGAGGACGAAATAGTCATCAAAAGAATCCACCGTTCACCTCCCTAAAGGGATCGCAAACTCAAAACCTCAAGCAATATCATTGGGGAGGAGCCAAGATGGCAGAGTAGAAAGATTCATATTTCCTAGCTCCGAACCCACAGCCCATAAATTACCTGTAAAGAGGAACTCCCAACAAATTCTGGAGCAGTAGAAGTCACACAACAATGGAGTGGAGGAGATTTCTGTTCCAGAGAGCCCTGAAAAACCGACACCAAAGATCCATCACACACTGGACCAGAGCAGAGCCCAGCCCTGCCTTGGCCTCGCAGCACCAAGAGGAGCAGATCCAAAGCAGGCTTCAGGAATGGAATCTCTGGTGGCCACAAAGTCCCTCCACCCACAGGTGTTACAGGCCAGTGAGACTTCTGGGCTGGCTGAGAGGGGAGAGGGTGTCTCCATAACTCAGGCCCTGTCAGGAGGCAACAGCACAGGCAGCAGCAGACAGGAGCTCCCAAAGCAGACAGGAACTGGGATCCATTCTTGAAGGTCTCTGAATAAGCCCCCTGAGGGAAATGAGCCTGGGAGGTGGCCCTACCCCCACCTGAGCAGCACTACTTAATCTCTCACTGAAGAGCAACCCCATCCCCCACTGAAACCCCTGAGGTTGGGAAGAAGCGTTTGAATCTCAGACCCCAAGCACTAGCTGGGTGGATCTGAAGGTGAGGCAGGGGTGGAGAGGAATCTCAGAAGTCAAGTAACTGGCTGGGAAAATGCCCAGAAAAGGGAAGAAAAATAAGACCAGAGAAGGTTATTTTCTTGCTGAACATATGTTTCCTCCTTTCCTTTCTGATGAGGAAGAGCAATGCTTACCATCAGTGAAAGACATAGAAGTCAAGGATTCTGTATCTGAAACATCTGAAATATATATTTAATGGGCTCAGGCCATGGAAGAGCTCATAAAGGATTTTGAAAATCAAGTTAGACAGGTGGAGGAAAAACTGGGAAGAGAAATGAGAGAGATATTAGAAAAGAATGAAAAATGGGTCAATACCTTGCTAAAGGAGACCCAAAAAATGCTGAAGAAAATAACACCTTGAAAAATAGGCTCACTCAATTGGCAAAAGAAGTTCAAATAGCCCATGAGGAGAAGAATGCTTTCAAAAGCAGAATTAGCCAAATGGAAAAAGAGTTTCAAAAGCTCACTGAAGAAAAGAGTTCTCTCAAAATTTGAATGGAACAGATGGACACTAATGACTTTCTGAGAAACCAAGAAATCACAAAACAAAACCAAAAGAATGAAAAAATGGAAGACAACGTGAAATATCTCATTGGAAAAACAACTGACCTGGAAAATATATCCAGGACAGACAATTTAAAAATTATGGGACTACCTGAAAGCCATGATCAAAAAAAGAGCCTAGACATCATCTTTCATGAAATTATCAAGGAAAACTGCCCTGAGATTCTAGAACCAGGGGGCAAAATAAGTATTCAAGGAATCCATCAATCACCACCTGAAAGAGATCCAAAAAGAGAAACTCCTAGGAACATTGTGGCCAAATTCCAGAGTTCCCAGTTCAAGGAGAAAATATTGCAAGCAGCTAGAAAGAAACAATTCCAGTATTGTCGAAATACAATCAGGATAACACAAGATCTAGCAGCTTCTACATTAAGGGATCGAAGGGCGTGGAATAGGATATTCCAGAAGTCAAAGGAATTAGGACTCAAACCAAGAATCACCTACCCAGCAAAACTGAGTATAATACGTCAGGGGAAAATATGGTCTTTCAATGAAACAGAGGACTTTCAAGCATTCTTGATGAAAAGACCAGAACTGAAAAGAAAATTTGACTTTCAAACACAAGAATGAGAAGAAGCATGAAAAAGTAAACAGCAAGGAGAAGTCATAAGGGACTTACCAAAGGTGAACTGTTTACATTCCTACATGGAAAGACAATATTTGTAACTCTTGAAACTTTTCAGTATCTAGGTATTTGGTGGGATTACACACACACACACACACACACACACACACACATATACACACACACATTCATGCACACACACGCACACACATACACACATCCACGCACACACAGAAACAGAGAACCCAGAGTGAATTGAATAGGGTGGGATCATATCTTAAAAAAATGAAGTGGTGAGAGAGAAATGTATTTGGAGGAGAGAGGGAGAAATGGAATGGGGCAAATTATATCTCATAGAAGAGGCAAGCAGGAGACTTTTTAGTGGAGGGAAAAAGAGGAGAGCTGAGAGAAAAACATGAAGTTTACTCTCATCACATTCAACTAAAGGAGGGAATAAAATGCACACTCATTTTGTTATGAAAACCTATCTTACAATACAGGAAAGTGGGGGAGATGGGGATAAACAGGGAGGGGGGATGATGGAAGAGAGGGCAATGGGAGGAAGAAGCAATTTGAAATCAACACTCTTGGGGAGGGACAGGATCAAAAGAGAAAATAGAAGCAATGGGGGACAGGATAGGATGGAGGGAAATATAGTTAGTCTTACACAACATGACCATTATTGAAGTCATTTGCAAAACTACATACATATGGCCTACATTGAAGTGCCTGCCTTCCCAAGGGAATGAGTGGGGAGGGAGGGATGGGGAGAAGTTAGAAATCAAAGTTTTAGGAACAACTGTTGAGTATTGTTCTTGCTACCAGGAAATAAGAAATACAGGTAATGGGGAATAGAAAGTTATCTGGCCCTACAGGACAAAAGAGAAGATGGGGACAAGGGAAGGGAGGGATGATAGAAGAGAGGACAGATTGGTGATAAGGGACATTAGAATGCTCAGTGTATTGGGGTGGGGGTAGGGAACAAATGGGGAGAAAATTTGGAACCCAAAATTTTGTGATAATGAATGTAAAAAGTTAAATAAATAAATTTATTAAAAAAAAAGAAATATCATTGCCAAATTCCAGAACTATCAAGTGAAGGAGAAAATACTACAGACATCCAGAAAGAAACCATTTAAATATCAAGGAGCTGCAATCAGGATCACATAGAACCTTGCAGCTTTTACATTAAAAGACTGAAGGAACTGGAATCCAGTATTCTGTAAGGCAAAGGAGCTGGGGCTACAATGAAGGTTCAACTACCCAGCAAAGTTCAGCATTAAATTTCAAGCAAGGAGATGATCATTCAATGAAGTAAGGGATTTCCAGATCTTCCTGACAAAAAAGCCAGAACGTAATAGAAAATTAATCTTCAAATGCAGGTCTCAAAAGGGGCATAAAATGCTCAATAGAGGGAGAAAAAAAACTTATTACTCAATTTGGACAAACTGTTTACCTCTCCATAAGGGAGATGATACCTGTTAATCTTGAGAATTGTGCATCTATTAGGAAATATAAAAGGGATATACATAGAGGGAACAGGTATAAAGTAAATGATGTGATGATAAAAATATGATTTAAGCATGGAAAATGACTGTAACAGGAAGTATGAAACAGAGGAAGCAGAAAATGGTAAATTACATCACAAGAAGAAATACAAAATTATAGCAGAGGGAAAGATGGGAGGGAGATGAGAATTGTTTGAGAGCAACTCTCATCTGATTTGGTTCAAGAAGGGAACAACAAACTTAAGTATTTAATTCTAACTAGCTCTATAGGCAGTAGGAGGGGAAGGGGGAAGAAATGGGAGGGGAAAATAAAAGGGAGGGAAGAAGCAGTAAGGGTAAAGGAGAGTAAAAGGGAGGAGAATTAAAAGAAGGAAGGAAAGACTGCAGAAGGTGGTGGTGAAAAGTGAAAACTATTGAGATGGGGAAGGGAGACAGGAGAACTAAAAGCAAAAATGGGGAAAAAATATGGAGGGAAATACACAGATTTTAATCATAACTGTGAATATGAATGGAATGAACTCTCCCATGAAACAGAGACGGGTAGCAGAATGGAGTAAAAGTCATAATCCAACAATATGTTGTTTCCGAGAAACACATTTGAAGTGGGAGGATACACACAGGGTAAAGATCAAAGGTTGGAGCAAAATATATTGTGCTTCAGCTGATGTAAGAAAAGCAGGGGTAGCAATACTAATCTCAGACAAAGCACAAGCAGAAAGAGATCTACTCAAAAGAGATAAGGAAGGAAGCTATATGCTACTAAAAGGCACCATAGACAGTGAAGCAACATCATTACTAAACATGTATGCTCCAAGTGGTATAGCATTCAAATTGTTAGAGGAGAGGTTGGGGGAGTTGAAGGAAAAAATAGACAGCAAGACTATACTAGTGGGGGACCTCAACATCCTCCTATCTGAACTTAATCTAACCTCAAAATAAATAAGAAAGAGGTTAAGGAGGTAAATAAAACGCTGGACAAGGTAGATATGATAGATCTCTGGGGAAAACTGAATGGGAATAGGAAGGAATATACCTTTTTCTCAGCAGTACATGGCACAGATACAAAAACTGACAATGCACTAGGACATAAAAACCTCACAATCCTGTGCAGAAAGGCAGATCATAATGCAATAAAAATTATATGTAATAAAAGGAAAGATAAATCAAAAATCACTTGGAAACTAAATAATTTAATCCTAAAGAAGGAGTGAGTTAAAGAAGAAATCATAGAAACAATCAACAACTTAATTCAAGAGAATGACAACAATGAGACAATTTACCAAATCTTATGGGATACTGTCAAAGCAGTTCTTAGGGGAAGTTTTATAGCCGACATAAATAAAATAAAGAAAGAGAAGATCAATAACCTGCACATGCAGCTGAAAAAGCTAAAAAAAGAACAAATTGAAAATCCCCAAGTAAATGCCAAATTAGAAATACTGAAAACCAAAGGAGAGCTTAATAAAATTGAAATTAATAAAACTATTGAATTAACAAATAAAACCAATACTTGGTTTTATGGAAAAACTAATAAAATTGATAAACCTTTGGTTAATTTGATTTAAAAAAAGAAAGAAGAAAATCAAATAACTAATCAAATCAAATCAAATAACTAATATTAAAAATGAAAGGGGTGAACTCACCTTCAGTGAGGAGGAAATTAAAACAATAATTAGAAATTACTTTGTCTAACTTTATGCCCACAAATTCGACAGGCTAAATGAGATGAATGAATATTTGTATTTTAAAAAATACAAATTGCCCAGATTAACAGGAGAGGAAGTTAAATACTTAAACAACACCATCTCAGAAAAAGAAATTGAACAAGCCATCAATGAACTCCCTAGGAAAAAACCTTCAGTGCCAGATGGATTTACAAGTGAACTCTATCAAATATTTAAAGAACAGATGATTCCAATACTATAGACCATTTGGGAAAATTGGGGTAGAAGAAGTTCTCCCAAAGTATATTTTGTGATACAAATATGGTTTTGATAGCTAAACCAGGAAGAGACAAAACAGAGAAAGAAAATCATATACCAATTTCTCTAATAAATATAGATGCAAAAAATTTAAATAAGATTTTAGCAAAATTAATACAGCATCTTATCATGAAAATAATAAATTATTATCAGGTAAGAATCATACCAGCAATGCCGGGTTGGTTCAGTATTAGGAAAACTATTAGCATTATTAAACATATCAACAACAAAACTAACAAAAACCACATGATTATCTCAATAGATGCAGAAAAAGCTTTTGACAAAATACAACACCCATTCCTACCAAAATGCTGGAGAACATAGGAATAAAGGGAACTTTTCATAAAATAATAAGCAGTATCTACCTAAAACCTTCAGCAAGCATTATATGCAATGGAGATAAGCTAGATGCATTTCCAATAGGATCAGGGGTGAAACAAGGATGTCCATTATCACCACTATTATTTAATATGGTACAAGAAATGCTAGCTGTAGCAATTAGACAAGGTAAAGAAACTGAAGAAATGAGAATAGGAAAAGAAGAAACTAAGTTATCACTCTTTGCAGATGATATGATGATATACTTAGAAAATTCCAGAGATTCAAGCAAAAAACTACTTGAAATAACAAACAACTTTGGCAATGAACCCACACAAATCTTCTGCATTCCTATATATTAGTAGCAAAGTCCAACAGCAAGAGATAGAAAGAGAAATCCCATTTAAAGCTAGGGTAGACACTATAAAATATTTGGGAGTTTACCTGCCAAAACAAACCCAGGGACTATATGAACACAATTACAAGACACTTTTTGCACAAATAAAGTCAGAACTAAGTAAGTGGAAAAACATCAGTTGCTCATGGGTAGGCTGAGCCAATATAATAAAAATGACAATTCTACCTAAATTAATTTACTTATTTATTGCCATACCACTTAAACTATCAGATAATTATTTTCGAGAACTGGAAAAAAATCTCAAAATTCATCTGGAAGAGCAAAAGGTCCAGAATATCAAAGGGACTAATGAAAAGAAATGCTAGAAAAGGTGTCCTAGAGTTACCAGATCTCAAATTTTATTATAAAGCAGCAATAATCAAAACCACTTGGTACTGGCTAAGAAACAGAAAGGTAGACAAGTGGAATAGACTAGGTACTCAAGACATAGTAGGCAATGAATATAGCAATCTCCTATTTGATAAACCCAAGGACCCCAATTTCTGGACTAAGAACTCACTGTGTGACAAAAATTGCTGGGAAAACTGGATAACAGCATGGTGGAAACTAGTCATAGACCCATGTCTGACATCATATACAAGAATAAAGTCCAAATGGGTCCACGATCTAGGTATAAAAATTGACACCATGAACAGACTGGAGGAGCAAGGAATAGTATATTCATCAGATTTATGGAAAAGGGAAGAATTTTTGACTAAAGGAGAGATAGGAAACATTATGAAGTACAAGATGGATAATTTTGATTATATTAAACTGAAAAGTTTTTGCACAACCAAACCCAATGCAACCAAAATTTGGAAGGATATATTATATTGGGAAAGAATTTTTACAGCTAAAGTTCGGGATAAAGGCCTCATTTCTAGAATATATAGAGAAGTGAGTCAAATGTGCAAAAATACATGTCATTCCTCACTTGATAAATGATCAAAGAATATGAACAAGCAATTTTCAGAGGAAGAAATTAAAGATACTTATAATCATATGAAAAAATTCTCTAAATCACTTTTTTTCTGCTTGTTGTTAATATAAATTTATTTATTTAACTTTTTACATTCCTTTTCACAAAATTTTGGGTTCCAAATTTTCTCCCCATTTATCCGCACCCCCCACCCCAATACACCAAGCATTCTAATTTTCCCTTTCACCAATCTGCCCTCTCCTCTATCATCCATCCCTTCTCTTGTCCCCATCTTCTCTTTTGTCCTGTAGGGCCAGATGACTTTCTATTTCCCCTTAACTGTATTTCTTATTTCCTAGTAGCAACAACTATACTCAACAGTTGTTCCTAAAACTTTGAGTTCCAAATTCTCCCCATCCCTCCCTCCTCACCCATTCCCTTGGGAAGGCAGGCAATTCAATATAGGCCATATCTGTGTAGTTTTGCAAACGACTTTGATAACAGTCGTGTTGTATAAGACTGACTATATTTCCCTCCATCCTATCCTGCCCCCCATTGTTTCTATTCTGTCTTTTGATCCTGTCCCTCCCTGAGTGTTGACTTCAAATTGCTCCCTCCTCCCATTGCCCTCCCTTCCATCATCCCCCCCACCCTGCTTATCTCCTTCTCCCCCACTTTCCTGTATTGTAAGATAGGTTTTCATACCAAAATAAGTGTGTATTTTATTCCTTCCTTTAGTCAAATGTGATGAGAGTAAACTTCATGTTTTTTTCTCAGCTCTCCTCTTTTCCCTCCACTAAAAAGTCTCCTGCTTGCCTCTTCTATGAGAGATAATTTACCCCATTCCATTTCACCCTCTCTCCTCCCACTACATTTCTCTCTCACCGTCTACCATAACTTTTTTAAGATATGATCCCATCCTATTCAATTCACTCTGTGCTCTCTGTCTCTGTATGTGCATGCATGTGTGTATGTGTGTGTGTAGTCCCACCAACTACCCAGATACTGAAAAGTTTTAAGAGTTACAAATATTGTCTTTCCATGTAGGAATGTAAACAGTTCACCTTTGGTAAGTCCTTTACGACTCCTCTTTGCTGTTTGCTTTTTCATGCTTCTTCTCATTCTTGTGTTTGAAGGTCAAATTTTCTTTTCAGCTCTGGTCTTTTCATCAAGAATGCCTGAAAGTCCTCTATTTCATTGAAAGACCGTATTTTTCCCTGAAGTATTATACTCAGTTTTGCTGGGTAGGTGATTCTTTGTTTGAGTCCTAGTTCCTTTGACTTCTGGAATATCCTATTCCACGCCCTGTGATCCCTTAACGTAGAAGCTGCTAGATCTTGTGTTATCCTGATTGTATTTCCATAGTACTGGAATTGTTTGTTTCTAGCTGCTTGCAATATTTTCTCCTTGACCTGGGAACTCTGGAATTTGGCCACAATGTTCCTAGGAGTTTCTCTTTTTGGATCTCTTTCAGGTGGTGATTGACAGATTTCGTGAATATTTATTTTGCCCTCTGGTTCTAGAATATCAAGGCAGTTTTCCTTGATAATTTCATGAAAGATGATGTCTAGGCTCTTTTTTTGATCATGGCTTTCAGGTAGTCCCATAACTTTTAAATTGTCTCTCCTGGATCTATTTTCCAGGTCAGTTGTTTTTCCAGTGAGATATTTCACGTTGTCTTCCATTTTTTCATTCTTTTGGTTTTGTTTTGTGATTTCTTGGTTTCTCAGAAAGTCATTAGCCTCCATCTGTTCCATTCTCATTTTGAGAGAACTCTTTTCTTCAGTGAGGTTTTGAAACTCTTTTTCCATTTGGCTAATTCTGCTTTTGAAAGCATTCTTCTCCTCATGGGCTTTTTGAACTTCTTTTGCCAATTGAGTGAGCCTATTTTTCAAGGTGTTATTTTCTTCAGCATTTTTTTGGGTCTCCTTTAGCAAGGTATTACCCATTTTTCATGCTTTTCTAATATCTCTCTCATTTCTCTTCCCAGTTTTTCCTCCACCTGTCTAACTTGATTTTCAAAATCCTTTATGAGTTCTTCCATGGCCTGAGCCCATTGGATATCTATTTCAGATATTTGGGATACAGAGTCCTTGACTTCTATGTCTTTCCCTGATGGTAAGCATTGTTCTTCCTCATCAGAGAAAGGTGGAAACATCTGTTCCCCAAGAAAGTAACCTTCTCTGGTCTTGTTTTTCTTCCCTTTTCTGGGCATTTTCCCAGCCAGTTACTTGACTTCTGAGACTCGTCTCCACCCCTGCCTCACCTTCAGATCTGCCCAGCTAGTGCTTGGGGTCTGAGATTCAAATGCTGCTCCCCAGCCTCAGGGCTTTCCGCAGGAGGAGGGGCTGCTCTTCAGTGAGAGATTAAGTAGTGCTGCTCAGGTGGGGGCAGGGCCACCTCCCAGGTTCAGTTCCCTCAGGGGGTTTATGCAGAGACCTTCAACAGTTGAGCTGTTGCATGCTCTGGGAGTCCCGGGCTGCTGCACCTCTGCTGCTCCCTACTGAGGGGGCCTGAGTTATGGAGACACCCCGCTCCCCTCTCAGCCAGCCCAGAAATCTCTCTCACTGATCTGTAGCGCCTGTGGGTGGAGGGACCTTCGTGGCCACCAGAGATGCCGTCACTGAAGCTTGCTCGGATCTGCTCCTCTCAGGGTCTCGTGGCCAAGGTAGGGCTGGGCTCTGCTCTGGTCCAGTGTGAGATTGACCTTTGGTGTCAGTTTTTCAGTGCTCTCTGGAATGGAAATCTCCTCCACTGTGTTGCTGCATGGCTTGCACTGCTCCAGAATTTATGGGGAGTTCTTTTTTCAGGAAATTTATGAGCTGTGGGTTTGGAGCTAGCATATGTGAGTCTTTCTACTCTGCCATCTTGGCTCCTCCCACTCTCTAAATCACTTTTGATTAGAGAGATGCAAATCAAAGCAACTCTGAGGTACTACATTATGCCTATTAGATTGGTAAACATGACAGAACAGGAAAATGATAACTGTTGAGAGGATGTGGGAGAGTTGGAACACTGATTCATTGCTGGTGGAGCTGTGAGCTCATCCAACCATCCTGGAGAGCAATTTGGAGCTATGCCCAAAGGACTACAAAAATGTGCATAACCTTTGACCCAGAAATAGTGCTTCTAGAACTGTATTCCCAAGAGATCATAAAAATGGGAAAAAGCTCCCCATGTACAAAGATATTTATAGCAACTCTTTTTGTGTTGGCCAAAAACTGGAAATCAAAGGGATGCCCATCAATTGGGAAATGACTATTTAAATTATGGTATATGAATATAATGGAATACTATTGTGCTATAAGAAATGATGAACAAAAATACTTCAGACAGGCCTGGAAAGACTTGTATGATCTGATACTAACTGAAAGGAGCAAAACCAGAAGAACTTTGTGCACAGCAATGACCACAGTGAGCATGAGTTTTTTTCTGGCAGACTTGGATCTTCATCGGAATGCAAGGACATAAAAAAAAAAATTCCCAGTGGTCTTCTAAGGCAAAATCCTTCCACATCCAGAGAAAGAACTATGAAATTCCATCCCAGAATGTAGCAAATAATTGTGTGTGTGTGTGTGTGTATTATGTTTTGGTTTGTTATATGATTTCTCCCATTTGTTTTAGTTCTTCTAAACAGCATGACTATAGTGAAAATGTATTCAATAGGAATGTATGTGTAGATCCTATATAGAATTGTATGCCATCTTGGGAAAGGAGGGGAGTGTTTGGGAGTAGGTAGGGGGAAAAATTCCAAGTTTTATGGTAATGATTGCAGAACACTAAACATAAATAAAATGAATATATATGAAAAATAAAAATATGTCCCTAGACTAGTAATATTTAGAAAAGGAGACCACCAAACCCCATGCCCTGTACAACATAGTTTGCGAAAAAAGTTACCAAACTGCAGGTATTAAAAATTGAAAATGTGAAAAAAATGCGTTATGAAATATGATTGTGCTATAAACATGAAGACCAGGGAGATTTCAGAAAAACCTGGAAATACTTAAATGAACTTAAGCTGAGTGAGGGTAGCAGAACCAAGAGAACATTGTACACTGCAACAGCAACATCGTGTTATGATCAACTATGATAGAATTATCTCTTCTCAACAATGAAATGATCTGTGACAATTCAAAGGATTCATGAGGAAAAATGTTATTCACATCCAGAGAAATAACTATGGATTCTGAATGTAGATTGAACCATAATATTATCACCTTTTTTCTTGTGTTTTTTTCCCTTTTGTTTTGATGCTTCTTTCACAACAGCAATAAAGGGGAAATATGTTTAAAATGATTGTACATGTATAACATATAAGATTACTTGCTGTGTTGGGAAGGGGAAGGAGAGAGAGGGAGAAAAAAGTTGGAACTCAATATCTTGTGAAAATAAATGTTGAAAACTATCTTTACATGTAATTAGGAAAAATAAAATACCATTAAGTGGGGGGAAAAACATTTTTAGCATAGAAAAAGAATTCACTGTTTCTTCATGATGATCAAAAGTTTACACATTTTGTAGCAGCTAATTCAAGCAATGTAAAGGAAATATGATAATTGATTTAATCTGACACCATAGATGTACTGAAATAATGGGGGGAACTGCTACATTGTGAATTTGTGACTGAAAAATGGGGAAACTAAAAATGTAAGAGGAGTCAATAAGAGTATTCAACAATTTGGATAATGTCTTTGGTGTGTTCTAATAAAGGGAATTCATGAAGTTTCTGCCAGTGTACCTATGACTTCCTAAGAGTTGTTAGGTGATATAGTGGATAGAGCTCTAGAAATGGAGTCAAGAAGAGTTTAGTTTAAATCTTGCCTCTTACACTTATTAGTTGAGTGACCATGGGTTAATCATTTAACTTCATTCAACATTATTTTTTCTTATCTGTATCAACAGTACCTCCCTCACAAGTTTGTTATGAAGATGAGATGAGATAACTAATGCAAGCATCTTTACAAGACAGTGTGAAATATCAGCCTTAGCCAACATTATTATGAATATCATGGAAGATTGCAAAACATTCCCACAGAATTCTGTTATTATATGAGATTATTTACCACTGCTACTTCTAGACTTGATTAATTATGAACTTTCTTATGTTTTAAGGTTTAACTTTAACTTTACCTTCTAATTCAGTCATTCACCTAAGAAAATAAATTTTATGCATCCACTATATTAAAGGCTTTCAGAAAGGAGGCCAGGAAAATTGATATATTTCAAGACCCCCCGTGGCATGTCTTGGTCGAACAAGGTCCTCAAATTTCTGGGACCAACTTGTGTAGCTTTTCTTTGACGCATAATATTCTACTTTATACGTATTATATTGTCATCAATTCAGAGGATACTTGGGGAGAGAGTGCATCTCTCTGGAGACACACTGGAAGTCTGGAAGACATCTTTTCTTTCTTCTTAAAAAAAGGAATGCCTAGAGTTTTGGATGATCCGGTGGAAGCTGCCTAAGGAGGAGGAAAGAAGACCTCAAGACTGAGTGATACTTGGATAGAAATCCATCCATGAGTTCATCTCCTCCTGTCCATTTCTGATGTCAAAACCCTTTCCTATGGCAATGTTATTACCACCATTAGCTGAGAGGAGAAGGAAGGAAAAGTTCATTCAGCTTTTTGACAGCTTGAAGAATTATAGAACCTAAGTTTTTTTTTTAACAGTTGTTTTATTTAAATTAAGGACCAGTTAATATTATGTTTAATAGGAATTATGTTCGTGTAAATTATTCCTAAGAAGTTATTTGTTCCCACTTACCAATCACAGAATAAGTCTTGCTGTGAACTTTACTTTAAAAAATCAAATTAGACTGGTATATATTCAGGGATATGACAAAAATGGTAATATATCCCCTTCAGTGATATGATTTCCTTTTAAAAATTAAGTTAAGGTGTATATATTGAATTAAGGTTCTCTTTAGATTCACTGTAATTTATTTTTATCATTTTTGCTGCTATAAAAAAATAATGTCTTATATCCACAATCAACCATGAGGCAATATGTAAAACCATGAAAGAAAAATGAAGCAATCACAGAAAAGTATAAAACTCTATAAATCATGCCTAATAAACACTTATATTCTAATATAAACCCTTTATCCACATCTGAATCACTAATACATACTGATCCTACATTCTAAATATTCTCTGAAAGGGCCCCAAATTTGATTTATATCTCTCATTCCAATTAATAGGGAAACCCTGCCAAACCAGATCCTCCAGTAAATCCCAACGATCTAATATGCTTCAACAATATGTATTGAAATAAATGAGAGAGAAAAGATAAGACATTATTTCTCTGAACTCCCAGAAATTGGTTAGTGTCAGGATACTGCTGAAAGAGTAAGTTTTTCAGAGGAGTACTTGTTTCCCAATTCAAGTCAAGCGAAACAAAGAAGTTAAGAAAGAATGTGGGGAAAAATCAGTACAGGAGCTGATACTTTCCTATCTTTAATTTGGTCATCAAAATATTCACAGTTTTTCACCTCTTCATTATTTCCCTTTAACTTGAAAGGAACATAATTTTTCAGATGAAAAAAATAAGGGAACTTTTAGAAGCTATTAAAATATAAAAAGTAGAGGTGTGTATTAATTACTGTTGGGCTAGCATTCAGTGTGTAAACACACATAAAAAAAGAGCCCCATCTGAATTAATTGATGATTCACTGTAAATTTCAAAAGTGAGGTTCTAGAAGTTGGGAGTTATAATTGGTTGACTCAGCAGCCTGGCTAAAAGCTTCAATTATTTCATGAATCTTTTTCTCCCCTTCCCTTCAAATGTTATCTTACTTGACATTCTATGAAAATTCTACTTGAAATATATTCAAGTAAACTACCTTCTGTTTCCATAGAATTATATTTTTTGACCTGGAAGGGACCTCAAAGATTACCTAATCCAACTCCTTCATTTTGCAGAAAAGAAACTAAGGCTCTTAAAGGTTAAAAGAATTTTCCAAGTTTCCATGGATAGGAAGTTGCCCAGGATGGATTTGAATCCAGCTCTTTTAACTCCAAATTCATTCTGGTTCTTATTATATCAATTTGCAGTTTTTACTTTGTATTGTGAACAATGAGGTCAGTTTAAAGTAATTTATGGGAGTAATGGACTGAATAAGGTTAGGAATCTGTTTTACCTTTGTTCTCTGCTAAATTGTTTGTGATCCTATACATTTATCCTATGACAGTTTCCCAAGGTGCTGACTGACTGGGAGTGAGAACAGGTGCATGGAGTCAGGCTTAGATTATGTGCCATCTGTCTTTGAGAAAAAAATCTTTCTTTGATAGTTGACTCTTTCTTCTATTCAAATTATCTTTACACTTACCTTTTTAACATGTTACAGCTCCCTCCCTCCAATAAAATTGAATTTCTGAAGGACAGGATCAATTTCTCACTATGACTTTGTTTCCTCAGCATCTAACATACTGCCTTTAATACAATAGACACTAAATATACATATTCAATTCGATTTGATTGGATCTGGGTTCAAAATTTGCCCTTGAATCTTCCTAATTGTGTGACCATAGGCAAGCTACTAAATTTCTATCAGTTTCAGTTTTACCATTTAGAAAAGAAGGATAATAGTGGCCCCTTGAGAGCCAGTGCACAGACTACACTGTTCCTGACTCATAGCAGGCACTTAATAAATAATTATAGACTAATTGTTGGGGGGATCATATGAGAAAATTATGTAGAAATAATACATAAATATCAGTTATTATTCATATGTGGCACATTGCTAAGTGGCATAGGGATCTCATTCAGTTCAATTTATGAGTCAGACTGCCCCCTTGAAACAAAATGATGACCCAAAGAGTTCTCAGATGGACACATTTTCTCTGATTGTCCCTGAGTGAGCTCTACAAAGCACAGAATCAATATTTTATGTAACACGGGAGACATGCATTATGTTGAGTTATGCTTCCTGTCTACTTTATCCACATTTGTGGTGAAACATTATTTTTCTTAGAAAATGAAGCTAATTTTATATAACTAAAGGTAGGGCTGTATAGTGAATAGAGAATATTTTTTTGAAAAGTAAGAATTTCAGGGTCTTGTTAAGATCTGGCTAAAAATATTTAGGGATAATATGATAAGTAGGAGATGAGCACAGAAGAGAGAGTAGTTTAAAATAATAAGAGTAAATTAAAACTGTATTTATATGAAGATTTCTGATTAGACAAAATTCAGATAGAACATGATGACTCATTAAATTGGTTACATTAAACCCTACACACTACAGAGTAAGGTAACTAAGTCTTGAATATCAGCAATTTGAACAGGTGCATAGCACTGGTGATCTGTGCTCATTTATTCATATATGAAGAAGGAATAAATAGACACATTTTGTTAAAGTAAATTTACTGAATTGGGCCATGAGCTTTTTAGAAAAAAATCAATCAGCGTTTATTAAGAGCCTACTATATGTCAGGTACTGAGGAAATAAGGAGAACGAATGGCACAATCCCTATTCACAAGGATTTTACATTGTAATGTGATATAGCATCAATGCCTACTGCAGCCATGAATATCCCAGCACAATTCTGAATCAGGAAATACAACAGACTCTCCACATGGAAGACAGAACCAAAACATTTATTCAGACACCAGAAAGCCAAATCCATGATAACAACAAATATCTATCTACAATAACAATGCAGAGGGCAACAATATCCCCAAGCTTTCCCCTGCTAGGCTTCCCACAAACCAGCTCCATTAAACAAAATTATAAATGAGCTCTTTCATTCACACTAGCCATCAGTCTGCATCCTTCCTAGCTCTGACTGCTCTCAAGGCTAACTTCCTCTCAGCTCTGCTCTAGCTCTGCCTCTTCCTGTTCTACCCATTCCACAAACTCCTCCCACCAGAGGCTCCATGTGACTCAGACTCATATGACTCAGATTCCCATGTGACCCAGGCATGCCAGATGGGTCCTTTAATGAATATGAAAGATCTCCCCATTTAAATTACCATGATATGTGACAGCAAGAAGTACACAAATAAATATAAAAATGAGTGAATATACAAATTAAGCAGACATTAATTGCTAAGCAGCAAAGTAGAAGAGTTGACCATGTTGTCTTCAACTTATAAAATAAGGTGGACTGTCATTGATTTTTTAAAAACTATATCTATTAAACTGTTGTTTTGTTTTTGTAATAAACCTACTACTGGTTATTTTTAAAAACAGAAAGCTATTTCTCAATTTCTGATTTTTATGCTATATATGCCTTATTGGGAAATCTTCAATTTTCAAGTTGGACCAAAGGTAATGCTGACTTGAGTTTCTAGGTCATTTTGAAAAGTACCTTTCTTTCCACTGGTCTTCCTATGATATAGTCCCAATGGTCATAAGCTGCCTGCTTGGTTTCTCTTGACACTATCTCCACTTACAAAACTATAGAATCTCAGAATTCTTGGGGTCCTTAAATCACATCTAATTCTACCCAAGTCTGAATGAGGGTCTCGTTTAAGTCATAAAAACAATGGCCCATTCAACTTTTCCTTGAAAATCTCCAGTGGAAGAGGTAACCTCCTAGCCATATTTGGATAGCTTTAAATGTTAAGAATTTTATTTCTTTTGTGTCCTTCTTTCATTGGGTTTAAATGGGACTCTATAAGACATCTAATTATTGCTCATAATTCTTCTCTGGCTAAACAGAACATATTTGATTCACTTTTCACATGACTTTCCTACAGATAATTGAAGACAGTTGTCATGAATTCACTGTTTCCATTCTTGATGATAAACATACTCAGTTTCATAAACCATTCTATAGAATCATAGATTTAGAGTTACAACAACCTAGAGGACATATAACACAACTTACAACTCGTCTTTATAGGCCCATATTCCCCTTATAGGACACATATAGTCCTTTAAAATCCTAGATTCCTCCTAATTTATGCTTTTCAACTTATTGCTGTCCTTCCTAAAATTTGGCAACCAGGGGTAAATTGAATGGGAAAACACAGTAAGTTTCTTTAATTACAAGAAGAGCAAGTATGTCGAAGAGGAATTAGACTTTTTCTCTTAGGACCCAGAGGGAAGAACTAAAAGAATTGTTGGAAAATGGAAAATCAATCAAGACTTGATTTTCTTTAAATATCCAAGCAAATGCTGAGAAATGGTGTGAGAAAGATGACCATAGAGCCAGGAAGTCAGATGTTTAAGTCCTCTGTCTTAAACATGTTCATTGTTACCCTGGGCAAGATATTCAAACTCTCAGAATTCTAGGTAATTCAGAAAGAATATAACAAAGAAGATGCTTAACTACACTGCTAAAGTGGTGCGTTATGTACAAAAATTAAGTTACAGGTCCAGTCTATATTTCCCTTTCCTGAGAGGCCTTCATGAAAGACTAACAAGCATTTTCTTCAATTTATGATCACTGAGGTTCATTTCAATTCCCAAATCCCCGATTCTAATATTCTAAAATTTAGTTTGTCTGGGTCTACAGTTTTTTTCTTAACATCTCATAAATTATCTTATGTCTAAAACCATCTTATCCATTTTTCACTTTCACATAAAGTCCAATGTTTATATTCATTATGATATAAATTAGATGCAAAACAGTATTTTAGTAATTCTACTTGTTCATCAAGTTTTTGTTGTAGTTGTCCTACCCAAGCAACATCTTATCCATTTTAAGGTGTGTTATTTTCTTCACTATTTTTATGCCACTTTTACCCAACTGTTAAATGTCTTTTCATAATTTTCTTTCTTTGTTTTCATTTCTTTCCTTAATTTCCTGCTACAACTCTATTTTTTATTTTTGAAATCATTGCTTTAGCTCTTTCAGGAATTCTTATTAGACTAGTGTCCCTTTCACAATTTTCTTTGAGACTTTGCTTGTAATTGTTTTGATTTCATTGTTTACTTTTGAGTTTTTGTCTTGAAATTCACTTTCACCATAATAGTTTTTGATGGTCAGATTATTTTTTGTTGTTTGCTCATTTTCCCATAATATTTCTTGATTTGAAAATTTATATTAATGTTGGGCTGCATCCCCAGCATGCGGACAAGGAGGGGTGGGAAGGATTTGTTGCACTGAGATTTCTTTCTCTCAGTATTCTGGAAATACAGTAATCCTTCTATTGTGTCAACAAGCTATGGATTTTTTTCTGTGGGAGAAAGGGGGAAAAGATACATTATCTACACTCCTAACTGAAGCTCGGTCTCTAAAATTGTGCTTCCAATTTTCTCAAATCACTTAGAATGCCACCATGAACTCTCCAATATGAAGGATTTTACTAAAAAGAAAAAAAAATCAAAAAAGTAATCATAACATTTATTCACTAGCAGATAAAAGCAAGACTATTTAAATAACCATAAACCATATCATACTCTATCACCATGGTATGAAGTATCTTTGAGAAAGAGGAAAGGGTTTGCATAAATATAGAGGTAAAAACAAAGCTAACTTATGACTCTTGATTACAGCCCTTGATGTAAACTAAAAATAGCAAATAGGAAAATAGTTATTACATTCTTTCAGGGACCAGAATTGAGATATGCTCTATCAGCTGTGATGATGACTTCCTTCTCTGTCCAAAAAGAACAAAGACTTGAAGGTGTTTCCCCTAAGTTGTCAGTAGTGGTAACAATAAAGTGTGCAAGCTCAATCAGATATTCAAACTATAGAAGGCTGTCTTTTTGTTTTTCCAATCTACTCTCAAAATCAGAGCTTTCCTCCAATCAGCTCCCAGCATCAAAGTCTGTCTCATAACTATCTCAGTTCAGCAAGGAAACAATGTAGCTTCTACGCTCCAATATAAGAAGTCAAACATTGCTTTTTTTTTTTTTTTTTTTTTTTTGCATCAACTTCTGCATGATTTCTCTTAATCATCAAGTCTTACATTCCATTCTCTGGCTCCAAATAATTCTGTTTTGAAGCATTACTTGCCATTACTCACCTCTAAATCTGAAAAAGTTAAAAAATATATATTTATTGCAACATGATACAAATAATTAGTACACGAAAGACATAGCTACAGTCCCAAAATAATTTTTGATGTAGAATTTCCCAGGAAAGTCCTGAAAAATGTCATATCCAAATTATTTGGGAAGAAACAATATACTGCATCCCTATCCACAACAGTTTAGTGTTATTAGTACCTCTGAGCTACTTTTTAAAAGTCTACTCAGTGCATTTATCTGAGGACCTGTTTTTTCTCAGATCATAAAAAAAAACTCTTTAAAATGTTTTCTACGTGTTTTCTCACTCAACTATCTATTTTTGCCTCCTGTAGATTAAAATAGTCACATGAAAATGCCATTTTACTAATGTTAAATGAAAATACTTTTGCATTTATATAAGACTTTATTGTTTGCCAGGTTTACAAGAATTTTACAAATATCTCAGCAAACTGGGAAGTGGGTGCTATTACGGTCTGATTTCACAGATGAGGAAACAGGCTGACAGAATAAATGACATTCTGAGGGTCATGTCTGAGGTTAGATAGATACATACATGCATACACAGATGTATAGATGTTTCTATGTAAGAGAATTCAGGAAAATTACTATTATGCTGTATCATATTAATATGAAGTTGTTGCTTTTTCTATTTGGTCAGACTTCACTTTTTTCAGTTTCCCCATTTCAGAAGTGTAAGATCTAGTAATGCGATTACTCTCAGCCCCCAAGGCATGTGCTCAATGGACCAGATTGTGCTGGACTCCTCCTAAGTAGGAACCTTCTCTATTTACTCTGTAAACCTAGAACCAACTTGAGTTAGGACCTCCCCTTCCAACAAGCGTCCTGTCCTTGCTTTTACTCATCAAAGTTAGGAGTGAAGTTCTATGCAATTCTTTGGCAGTGCCTCTCCAGCCATTAAGTCTTGTCTGCACCATTCAATTTAAAACTGTCCACTAGATGGTTTTTGTTTTTTAGTTTGTTTTAAAGACTTTTCTAGCAGCAGCCTCTACGTTGAGCATTTTCACAAGATAACAAAGAGATTCTTCTAAAGCATCTGATTATGTCAGTCGTAAATCTAGTCAGTAAATCAGGCATTAACTGTTGAACAGATAATCCGGGTTTCATTTTTGTAGTGACCATTGGAGAGTGTGGAAGCACAGGGGATACAATTACATTTCTATTGTATAACGTAAATTCAGTATATTTAAGTATTGCTCCCAACTGTCTCCCTATTTTTTGAAAGAATATTATGGGTCTCTATTCTACCATGTTTATTACAGAAATATAGAATGTAATACAGTATAGACTCATGTCACATAAAATGTTTAGTTGATAACATAAAATATAAATCAAATCAATGTTCATTCATTTTTAAAGTACCAATTCTTTGTTTTCTATCTTAACAAGGAAGTATACTGAATAGACAATATCTGCAACTAAATGCTGGTACAGTGGATGGAGAGCTGGGCCTGAAATTAGGAAGACTCAAATTCAAATCTGTCCTCAGAAATTTAATAGCTACATAGTTCTGGACATACTAGTTAATTTCTGTTTACCTAAGTTTACACAAAAGAATAATGGTAATGGATAATAAAGGATAATGATAGTACCGAACTCTCAGGTTTGTTGTGAGGATAAAAGGGGATACTATTTGTGAAAAAAAAAAAAAAAGAAAAGAAAAGAAAAGAAAAAGTGTTTAGTACAGTGCCTAGCGCATAGTAGGTGCTATATAAATGTTTATTCCCTTCCTCCCTTTCCTCATGTTAAGAACACTGTAGATACATGGTAAACAGTGATTGTACTTAATGCTCCAATTTCTCATTCTTGCTTGCCCTATATTCTTCTTGTGTTTATTGCTCTAACTTTATTTACATATTTAAATAATTCATTAAATTCCCTACTTTCTACCTGTCTCCCCATAGCCTAGATCAGTGGTATGAGGTCAGCAGTGCCAGACAGTCTGAGAGCTGGGACACAACCCTTGGTGCATCCATTATTCCTTTCATAAACATGCAACTTTTCATAAGATCGGAAAAGCACAAAATTCACCTGTGTTTTCATGACCCTCAATTTTGAACTCAATACGCATTATGAAACTATGATTTATTCTTCCCAATTGAATAAGTTCCACAGAGACTAATATGTTAAAGTAATTCTTTCCCAACCCAAAGCCAAAGAATTAGCTGAAGAAATGGTTTATTGAGTTTGTGTACTACTATATTGTTTTCATTATCATTTTTGTTTTCAAGAATATCATATGGAAAAAATAAATAACACATATAAGTAGATTTCTGATGTTGATGAAGTGATGGTTGAGAAACACAATCACAATATCATATTTATTTGAAAGGCCAGTAATGATATTTATATTGACTTCTGGACAATGAGCATGGGACTTGTATGCTAAGTATCCTTAAGGAATGCACTGAAAAATAAAAGGTCCCTTAGGGGGAAGAAAGTATACAAAATATACTTTCAGTTTAATCAATCTTTCCTTGTTTCCTTTTAGGTAGACAATCAGCAAAATAACAAAAACCAAGCCTAGTTTATAGCATTTATTGATTTCAAAGGTGTAAATGTTCAAATTGAAAATTTCACAATTGACTCCTATAAGTGAGTTCAAACTGACTGCAGTAGATTACTTATACATTTGCTTTCCCTTCCAAGAAAACACTGAACACTACCCCTGGGACACCTTGGCTATGACAAGTGAACTTTTGCACGATCCTTCACAAGACCAGACTGTCATGTCACTTCCGGGACATTTTTGATCCATACTGAAACAGATATCACTCCAGTTTTATCTGTTTTTTATGTGTTATCTTCTCACAATCAAATATAAACTATTAGTATTTGTATTCTCTGTGCTTACCATGGTACCTGCTACATAAATAAGCACTTAACAAAGTGTTATTGATCAATGATTCTTATGTCATTTCATCCACATGGATACTCCTTTTAATAATACAGGTCACAACCTATCCATTTTTTTTCTTACCCTTTGTATTTCTTTTCCATTACCTCTTTCCCATCTTCCAGGAACATCATACCAGTCATCCTTGAAGTATTCCTTTATTTTTCTTCAGACTGAGTGGATAGCATAAGTGTGATCCCTGTACCTTATGCAGTGACTTAAATATTACTTTCGTGTCATGCATATCTCATAATGTCCATTTCGGTTTCTTTTGATGAATTCTTGGTTAATAATATTTCACAGCCTATTGATGCCCATTTTCCTCCATGCACAACTCAGCTCTTTTTTTAGACTGCAATTCCATGACTCAGAGAATTTAAATAGCTCTGATAGAATATTGATGTATAAAAGATGGGCCTTTGCTTGGAGGAGAAACTTGGGTTCATAAAAAAACACCACACAATTTCCAAAAGGAAATTTCCTTGAGGTTCTTGTAGATTGGTTCATTTTGGACCTGGTTAATCACGCATTCATAGTTTCCTGTCCTGAACATAACACTGAGGGACCAACTCCATGAACTGTCGTTCCAAATGCATATTATGATCATCAGTTATACCTTCCAAAAAATTTCAGTCATGCTTCAGCGATTCCTTTTAGTGCCCCTCTAAACTTTATACTCCTTGAAACCACAAACACATCTTGAAACTCATAACTATTATTTTCATTACGCTTGCAAAAGCAGATTTTCACCATCTGCTAAACCAAAATTCTATACTCCCCCCCCAACTTTATTCCTTACATTTGTTGACCATTCATTAAGGCACTCCAATTCATGAGTGTACCATTAGAGGTAAAAATGTGAACCTCCTTCATTCCATATGGTATATTGATTGATATTTCAGTCTTTCCCAAGTTCCAGTTGCCTGCATAGCTGGTATTCAAATCAAAATCAAAATGCTCATGAAAACCAAATGTAATCTAAAGAACAGTTGCTTTAATCCTTTGGAATTAATGTCTCTGATTTTTTAAATTGTTAAATGATGTTATTTTATTAGAATAATAAATAATTCATGATACACATATATACATGTGAAAAATAATCGGAACCTATGTAGTTTTCAAAAGCAGAGAAATAGAGAGGTTTTGTGTGCATGTGTATATGTATACATGTACATTCTTTAGTAAAGTGTAAGCTCAATGAGGAAAGGGATGAATTTGGTTTTATCTTTATATTATCACTTCTTAGACCTGGATCTGGTGCATAGTAAGAACCTAATAATTGCATCTTGAATAAAATTCAGTTTCCTTATCTATAAAATGAAGAGGTTTGGTCTAGATAGTCTCTGAAGTCCCTTCCAGATCTCAGTGTATGATCCTATGATTTTTTTTTCCAATTAAAGTTTTCCCTAATAATCTTCCAGATCTGATTATTCATGAACTTTTGAATTTGCACAATTCTGTAAGTGTCATTTGTAAACATTTAATATATCTCACTAGACCCCTTTACTTTTCTTTATGGACCATATGTGGCTCTTCTGGATGGTGCTGCTTGTGTTAGGTTTGAAATCTATTCCTCCACTAATGGCCTCATATTATCATTCCAGTGCCTAAGCATAATGTTCTCCGCCACCATTAAGCTTAATGAAGGCTATTTGGCAGATTCATGAAAAATGTCTCTTCTGTTTGGAAAATGTGAGTATTACTCAGAAGAAGAAAAAAATACTTTATATGGAGCTTTTCTTTAACCAACAGTGAAGTTTGGATGGAACTATCTCAGTTTCATCTTCCAAATCCACTCTATTGGAAGGCTCCCAGAAATTAGAATGCATCCATTACCAAATGGTGTGCCTCCATTATCAAAAGTGTAAAAATACTTTAAAAAAATCAGCTTATTCACTTTGTGATGGACTCAGATGCAAATCAAGGCAGGTGCTGAGTAGAGGCCAAGCCATGCAATTTGGGGGTCTTTTGTAGCCAAGAAACTCTTTATCCTCTTTCTGGCCCAAATCTCTAAGGTATCTGAAGATATGGGCTCTTCTCTTTCTTTGTTCCAGTCTGTAAGGACAATCTCTTTGTAACTCAGTGGGAAAACAGCATGACATATTACTTGGCATCCATTGTGCTTGGCTTTAATAAGTTTACTTTAGGTGGTTGCTCAGTGAAAATGTCTCATTCAGAAGCCCCATGGAATCTGTTAATTGTGACCTTTGGGTACACTCTCAGCTGCAATCACCTATCTTATTCTCTTCCCATTGAATATAGTTTTAAAGAAATAGTTTCACTTACTGGAAAACATTTTTTACTCAGTTTTAAAATCAACTAAGTTAAAAAAAAATCAAAGCTCTGCCATGATCCAGGCACCTACAGGGCATTTTCCAAAACTTTGATAGGTTCTGTAAAATAAATCTTCTATAAGGTGGTAGATTTTAAAATAGGATTTTGAAATTTTTGCTCAGTTTCTTCTTTTTAGTCTTGGTGGAGTTCTTAATTTATTGAAATTAAAGAGGCATGAGGCAAGTAGAAAGGGCATTAAAAGAGACTGCAACAAGGTGGATTTTTAACTGTTTCAATGTTAACCAAATAGGATTCTAGTATGATATTCAATTATATGATTGTAGCAATAAGATATCTGATGGCAGTCTCTCATTGAGATTGGGAGAAAAAAAATAAAAGGTAGGAGAAAGAAAAAAATCCCTCATTTCATTGTGGACAGGAAGTTTTATTAGTTTCTTATAGGGAGACAATGGACTGTTGAGCTTACAATTAAAATGTTTCTCATTTTGATCCAAGACACAGCTGGGTGATGCAAGCAGACAGACTTTTTTTTTTTGAGGATGATTTTCTCTTCAGTTATGAGTTTCTTCTCAGTGGGTATTTTCTACTTAAGAAGTGAACTTTTTACCGTGATGCATATGTGGTATTCACAGAAAAAAAATACCCCACTCAGTGTTTTTCTCACTAATAATCCCTTTACTTGACACAAAGCACATATCTCAATGTTGTTTATTGGAGATATAGAGAGAAAGATATATCTAGAGGCCCAGTAAGGTTTTCATCTATGTTCTTTTAAGAGCAGAGACTGTATTGGTCACTACCTCCATGTTTTCAGTTGGTTGTATTGTTTCATTTTGTCTTTGCTACCTCTAAGAGTTATACTGTTTTGTAACTATTGGCCATTGTCAAATGACCCTTCTATTTTAATTCGTATTACATACAGTTCTTATTACATAACACAATTCCAGCTTTTGGTCAGGTGATATTTCTTTCAAAGCATTTACAGTATAGACCACAAATGGATGTTTTTTTAACATTAGCCACTTGAGACACAAATAATAAGTATGTATGCTAACTTCACAAGCCCTTGACCTCATTGTCTCCACACTGTTACCAAGAATTAAAGGACCCTAACTTATGGTTGTTGGTCTAAAGTCCTAAGCCTACTAGCTTAATTTTACATTTGACCTCGGATGCTCCCCCACCAAAAATATATAATTTAATAGATCTGGTATTAAGTTTACAAACCTCTTGACTATGGAAAATTGCCACTAAGAGTAGGGACATTGCAAGGAAATTATATCTCCCCAACTTCATGTCAATTCCAAGAAGGAGTAGATTGTCAATTTGTATTCAGTGAGGCTTAGAGTCTTCCAGGTGTCAGTGGAGAAATTGAGTCAGGAGAATCCTACCTCAGCCCAGGCTGAACAGCCACTGTCCCACTTTTCCCATGAGATCACTATTTTCAGTTCAAACCAGCATCTCACAGGCTTACTGGCATCATGGATTGGAGGCTCAGACCTCCTTTATTGCTATTCATACCTGGAGTTGGACTCAGAAGAAAAGTCATTTAATAGTCCCATAGCATCTTTAAAGCAAGTTCCAATAACCAGGTTTCAGATATGACTAAAATTTTACATTGACTAAGGAACATCTTTTGAGGCAAGTCTTAAGTGGCTTACGTGTTTTTCTATATATGTTCTAGTTCCTGATTAAATAACAATCATAAAATCAAATTTACGATTAAAACCTTATCTTTTCCATCAATGCCAAACTTTACCCAATGTTACCTGCCTCTAGGAAACTTAGACTAAATTTTTTTTCCCCAAACTAGAGATGTCTCTGATTTAGTCTCAGTAATTAACTCAGTCAATTGTTTTAATACTAATTGCTTTTATATCACTTTGTAACATGTCCAATTTTTCTCCCCATATCTCCCCTCCCCCTATCCCCAATATTTTGCATTTTGATTACCTCTTCCTCAATGAGCCCTCCCTTCAATCATATCCCACCCTTCCCTTATCTCCATCTTCTCTCTTTTCTTGTAGAGCAAGATAAATTTCTATACCCCATTACCTGTGTTTCTTATTTCCCAGTTATATGCAATAACAATTCTCAACATTCATTTATAATACTTTGGATTCCAACTTCTCTCCCTCCTTCCCTCCCTACCCATTTTATTTTTTTGTGGATATCATCTCTTCTGATTCAAAACACCCTGTACTCTCTGTCTATGCGTGTGTGTGTGTGTGTGTGTGTGTGTGTGTGTGTGTGTATAATCCTCCCACCTACCCAAATACTGAGAAAAGTCTCAGGAGTTATAAATGTTTTCTTTCCATGTAGAAATTTAAACAGCTAAGCTTTAGAAAGTCTTTTACGATGCCCTTTCCTGTTTACCTTTTCATGCTTCTCTTGATTCTTGTGTTTGAAAGTCAAATTTTCTATGCAGTTTTGGTCTTTTCAACATGAATGCTTGAAAGTCTTATATATCATTGAATGATCACTTTTTGCACAAATAAAGTCAGATCTAAGTAAGTGGAAAAATATCAGTTGCTCATGGGTAGACTGAGCCAATATAATAAAAATGACAATTCTACCTAAATTAATTTACTTATTTAGTGCCATACCAATTAAACTATCAGATAATTATTTTCTAGAGCTGGATAAAATAATATCAAAATTCATCTGGAAGAACAAAAGGTCCAGAATATCAAAGGAACTAATGAAAATAAAGTCTAGGGACAGTGTCCTAGAGCTATCATATCTCAAATTGTATTATATAGCAGTAATTATCAAAACCACTTGTTACTGGCTAAGAAATAGAAGCATCGAAAAGTGGAAAAGGCTAGGTACTCAAGACACAGTAGACAATGAATGTAGCAATCTCCTGTTTGATAAAGCCAAGGACCCCAGCTTCTAGCATAAGAACTCACTGTTTGACAAAAATTGCTGGGAAAACTGGATAATAGTGTGGTGGAAACTAGGCATAGACCCATGCCTGACACCCTACACAAGAATAAAGTCCAAAGGGTACAGGATCTAGGTATAAAGAATGGTACCATGGACAAACTGGAGGAGCAAGTAATAGTCTTTTTTCGGATTTATGGAGAAGGAAAGAATTTTTGACTAAAGAAGAGATAGAAAGCACTATAAAATGCAAGATGGATAATTTTGATTACATTAAACTGAAAAGTTTTTGCACAAACAAACCCAAAGCAACCAAAATTTGGAGATATATATATATTGGGAAAGAATTTTTATAGCTAAAGTTGGGGCTAAAGGCCTCATTTCTAGAATATGTAGAGAAGTGAGTCAAATGTACAACAATACAAATCATTCCCCAATTGATAAATGGTCAAAGGATATGAACAGGCAATTTTCAGAGGAAGAAATTAAAGCTACTTATAATCATATTAAAAAAATGCTCTAAATCACTTTTGACTAGAGAGATGCAAATTAAAACAGCTCTGAGGTACCACATCACACCTATTAGACTGAGGAACAAAGATTCTAAGACACTTTTCCAATTTTGGTTCCTAACACTAGTGGAGCAGTGGAAGAATGACTACTCAAAAGTCTTTATGAAAAAAAAAGGAAGACTAACTTGTGTTTGGGAAGGTTTTTATGACACCTTACAAAGAAACACACATTATGAATTTTCTTGCAACATGTTTTGCATTCATTATTTTAATGTTTAGAATTTTTTTTCCCTGTCATCAAACCATTTATTTGAGAAAATCTTTAGTTGATATTCAGTTGATGGAGGAGTGAGGGGAATATAAATGCTATTATTGATCTCAGGTATCTTGGAAATATAGACTGTAGGAAAAGACACCACATTGACAAAAGAGTTACTCATAGATTAGCATTACAGGAAAATATAGAATAAAAGTCCAGGTGTGAAAGCTTAAAAAAATAAAAGCACAAGATATGGAACTTTATCCATAGGCCTCCTCCTTCACATGGAATCTAAATCTTTCAGTCTAGACTCATTTGACTTTAGGTTCCAGTCTTACCTGACAAAGTGCCCTCCTCATCCATCCAGGTCTTTGACAACTCGGAAATTTTACATTGATTGTCATGTATCAGGAGTACCATAACCTGATTCCTGACATCTTTAATAAAGACAATGTATGTTTCTTTAGAAATTATGTCTATTCATAGCTACAACCTCCCTACCACCCACAGCCCTATTCCACTATTTCAATAGTGCTTTAAGCAACATCTCGTACAAAATTCTTTTTGGTCAATTCAGTCAAAAACAAATCTATTTTCAGATGTTTAAAAATGTGAAATATTTTAGGTCTGACATTTTAACTACATTTTCCTTTCAGAAGTTAATTCAGTTTTATTGCTGAGGAAAACTGCCATCTTACTACGGACCAAAAAAAAAAAGAAATAAAAATGCTTTGTTATGAAAATGGTAGCATTTTCCACTCAGAGGGAAAATGATGACTTGTGTATCCTCTCCAAATGAAAACTGAGGCATGACATGAAGCCATCATTTTCATGCAAGCAGTTTTTTCTGGGTTCCATTTATTGATGGGACAGATCATTATGAGTTCAATGATAAAACTATTTCTCAGATAAGACCAGGCTTTTCTAGCAAACAGATCATAAGCCCTACTTTCAAGCAAGAACAGAGGAATAGGAATCAAATCAAAAGGCTGATTCAAAAGGCCTGGATAAAGTGAGCCACTCAATTGGATATAGGGGGTTATTCACTCAAACAAGCACAGGATATATTCACTTTGTTCATCTAGTTTTGGAGGGCCAACATTTTTCTAACCTGTAGGCTATGAGCTATACTAGCTGATGCCTGTCTAGAGAGACTAAAAAAAATACATAAACAAACACCAAGGTATTACTCTCTAATTGACCCTAATATTGAGGATATTGATTCAGTCTGTGGGAATGAGAGTTAATTAGAATATAAGCTGAATTTACTTTAGCCCAGTCTATATTATTCTAAATGAGTTCTAAAATGCCTCCTAGATTCAGAGTTTCTTAATGTGAGTGAGGCAGTTTAATGCTCCAGTTTCTGGAGATTCTCTCTGACTTCATTGGGACAGATAAAACCACAGAGAGGATGAAGCTATCCTTCATTGAATTACATTTTTTCACCCAATATAGATCACAATGACTTTATTTAAGACTGACCTCCAAATTATTCATCTGTTAGTATATGTTTAATAAATGAATGTTCATAACTTGATTCCTCAAGGAAGTCGGAACATAGCTTATTGTCTTCCTTACCTTATATTAATGCTTCATCATTTATGACATTGTTCCAAATTCCTCACTCCACTTAAATTCCATGATCAGCTCCTACAACTCTAACTCATCAAGGCCCTGGGATGATCATAATCTTGTTCTCACCATTATCTCATCACATTATCTTTCTTGGGTCAAAGTCTCTAGCATTCCTCTGACTATGTAACTCCCCTCCTCACACTCCTGATGTTCCCTATTAATACCAGGATCAAATACCACATTCTCTGTTTGCTGTTTAAACATTTTCAAAATCTTGGTGCTTCCTACCTTTCTAATCTTCTCACATTTTAATTCCCTCTACCTCCTTTACTTGCCATCTTCACTGACTGTCCTCACACCTTCAGACCATCTTTCCTTTCCTCTGAGACTACCTTCCATTTTTACTCTTTAAATTTCATATGACAGTTAATTACATGCAATCTTTCACATTGAAAGATGAATTCCTTGAAAACAATGACAATGATTTTTGTAATTTCGCAGTGTCTACTGAGTAGGAAATATTTTGCATATCCTTGTTGAGAGAATATTACCCAACTGGTTTTCTTACTGTTCTTTGCATGGGACAATCCATTTCCTATATATGTGCCTTTATTAAGGCTACACCTCATGCCTGACTTGTATTGCCTCTTTTCTTCTGTCTATTAGGATCCAGCCTAGTCTTTGAAGTTCCTTTCAAAACTCAGCTTCCCTCCATATGCAACTTTTCTTTATATTTTACAATTTTTTCATGCCTCCTGTGATACATTTTTTTTGCATTCATTTGTTTACATGTAGTGTATAAAGGGAAGTACAAGTGGATTAAAACATTTTCCATAGGTAGATGGATAGATAGATAGATAGATAGATAGATAGATAGATAGATAGATAGATAGACTTGCTGATTTTTTTGTTGTTCCCTGTGATGGGGAGATGGGAATGAGAATTCTGTGCCCACAAGAATTGTAGACACATCCAGAAAGATCTACCTACTCCAGAAAGATCTACCCACTCAATGGGTCATAAGAAGGGAGATGACACAATTTTTTATTTCTTTAAAGGTAATCTTTTTGTTGGACTACAAGAAACATTTGTTCTCCTTTGGGTTTCTTACAAGGATAGGAAGAAGACCATTGTCCCTTCTTCATCCCTAGAAGCAGTTGTTTTTCTTTGATTAAATCAGTAGGAAATATGGGCTTCTCTGTGTATGCTTCAGGTGTTTTCTCAAGTCCCTACTTGTCTCTGTATCTATTTTTATTTCCCTGAACACTTCTCCAAGAACAGTTCTGAAAGATAGATTTTCCATCCTAGGTAGCTGCTTCATGAGATTGAGAAGTTCTTATCCTTAAATGGGATACTGGTTACCTAGCAAGATATGCTTTCTGTAAATGTATCCTTCTAAGCGGGTAAGGTGAATGCTGCTATGGGAATGACCCATGATCAGACTAGACAAACTACTAGTGTCTTGAGTTGTATTTTTGACACTGTAAAATGAGAGAAAAGTGAATTATGTTCAGTAGTTTGACAAATTTCCCCAGTCTTTCTTAACTCATGGAAAAGAGTAATTGAGGTAATAAGCTGTAGATCGGATTTTAAGTATGTATGAATGTGTGATTTTAAGGTTGTTTAAAAAAGCATATTTTTACCTGGGGAAGGAAATTAAAAAAAAATCTTTCCTTTCATTGATATTTACTATTTTGTACATTTAGTATCTTTTCTATAGAAGTTACTTTTGGGAAAGACTCTTTTGGGGAAACTCTAGATATCAATCAATTATACATGTGTTTTAACTTAGAGATTTTCTCTGGAATTCTTAGGTGGAAGCATGATGGAACAAAGACTGTGAAAAAAAGCCTGACTTATTTTAGTTGCCAGGCTCACTCACTCACCAAAGGCTTCTTGAACCAAGAGCTGGGGCCCTTTGTGGGAGGAGGTACTTTGTGGGTCACAGAAAACAGAGACTTGAGTCTGCTTGTGTGTATGTGTCTTTCTGTCTGTGTTGTCTCCCCTGGGAGAATGAATGTTCCTGATGGGCAGGAACTATTCCCTGTTTTCTTAATATCACCAGAATGCAGCATGGTATTAACTTTTCCCCTGAGCTCTAGTTCTAAATGACAAATGTCCTACCAGACATTTAAAACTAGGTATTCTATTTGCGTCTCAATGTATTCTGTCCTTTAGTGAAAGTCTGTATTAGTATATATGACTCCATCATGGTCCTAATCACCCACTAGGATTCATGTTCACAACTGTAACATTCTTCTCAATCCCTCACTCTCACTCACCTCAACCGTCTGATCAGTACAAATCATCTCACTTCGGTCTCTTTATCACTCATGTACATCTGCCTTTCTTCACTCATACAACCAACACCTTGGTTGAAGCCTTCACAACCTCCTTCCTGAAGAGAAGGAATATTCCTATTTGGTCTTCGTGTTTGGTCTCTATACATCTTGTTGCAGCTCCAATCCAGACTTCACTCAGCCGTCAAACTGACTACTTGTCCAACTTTGTCACGCCTCTGCTCAGCAAACTACAGTGGCTCCCATTTACTTCTAGGACCAAACATCAACATCTATCTTTCTGGTATTTAAGCCTCTGCACAACTTGGGCCCAATGTTATTACACAGAACTCTCCACAGTCTCTGCATAATAGGGATAGTGGCTTGTTTCAGACCCAGAGTATTCATTCTATCTTCCATTTCCACATCTTTGCACTGGTCATTCTCCTTGCCTAAAATACCCAATGTCCACGTTGTACTTCATGATCCTTCTAGCTGCTAGTGTCCTGCTTCACAAAACTACCCTGTATTTTGCATTATATATGGAGCTCTTCTTATTACATAAACATATATATTTGTATTTTTGAGGTATATTCGATATGAAAAGTTCCATACATAATGCAAAATACATATACATAATTTATATATTTGTACATGCATATGTAGGTACATATGTACATGTATATATATATGAAAGTTCCACATTTGTACACACATAAATGTGTGTATACCTGCATATATATGTATCTTGCATATTAGAACATTGTGAGCAAGAATTGATTCACCTTATCTTTGTATCCTCAGCACTAAGCACAGCATATGTCATATAAGTGTCTGTTGATTTATAGACGGATGTTTAAGGCTTAAGAGGAAAATATCTAATTATTTGAGTTGGATAGTATGAATCAGTATAAAAAAATTCTCTTCAGTGGATTATGTGTATGTGCATGTATACACATGCACATGTGTATATTTATACCTATATATATATTATATAATTATTATATTATTATTACCTATATATATATATTTATACCTATATATCTGTGTGTATACATGTGTGTATATGTGCATATATGTACGCACAAATATACACACATACATATGTGTATATATACACACATACAGATATATACATACATATTTACATAAACATATATGTGTGTATATACAGAGACAAAGACAGAGAGAGACAGAGATGTAGTGGAGAGCTATATGATTGAGTGGAGACAATTAGATTACAGTCACATGATTGACTCCATCTCATAGATCTGCTTGTTAACTATCCATGTGAACATGGAGGTATGACAAATATTTGGAAACTTAGTTCCCTCATTTATAAAATGAAGTGATGTAAAGTATGATTCCTAAATTTCTTTCAAGCTCTAAGTCATTCTCTAACCTGAGCAAAAAAAGTAGAAGTGTATGGATATTTGTCATATCTATGTCTTTCATTTTGAATGAATAAAAGGACTATGGATTTAATTAAACTTACAAATGCCTTGCAAAGTACTTACTAATGTACATAAAAACTATGATGATAGATCCTCTCATTTAGAATTTCTAGATGTTGCACATCAAAAATGATGGAAATACTTCCTTTGTATACTATGAGGCATGATGGAACCATTTGTTGCTATAGAAAGAAACTGATCATGCTACATACATTCTTCTTGTTCAGTTATTCAGTCATTTCTAATTCCTCATGATCCCATGGATCATGATGTCCATGGAGCTTTCTTGGCAAAGATGTTGGAATGGTTTGCCAATTCCTTCTCCAGTGAATTAAAGATTAACAGATTAAGTGACTTGCCCAGGGTCACACAGCTGGTGTTTGAGCCCGGATTTGCACTCGTCTTGCTTACTCCGGGTTCAGCACCCTATTCACTGAATCATGTAGCTATCCTTGGTACACATACTGATCAGTTAATTAAATCTTAATTTTTTTTTCTTTGTTTGGACTGCTTTAAGCAACATATCTCAATAAAGGTGCTTCTCTAGGGTCCAAATATTCTCTGTTTCTTAATCTGTTATTTGTCACTATATTGCCATGCCAAGAGCCTAGCAACTTGCTGCAAGGTATAAATAAATTCAAGGATCAGGAGTCTATAGACTTCTCTTCTTTAATGATTCCTGCATCAGCCTCCTCCATGGTCCTGTTTTTGTGACAAATTGTACAATGCATTGCCATTTGGCCAGGGACAGCTAGGTCACGCCCTGGATATATATGTGTGTGTGTGTGTGTGTGTGTGTGTATATATATATATATATATATATATATATATATATGTATGTATGTATATGTATGTATGTATGTATGTGTGTGTGTTTGCTTATTTATTTATTTACTGGCCAATTGACATTGGGAAACTCAAAGTACTAGTCTAATGCTATAAATAAGGGGTAAGTAAGCAATTATATTGAATTATTCAAGAGCATTCTCACTGAGAGTTCTATACATGGATGAAACCACATAAAGAAGCAGCAACACCAGCAGCAGCAACAATAGCAATAGGTGTTGTATTAGTAGTAGTGGTTGTAATAGTAGTAGTAGTAGTAGTAGTAAGCAGATTGCATTCATATAACACTTTACGTCTTACAAACACTTCACATATGTAATGTAACTTGATCTTCACAGCAACCATATGAGGAAGATACTATTATGAACTCCATTTTTAGATAAGAAAATGGAGTCTGAGAGATGTAAAGTCATTTGTCTGAGTCACATAGTTAGTGGATGGCAGGAGTTTAACTCAGGTCGTGTTTAACCCCAAGTCTTGCAGTACACTTTCTTCTGTACCACGTAGTTGCATCCAGTATGTATGCCTGTGTATATATAAACTGTAGGTGAACATAAGTTTAAATGTTTATTGGCTCTGTATGTATACATACATGTACAAACACATGAGTACAAAATATGTGTACTGGCACATAGGCACTGTGGGTAGAGACTCTGTGTATGTGTGTAAGTACAGACAATTAAAATTTTATATGTATATATATACATATATATATATATATACACCTCTTAAATTCATGTACAAATATGCATTGTGAGTACACATAATTAAATATCTATGTACACATATATGGTTAAATAGCATGGTACATATATGCATGTAAATATGTAAAAGTAAATAATACATGTATACATATATGTATATAATGCAAATATGCATACATATATATATATATAAGTACATGCATTATATTCCCCTTTTGCAAGAGGTAGCTTGTGACACAGTAAATAGAGCACTAGGTCTGCTATCAGGAATTACTGAGTTCAAATCCAGCCTCAAATTCCTGATAGCTATGTGATTCTGGGCAAGTCACTTAAACTTGGTTTCCCTGAATTTCCCCAAATGTAAAATGAGGATAATAATGGCACCTAACTGACAAGGTTGTTTATATCAAATGAGGCAATATTTGCAACAGTGTTTAGCACAATGCCTGGTACATAGCAAGTACTATATATTTATTCCCTTCTACCTTTACAAATTTGTGATTTATGATACACAGAAGTTACATGATTTGTGGGCAGAGCCAAGATGGCAGAGTAGAAACACAGACCTACCCTAGCTCTCCTTTCAAAGCCAATATAATACCTGTAACAAATGACTGAACAAACTCTAGAGCAGCAGAAGTCCCAAACAACAGAGGGAAAGGGATTTCCAGTCCAAGACAGCCTGGAAGGCTGACAGGAAGGGTCTATAGTACCAGGCTCAGAACACAGTACAGCCCAGCCTTGGCCATGCAGCACTGCACCGACAGGACCACAGCAGGCTTCAGGGCATGGAATCACAGGGAGCAGCTGTGGTTCCCAGATTCCTCAACCCACAAATACCAGACAGCTTAAAAGGTCAGTGAGAAAGCTGTTTTACCTAGATGAGAAGACAATGTGGTCTGGCCTCAGCACCAGGGCTGCGGTGGTAGCTGAGGCAACAGCCTCCATTTTAGGAGCCCTTAGCCAAAAGCCCCTGGGAGAATCAAGGGGTCAATATGGATCTCAGTTCTGATTGGCATTCCTGGGATAAGGAGGAGCACCAGTTGGTGGAGCTAGAGGCAGTTGTAGAGAGGGAATTCTACTCTCAGATCCTAGGCAGAAATATTTGTGGTTGCTCCCAGACCAGAGCACAGGCCAGAAGAGGAGTAAACTCCTCTCCATTGATTGTGCCACCTTAGAGGAATTGAGAACTTACAGGTCCCTAGAGTACTCCCTCCACTGCACAAAGGACTCAAAAGTCAAGTAACAGACTGGGAAAATGCCCAAAAAAGGGAAAAGAAATAAGACTATAGAAGGTTACTTTCTTGGTGAACAGGTATTTTCCTCCATTCTTTTGGATGAAGAAGAACAAAGGATACCATCAGAGAAAGACATAAAATTCAAGACTTTTGCATCCATAACCTCTAAAATAAATATGCAATGGTCTCAGATCATGGAAGAGCTCAAAAAGAATTTTGAAAATCAAATAAGAGAGGTGGAGGAAAAATTGGGAAGAGAAATGAAAGAGATGCAAGAAAATCATGAAAAGCAAGTCAACAGCTTGCTAAAGGAGACCCCCCCTCAAAAAAAAAAATGCTGAAGAAAAGAAGTTACATGACTTGCCCATGGTCACACAATTAGCAAGTTGGATTCCAAGATTTGTGAATCTCTCATTACCTCCCACTACTTAATTAATATTGTGGTTTACACCATCCTTTGATTAATAGTCAGTGTTTTCAAGGTCACAGATTCTGACTTTTCAAACATTGACAATTTGCTAAGTATTTGACTTATGATTGTCAGGAATGGTCATATATCCATTTGGCTGCATTACTTAAACAGACATTTGGGTAGCATCCAGGGTGTTTGGCAAATATATCAGAGAATCCTGCTGTCTCTATTATCTTTCTCTAACAATTATTTAATCTCCTTATAATGTCATGTCTGTGTATCAAGCCAGGCATATTATTCCTGTGTCCAGATAGGTTTGTTTCCGTTTTGTAGAGTTATATAAATTCTCCTTACATCTAAAACCTGTTACAAATAAGATTTCTAAAGATTCCTTCATTCCTCAAATATTTATTGTACAAAGTAGCATTCTTAGAAACATTAAACTAGTGTTCATCAGTATTACTTTGGATGACAAAAAATGAATTGAAGCCAATTCAACAAACATTGTTTTTAAGTACCTACTACATTTACAACACTATTCTAGATACAAGGAATGAAGATATAATGTGCATATAAGCTATTGAGTGATGAGACATATGCAAAATAATTCTAATACAAGTTAGAATGTAATAAATGCATGGGAGAGGGCCCATGGGAAAGAGCAGGATCACTTTATGTGAGGATCAGGAAATATTCTATGAAAAAGATTCCATCTACCCAAATCTTGAAAGGAAGAAAGAACTTCAAAGTTCAGAGGGAAAGGATAAAATGTACTCTGGGAATGGGGACCAGAATTTAGAGAAGTACAGAGGCAGGAGAAAGGAAATTAGTTCAGAGAAGAGTTAAAAGTCAAGTTTAGGATGAATAGAAAAACTTGGACTTAAAAATCAACTCTACAAGAATGTGGTTGAAGAGATATGTACTGACAATTCATATGAAAAACACATAAAAATTTAATTGATGATAAACTCACACATGAGTTGTATCAAAATACAAAAGTTTATAAAGTTCATTTCAAAAATTAAAGAGCTGTATAAATGTCAGTCAACATCATTCGTATTTGTATTTGTCAAAAAACCAGTTTCTTATCCAGACCAATTAGTCCAAGTATAGTAGTCAGAAAGACAGAAAAATCTTTCTTGGGCTTTTCCCTAGCCAGATCATATATGAATGTCACATTTTCATTATAGCATTAATAAAATGGAGCAGTCTATTAATTTCACTATGTTTCAGTAAGTCAATAATCATTTATTTAAGGTCTTGCTAGCACAAATTACTTTGCTAAGCACTGGAGATACAAAGACAATAATAAAATAAAGGAATTCACATTCTACTGGGGGACCACAGGCAAATAATTATGTATATACACAAGATATATACAGTGTAATTTCAAGGCATTCAATGAGGGAAAGCACTAGGTCAGTGAGAATCATGAAAAACTCCACACGGAAGGTGGCATTTGAGTTGTCTTTAAAGAGGAAGCTTTCTCTGGTTATAGATAGCATTTTCCATCATGAGTCTTTTGAACTTGTCTAGGATCTCTACATTGCTGAGAAGAACTAATTCAATCATAGTTGATCATTGCAAAATACTGTTGATACGGAATACAATATTCTTCCGGTTCTGCTCACTTCACTTTGTAGCAGTGAAACCTGCCCCCTCATCATTTCTTATAGCACAATAGTATTCTATTACATTCATATACCACAACTTGTTCATCTATTTCCTGGTTGATAGGCATCCTCTCAATTTCCAATTCTTTGACGCCACAAAAAGAGAGAGCTATTACGAATATTTTTGTACATGTGGTCCTTTTCCCTTTTTTAATGAATTCTTTGGAATATAAATGCATTATTATTCTTTCTGGATCAAAGGATATGCACAGTTTTATTGCCCCTTAAGAATGGTTCTGAACTGTTCTCCAGAGTAGTTGATTAAGTCCACTATTCCACCAACAATGTATTAGTTTCCCAGTTTTCCCACATCTCTCCAGCATTCATCATTTGCCTTTTCTGTCATATTAGCCACACTGATAGGTATAAAGTGGTACCTCAAGATTCTTTTAATTTATATTTCTCTAATCAGTAGAAATTCAGAGTATTTTAAAAAGTAGTGTGATATAGATTATTACTTTTATTTCTTTCTCTGTAAGCTTCCTGTTCACATCCTTTGAAAATTTATCAATTGGGAAATTATAAATTTTAATTTGTTCTCTATGTATTTGAGAAATGAGTGAATAGGAAATTTTTAGAAGAAGAAATAAAACTTATGCCCTAAATCACTATTGATTAGAGAAAAGCAAATTAAAAGAGCTATCAGGTACTACCTCACAGTATCAGATTGGCTCACATGACAGAGAAGAAAAATGATAAATTTTTGAGGTGATGTGGAAATATGTGTACACTAATGCTCTGCTGGTAGAACTGTGAAATGATCAAAGAGAATGATTTAGAACCATGTCTAAAGGGCTGTAAAACTGTGCACACCCTTTGAACCAACAATACCACTAATACATCTAGATTTATCTCAAAGAGGTCAAAGAAAAAGGAAAAGTATCTATCTACACACATATAAGTAAATATATATATATATTACATATATATTACATATATATAGTGTGTGCTTATGTATATATACAAAAATATATATGCATATATATGTCTATATACACATTATGTGCATGTGTGTGTATATATATATATATATACATATTTATAGCAACTCTTCTTGATGGCAAAGAATTAGAAAAATGAGAGGATATTCATCAAGTTTGGAACAGAAGAACAAGTTGTGGTTCATGACTGTGATGGAATACTATTTTGCTATAAAAAATGATGAGCAAGATGTCTTCAGAAAAGCCTGAAAGACTTATACAAACTGATACAATGTGAAATAAGCAGAACCAGGGGAACATGGTACATATTGAAACAGCAATATTGTACAACGATCATCTTTGTATGATATTTATTTTCAACAATAGAGTGCTTCAAGACAATTCCAAAGGACTTTTGATGAAAAATGCTATCCACATCCAGAGAAAGAATTGATGGAGTCTTAATGCAGATTGAAGCATGCTTTAATTTTTTTAAACTTGCTGTTTCGGGGGTCTGTGTTTTGTTTTTTTCTGCAATATAGCTACAATGGAGATATTTTACAAGACTACACAGACGTGATTAATAAAATTGCTTGTTTTCTCAAGAAGGGGTTTGGGAAAGGAAATAAGATAGAATTCAGTTTTTAAAATATATTTAAAGTATTTATTTATATATAAGTGGGAAAACATTAAAAACATTATGTAAAAATAAAGAGTAGGGCTGTTGGATGCCATGATGATACCATCTAACCATGGTTAGATACCATATTGAATAGAGAAAAAGATAAGATTAAAATGATAGACAAAGGGATTTCAAAGATTATGGGCAAGGAAATGGAACATTTCTAGGTGACAGCAAAATCAAGGGCATTAATATCACTGTCTATAACTAGGGTAGTTGTTTTTACTTTATTATAAATTAATTTATTTTAGATTAACATTCATTTCCACAAAATTTCGAGTTCCAAATTTTCTCCCCTTTTCTCTTGTCCCTGCACCCCAAGATGACATGTATTCTGATTACCCTTTCACCTAATCTATCCTCCCCTTATCACTCCCCTTTCCCTCTTATCCCCCTCCCCCTCCATATGTAGACATACACACATACATATATGCATATATATATATTATATACACATATATACGCATGTATGTATATGGATATATGTATATATAATCTTTCCATGTAGGAATGCAAACATTCAGCTTTAATAAGTCCCTTATGATTTCTCTTTCCTGTTTACCTCTTCATGCTTTTCTTGATTCTTGTCTTTGAAAGTCAAGTTTTCTATTTAGTTCTGGTCTTTTCAACAAGAATGCTTGAAAATATATTTCACTGAATGTCCATTCCTCCCTTCTAGCATTATATTCAGTTTTGCTGGGTAGGTGATTCTTGGTTTTAATCCCAGCTCCTTTGATCTCTTTAATATCATATTCCAAGCCTTTCAGTTCCTTAATGTACACACTTCTAGATCTTGTTTTATCCTGATTGTGTTTTTACAGTACTTGAATTGTTTCTATCTGGCTGCTTATGATATTTTCTCCTTGACCTGGGAAGTCTAGAATTTTTCCTATTCCTGGAAGTTTTCCTTTGGGGATTTTTTCCAGGAGGTGATTGGTGGATTCTTTCCATTTCTATTTTACCCTCTGGCTCTAGAATATCAGGGTAGTTTTCCTGGATAATTTCTTGGAAGTTGATGTCTAGGGTTCTTTTTTGGATCATTGTTTTCAGGTCATCAAATAAATTTTAAATTTATTCTCCTGGATCTATTTTCCAGGTCTGCAGTTTTTCCAATGAGATATTTTACTTTGTATTCTCTTTTTCCATTATTTTGATTCTGTTTTACTATTTCTTGATTTTTCATAAAGCCATTAGCTTTCATTTGCTCCTTTCTTATTTTTAAGGGACTATTTTTTCAGTGAAATTTTGAACCTCCTTTTCCATTTGGCCCATTCTTGTTTTTAAGGCATTCTTCTCCTTATTAGTTTTTTGGACTTCTTTTGCCATTTGCATTAGTCTATTTTTAAGGTGTTATTTTCTTCAATATTTTGGAGGGGTCTTCTTTAGCAAGATACTGACTCATTTTTGACAATTTTCTTTCATCATTCTTATTTCTCTTTGAAATTTTTCCTCTACTCTTACTTGATTTTCAAAATCCATTTTGAGCTCTTCCATGGCCTGTCACCAATTCATACTTTCTTGGAGGCTTTTGATGTAGGAGTTTTGACTTTGTTGTCTTCTGATTGTATGTTTTGATCTTCTTTATCACCAAAGAAAGATTCTATAATCTAAGTTTTTTTTAATGCTTTTTACTCATTTTCTCAGGCAAATTCTTTACTTTCCAACTCTTTATTAAGGTAGGACCCTGCTTCCAATGTGTAGGGTATGCTGTCCTAAATTTTAGGAGTTTTGTGCAACTGTTTTCAGAGATTCTTCTAGAGGCTGTAAATTTTCACATCTTCTAAGGTGGTGTGATCAAAGGAGAGGTGTTTACTCCTTTCCTGGCCTGTGCTCTGGTCTGTGAGTGACCAGAATCATTCTTTTCTGTATCGGAATTGTGAGGAGGGGTCCTCCATTATAGTCACAAACTGACACACCAGTACTCCTCTTTACCCCAGGGCCACCACCTAGGACTGTTACTCAGATTCAAGCACAGGCAAAGCAGGATAATCCTTCCTCAGCACTAGAAAAGAGATCCCTGTAGTATGCTTCTGATACACAGTTTATGAGCAGAGAGCTCTGGGAGCAGCAGAAATTGCTTTCAGATCTAACAGTTTTCCCATTGACCTTCTGTGCTGTCTTTGGTATTTGTAGCCAAAAAGTCTGAAAACTGACATAGCTGCCAGTGATTCAGTGCCCTGAAGACTGCTTCAGCCACATCTAAGCTGGTGTGGTCCATACTTGACTGTGCTCTGCTCCCAGCCCTGCTCAATAGACCATTCAGGTTATCTCGAATGGAGATAGTTTCATTACTTTATTTTTGGGGTTATATCACTCTAGAATTTGTTTAAAGTCATTTTTAGAGGTATTTGAAGGAGTTTAGGGGAGAACTCAAGTAACTCCTTGCTTTAACTCCACTATCTTGGTTTTGTCACCCAGGGATTGTTCTTTTAGTCTTTTTTTTTTCAGTCAAATCCAAATCTATATAATCTCTTTTGGGGTTTTCTTGGCAAAGATACTGGAATTCTCTTCCCAGCTTACTTTACAGATGAGAAAATTGAGGTCAATAGGATTAAGTGACTCACCCAGAGTCACACGCAGCTATAAGTGTCAGAGGCCAGATGTGAGCTCAGAAAGATTCATCTTCCTGACTCCAGATTCAGTACCCTATTCATGGCACCACCTAGCTACCCCATAACTAAGGTAGAATAGAATAATGGGTTATGGAAACTGAGTAGGAATTTGACATCATGGTCATTGATGGAACATTAATCCTGGTATAAAAGTAGGAATTGTGATGGAAAGTCTATGACATGGATATTGAACTCAGAGAAGAAAGAAGGATTCAGTCTTGGGGCTTGATAGCTAAAAGTTACCTGGATCGACTTTGAATGATAGATTTAAAATGTAGACATATCAAAGCATGAGTGAATGCTTTGTAATGGTGGTAGAGGTTAAGTTGGATATACAAATGGTCAATAAGAAAATCTCTGGAATATTAAAATATCTATATTCCCATCATGAAGAGGCTGATTATTTATCTGAAATCAGGAAAATTCTATAGCATGCAATTTTGTGCAATGCATTTTTTCTTTAGTATTGATATATGTATGTATGTATAATATTTGTACTTTAAAATTAGTGAAAGTGTAATTCCTATTTAGATTATCTTTCATCTATTCTATATATATCATGTATATGCCTTGAAATATATATATGTTGTCTTCCCCACTAGCAGGTATACTTCTTAAGGAAAGGAATCACTTTGCTTTGTTCATTGTTTTTCATTTCTTTATACCCAAGAGCTTATCTCAGGGTCGGACATATAGTTAATATAATTAATTATACTTCATTACTTAAGAATTATAAACATATGCATAAGTAATATATAGGTGTTATTTCTTGATCTCAAATATCTTACAATATAATAGAAGGAGACAGTAAATTGAGGGTAGTGGTACCTAATTGAAGAAGGGATTGGTTTGTTCTTTTCATTTTCTTTTTATTTTGTCTGAGAAGTCCCAAGAATGGCAAGTAGAGCCATAAGGCTCAAATCCATTGACCTGTCCTTTGCAGAACTAATCATATTATTGATTAGTTTACTGTTTCCAGAGCACAAGATGGATAGTAGAGATGAGAGTACAAGTTGGTAGGAGTAAAGAAAGCAAGATTTTACAAGATGTCTAGCACAAATGTATATGCACCAAAGTCCTGGGTCAGCTAGATACTATCCATTCAGGGGAGTTTACACTCAGCCATGTCAATTAAGCTCAATCCTATGGCAGAGGTCCAAAATGAATGGATTAATTTATGCAGGGAAAATGTGTAATCTCTGGTATAGAAAGGCCAGATTCACACGGGAAATAACATGTAGCAAAAGCAAAGTAGGTAGCCACTGACAACTAGAATACTGATCTAATAGACATATGACTTATAAAGGGTCTGATATGAAACCATTCAGTATATTGAATGTCTTTTTTTGGAGGATTTATAAGATAACATGGATCAAATCATGGAGGATATAGAGGCATCTCTGGGTTGCAACTTATGCCATTGGAGGGAATGCCCACATCAGTAGGATTATAGATTTACTGAAGTACTACATTACAAAGTAGATTAAAGCCACTAGAAAACAACTTCAACATTGTCTGTGCTACTTGCCTCTGGAGAGATAATTGCCATCAGCTATGAAAATCTATTCACTGGCAGTTTTCCTGAGTACAAAATTCTCCCTGAATTATTTGTGGTAAATCTTACTACTTAAGACAGTCTTTTTTTTATCTTGATGCCTTGAAAGACTTGCTGACAGAGGGTCCAAAAATATAGCAGAAAACATCTTCCATCACATGCCTATGATCTCCTATTTAATTTTCTACAAAATTTAAATTTAACGGCATAACAATCCAATGAATTGCTGTGATACCTGTGGTCAGCTTTTATTAGACCAATTTCATGGAGAAGCTGCTTTGAGTTGATCATAAATCATTATACTCCTTTAGTCAGTGCACAGGGACTGGCCCTTCATCAGTATCCTGTGTACTCAAATATGGTAATGAGTTTTCTTATCAAAAATTAAATTATATTCAATACAAATCTTGGCTTCAATGACCAGAAAAAAGTCTGTGCCAACAAAATGAAACCTGGCAGGATGACAAATTTGTTTCTGCCTGATTTACAAAGCAAACCTTCAACATTTCCACTGTAGAATCAACATTGTTGGTTGTTTTCCAGCATGACCTCATTGTTCTTTTGTTGACAATGACTGAGAAATTAAGGGAGAAAAGATAAAATTTGGGTAGGCAAGCCATTTTAATGCCTTTTGTCTTTGAGGAAATAATAATTCTTTGAGGAAATAATAATGGCTTTTGTCTTTGAGGAAATGATGATCAAGAGAAAGTGGTCTGTGAGATTTGTCATTATTGAGCCCTCTATGGTACGTTAAGTGGTGGTGGGGGAATGTAATAGTATCTTCCCCCCTCCTCCTGTCCCAACCAGCAGAGTATTTTAAACTTCTTTAATGTACTTATCACACATTGTATTCTATTATAGTTGCCTTTTTCTTTTTCCATGGATGGATGGTGAATTATGTAATGGCAGAGATGGTGCTCTTCACATAATTATTGTTTTACAAATATTTGTTGAATAAAAGTTGAAGACTGACAAAACTCAACACTGCTTTTAATCTGAGGACTCCTGGTCTCAAGTCTGATCAGTTCCTATTTTTATTGATAAATTCCGTTCAATTACCAATTAATTAACATGTCTCTCATGTTTAGTTTTGAATTCAGTTATTAAAGGGAAAGAAACTCTGCTGTACAGCCTTGCAGAAAAAGAAACAGTAGTCATCCATTACTTATCAATAGCAATCTCACTACCAGCTGGGATTTGGTTGGTTTTACAAAGCTCACTAGATAATATTTATAAGGAAGAAAGGAGTCATTAAAGAACATATTCATTGGTCTGAAAATAAAAGTTATAGTTTTGTTTGCTAAATTCTGTTCTGGTTATATTATTGTCATCATTTCTGAGCACCACAGCTATGGAAGGGCATGGGTAAATAAGAGGATGTCCAGAGAAGATGAACCAGAATGGTGAAGAGTCATAAGTGAAGATAGTATGAGAAGTGAAGCCTTGGGAATATTTAGTTTACAGAGAAAAAAAAGAGGGAGAAATGATGTCAGTAAGTACATAAAAGGTTGACATATGGAAGAGTTGCTAAAATTATTCTTGGTCTCTGAGTTAACAAGGCAGAAGTTTTAAAAAAAGGACTAATTTGACAAACCTCCAACCAATTAGGACAATGCAAAAGTAGAATAGGATGCCCCTGTCACCTTCAATAGAAGTAGTTTACTGTTGTGGATAAAAGTGATAGAATTGGAATCTGGAGTACCTGTGTTAGACTTCCATCTCAGACATTTACTGGTTGGGGTTGTTTTTTTTTTTTAATCTTAGCAAGTTACTTCATAAATATCAGTTCTTCATTGGTAAAATTGGGGTAATAATAGCAGAATTTGGAGAAGGATCAAATGATAATTTTCTTTGTAAAATAACTTTGCAAAACCTATAGTTCTATATCAAGGGGACTAATGAAAAGAAATGCTAGGGAAGGTGGTCTAGGACTACCAGATCTCAAGTTGTGTTATAAAGCAGCAATTATAAAACCACTTGCTACTGGTTGTAGACAAATGAAATATTCTAGGTACTCAAGACACAGTAGACAATGAATATAGCAATCTCCTGTTTGATATACCCAAGGACATCAGCTTCTGGGGTAAGAACTCACTGTTTGACAAAAATTTCTGGGAAAACTGGATAACAGTGTGGTAGAAACTAGGCATAGACCCATGCCTGACACCATACTCAAGAATAAAATACAAATGGGTACATGATCTAGGTATAAAGATTGATACTGTGGACAAATTAATGGAGCAAGGAGTAGTGTATTTATCAGACTTTTGGAGAAGGGAAGAATTTTTGACTAAAGAGATAGAAAGAATTATGAAATACAAGATGGATAATTTTGATTACATTAAACTGAAAAGGTTTTGCACAACCAAATCCAATGCAACCAAAACCTGGATGGTACTGGGAAAGAATTTTTACAGTTGATCTTGGGAATAGTGGCCTCATTTCTAGAATATATAGAGAACTAAGTCAAATGTCCAACAATATAAGTCATTCCCCAATTGATAAATGGTCAAAGGATATGAACAGGCAATTTTCAGAGGAAGAAATTGAAGATATCTATAATCATATGAAAAAATGCTCTAAATCACTTTTGATTAGAGAGATGCAAATCAAAACAACTCTGAGGTACCACATCACACTTATCAGATTGGCAAACATGACAGAACAGGAAGATGATGGAGAGGGTGTGGGAGAGTTGGACCACTAATATATTGTTGGTGGATCTGTGAGCTGATCCAACCATTCTGGAGAGCAGTTTGGAACTATGTCCAACGGGCTACAAAAATGTGCATGCCCTTTGACCCAGAAATATCACTTCTAGGACTGTATCCCCAAGAGATCATAAAAATGGGAAAGAGTCTCACATGTACAAAAATATTTATAGCAGTACTCTTTGTGGTGGCCAAAAACTGGAAATCAAAGGGATACTCATCAATTGAGGAATGGTTGAATAAATTATGGTATATGAATGTAATGAAATACTATTGTGTTATAAGAAATGATGAACAGGAAGACTTCAGAGAGGCCTGGAAAGACTGATATGATCTGATTCTGAGCAAAAGGAGCAGAACCAGGAGAACTTTGTGCACAGCAATGACCACAGTGTGCGAGAGTTTTTTCTGGTAGACTTGGATCTTCATAACAATGCAAGGACATTAAAAAAAAATTCCCAATGGTCTTCTAAGGCAAAATCCCTTCCACATCCATAGAAGGAACTACAGAATTCAAAAGCAGAATATAGAAGATCATTTTTTGTGTGCATATCATGTTTTAGTTTGTTATATGATTTCTCCCATTCATTATCATTCTTCTACACATGACTATAGTGAAAATGTATTTAATAGAAATGTATGTGTAGATCCTATATAAAATTATGTGCCATTTTGGGGAAGGAGCAGGGAGGAGGGGGAGGTAAGAGAAAAAAATCTAAAGTATATGGTAATGATTGTAGAACACTAAAAATAAATAAAATTGATATAAAAAGACATAGTTCTATATAAATGTTAACTCATTGCTACAACTGTTATATGATTTTAAGTATAGATCTGAAAGAGACCTTAGTGGAAATTAAATCAAGCACTCTCATTTTACAGAAGAAGAAACTGAATCACAGAGAAGTTAAATGACTTTTCCAGGGTCACATATCCAGCAAGGGTCTAAGGAGGTATTTGAAGACAGGTTTCCTGACCCTCAATCCAGCAGTTTATCCACTACTCCTCACTTATTTTTAAAGATCCTTTAATCAAATTTACCAATTATTTATTTTATGTTTCATAAAACAAGATCATTTTTTTTACTAATTAGTACATTTTATTTTCTCTATAAATTTCATTATTCTTGTCTATAATTTTTAAGATTCCTATTTTTGTTGTTCATTTGGAGATTTTTAATTTGTTATTTTTATGGGGTTTTTAGTAACATGTCCAATTCAATGTTTTGTTCTTTTCTACTTTTATTAATGTAAATATTTAGGCATACATTTTCCCCCTAAATACTGCTTAATATGAATGCCAAGCTTTTTAGCATGTTGTTTTGTGGTTATCATTATCTTCAATGAGTTTATTTATATTTCAGTGAATTATTTTTTGGTACACTCTTCCTTTAGGATTAAATTGTTCAGTTAATTTGGATTAATATGTAATCTATGCTTCAAAGACCCTTTATTGCATGTAATGCTTATTGCACTGTGGTCTAAAAAGGTGCATTTAATATCTCTGCTTTTCTGCATTTGTTTATAGGGTTTTTATACCTTAATACATAGTCAGTTTTTGTGGAGATGTCATGAACAGCTGAAAAAATGGAATATCCCTTTCTTTTCTCATTCAATATTCTCCATAGGTCTATAATATCTAACTTTCTAAAATTCTGATCATGTTTTAACTTCTTATTTATTTTTATCAGTAGATTTATCTAAGTCTGAGAGGAGTAAATTGAGGTTTGCCCTCTATTGGCCACTATAACTCATTTAAATTTGCCATCAAGAATGTGTATACTTAGTCATTTTGTGAATATGTTTGTTATTGATATTATCCATTCGTTGTCCATGGTACATGTTAACAAAATACAATTTCCAAGGTTATCTCTTTTGATAATATCAGGTTTTGCTTTTACTTTGTTTGAGTTCATAATTGCTACCTCTGCCTTTTACACTTCAGCTGAAGCATAGTAGATAATGCTCCAAACTCTCTATTGTAAGTCTGTGTTTCTATTACATGCACAGTTTCAAACATCTCTTTTCAATTTCTTTAAAATATATTTTTTAATTTATATTTTATATAAACATATATCCTTTGGAATTGTCTTGGATCATTGCCTCAATATTGTATATTTGGAGCAGCTAGATGGCTCAGTCATAGAGTGCTGGATCTGGAGTCAGAAGAACTTGAGTTCAAATCCAGATTCTGGCACTTACTATTTCTAGGACACTGGGAAAGTTACTTAACCTTCGTTTGCCTCAGTTTCCTCTTCTTAATCTAGGGATACAAATAACACCTAAATCCCATGGTTATTGTAAATATCAGATGAAGTAATAGTTGTAAAGCATTTAGTACATATCCTGGTACAGAGTAGGAACTATATAAACTTTAGCCTTATATATAAATTTGGCCTCACAAACCCCTTTCAACTCTAAATTTATGACTCTATGAATGAAAAATAATTTATTAAGTACTTTTTATGTACCACGTGTGGTGATAAGTGTGGAGAATACAATGGAAAATTAAAACATTGCTTCCTCTCAAAGAGTTTCTTTTCTGATACAGAAGAATATTGCATATAGAGAGTGCTTTAGTTACAGTGGGAGTGGTCATCAAGCATGAATGTTTTGGTGTGTTCATCTTTCATTGCTGAAGAAGATCATGCCATCAGACAAATAATGACATGACTTGCCCTTGACTTTGAGTGAGGGAGGACTGTGCAGGTCACCAGCCTCACTTCTCCTCCAGAGTCATCTGAGTCTAGTCACCAGATATTCATCAGGATGACTGGAGATGACCCAGGATGAGGCAGTTGGGGTTAAGTGACTTGCCCAAGGTCACACAGCTAGTGAGTGTCAAAAGTTGAGTGTTTTGGTATGGAAAAGTAAGAATGTATTATAATAATAGAGAACTCAATCAACATACTTTTTTTTTCTGAAACAATTATATTAATTACAGAAGCAATTTTATGATAGCATAGCCCAGAGCAAGAAGTGAAAAAAAGTGGGGAGAGGATATTACTTAGTAGCACATCAGAAAATTCTGATTTAAAAAAAGCAATGGTAGTTGTGTGTGTGTGTGTGTGTGTGTGTGTGTGTGTGTGTGGTGAGGGGGTTGCTTACAGATAATGAAATTTCCCTAAAGCTATTGACAAATGATTAGATAATACCGCTGTTGAGAAAATGCAACATCCATTAGTTTAACCTTCAAATACCTACTCTACAAGAGAGGGAGACCTTCCATTCCCCGTTATCCTTGAGGCATTTGATGAGTTGAGGTATCAGAAGCTGAGAGTTTCAGAACCTTTTGCATGAACAGCTCTGCTGTCTGAACTCTTGATGTCCAAATGGAACTTTACTGTAGCTATTCTCCAGGGAGAGAGGTAATAACAAGAAGGGATGCCCTACAGACAACTCTAATTATTTCCTTTAAAAAATATTTTAACTCTAAAACTAAGCTTCTTGGCTCTAGAGGGGCCATCATTGAATTCAATTAAAAATCTTATTTCTTCCATGCTGCATGTGAGATCAGCAACCCCTATGTTCAGGCATTGCTGGTCTGCAGGTTAGTTAAATGTCTCAGTTGACATGTCTAGACCTCAGATGGCTCCCATGACAAATTCCCTCAACCTCAGAACCCAGGCAGAGATAACTTTCATTTCTCCATTCACATGCAGGTTTGCACCTCCTTAAAAATAATAAGATAACAAGAAATGGAAATGAAGAAAAATAGTACAGGAATTCATGTCCTCTCATGGGTACTTACTGATTTTTTCTGCCAAAAAGGAAAAAAAAGACAGATTTTTTTTTTTATACTGTGTTGGGGGGCGGAGATAAATGAGTGGTAAAGTAGGTCATGAAGGAGTTCAGCTCTACAATCTCTGGGTATGCCACACATTTCAGCAGCATTTCTGATTTTTAAAAGTTACTTTTGAAGTAGGGTCAAAGCCAGAATCTAGCCTAATAAAATAATTAAAGGCAGTTTTCACCAGTCAGCATTTATTTTAGTTTCTATTTCCCCCTCGGAATGGAAGCCGTGCTGGCAATTAGTTTAAATGAGACTATGTGGGGATATTATTTGTGGAACAAAAACTAAGTTTCTCTTTGTAATTAAATTTAATGGTGCTGCATTGGAGGGAGCTGCACAAGTTTTCTAAGACCAGCAAAGCTCCAATCATTTGAGAAATAAGAGGTTCATACCTAGAACAAGTCACTGAGCACCTCCCCTGAAGTATTATGAACTTTGAACATGCTTACTATACAATGATTAAAAACTTCATAATTTGACGAAAACACCTATTTCTAGGGCTTATCAAGACTCTCATGCTATTTACATATGACATTAAGTTTAAATGCTCTGAAGTAATTTCATTATTATTTTGCTTTGATTATTTATCATTATTTTGATTTATAATTGTACTGAAGGGATCATACAGGTCCTGATTAACATCTCTGACAGCACTTGAAGAGGTACTATGATACAGTGGATAGAAAACCAGCCTCAAATTCAGTAGGATGAGAGTTCGACTTCTGCCTCTTATTCAGACCAGTTGTGAGACCATCGGCAAGACACCTAAGCTATCATTGCCTCCCGGAAACTCCTTAGAACCATCAGTTGCTGAAAAGATGCAAATTTGCATTGGTAGAAGGAATTTCCCCACCAACATTTATTTATATCAATGAAAGTAAGTTGAATCTATATATTGTTCTGTCCCCCACATTGTACTGTTATAATAATAACCTATGCCCAAGTTGGAAATTGGAACTGTGGAAATCTATAATAGGTTCAGAGATAAAGAATAGGAAAAGAGTTTGGAATAATTGTGTCAAACTCAAAGAGAAATTGAAGTCACTAACTTGTGGGTGGCATATTGACTTAAGTTTGAAAATGTAATATCTATATTTTATTGCATTTTTATTTATTTTGTTAAATATTTTCTATTTCATTTTATCTGGTTCTAGCCACCCTCAGGGTACATTTGACACTTCTAATTTATAAGACATTAAATCTAATATCTTCATATTATACTTGAGGAAACTGACACCAGAAAAATTCGTTGGCTTGTATGCAGTCATATAGGTAACAGGTAACAGTCCAATTTCAGACTCAGGCTCTTCCAAATTTGGTGCTTTCCACCAGACTCCTTTGTTCCTTGATCATATATTTTAGTGTTAATTTTGTCCCACACCTATGATTGCTACAAGGAGTTCCTTGGTAAGGACACTCCCTCTCTCAGTGCAGGTTACTGTACTAAAATGTGCATTCTAATAATGGGACATTGATAGGACCTGTAGTGAAGAAAACATGGGTTCAAATCAGGTCTGAGATACTTCCTAACTCTGAACTTCCTAAACCTTTGCTTGCCTCAGTCTCTTTAACTATAAATTGGAGATAATAATAGCACCTATATCACAAGGTTCTTGGTAGGATCAAGTGAGATATTTGTGGAAAACTTAGCAGAGTACCTGGAGTATAGGAAGTGCTGAATAAAAACTTGTTCCTTCACTTTCTTCTTCCCTTAAATGAGTTACCCATGATTTCAGATCATTGCAATATACAAGGTTTGAACTCAACTATCACTGATTGAGGCTGGGTTTTTATCTACCAATCAATCAGTTAATACACATTTATTAAGCACCTATTATATGCCAAACACTGTTAAGTACTGAAGATGTATAGAAAGGTTTAAAAAAAACAGCCACTGCTCTCAAAGAGTTTGTGACTATGTGTAAACAAACCACATAAAGTAAAAATGAAAAATAATCAACAGAATTACATATGCTGTCTACTTTTAGTAAGGATCTGAAAATTTTCTTTTGATTTATCTTTTTTCAGTGAATGTACAATTCTGTACAATCCAAAGTCAAGTCCTTTTTTATTAGCTCATGCCTATGCTTCTCCAAACCCTTGAGCTATCTGTCACCTAGTTCTATTTTCGATGTAACATCAATTAATATTTTTTGTTCTTTTTGAAACATTAATTTTACTTTAATTGACATACTAAATATATATATATATATATACATATACATATATATATATACACACACACACACACACACACACACACACATATGTATCACATACTACTGTTGGGTGCTAGAGGAGATTAAAACTTTGTATCCATACTGCCCCTGCCCCCAGGAGGCTTACAAATGGGTCAGCATATATGCAAATCATTTTAATACAACATAATACACAACATGGACCGATGAGACATGCAGACCTTTGCTAGATGGAGTCTAGAGGGTCTTTCTCTGGCCAGGCTCCCTGGTGTTTGATAGGCGAGAGTGGCTATCCTAGCCCAATCAGGAAATGGGTTTGAATGTCCATCTCCACTACGTAGCCCTCAGTCACTCTATCCTAAGTTGGTACCACAAGGATGAAGAGATGAAGACTTGCGCCCAAGCCTGTCCTAGAAGCCTGAACACACTGCCACCCCTGGAGGCATTGTCCATCTGCTTCAGCCCTCTGTCAATGATATTCACACCACAAGGACCCTGCCCACACCAGAAGCAGGACCTCGAACTCCAGACACTCCACTCAGTGTATTTTTTTTTAGTTTTTAATTTTTAACACAGTTCATATCACATAAAACAATTCCAACTTTTGGTCAGGTGATACTTCTTTTAAACCATTACAATATAGACCACAAACGAATTATTTTTTAGCATTAACCACCTGAGACACAAATGATAAGTATGCATGCTAACTTCACAAGCCCTTGACCTAATTATCTCCATGTTATTACTAATAATTAAAGGACACTGTTTATTGTTGTTGGTCTAAAGTCCTGGGCCTAAGAACTTAATTTTAGACTTAACTTTTGATGTTCCCTTACTAATAATCTATAATTTAATAGATCTGGTATTAAACTTCAAAACCTTTGTACTCTAGGAAATTGCCACTAAGAATACGGACATTGCAGGGAAACAAAATCTCTCCAACTTCATGTCAATCCCAGGCAGGAGTACATTGGCAACTTGCACTCAATCAGGCTTAAAGTCTTCCAAGTGTCAGTGGGGAAACTGAGTCAGGAGAATCCTACTTCAGCCCAGGTTGAACAGCCACTCTCCAACCTGTCCTGTGAGATCTCCTTTTTTCGTTCATACCAGTATCTCACAGGTCTACTGGCATCATGGATTGGAGGCTCAGATCGCCTTTCTGGCTATCCATACCTGGAATTAGATTCAGAAGAAAACCCACTTAATAGTCCCATAAGCATCTTAAAAGAGCAAGTTCCAATAACCAGGTTTCAGACATAACTATAATTTCACTTTGGCTAAAGAACATCTTTTCAGGCAAGTCTTAAGTGGCTTACATGCCTTTCTATACATGTTCTAGTTCCTGATTAAATGGCAATCATAAAATCAAATTTGCCATTAAAACCTTAACTTTTCCATCAATACCAAATTTTACCTGAGGTTACCTGCCTCTAGGAAATTTAGATTAAAATTCTTTTCCCCAAACTAAAGATGTCTCTGATTTAGTCTCAGTAATTAATTCAGTCAATTTTTTTAATACTAATTACTTTAACATCACTTTGTAATATGCCCAATTTTTCTCCCCATCTCTCCCCTCCCCCCACTCCCTAATACTTTGCATTCCGATTACCACTTCCCTCAATGTACCCTCTCTTCTATCACACCCCACTCTTCCCTTATCACAAACTCCTCTCTTTTCTTGTAGGGCAAGATAAATTTCTATACCTCATTACCTGTGTTTCTTGTTTCCCAGTTATATGCAATAATTCTCAACATTCGTTTCTAATACTTTGAATTCTAACTTCTCTCCCTCCTTCCCTCCCTACCCATCCCCACTGAGAAGGCAAGCAATTCAATACAGACTAAATATGTGTCCTTTTGTGAAAGACTTCCATAATAATCATGTTGTGTAATGTTAACTATATTGCCCTCTATCCTGCTCTATTCCTCCTTATTTTTTTATTCCCTCATTTGACCTTATCCCTTCCCAAAAGTATTTATTTCTAATTACTCCTTTCTTCCATTTGCCCTCCCTTCTATCATTTCCCTCACCCCATTTGTCACCTACTCCCCTACTTTCCTGCAGTGTAAGATAGATTTTCATACCAAACTTAGTGAATGTGTTATTCCCTCCTTAAGCCATATATGGAGAAGGTAGCTTCACTTTTTCCCTCTCCCCTTCTCCCTTTTCTCCTCCATTGAACAAGATTTTTCTTATCTCTTTTATGAGTTATAGCCTGTCCCATTTCATTTCTCCTTTTCTCCTCCCAATATTTTCCTCCTTCAGCCCTTAATTTTTATTTTATTTTTTTTGTGGATATCATCTCTTCTGATTCAACACAGCCTGTATTCTCTGTCTATGTGTGTGTGTGTGTGTGTGTGTGTGTGTGTGTGTGTGTGTGTGTGTAACCCCTCCACCTACCTAAATACTGAAAAAAGTCACAAGAGTTATAAATATTTTCTTTTCATGTAGGAATGTAAATAGGTAAGCTTTAAAAAGTCTTTTATGATTCTCTTTCCTGTGTACTTTTTCTTGCTTCTCTTGATTCTTGTGTTTGAAAGTCAAATTTTCTCTTCAGTTCTGGTCTTTCCATCACGAATGCTTACAAGTCCTCTATATCATTGAATAACCATCTATTCCTTTGAAGTATTATGCTCAGTTTTGCTGCGTGATTTTTGATTTTAATCCCAGGTCCTTTGACTTCTGGAATATCCTATTCCAAGCCCTCCAATCCCTTAATTTTGAAATTACCAGATCCTGTGTTATCCTGATTGCATTTCCATAATACTAGAATTGTTTCTTTCTAGTTGCTTGAGGTATTTTCTCCTTGACCTGGAAACTCTGAAATTTGGCCACAATATTGCTAGGAATTTCTCTTTTTGGGTCTCATTGAGGAGGTGACTGGTGGATTCTTTCAGTGTTTATTTTTCCCTCTGGTTCTAGAATATCAGGATAGTTTTCAAGGCTGCGGTTTAGATCAGTTGCTCCCTACTGCCAGAGGTTTTAAGCTGAGCTGCCTGGACAAATGACCTAGGTTGCTTCTTGTCTACTGTAGCTGCCTATAGTCTGCTACTGCTGCCTCTGCAGTCACCTGGGGCTATTGCTGGAGAAACCTCATTCCATCTTGCCCAACTGGGAAAGTCTTCCCACACAGACCTTTGGAGCTATTTTGTCACTTTTGAGTTGAGGTATCTGATGGGAACTCTGCCTGGAGGTCTGTTCAGGTCCTGTTCCTCCCAGTACTATGTGGTCATGGTTGAGCTTCTCTCTGCTCAAGGTCCTGTGAGATAGACCTTTCTTCTTGGCCTCCCAGGTTACCTTTGGCTGGAAACCTTTTTCACTCTGTTGTTCTTTGGCTTCCGCTACTCTACAATTTGTTGAGAGTCATTTCTTATAGATATTTTGTGGACTATGGGGGAAGAGCTAGAGTAGATGCATCTTTCTACTCCACCATCTTGGCCCAATTAACTTTTAGAAAGAAATACCTCAAAAGGATAGACAAAAAGAAGCCACCTGTGGAGATTTCCTCCCAATATTTCAGGGCATTGGGAAGGCAGCACACCCTATTGTGACTCAGACTCTGAGAAAAATTGACACAGATCTTAGTTTCTACATAGTATTGGTCACAACAAGTTCATATTCAAATGCAGCATCATTTATGGATAAATCCTTTTTTCTCCTATCACTGATGGATTGTCAAATGTGTTCCTCCTGACCTCAAAGCTGACCACAAATCTGACCATGGACCTCCTGGGCCTCTGGAAATTCAAAAGGACATAGCTTTCAATTTTGGTCATCTACAATGAAAGAAAAAAGAAAACATGACAACAAAATGCTAAAGCACCTATTGGTGTACCTCACATTCAACTTCGATGAGAAAGTCTTCAAAGACTCTACTCTTAGGGTATTGCTTCTCACAAGACTGGAAGAAGACAAACCAAAAGAAAGTACAAAGTAGACTAGGGCCTTTTTAGTGTTTCCTCAGTTATGACTAGAAATCTGAAGACCTTCAAAGAGGCCAGTTTTCACCCTGTGGTTAACAGACAAAAATCTACTACAGAGTATCTAAGCAGGATCCAAAGTTCGTATGAAAATAGATAGACACAGCTGAGCACCCTGTGCATATTCCTAAGGACTGGACTCATTAACTAACCTCCTGATTCACTAGTCATGTACTCCTGACTCCATGTCACTTCTGAGTAAGGAGTGATGGAGGGACGGCAGGCCCTGATAATCATTTAAAAAACGACTTTAAAATAATAACTATGGACAAAACTTTTATTCATATCCCTGACATCAAAAAGAAGAGTTTCATCTCTCAGAGCACCATGAATAAAATGTCAAATAATCTAACAAAAGATAGAATATCTGGAATTGAAAAATTTTGGATGTTTTCTATTCGATTCAAATTGTATTGATCCACTTGCCAAAAGACAAGAATCATAACTGATTCTTTTATGGAACTACTCCAAGGAACAATGATTTATGAAATCTATAAAACAAACCTTGGTACAAAACTTGGGAATAACTTTTTTTCTTAAAGAAAATGAAATTACCAAAGTTTAGAATACTTTGGATCTTTAATCAGCTGTCCCCAATTGCTCAGCTATTCAGGAAGTGACAATTAGTGGAAATATTCATTTAATGTGTAATTTGTTTTATTCAATATTGATATGATTTAATGGGTGATTTATTTGATTCAGAGCTTGATATAAATGTACTGTCTTAATTAACAGGTGGTACATATGACTAAGTGAATAATGCATTTGATTTAATAGGAGATGCACTATATCTGGCTCCAAGGGTGATTGGTCTTTTTAGTAAGAGATTAATCCATTCCAAAAGGTGATGTATCCTTTTCAAAACAAGCTAAATCAAATTTATAATGAAATATGCTTCTTTCTTCCATTTTTTTAAAACTGTGTGATATAAGACAAGGAACAAGTTTGCCCTCAAGTGGACTTCAAAGGCAGATCATGGTTCAAAAGGAAAACTAGATGGGACTATGGATTTTCTGTTTAGAATAGCAGGTATGGTGATACGCTAGAGTCTCCATTCCCTTTACTTATTTCCCTTTTTCTTCTGTACCATCCATTCTTTAAGATTTTTATGTGAATATGTCATCATTGATGGTCAAATCATAGAATGAATCATGATCAGAAAGTTTTTGAAATTGTTTGTATAATGGCCCAGGGAGTACACCACTAGATAATATTGTGGTTCTGCATTTTATCTCAATTTTCTGGTTTCGGGGGAAAAAATCCAAAGTGTTTGAAGGCATCATCTATCCTCCAGCTGCTTTTCATTAGTGCTAATAAATATTTATGTAAAAGGGTCTTTGTGACCCCACATTCTCCTGGTGCTTCTGGTTATTCTGACTTTTCCTTCTTAGTCGCATTAGCAGAATTGTTCCCCCTTCTTGGGGGCATAGATGGTTTCTTTTTTTTTTTTTATTTTGGATCCTCGGTGGCTAGCATAATGCCTGGCATATGTTGGACATTTGGAATATGATCACTAATTGATTAATTGATCTATGTCCCACTCATTTTGGGGGGAATACCCCAGAGTTCTCCCCCGTTTCCTCTTTACTATCTACATTTTCTATTTTTTAAATTCTATTTACATCTTTATCACCTTTTTTATAGTTTTTTAATTATTAAGTCCATTTCTTCCATTCTTTTTGAAAATATACTCTAGATTTGTAGTAATTTGCATCATTTTTTGGAAGTTATATGTATTTACTTTCTTTGGCTACTATTGCTTAATGTGTTTGCAGGTAGAACAATATGCTAGTGTCTCTTAATTTTAAGTTCATATTTTTTCAGGAATGCTTCAAAAGTCACTTGTATTTAAAACTTATTATTGATGATTAGGCTCAAGTTTAAAGATGTGTAATTTTTGGCATGCATCTTGATTTCCTTTGCCTTGTGTGCATTTGTGTGTGTCTATGTATATGTGTGTATATCTATGTATACATATACACAATATACTCATATGTGTGTATATATGCATATGGATATGTGTATGCATGGATATGTATGAATATGGATATGTAACTATGTACACATATACATATCTGTACATGCATATGTGTATACACACATGCACATACACATGTTTTGTGTGTATTTATTCCACTCCCTTTTTGCAGTATATGATGGGTGCAATATAATCTTGTGTTAATTCAAATTTTCCTTTCTTTCTATTGGAAGCTTATTGCTTTGTTTTTCTTACTGGACACTTGCAAAATCTATTATTGTCCATGGAATTGTTAAGCTGAATGACTATATGTCTTAGAGATTGAATGATAGCTTTTCTTTGTTTTCTACATGGCTATATTCGAATAATCTAGGTAGTTTTCTTATTATAGTTTCTGCATTATACTTTGAGATATTTTTATTTCTCATGTCCTTTTCAGTGACTGATAATTTTTATTTTTTTCCTGTCTACAAGATCATTGATTCTGGCACATTTGGAGATCATATTTTTGTTTGTGTTTCAATTAATATTATTACCTTTTCTTTCTGTTCTGTCAATTATTTTCCACTTCAGTATTTTTATATATGTTATGTTTGTTTATATCTATTAGTTTTCTATACTTTTTTCTCAGAAACTTTCCATCCTAACTTCATTTTTATTCCCTAATCTATGAATTAGGACTTTTTAAAATTAATACTGTTATACTGGATATAAATTCTTGCATTGGTTCATTTCTAATTTCATTATATATTTCATTTATTTTTTGAGTCATTCCATCTTATTTCTGTTTTATTTCTGTTCTTTGTTCTCTATATATTCCACTAGATTCTCTCTTTCACAAAAATTAATTCCAATCATTCTAAGAGAATGACAGAGAGGGCAATCTAAACATAGTTTTGTGGGTTTTTTAAGCCTTTTGGGGGGCTCTCTACAGGCCAGGCAGAAGTCTGCACACTCCCCCTATTTCTCCTTCTTCTCAATGTCTAGGGTAAAAAATCACTCTTTTCCATATGGAATGGGGCTGAATTGAATCAGCAGTCTACAACAGGACAGAAATCTCACATTGAGTCCCAGAGTGAATCCAGGTTGGTTTGCATGTCATTTCTGGGATCATAGAGATTGGTGATGAAGGGGTTCTGAGTGAGTGATTTAGGGATTAACATTTTATACTCCTAACTCAGGTTAACACAAATCATAAATATTTATTGAAGTTCCAGGTACTGTGCTAAATGCAGAGAATACAACAAAATTTTTAAAAAAGTGCCTCTGCTCTCAAAAAATCAGAGTTTAAAGGGTGAGACAGCATGCAATCAAATATGTACAAACAAGATAGATTCAGAACAAACTGTAGCTTACCTGTAGAGTGTTGGAGTGTTAAGTGTTAAGATATATTCCTAAGGCTACTTGAAGAAGATGGATATTAACTAGTACCTAAAGCAATTCAAAGATTCCAAAAGATAGAGATAACAAGGGAGAGAATTATAGTCATAGAGAACAGCCAGTGAAAACGTCCAAAGCTAGAAAATGGAGCTGCTTCTTCAAGGAATATTGAAAAGGCCAATCCACTAGATCACAAAGAAAGTGGAGGGTACTAAGGTACAAGAAGACTGGGAAAGAAAGATTGAGAAATGATCCATTCTGCCACCTTGTTGGTCCCATGACACAGAAATCTTATCTCTAATCTCTACATTATCTCTCTCGATGATCTCATCAATTCTTACTGAGTCAATTACTACTTCTGTGCAAATGACTTCCAAATCTGAATATCAAACCCTCTTCTTTCCCCTGAGTATCAGTACCATATAATCAACCTCTTATTGCATATGTCCATTTAGATGTCTCATAGGGATGACAAAATCTGTATAATATAAAGTTTTTAATTATCTCACTAACCCTGTTCTTAAGATTTCTTTTTCTGTCAAAGCTACTTTATCCTCTCAGAATCCAAACCTTGAAATGAAAGTTTTGTCTTCTTATTCACTTTTATACACCACAAACCACAAAGATCCAATGAGCTTCCATGTTTTCTTTTTCTTATTCCATTTCTATTACTTCCCTGACATCCTTTCCCTTTTCTCCACTGACATTAGCACAATCCTATCCCATGTACTCATGTTCTTTTACTTGGAGTATTTAAATGCCCTAATACTTTAACTCTTGACATTAGTCTCTCCCATCTCATATCACATAATTGTCAAAGTGTTATTTTTAAAAACAATAAAACAAAACTTTAAACATTCTCCTCTTCAGTAAGCTTCAGTGTCTCCCTATGGAATATAAAATAAATACAAACTTTTCTGTAAAAAGTCCCTCACAGTCTTGACTTCACGACATCAACAATTTCAAACTATATCATTGTTTCTCAAAGTGATTTTTAAAGAATCACTCTTCATTACACTTTGTGCTCTGAGTGGTCTGTATTATTTCCTGTTCCCCATAGATATTCGTCCATCTCGCATGTCATTGCCTGTGCAAAGGACACCCTACATTCCTGGAATACTGTTCTGCCTTTGGGAAACCTCAGCTCCCTTCAAGAATAAGCCAGTGAAACTGTTCTTGATTCACTGAGTTATTGGTGCCTTCCTAGAAAAAGAGTAAATCAATAAAATGAGAATGGAGTGAAAAGCACTGGAATATAAACAAATCACCAACCTTAAAACAAATACAAAATAAAAAATTTTAAGAATCAGAGGATAATTTGAGAGCTTTGAAAATAAACCACTGCAAGACTGATAAAACTACCATTTTCCTGCAGAAGAGAGACAAAGTGGATAAATCATTAGCTATACCTATCATAAAGAATGAAATGAAAATCTCCAAAAATACAAATGTCCTTTCCAATAAGATTAAGGGTAAAACCAAGGTGTCCAATGACACCATTATCTATTGATACAGTACTGGAAATGATAATTCTAGCAATAATGCAACTAAAGAAATTGAAACAAAAAGCACACATAAGAAACAAAAATATTCCATTTGTAGATGGTACTTAAAAAAAACAGAGCAATCTAAAAATGACAAATGTTGTAGGTGCTATTGGAAAACAGATACATAGATGCTGTGAAGTATTTCAACCTGTACCCCAAAAAGTTAGTAAACTATGCATACTCAGTCTCAGAAATGACACTACTAATACTATCTACCAAGTAGTCCAAAGAAAGAAGAAAAGGCATACAAAAATATGCATATGCATATGTATATGCATGCATATTGTATATACATTTTGTATATGCATACAAAAAAGTTAATAGTATTTTTCTGGTAGAAAATGCATGGAAATTGAAATGTATAGTTGTTGTCGTTCAGCTGTTTGTGACCACATTTGGGGATTTTCTTGGGAAAGATACTAGATTGATTTGCCGTTTCCTTCTCCAGTGGATCTGGTGAATCCATTTTTTTCAGGCAATCAGAGGTTGCATGACTTATCCAGGGTCACACAGCTAAGAAACACAGTGCTCTCTATTCATTCAGTTACCAAATACTTCTCTACATAGAGTTCCCCATTAACTGGGAAATAGCTGAACAAATTTTGGTATATGAGTATAATGGACTATCGTTGTACTGTAAGAAAGGAAAAGGTGGTTTGAGGTAAACCTAGAAAGAATATCTAGCCTGAAATGAGAAGAATCAGGTGCATAATTTATAATGTAACATATACATAAATGAAGAATTTTAAAACTAGTCTTCAGAACTCTGATCTACACAAATATTAATCATATTTCCAACAGACTTATGATTAACAATGTTATCTGCCTCTTGAGAGAGATGATGTTGAGAACAAAACAAAGACCTGGTCATTGAGACAATATGAAAATTTGTTTAAACTATTCTTCCTTGTTACATGGTTCCTCTTTCCTTCCTTTTTCCAGAGGGGTGGCCTAAATGGAAATAAGAAAAATGCTTAGCAACTAAAATAAAAGACAATTTAATAAAAATAACCCTATTGCAGGAAGGGATTATTTCATTCATCGTACTTATATCTCTAGCACTTACCTTGGCACATAGTAGGTTGTTAATAATTTCTTATTTATGGATCGAGTGAGAGTCAATCTAACTGCATTCAGAAATTTGCAACAAAATGATAAATATTTTGCAACAATATGATAAATATTTTGGCCAGTACAACTCTGAAAAAAGAAAACTATTTATTTAAATGAAACTTAGTTACATGAGATACAATCATCTTTTTAGAGAGACTATCTTGAAAGACTAAAAATAGTTAAGCATGGCAAAAAAAAAATGTTTACCTAGGGCTTTATTTTTTACAAAGAACATTATGAATATAACTCTTCTCGCAAGGCTTTTACTTTTTGTGTTTAGAGGCACACTAAACAAATAAAATGACTGGAAATTTCACTTATTCCAAGCTGGATGAAAGAGGAAGCTCGCAGATCTGGATTAGAGGTCACATTTCTGCAACTATATATTGTGGAAGTTTTTAAGGATCTCTTAAGAGGGAGGAAAGAGAACAGACAGAAAGGAATTCGGTGGTTAGTTTCTAGGACATGCAGCAGGACTGAGACTACTGTTAGTGGAAAGGACAAGCCCCCAAGAGGAATCTGCTCCCTCCGGTAATTTATGGATAAAGGAAAATAAACAAGCATACGTTAACTGCTACTTTTTGCCCCTTGGCCCGCTGCTTTATTTAAGATGGGTAGAATGGGTACTTGTTTCTAAATGTATTGTTGTATTTTGTTAAAACCTCCATCTGAGCTCTCAAATAAAAAAAAATCTGTGTCATCCTGTCCTTTGGATTTCCAGCACTAGGACACAGGACAGATGCTCTAGGAACTACCCAGAGGAAAGTGATCTTCAGTAGCCCAGAGCTGAAATTTTAACCCCTGAGCAAGTGGCTAGATTTTTTGTTTTAATTTCTATCTTGGGGCATAATCACAAGCTATTCAAATACCTGATAACCATACTTCAAAGGCAGAACTTCAAACCTGGGTTCATTTAAATATGTCTCAACAAACTAAAAGCTTTACATTGCTACCTAATGAGTTACACATAATCTCATGTGATTTCCAAACCAACCCTATCACACCAAGATATTTTTATCTACATTCTAATAGAGGAAACTGAGGCTAGAAGACATTAAGTGATTTGCCCAGTATCACACAACTAGCAAGAGTGTGAGCTAAGTGGCACGGGAGATAGAGACCTGGACCCTGAGTCAGGAGAGACCTGAATTCAAATCCAGTCATTTAACATCTGTGGGAAGTTGGGAAAATCATTTAACCTCAGTTTTTTCTCCTAAAAAGAAAGATAATTATAGAATCTGTTCCCTGGAGTTTTATGAAGATAAAATGGGTTAGTATTTGTAAAGGACTTAATTATTATTAACACAATTATTTCATCAATCATTATAATTATTATCATAAATGAAGTAGGGGTACAACCCAGGCTTACTTTACTCTATAAATTACATGATATTAAAGTATTAAAATATCTATGAAAGATTGCATCTATGATCTGGTGAAGTAAAAATGAAAAATAATACAGTACCTACCTCAAGTGTTTATATTTTAATTAGTGGAAAATCATGCATATGATACTAGGTAGAATGTGAAAAAAAATGCACTATTACAATTCTAGATGAAGTATCATAAGAAACTCAACAAAAGGGTTACCATTTTTAAGAGATTAATAAAAGTGTTATACATGTATCTAAAGTTTTGTAGCATAATAGATTTAGAAGTGAAAGGGACCTCCATCACCTTTGATCTAAACCTCTTATTTTGTATATAGCATGCTAGTCATGATCAATGTAGTACAGTTTCTTCTTTTCTGATTCTTGAATTAAATTCATTCTTATCTGATGAAATCATTGTCTGACTTTTTGTTTTGCTTTCAGAGAAAACTAAGTAACATCTCTCTCCCAAATTCTATGTCACCTTTCAGTTATCATTGTCCTGAATTGAATTCATAAGATGATGTTTGTGTTAATCAAAGGACAATAAGAATTGAACTAGATTTCCAAACAAAATGAATACATAGTGAAATCTGGCATAATTGCATTTAACAGATTGAGAAAATCTTAATATAACATATAGTGGGTGGGTATCCTTGCCCCTAGAATTCTGGTATCTTGCAGAAAATTATTTGAGTAAAAAACTATAGAAAAAAGCTTTCTGTGATATCTGTATTTTGAGGATTGTAAAATCACTTGGCTTTATTCTTTAATTATGGAATGATGGCTCTCCACCCTGAGGCACCACCCTTCCTTTCCAGCCTTATTCTACCTTAAGTCCTCTTTAATGGAATATTCTATACTCTAATTTGGACTGTGTATCAGTGCCCATACCTGTACCACATTCTCTTTTGTTTGCTCAAGGAATTGCATGGTTGTTCCTTATATGTGAAATCCTCTGTTTTACAGGCATTGCCTAATAAAATACCATTCATCCTTTAAAACAGCAAATGGCATCTCTTCTATGATATTTTCCTTGTTATCTCTCTTCTTTCTTTTCACACGATGTGGCTTTGTACTTCTCTTATTCAATTTTTCCTTAATTAATGCTAATAATGAATCTTGTATAGAAGTTGCATTTGTACTAGTCTGTTATAATTGTATAAAACATATTCATGGTTAGAGCTAAATGGAAATATACCATGAAAATTCAAATAGTGATGTATGTTGCACATGATTCAACATTCTGTAGTAGTAGCGGTAATAGTAGTAATAGTAGTAGTAGTAGTAGTAATAGTAGTAGTAGTAGTAGTAGTAGTAGTAGTAGTAGTAATAGTAGTAGCAATAGTAGCAGTAGTAGCAGTAGCAGCAGTAGTTACATCAAAATAGAATTAAGGAGGGCTATTTTAACATGATGGATAGAAAACTCTCCATGGATAACTTATGGACTCAAATTCACCTTCAGCCATCTTAGGTTCTTGCATTTATTGTTAGTCACAGATATATAAAAGTTCATAACCAGGAGGAGTCTTTTGAAGTGAATGAAAATAAAATTGCAAGAATAACAGAGGTTTTTCAATTTAATTCCAGGCAATAGAATATGAAGAAGAAAAAAACAGACTATATTAGTAAACAAAATGTTACACAAGTTGCTTGACACTAAATAGTTATATAGAGTTACATACTTACTTTGAAAAATATAAGTAAAGAGAAAATATGAAAATCTGTAAAATATGTCAAAATCAATCCACTATAAGTATACTATATTCCTTCTAAATATTATAATAAAGATATAGTTCTCAAGAGTTACAGGTATCATCTTCCCATGTACAGATGTAAACATTTTAATCTTATTAAATAGCATATTGTTGCCATTGTTGTTTTCCTGTTTACATTTTAATGCTTCTCTTAAGTCTTGTATTTGAAGGTTGGATTTTCTGTTCAGCTCTGTTTTTCTTTTTCATCAGGAAAATTTGGGAGTCCCCCTTTTCAATAAATGTCCATCTCCTCACCTGAAAGATTAAGCTCAGTTTTGATGGGTTGTCAATTCTTGGTTGTAATCTGTGTTGCTTTGCCTTCTGAAATGTCATATTCCAAGCCCTCTGATCCTTTAAGGAAGAAGCTGCTAGGTTCTTCATAATTTTGACTGTGGTTCCACAGTGTTTAAAGTGTTTCTCTCTGCTTTCAGTATTTTCTCCTTGGCCTGATAATTCTGGAATTTGGCTACAATATTCCTTAGAGTTTTCATTTTGGTATCTCTTTCAGGAAGTGATTGGTGGATTCTTTAAATGGCTAATTTGCCATTTGGTTCTAGGCTATTAGGGCAATTTGCTTTGATAATTCCTTGAAAGATGCTGTCCTAGCTCTGTTTTGATCATGATTTTCATGTGGACCAGTAGTTCTTAAATTATCTCTCCTGAATCTGTTTTTCAGACCAGTTGTTTTTCCAATGAAGTATTTTGCATTTTATTGTATTTTTCATTCTTGTGACTTTGTTTGACTGATTATTGATGTCTCATAGAGTCATTACCTTCCACTTGCCCAATTCTAATTTTTAAGGAATAGTTTTCTTCAGTTGGCTTTTGTACCTCCTTTTCCATTTGGCCAATTCTACTTTTTCAGGAGTTGTTTCCCTCTGTAGATTGGTTTTTGTTTTTCATTTGGCCTATTATACTATCTAAGGAATTGATTTCTTTAGTCAATTTTTGTCCTTCCTCTTTAAAGCTATTGACTCTGACTTTCTCTTGCTTATATCTCATTTCTTTTTCCATTTTTTCCTGCTTCTCTTATTTGACTTTTAAAATCCTTCTTGAGCTCTTCTAAGAAGGCTTTTTGGACTTGAGACCAATGCATCTTCCCCTTTGAGGTTTCACATGTAGGTATATTGACAACATTGTCCTCTTCTGAGTTTGTGTTTTGATTTTCTTTGTCGCCCTATAAACTGTCTATGGTCAGTGTTAGTGTTTTTGCTTTTTGCTCATGTTGTTTCCTTCTTTCCTTTTAAAGTTGAGGTCTCCTGCTAGAGCACAGGGGTAATTGTCCCAAGTTTCTTGTGCTAGGGGCCAGGAGCCTGGTCACTGACTTTCTGTTCTGGGGCCTCAAGTACTGGCAGCTGGAAGCTGTAGGGGTCTGGTAGTTTACCTTCAAGTTTCCCAGCCTAAAGGACTGCTCCATCTTTTCTTTCCACTTGTTCTTCTGTTTAAGGATTTTTCCTGAGCCATTATTTTCTGTTTTTTCAGAGGTCAATATGGGAGGACAGAGATTAACTGATTACTCAGCTATCTTAGCTCCCAGAAAACAATATAACTTTCCTTTCAAAGAGCAAGCATCTTTTAATTTTGTGACTGCCATCACTATCTGCTGTGATCTTTTAGCCCAAGAATATTAAATTTGACACTGCTTTCATTTCTTCTTTTATTTGCCAGGAAATTAAGGGATCAGTTGCAAGATCTTAAGGTTTGTTTTGTGTGTGTGTGCGTTTTGTGTTTTATTTTTTGGTATTTTTTATGTTAAGCTTCAAGTCAGCTTTTATGCTTTCCTCTTTTGCTCTCCTCAAGAAAGGTCATATAATACATTTGAAACATTTGTTGAGGAAATTATCTTTTTTGTGATAAGTTGACTTAACTGATATTATACAAAGAATTTTACTTTCAGTTATCTTCCCTTGATATGTCAGATAACTCTGTGATCTCAAGTGATTTTGAAGTTCTCTCCAACAAAGCTACCTCCCATGTTTCACCACTCTGTGCTACTCAGTTCATATATACTTAGAAGTCTCCAGAGGAAGATCATAGCATTATATATTTAGAGCTAGAAATAATCAAGTCTGCCCTACTAATTTTACAGATGAAGAAACTGAAGACAAGAGAGTCTGAGTTGCTAAAGGTCACACAACCAGCAAATATCTGAGGCAGGATTCAAACTCAAGAATTTGTAATTCCATCCTCCAGACATTTGAATCTGGTATGGCTGTCATTGGAGCACATAGACTGTCCATTTTTATTCCTCATAATTACTGCATAAGTTAACACTTGAATTTTTATCATACTTCCCCCCTTGTAATAACAGGATATCCTTAAACCACATCTATTGCTTAATTCTTCAATTGTAATACTTCCTAGGTCAGAAATACTTGCCTATATATTTCTGCCACATACATTTTCTACTAATCTTTGCATAACTTTCACTTCAGTTCTTCAAACAATGTAATATTCCATTTCTCATGATCACTAAATAAATATGTCAAAAATTTGACCTTTTCCGGGAGAACTTTGTTTCAAGAAGACTATTGTGTAATTTCCTATAAATACACATACACACACATACACATGCACACAGATGCGTACACACACACACAGATTCAACCCATTCTGTTCTGAGAACAATGCATTGTTCATGGAAAGTCTTTTTCTAAGACAGATGTACTGATGATACATGTATAAGTTTTATATGTTGTCTAAGTAAATGTTATAATCTAGACAACAGATAATCATACACTCACTTGATTTATCCAATGTAAATAGTCAGGATGAATACTCAATAAAATCAACTCCCTCTTTTTCTCTCTAAGGAGAACCTGTGGCCAATTGTTGCATTTAGCTTCAGATTTCTTTTATAATTACTCAAGAAAATGTTAAGGCTCACGTATCTAAATTTCTCTAGTTTTTTTTTTTTTTGTACAGTCTTCAGGCACTGGACAATTACTTTATATTTAAAGTACCAAGAATTAAATTAATATTTAGAGATGATTTAAGAACTATAATTCTTCCACCATTTGCCAATATCACTATAGGAGAGAGGACACTAGATAGGTTTTAAGACTATTTTATAATTTTCTTTGTTTTGGGGGGTTCCACTGGGGGAAAAATTGATCACCAAGTCTTTATCCCATTGCATATTGACCTCTCTGTGCTTATCTAGTCTAATCCTTAGAAAACAAAAAGATCTATTACGAGAACCATACCTGAAACCTTTCCAGCAGAGTAAAACCTACTCAAGCTCGTCTTCCCCTGACATCATCTTTGAATACCCTGGTTCTCCTCCACATGGTGAAATATTGGAATAATGTAGTACATTTTCTCTTCATTTATCTTTTGGATAGTATGGGTGGTGTACAGGTTTAGCAAAGGAGTAATTTTTAGAAATTTTGTTATTTCCACTATAAAAACAAGTGAGTTTTAGAACTATAAAGGTACTGTTGAGTCAACCCTCTCATTTAACAAAGTTAAAGTTAAAGTTATTGAAACTCATCATCAGGTGACATTCCCAAAGTTACATAACTGGAGAGTGATAGAGTTTAAACTAGAATCTAGTTCCTATTCTCAATTAAAGAGTATTTTTTTTCTTGGCACTAGACCAAAAGTTCTTATTTTTTTTTAAATTGTGTTTTTTGGACATGGACCCTTTTCACAGTCTTATATAGCTTATTAAATCCTCAGAAAGTTTTTGAATGAACAAAATAAAATTATTATGCTTACAAAGAAGGCTAATTATATTTGAAAAAATATCAATATTTTTAAAATTTGGGGATCCCAGATTAAGAATTTCTGTACTAGATCATGCTTCAAGTCACCTCATTGTCTTCTGAGAAAGAAACTAGTGTAAAACTAACTAAAAAACAAAGAAGGAAGGAAGGAAGGAAGGAAGGAAGGAAGGAAGGAAGGAAGGAAGGAAGGAAGGAAGGAAGGAAGGAAGGAAGGAAGGAAGGAAAGAAAGAGAAAAGGCACTCTATACTCTTATATTTGCAAAGTATTCTTTAAATTTCCATTGAAAACGCAGGTTGCCTGGCAGTTGTTTATTGCTTTTGTCATGACAGTTTAGAAATAGATTTTTTTAATTTGAAGTTAGCATTAGCAACATTGAATCATTATGGTTTTAATGGCGTATTATTCAGTTGAGGCTCTTTTCTCTCTTCCCATAGAGAAATATGATTATTTCTTTTACATCATTTTGTGTGATTCTACTGGATTGCACTGTTCATAGACACTGAACAGCTTCTGTTGAAATCGTCACTCAGAATGAATAATTCATCACTTTTTTGTTTTATTTTGTTTTGTTTTTAAAGAGCATTATTGGAGAGGGCAGTAGCTATTTTGCTCGTGGTGGGTCCACCCACTCACCCTTAAATGTCAATAGCAGCAAATCACATTCTGTCTGCAAAACGCAGCTGTTGGCTTTCATATTTTTATCCCTAAGATGTGATCCAGAAGCTTTAGGATATGTCAAGAAACTGTCTTTCTACATCTAGTTCTGAAAAGGAAAAGCTTAAGCTAATACAAATGCATTAAGGTGTCTGGCTATGCCAAACTTCATCCTGAAGTACATTTCCATATAAAGTGGTCATGAAACCAGACCTCAGTGCAGGCATGCTAGGCAAACTGGTCATTCCTGTCACTGAGAATACCATTTACTTTTTTTTTTTTAAGTATCGTTTTACTCATTCTTTACAACAGGAATTTTGTCTCCCTTCATGTTCAGCAACCCTCTTTTTGACATGTTTTTTTATTGTGTTACAGCCGGATACTCTTTGTCCCACCATGATCAAAGAAACACATAGGTGAATCATGGTCTTTAAAACATATACTCATTGGTTCATTGTTCTTATTTCTCATTGTTCTCAATCTTTATTTTTTTGTTTTTTAACAATAAATGCATTTAATGCTATGTCATTTTGTAAATTTTATAAGGAAAACAAACATTACAAAAATATTGGAAAGAACAGTAAAGTGGATGCAAAAGTGTTAGGCACTCTTTGCACATGTCAAACATCATCATTAATATTCTTTTCCACACATATTAAGATGTAAGAATATTATATCCTACTTGAAGGAATGTAAAATTGAAAAAAGATGTAATAAATAGTTTAATTTTAGCATAAAATAATTTAGTCTTGGGATATGTTTGTATCTGAGAAAGACCTAATTAGGACATCTGGTACATGATTATGATATATAACCCTAAAGATTAAGAAGTACCTACCACTTGCATATAGAGCTCACAGGAGAATTTATTTATTTTTTGCTGTTCTACTAAGGAAAAAATATTGTTTTGTTAAAATATGTCTCTGTTGTGTAATGCTATCACTCATCATTTGTAAAGTAACCTCTTTTAGGAATTTATCTTTAAGAAAAACAGAACCTGAAGCCCATTCATTTGGAAGTTTATATTAAGTAATTAAGCTTTCTTTTACAAATTCAGAAGAAGACATGTTATTTCTCAGTCCTACATCACACAGAATAAAAAACTCATAAAAAATAGGAATATACTATTTAGAAACACATAGTCCCTTGTTTAATAAAAATAGAGATTATATTACATATAACTTTGTTTTTATTAACATATATCATAAATTTAAAAATGAATATGAATGACCTTTTTTAATCAAAGGTAGTCTTTTACATTTTGGTAGAATGTTTACAAAGTGAGAATTCTGATGTACTCCTAGCAGAGTAGTTTAGGAAGTGACAATACCAAGCTTAATGTTAGGCCAAATTAAAATTACTCAAATTCTGTCATGTAGAAATATTGCAGGCTTACAACTTTCAGCACACATTCCATTTCTGTCAAGGGATATTTCTAAAGCATGAATTTTTAGTTTAAACTTTGAGATAAATTTCGTGGATGTAACGTTAACAAGGAATGACCGCTGTTGAAAATTAAGATGACACAGAGTCCAGATACTCAGGCAGAATATCAAACAAGAAGAGGTTCACCCTGTTTTGTTTTTTTTAATATTAGCTCAACTTGACAGCTAGGATGCATTTATCCCACACTAGGCTTTTTATACTGAATATTCATATATAAGTGACTTTAGTTAACACACATACAAGAATGGAAACCTCAAAATAAGCAGTATTTGGTAAAACAAACACAGAAGTTAACAATGGTGAGGAAGTGAGAACACCTGTTAGTGCTGTATTTATAAGTATATGATAAGTGAAGGGTTTTCATTCAGATTCTCATCTCCTTCCACATCTTTCAAGCTGAGAACTCCCAAAACATTTTTTCCTTTTGTCTTCCTCCATATCAGCTCATCAATTTCTCCAAAGGAACTAGGGTCAATTAGACATGCGATTTCTTAACTGTTCATCAAAGCCTTTATTTTCTACCACCTTGATCAATGGTTTGAGTTTTTCTTTGTCTTTTCCCCTCCATTGCATGTAGAATGTATTGAAGCCTCATGTGGACCCACTCAACCTTAATATCTTCCTTCAATTCTTTTATTATTGCTTTGTACTCTTATTGGATTTGATGGAATAGTGGATAGGCTACACCGCTCTTTCAATGTGGATGGCAGTGTACAGTTTCTTTGTTTCAGGATTTCCACACTTATCTGCTACAACTGTTGCAACATCACTAAACATCTGCTCCAGCTGTGTGTCATTCTTTATCAGACATATATACTTCTCCTTTTGTTAAAATCTGCTTATAGACTTCAGTCTGGTCATTGATTCTAAAAGCACTGATAAGATCTTCCTTTTCAGCAACTTTGCCTTTAGGTACATTTACAAACACAGAGTGGTTTGGCAAAACTTCATCAAGATCTTTTTCCAAGCTGCTGCTCCAGCCCACCCCCTTGTTCTTGTAGCAAGAGATGTCAAAGAACTTCCCCTCACACATTATGTGCACCAAGTCCACATTCATGAGGTGGATCTGGTTGGTGGGAGTGAAAATCCACTTTGTGGTAGCCTACCCCCAACTTGACATCCTTGGGTTAGCTAAATGCCACCTACCCTCAAGCTCAGATATATTCCAGGGCTTGAAGTCACCTCCCCCACAAGAACCCCCACTAGGCATTCTTATTGTGCAGGTGCTAGGAAAAGATGAGGAAAACAGAACTACATAATTAGATGCCAATATTTATATATGCTATATTGGCATACATAATTATTGGCATACTAGCATAACTTGAACAATCAGAAGGAAGAGACACTTGATGGGCCCTTGGCTTCATCAATGAGAGGTGTGACAGACACCTCCCTCTTCAGACTTCTTACTTCTATTTGTGCTCACCTGGTTGCTCTAGACCAGAGGTTCCCAAACTTATTTGGCCTACCATCCTTTTTTCAAAAAAAAAAAAATTACTCAGTGCCCCTCTGGAAATCTACTTTCTTTAACTTTTTTTTTTTAATTTACATCATTCCGAAAAAAAATTTTAATGGCATCTTAAATTTAATAATTTATTGTAAATTTTTTCCCTGCATTGAAATTTTGATGATGCAATATTGTATCATGTAACTAACTGTATAGCATTTTATTGTAAACAAGTCATTACACATACATATTCCTGTCAATGCATACTATACTTCCTGACAATGACACCCAGCCTGCCAACACCTGCTTGTTCAGACCTGTCAGCAGACTTGACCACTATTTCATATAACTTGCATTTTGTGCACTTATTTGGAAAATAATGTAATCACTATGACTTTATCACCACAGATGAAACATGTAGAGTGTTTTCTCAAAATTTTCTTCTCTTCTCTTCTTTCCTTATACTTCCACAACCCCCCTTATTTTTACTCATCACCCTTTCCCATCCCCCAACTGTACCAGAGGCTACTATCAGCTCTTGGATGATTAAAGTGCCTGCCAGAGGGCAATATTGCCCACTTTAGGAATCTATGCAGCCAAAATTGAAACACCCTGTGGAGATGCCTTTTAGTGATCTGGCGGAAATCCATAGTGGGAAAACTGGGGTTGTGGGCAGATGAGAATCTGCCTTCACTCCCTGTTGCCCATCAATCAGCATTAGTGTTTGGTGTTGTGGAATGAATGAATGAATGAATGAATGAATGAATGAATACACAAGTAGAAGAAGTTAAGAGGTACTAGATCTGAGTGAATCCATCATAGCACAGCAACCAGTTGTGGCATTCTGGGCAATTCATTTCATGTATTTGCCTCAGTTTCCCCATCTGTAAAATGGGAATAGTAACACCTACCTCTCAGGACTGTTAGGAGGATTGTATGAGATAACTGCAAAGCACTTAGTACAGTGCCCAGCACAAGGTTGGCTTTATATAAATGCTAGCTATTATTACTACTAAAGAAATTAGTACCTGGCACACAGTAGGTGGCTAATGAATATTAGCTATTATTATTCTTTACACACCAAGACATCTTCTAAAGAGCAAAAGATCATGGATTATGAGTATCAAGAGCTGGGTTCAAACCCTGCCTCTGAGGCTAACACCCCTAAGCCTCAGTTTCTTCACCTGTAAAAGAAGTGGATCCCTTCAAGCTTAATACTGTATACTCTAAGGCAAATTTTGTATTGGAGTTGGGCTCATAGCCTGTTAGGATGTGAGCTCCTTGAAAGCAGGGTCCTTACCACTTTTCTCTTTGTATCCCCCAGTGATCAGAAGGGAGCTTTAAACATAGTAAGCACTGAATAAACGCTTGCTTGCTTCCTCTATCCATCCCGCCTGAGGTCTTTTCCAAATCCAGACATACCATCTCTCTGCTCCTATTCTTTTGATTTCCATTTCACAGTCAGGGAGATCACCACAAGGACCTTGGGGTGGGGAAGGGGTTACTCTCCCATGAGGCCATGACAGCAGGGCTGGCAGCAGGAGCTCAACCCCAAGATCTAGGGTCCTGTACACCCTGCCTGCCTACCAACCAATTTTGGGTGCTGGCCCAGCTGCCACTCTTCCTATCACCCAGCCTCCTGGAGTCGACAGCTCCTTCCAGGTTCCCATTGCCTGCCTGCTCCCTACCCTGCTCCTGCCACTTACTGAGAACATGGATAAGGATTGCTCTTGTCAGCCTCCACTGACTCACAGTGATGTCCATAGACCCTGCCCTGGCCAGTCTGAGGCACCCCTCCACCTTCCAGAAATGGCTCTCAAGGGGACCTCTGTCCAACTGTCATTGATTTTTTAAAACAATGATTATTTGAGTTTTTATTATGATATGTCAGATTTCAGAAACACATCATGAATAAAAATAGGCCAAATAAAACATAATGAAAACTTAGAAAACCTGAATTTGAAGTATACTCTTATTCTAGTACCCAAGTATTTTGAAGCAGTAACTAGAGGGGCAAAATACTTGATTTAGAAAATGAAGGTGTGCCACTCAACCTTTTAAGGTCCATCTAGTTCTAAATCTTAACTCCCATGATTCCCTGGGTATTTTTAGATCTCTTTAGACTTGTAGTCGCTATTTTTAATAAAATAATCTGCAGGCCAAGATGGCAGAGTAAAGGCAGGGACTTGCTTGAGCTTTCCCAAATTCTCTTCCAAACCATATTAAAATAACACTGCAAAACAAATTTTGAAGCAGCAGAACCAACAAAAGAATGAGGTGAAACAGTCTTTTTTCCAGCCCCCAGACAACATAGAAGATCATCAGGAAATTATCAAGAAAATCTTCCCTGATATCTTAGAAGTAGGAGGGAAAATAGAAATTGAAAGAATATGATCATCATCTTCTCAAAGACTTCCCAAAAGGAAAACTCCCAGGAATAGTGAAGTCAAATTCAAGAACTCCCAGGTCAAGGAGAAAATGTTGCAAACAGTCAGAAAGAAACAAGTCAAATATCATGGAGTCACAGTCAGGATGACACAAGATTTAGGAGCTTCCACCTTAAAGGATCAGAGGACTTGGAATAGGATATTCCAGAGGCCAAAGGAGTGAGATTATAACAAAGAATCATTTATCCATCAAGAATGAGTATCATCCTTGTGGGAAAAAAATGAATATTTAATGAAATATAGAACTTTCAACATTCATGATAAGACAACCAAAATTGAAAAGAAAATTTGACTTTAAAATACAAGACAAAGGAGAAGCATAAAAAGTACATGGGAAAGAGAAATAATAAGGGATTCATTAAGGTTAAACTGTTTATATTCCTACAGAGAAGATAATACTTGTGACTCCTAAGAACTTTATCATTATTAGGACAGTTAGGAGTATACATAGAGGGCATGGGTATGAGTTGGGTATGACAAGGTGATATTCAAAATAAATAAAAGTTAACAGGTGAGAAAGAAATGTACTAGGAAAAGGGCAAAGGGAGAGATAGAATGGGATAAATTATGTCACATAAAAAAAGTGCTGAAGAATTTTTACACTGAAGAAGATGGGGGAGGTAATGGGGTAGTGTTTGAAATTTACCTCATCAGACTTGTTTTAAAAAGTTTAAACATACCCTCTCAGTTGGGTATAGAAATCTATCTTATCCTACAAGGAAATAGGAGGGAAGTGGTATGAGAAAGGAGAGGGCAGACAGATAATAGTCATGGTCAGAAGCAAAACATTTTTGAGGATGGACTAGATGTAAGGAGAGAGAGAGAGAGAGAAGGATATAATGGGGTAAAATAGAATGTAGGATGTAATGCTAACCAGAGAGTTGAAGATCTTCCCCACCCTATTAATGGGCCTTCCCATTGGAGTGCTTGGCCAGATGAAACTCTGGGCAGTTACTAAGGAGGCCCTCAGTTTTGAAAACACAGATGCTGGTGCTTCTCTCTCTGATAACTATGTATGTATGGTCTGCCAGTTATCTGTCTGTTGATCTGTCAGATAGTTGAAAGCTCTGTCTGTTGATTTTAATTTCCCTACATTTTCTCTGAAGTTCTGGGCGCTGACTTTTTCCCTGAACTAAGTGAATGATATATGTGTTTGATTAAAGTGATTGTTGACCCCTCAAAATTTGCTTTCCTTTTAGAAATGCAGATCTAAGAACCTGTGATAGCACATTGTCTTGTGTATGTTGGAGTGTTTGCTTTTGCATTATGGTGTAGTCAAAGCAGGATCTGTAAATTAAAAGGAAAGTATGGTGTTTTGTGGCACTGGGATAATTGTCTGTTATTTCCCAGTTGTGGTGGCTAAGGCTCTGTGGAACCTGGGGAGGTGGGGATGGCCAGAGCCAGGGCTCAAGTGGATTAGCCCACTGACTGTGATGGAGGGGTGAAGGTCATGAGAGTGTATTGTATTCAGAATATAGACTAAATCAGCAGGAGGTTGGAATGTGCCCTGGAGTAGGAGCAGAAAACTTCTAGTGTGCCAGACTTATAGAGGTGAGCAGTGGAATAGGAGTGGAAGTTGGAGCAGAGAGCTACCTGTGCACAGACCCAGGTGGGAGTTGGGAGCAGCATGCTCCTACTAAAGAAGCAGGAACCCAAGAGCTCAGAATTTAGCCATGGGGCAAGATGAGGACTGCTGCAACAAGGCACTGAGTGTAATTTTTTGCAGTGTTCTCCTGGGACAGTTTGGGATCCAGGGGTTGAAGTTCCCTATGGTGGGTGGGGGGAAGTACCATGTACCCCAAAACACCCCACCCTGAGGGTATTGTTCTCTAGCTGCCCCTCAGGACTTGAAAATGGGGGTTGGAGCATTGTTAAGCCTGGGACTTGGCTTGTTAGAGCCTGTACCTGAGAGCCTACATGGGCAGTGTGGGGAGAAGGACACACCTCCAAGAGAACATTATTTGAACATTTCATTTTGAATTGAGGAAGGAGGAGCTGATTGCTTACTCCCCAAAGAATGATGTTATGTTACATATTCTGCTAATGTAAAGTTCATGATTTGCTTGTGGGAATCTTATTGTATTTACTTAAGAAATGTTAATGCCTATTTAGATATATTACAGTTGCATATGTAATGAATTGGAAAGATCTTCGGGCCCAATGTAATGATAATCAGAGTTTAAGATCTTTTCCGCCCATTAATGGCCCTCCCCATTACCAGAAGCTTGATTAGGGGAGGCCCACACCTTTTGTTCATTTTCTAAGGAGGTACTAGTTCTCAAGGATTGCAATGCCCTCACTCTGAAAAATGTGTAAATACTGTGAAGTGAGGTTTTACTTTGGAGTTCACTCATTGGAAGTATTTGTTTGGCCAGAAAAGTCTCTGGGTAGCCACTAAGCAATCCTCCACTCCCCTCCCCGATGGTTTTGAAAACTCAGGTGTTGGTCCAGCTTCTCTCTTTGATAACAATATATGTAGGGTCAGTTATCTGTCTGTCTTTCTGACACTTGGAAGCCCTGTCTGTTGATTCCGATTTCTCTGTATTTTCTCTGAAGTTCAGGGTGCTGACTTTTCCCCTGAACTAAGTGAATGATATATGTGCTTAATTAAAATGATTTCTGATCCCTCAAAAGTTACTTACCTTCTAGAAATGCAGATCTAAAAACCTGTGATAATAAGCCCTCCTGTATATGGTGGGGTGCTTACTTTTACAGAGAGAAATAGAAGTTAATTATCATAATCTTTTTGTAGTGGCAAAGAATTGGAAATTGAGGGGATATTAATTAACTGAAGAATGACTGAACATGAAATGCTATTTGATTAAATTTTATAAGAAATGATAAGCAGGATGATTTCAGAAAAACATGGAATAAATTACATGAACTGATACAAAGTGAAAAGAGCAGAACCAGGAGAACATTGCACATAGCAACAGTAATATTGTATGATGATCAACTGTGAATTATTTAGCTATTTTCAGCAATAATAGTGATTTCAGTAATCATAGTGATTACTATATTACCATAAAATACATGTTCCTTGCAGAGAGAATTGCATGATTTAGACATAAAGGGTGATACTATAAGCAAATTAGGGCAGCATGGAATAATTTGTCTGTCAGATCTATGGACAAGAGAAGAATATATGACCAAACAAGAGATAGAGGGCATTATGAGATGCCGAATGTATAATTTCGATTACATTAAAACAAAAAGGTTTTGCACAAATAAAACCAATGCAGCCAAGATTAGACAGAAATCAGAAAACTGGGATGCAGAGAGGGTTTACTACAAGTTTCTCTATTAAAGTACTCATTTCTCTAATAAATGGAAAATTGAATCATATTCATAAGAATTCAAGTCATACCTCAAGTGATAAATGTTCAAAGGATATGAACATGCAGTTTTCAGATAAAAAAATTAAAGATATCTATAGACAGATAAAGAAAGCTAGAAATCATTATTGATCAGAGAATGTAAATTAAAAATAATCCAGGTACCATGTCAGATCAGTCAGATTGACTAATATCATCCCAAAAAGAAAAAAAATTGTTGGAGGGAATGTCTGAGAATCAGAGCAACTAATGCAAACACCTAAAGGAATACAAAATTATTAAAACCAGCTTCCACTTTCAACCAGAAATAGTAACAGTGGATTTGTATCACAAAGACATTTGAAAAAAATGAAAAGGATCTACGTGTGCAAAAGTATTTATATCTGGTCTTTTTGTAGTGGCAAAGAATTGGAAATTGAGGGGATATTAATTAACTGAAGAATGACTGAACATGAAGTGGTATATGATTAAGTTTTATAAGAAATGATAAACATGATGATTTCAGAAAAACATGGAAAAAATTACACGAACTGATACAAAGTGAAATGAGCAGAACCAGGAGAACATTGCACATAGCAACAGTAATATTGTATGATGATCAACTGTGAATTATTTAGCTATTTTCAGCAATATAATAATCTAAAATAATTCCAATGGATTTATAATGAAAAATAAATTGAAGCATCTTTTTAAAATTTTACTTTCTTTTTCTTTCTTGTGTTTTCTTTTCTCTATTTTCTTTTGCAATATGATTAATACGGAAACATGTTTTGCATGACTGCACATGTATAACCTATATGAAATTGCTTGCCTTCTCAATTAGGTAGTATGGAAGAGATGGAGGGAGAAAATTTTCAATGTATGTTTTTAAAGAATTTAAATAATTGCTTTCACATGTAATAGCAAGAAATAAAATGTTAATAATAATAATAATAAAATAGGGGGAAAATGAATACATCTAAAATCCATTAACCACATAATTTAAAGAATGTTGTTCAGTCATTGAGTTTTGTCTGACTCTTTATAAGTCTCATGAACCACAGCACACAAATACTATCTATGGGGTTTTCTTGGCAAGGTTACTGGAGTGGTTTGTTATTTCCTTCCCAGTGAAAGCAAACAGAAGTCATTTGATTTGTTCAGGGTCACACAGATAGTAAGTATCTTTGGTCAAATCTGAACTCAGGTCTGGCCCAGTGCTTATCCACTAAAGCAACCTAGTTGATTAAATTTAAAGGGTACAGGAAAGAAAAATATAATTAATAGTTTATATCTATGGAGAATTTTTTGTTACTTCCAACCACTTCATATCCAAAGTATTATTTGACTCTCAGGAAAAATTTTGAAGTATGTGAGGTATATATTATTATTTTCATTTTACAGATAGAAAATCTGAGTTGCAGAAAGGTTAAATGATTTGTTGAGTCAAACCCCAATATGCTTTTCTGAATCTAAGTCCTGAGATCCCATCTTTCCAGAACAAGAGAATCTTTGATGTGCAAAGGAGCTCAGAGATACTCTCACCCATACCTGAGCATACTTGACAGATGACCAACTAGTCTTTACGTATGGACCTTGAATATACTGGAATCATTCCCTACTAATCCAATATATTTAAATAGGCATATTAATTAGGAATCTTATCTATAAAGCATAAAGTTGTTTTTTTTTTTAAATTTTGTCTCACTTTGGCTACTTCTGGACCAAACAGAATAAGTCTAATTTCTCTTTTACATGACATCATATCAAATACTAACAGATAACCCCATGCCCTTCCTAACACGTCTCTTCTTCAAAGTAAGTGTCCAAAACTCCTTCAGATGATATCAAAACATTTTACAATCCTGGCTGTTTTCTTCCAGTGGCTCTCCATTTGTGACTCATGTAACTAGCGATGACTACTTATGGGCTGCAGTCTTTACTGTTATGTTTGCATATTAGTTTTCTTTACTTTTCCAGTCTTATGGAAAATCTATTAGAAATCCAAAGAGTGGACAATTTCTGTGATTAAACTAAAAAAAAAAATGTTTATATAAAAAAAACGAATACATAGTACATATCATTGAGAAGACACAGGATAAATGCACACATCCTCACAAGCATATCAGACATACATACATATGAGTGTCTACATACACACTTTTATTTGCTTGTTTTTCCCCTCTACCTTCCCTCATATTTCACACAATACCAGGCATATGGTAGCTACATAAGAAATATTTATTCTTTAATTGACACTATGTCTTTACTCATGTCTTTAAGGAAACCCCTCTTTGGATTCATTTCATGTGATTTTAAAAAAAAGAAAAGGAAAACTTGTTTAAATTGAAAGCAAAACTTGAAATCTATAGGCCAGGTACTCAAAAGACAGTGAACTCATCTTCACACAGGGCTTTTCTATTATGGATTCTTGGCTATCAGACTAATTTACACATGTTGGAAGTTAATGATTTATTATAGTTGAAAAGCCTTGTATAGTGCAACCAGAATTCATATGAGGTAATGGTCCTAGTCATAGATGATGAACTGTTCCATAAAACATACTCACTCTACTGCCATCTTCATAAAATGACATGAGCTTTTGGAATGCATATAATTCTTTTTGACTCTTCCTCAATAGAATACTAAATAAGTAAAAGTGGGGAGATTTTTTTCTTATTTCCAAATACAGGAAGTAGGATGAAGGAGAGAGGAGTCATCAATAGAATTCTATATATGTTGATCAATGCCTAACTATTATCATAAGAAAATTAAGCAAAGCGGAAAGGTAGACAAGAATTTTCTTTCTCCCCTCCCCATCTGTGAGATCATTAATTAAACAAAGAGAAGTAAAATCTATTTATGAAAATATATTATACAGTGAGATTTTTAAAACTATAAGAAAAGTTATAATACTCTATATTTTTTCATATATAGACGTTATTTCCAAAATTTCTATGAACGTATTCATGGTCTATGTGTAGTTAAAAATCATAGAGAATGAAAAGCATCTTTTAAATACCATCAGCAATATAATACCATATAATACAATATGGTTTAAATACCATACAGACCATCTGAGAAATAGCTCTGAAAACAGCAGCATGGAAAAACCTGAAGCTTGGGGCTATTGCTCTGTACCTCTAAGTGAACAGAGCCTAACTTTAACATAAAGTTCAAACTCAAGAAATAGGTAGCAAAGGAAATTAGCAAACAATAACAAAGTAATTTGACCATAAAAACATTTATGGAATGGCAGGGAAGACCAAGACATTAACTTTTAAAAAAGGCAATAATGGTACAATGACTATAAGCAAAGTCTTAAGGAAAAATGCTATTTGGACTGAAGCCCAACAAGAATTAATGGAAGAGTTAAAAAAAAAGATAATAGGAGTAGGGCAAAAAAACAGGAAAAGAAATGAGTAATTCAAGAAAAATATTAAAAGAGAATTAAGAGTTTTCTAAAAGTGGTGAAGACAGTTAAGTGGTTCAGTGCATAGAGTAATGTTTGGAAAATTCCTCTCCATGAGTTCAAATCAAGGCTAGGCACATCATAGCTGTGAAATCCTGGGCAAGTCACTTAACCTTGTTTGCCTCAATTTCTTCATCTATAAAATAAGCTGGAAAAGGAAACGGTAAATTGCTTCATTATCTTTGCCAAGAAAACCATGAAAAGAGTCATAAAGAGACAGACATGACTGAAAATTGATTAAGCAACAAATCTTGGAGAAAGACTATATGTCAGGATTTTCTAGTATTGATTCAACAATGAAGTTAAAAAGAAAAAATATATATGTGAATGAACTTGAGATGTAATATGCTTTTTTAAAGGAATCATGTGATTAATTCTAGACAGGAGGCAATACATGGCTTTTGGATCAGTCATTGTCATCACATTGATCAGCACCTCTGATAAAGGCTGCCTAGGATCCTGTGCTCAAGAAACTGGGAAAAGCATCTCCCAGGACATTTGACCTTCTTCTTGCTTGCCTAGTTTGGTATCCATCATTCAGGAGAGGCACCTTGACAATTTTGTCACCACCAAAAAAACTGTAGCAGAGTACTCTGCACATAGTAATCTTTTAATAAATGTTTTCCCTTCTCCATTTTATAAGCAAACATGTCTTTCCTAAAACAATCCTTACTTACGGTATCTTTTTTTCCTTCAAATCCTTTTTTTTTAGATAAAAGGCTAACTTTAATTGAGAAATATAGGCATGATAAAGAATATTTTACTGATATATTGCATACCAAAATATCATATATAATTCTCTTTTGTCTTATTTCAATAGAAAGACTATTGGGTTTGAGGCCACCTAACAGCAAAATTCCAAGATAAACAGATTATGAACTTAGGCATTCAATCAATGATCCTACTTCATAACATCTACATTTTGTGAAGCAATGAACTAGATACTGAAGATACAAAGATAAAATCAAAACAATCCCTGCAATCCAGGATGTTGTATCCTATGATAGGAAACAACATACACACCACAAGTCTGGAGAATAAAGAATACAGAATGGTTGGGGGAGGGAAGAGACAAGAGGGATTTAGAAAAATCAGGACAGAGCCAAGATGGTGGAGTAGAAAGACTCACATACACTAGCTCTTCCCCCAAAGCTCATAAAATACCTGTAAAGAAAGACTCTCAACAAATTCTAGAGCAGCAGAAGTCACAGAATGAAGGAGTGGAGGAGATTTCTAGCCCAGGGTGGCCTGGAAGGCCGATGGGAAATGTCTGTCACACTCGACATAGAGCAGAACACAGCCCAGCCTTGGCTGCCTGGCACTGGGAGGAACAGGACTGGAGCAAGCCTCTGGGGTGGAAGCCTGAAACCACAGGCAACAAAGACACTACAAAGGTCGGTGAGAGGGCTTTTTCATCACCAAGAAAAGGGAGCACGGTTCTCCCTTAGCCCTGGCCCCAGGAGGCAGTGGCAGCAGCAGCAACAACAGGGGGCAGCAGTGGCTAGAGTGGCCACATCAGGCAGCAGCAGGCGTCCAGTGTCCCATTTTTAGTGCACTCAGCATAAAGCCCCTGGAGAAATTGCGCACCTGATCTGAACCTCAGCCACTGGCCAGGCTGTGGAATTAACTTGTGCCCCTTGATTGTGCCACCTTGGAGGAACTGAGAATAAGTCCACAAATTATACCCTGCTCTTGACAAAGGACCCCAAAATCAAGTAACTGGTTGGGAAAATGCCCAAAAAGGGGAAAAAATAAGACTGTAGAAGGTTACTTTATTGGTGAACAGGCATTCTCTCCCATCCTTTTGGTTGAGGAAGAACAATGTTTACCATCAGGGGAAGACATAAAAGTCAAGGCTTTTGCATCTAAAATTTCCAAAATAAATAATGGTCCCAGGCCATGAAAGACCTCAAAAAGGATTTTGAAAATTTAATAAGGGAGGTAGAGAAAAAATTGGGAAGAGAAATGAGAGCGATGCAATAAAATCATGAAAAATAAGTCAACAGCTTGCTAAAGGAGAATAAAAAAAGATGCTGAAGAAAATGACACCTTTCAAAATAGGCAAACTCAATTGGCAAAAGAAGTCCAACAAGCCAATGAGGAGAAAAATGCTTTAAAAAAGCAGAATTAGCCAAATGGAAAAAGAGGTTCAAAAGCTCACTGAAGAAAATAGTTCTTTAAAAATTAGAATGGAACGAATAGAAGCTAATGACTTTATGAGAAAGCAAGAAATTACAAAACCCAAAAAATGAAAAACTGGAAGATAAAGTAAAATATTTCGCTGGAAAAATAACTGACCTGGAGAATACATCCAGGAGAAACAATTTAAAAGGCTCAGGGAAGAAATAGTATGCACACTCAATTTGCTATGAAAATCTATCTTACACTACAGGAAAGTAAGGGAGAAGGGGACAAGCAGGATGGGGGTAAAGCAGGAAGGGACGGTAAATGGGAGGAGGTAGCAATTAGAAGTAAACACTCTTGGGATGGGCAAGGTCAAAAGAGAGAATAGAAGAAATGGGGGTCAGGATAGAATGGAGCAAAATGTCTTATACAACATGACTATTATAGAAGTCATTGGCAAAACTACACATATATAACCCATATTGAATTGCTTGCCTTCTCAGTGGGGATAAGTGGGGTAGGAGGAAGGGAGATAAGTTGGAACTCAAAGTTTTAGGAACAAATGTTGAGAACTGCTTTTTGTGTACAACTGGGAAATAAGAAATACAGGTAATGGGGTATAGAAATTTATCTTGCCCTATAGGACAAGAGAGAACATGGGGATAAGGGAAGGGGGGATATTAGTAGGGAGGCATATTGGTGGAAGAGGAAATCAGAATGAAAGACATTTTGGGGTGGGGGAGGGGGAGAGATGGGGAGAAAATTTGGAACTCAAAATTTTGCGGAAATGAATGTCAAAAACATAAATAAATAGATGGACAGATAAATAAAAAGAAGAAAAATTGAGACACTATTGCAAAAGTCTAGGTTAGGTGCAATGTGATGAAAGCTTAAATTATGCTAGTTGAGAGTAACTAACAGATATAACACCTGGTGGAAGTATATTTAAAAAGACAAAGGCTTTGGATATAGTAAAGAGAGAGTGTATGGGAATGGATGAGACTATGGCTATGAACCTGGGTGACTAGAAGGATACTGGTATCTTTGATAGAAATAAAAGTTAGGAAGAGGACAAATGACAATGAGTTCTGTCTTGGACATTTTGAATTTGAAATGCCCATAGAACATTATTTTTATGTCTCAGTTTTGACATCCATACAATGAGGAGGAGATTTGAATGAATGACACTGAACTTCTCTTCAACTCTAACTTTATGATGCTCTGAGCTTTGTCATGGTTATTGCATATTTATGGACTCCAAATAGACTGTTATTTCCATGAGGGCAGGCACTCCATTTATACTACTTCTCCTTCTATCCTGCTTAGGATAAAATGGGAATCTGGCAAAATAGTGTAACTTCTCTGAATCTCAGATTTAGTACCGTATATTTTAAATAATAGGTTAAATTATTGAACGTTGATGCTGACTTGGATTTTTCTACACTTCGTAGTTATCTCTTAAGTTTTAGAATTCCAAAGTCTTGAAGAGTCTCAGTACTAGTTGTAGAATAGGAAGTAACTTCTATAGCTTCATACCTCTTCAAAGGAGGTGATCATCAGTAGAAAGATGAATAATGTATGTCTGACTGGTCAGAAGATATAAACCCTAGATGGGAAAAGGACCAAGATGTAAAAAAAAAATTGTTGCTCTTTTTGTGGTAGCAAGGAATTGGAAATTGAGGAGATGTCCATCAATTAGGAAATGGCTGAACAAGTTGTGGCATATGAATGTAGTGGTATACTGCTGTGCTATAATAAATGATAAGCAAGTACATTTCAAAAAAGCCTATAAAGATGTATAAACTGATGCTGAGTAAAATTACTAGAACCAGGAGAACAGCGTACACAGTAACAACCACACTGTGCAATGATTGGCTTGAATAGACTAAGCTCTTCTCAGCAATGCAAGGATGCAATGTAAGACAACTCCAAAAAACTCACTACGTGAATGGAAGCATACAATTTGCTCTCCTTTTCTTTTGTTGTTTTGTTTTGTTTCTTCTTTTTCATGATTCCTCCCATTAGTTCCAATTCTTCTGTACATCATGACTAATTTGAAAATATGTTTAATATGAATTCAAAAGTAGGGTCTATATCAGATTGCATGTCATCTTGGAGAGAAGTGGAGAGAGGAAGAGTGAGAGAATTTAAAACTCAAAATCTTACAAAAGTGTTAAAAACTAAAAATAAACAAATTAATTTTTAAAAAGAGAAGATATGGATCTTGGTTGAGTTCCTCATAGAGTTTGGATCCAAGATGAAAGGAAAGTGATTATTTTCCATCCCCACAAATTACTTAGCAGTTCCTATCTCCCAGGAGAGCAAAATGGAACTTAATAATTACTGCTTCATATGTTAAGTACTTATCAATGAACTTTTGTGTGACTTTTGGAAGTCTCTAATGGAAGAAACAAATCACTATAATGTACCTGATATCCATTAGTTTGTACCTTAAGTAATTTTCTGGAAAATATTCTATTAGTAACTAAAGCTATCATCAGCCTTATCCCTTTCAATTGGAAGTCACCACTGAACCTAATGTGGCTATTCCTGGTGCTAGAGACCATTGGTGAGAATTTCTCCTCTCCACACTCCATTCTTTCATACACATAATCTGGGCAATGAGTAATATGGGTAACATAGAGAATACTACATTAATCAGCTAGATTGTATAGCAGAGTTCACTTTCACAGGGAAAAAGATAGTGTGACTTTTAGTTCTGTTTATGTTTTTTATTGTTTTGCTTTGTTGGTGAGGAACAGAAAAAGGTAGAGAGGTTCTAATTTTACATTTAAAATTGAATATCACAATAGGACATATGAAAGGAAATTTAACTATTTTTTAAAAAAATGTTTCTTCCATAATCCAATCTTAGAGAAGTATCTATATGGAGCATGTTACCCTTTAATGGAGGTACTCTTCTCATTACTGAGTAGGAAAGCTGTCCAGAGCACATTAGCTGAATTTTGAATTCCTAAATTTCAAACATATCAGTAATTCTATTGTGAATAACCTTTTATAGTTCAGGTCACTGTTTGTTCATGCCAAATTGAGGGAAATTGAATAAGGGATGGTAACAGATGAGGCCCACAGCTTTCTTCTGGGCAGTTTAGAAATCATTAACAATGAAAGGTCCTTCCTTATAAAATCACTCATCCATTTCTTAAGAAAATCTTATTAATATGGGATATTCAGACATATTTCCCTTCTTTATCAAAACTAAATCCAAGTTACTAATACTAAAGCGTTATATGCTCAGCACATAATAGTAATGGAATGTATCTTATTGAGGTTTACTCTGTCAAGAAAAACATAGTTCATTCACCCTTAGGTAGAATGAAAGGTTAGAGTTAGTGCAACCAAAGTAACAATGAAAGGAGTTTGATTAATTGGATTACAATCAGTTCAGCAAAACCTGAATGAATGCAATATACTCAATATAATTGAAAGCGATATATCAACAAAAGATGTATAATGTAATTATATCGCAACAACTACATATGTATAATGTATGTATGTGTATACATATATGTATATATTGTGTTCAAACTCAGAAACAAACATATATTCAATTCTTTAACATTTAAACCTACATAAAATTGCCCTTCTTGGATAAATTATAATATTAGTTGAAGAAAAATAAAGATTACAGTTTTACTCACTTTCCAATAATTGCCTTTCAGAAGACTCTTAAGACATAGTCTCAAGTTTCAAGAACCTTGGGGAAATTAGCTTGTTTGGGACATACTAAATTAATAATGATGTTGAAATGATTTTTTTCCTCTAGGAAAACATAGAAAATTGCAGAAATCTCTCAGTTCCTCTTATACCACACATTCTTCCTGTGCCTATTCTTTTCACATCCCTTTAGCTCAGCAGTCATCATCTGTACACTAACCTTTCAGAGAAAGTAGCCATGAATGAGATGTTTAGCATTGGATTGGCAAAATGCCTTCACCAGGTCAGGTACTTTGAGCACATTAACATTCTTCACACTTTTTCCACTGCATGGTCCATGTCCAACATTGAGAAAAATGTTACTAATTGCTCTACCATCCATTACCAGTTATTCTGGGCATTTTAACAATAGCCAAAGAAAAATCCATGTGGTCCAATTCCTATTACTTCATTTTATATTCTTATAATTTAGAAATCATTTAGATTGAGCTTACTGAAACAAGTGCTTCTTGTGTGCCAATTCCCAGGGGTACCTAGATGGCTCAGTGGATATAGCAGTGGGCTTGGAGTCAGGGAAACCTGAGTTCAAATCCAGTCTTGCTAACTTCCTGACTGTGTGACCTTGGGTATGTCATTTAACTTCTCTTTTCAATGGAGAAGGAAATAATAAATCACTCCAGCATCTCTGCCAAGAAAACCCCATGAACAGAGGTAATACACAACAGAAATGACTGAACAACAGCAGCTATCCCGAATGTTATAAAAAGCTGATTGAACTATTAAACATAGGTTTTATCCTTGAAGGACTTTACCATGGACATATAAAAGGAGTTTTCCTTTTGGGGTCTCTTTCTGGAGATGATCTGTGAATTCTTTCCATTTCTCTTTTACTCTCTGGTTCTAGAATATCAGGTCAGTTTTCCTTGGTAATTTCTTAAAAGTTGATGTCTAGGCTCTCTTTTTGATCATGGTTTTCAGGTAGACCAATTATTTTTAAATCATCTCTCCTGGATCTATTTTCCAGGTCAGTTTTTTCTCCAAAGAAATATTTCCTATTGTCTTCTATTTTTCATTCTTTTGGATTTGTTTTATAATTTCTTGATTTCTCATAATGTCATTAGCTTCCATCTGCTCCATTCTAATTTATGAAGAACTATTTTTTTCAGTGAGCTTTTGGGCCTCTTTTTCCATTTGGCCAATTCCGTTTTTCAAGACATTCCTCTCCTCACTGGTTCTTTGGAAGTCTTTTGTCATTTGGGTTAGTCCATCTTTTAAGGTATTATTTTCCTCAGCATTTTGGGGGCCTCTCTAGTAAGCTTTTGGCTTGCTTTTTGTGATTTTCTTGCATCACTCTCATTTCTATTCCTAATTTTTCCTCCACCTCTCTTACCTGATTTTCAAAATTCTTTTTGAGATCATCCATGACCTGAGACCATTTCATACTTTTTTTGACAGCTTAGGATGTAGGAGCCTTGATCTTTTTGTCTACCTCTAGTTGTATGGTTTGGTCCTTCTCTGATTGTATGTTTCATCTTCCTTATCCAAAAGGATGAAAGAAAATACCTTTTTATCAAAAAAGGAGCCTTCTACTATTTTTATCTTATTTTTCCCCTTTTGGGGCTTTTTTTCAGTCAATTACTTGACTTTTGATTCCTTTGTCAAGTGGAGGGTATTCTACCATGGGCTTCAAAGGTTTAATGCAGCTGTTTTCCAAGATATCTATAAGGACCTGTAAGTTTTCAGTTCCTCCAAAAGTGACATAGTCAAGGGAGAGGTATTTACTCCTCTCCTGGTCTGTGCTCTGGTCTGTGAGCAACCACAGTTGCATTCCCTCTCCACAGCCACAACCAGTTCCACCATGCCAACACTCCTCCTCACCCTAGGACCACCACTCAGGGCTGAGACCCAGATAAGTTGCTTGATTCCCACAATGTCTTAGACTGAGAGTTCCAGAAGTAACTGTTACTGTAGGCAGGGGCAGTAGTTGCCCTGGGGCTGGGGCTGGATCACACTCCCCTCTCACCCAGGTAAGAAAGCTTTCTCACTGACCTTTGAAGTTGCCTTTGGAATATATGGGTTGAGAAATTTGAAAACAGAGGCAAGTGCCTGTGATTCAGCACCCTGACCTACTCCAATCATATTTGTGCCAGTTCTGCCCACTCTAAACCCTTCCTGTTGGCCTTCCAGGTTGTCTTGGGACAGAAATCAGTTTCACTCTGTCATTTTATGGCTTCTGCTGCTCTAGAATTTGTTTAGAGTCATTTTTTACAAGTATTTAAGGGTTTTGAGGGGAGAGTTTGAGCAGGTTCACTATTCCACTCCTCCATCTCAACTCTACCCCCTTGCCATTTCTTTTCTTAGAGGATTAAGGCAAGCAGAGGTTAAGTGACTGGCCCCAGGGCACATAGTAAGTGTGGAGGTCAGATTTTTTATTTATATCTTCCTAATTCCAGATCCAGTGCTTTATCCATGAAATAGTCTAGTTGTCTCATGTTGTGTTTAGCCTTGTGTAATAACTCACCTCCATCAGAAATTTCTAGGCCATTCATGGTTAGTTTAGTATGAATCTAAGAAATAGAGAAAAGAAAAGAAAAGCAGAAAAAGTGAGAAAACTGATAAACAGGTACAGATATGCATAAAGATGTCTACCAGGCATTGCAAAGAACTTTTCATGAAACAATCTAAAAGACACAGCTTTAATGTATTTTAACACATAATCATCTATTCTCAAAAAAAGTACATGGTCCCAAAATGAATTTAAGTTTGGAAGAGCAAATTTTACTACATTAGAGAGACATAAGTATTTTGTTTAAATTAGCAGATAGGATAAATTCCTAAAAGAAATTACTTATGCCAGAACACAGTCAACACATGCACTGCCTGGAAGCCACATCTGGTTGGTTGTCACCTGTTTTATTTTAAAACTACAGCCAAACATATCTTAAACATTTTGATGCATAATTTTGCATTATCTGAATATTTATTGGACACTGCCAAGGGAAATTATGTCTTAATTGAGTTTACATTTAAAACTGATATTTCTAAAATTTAAAAAGTAAATTAAATAGACCAATAGAGGAGTACCTCTTCACCATAGCCTGGCAAGTTTTTCCCCATTAAGAGGTTCATCTAGACAGCATTCATTTTATATTTCAGATGAGGCAATGATCCTTTGCCTCTCACCACTGAAATATGGAAGAAAGGAAGATCTAGGGTCTACAAAGAAAAAGAAAAGGCATGTACAAAATGTCTGTTTGGAGACGTGTTGTTTTTTTTTTCCTGGCAAAGGACAATAAAATGATGGGAACTCAGTTGCACATAGTGAGTAAGGGAAAAATTCAAGTCTCAAAGAAGACAACACAGCCTTTCCTGCAAAATAAACTAGGAAATTCTTTGTCCCATAACCATTCTCTAATTAATTAGCCACTGCTTCTTTTGGACATTAACTTCAAGTGGTCAAATAACTCCATTTATAGGAGTCACAGTTTCATCTAATGGGCATAGTGGTTTATATTGCCATTTTCTTGGTTCTTTCAGCCCGGGACTCCTAAGTGCGTTGCTAGCATGACATGTAAATGATCTGATCTGTGGACAGGGATGAGGGAGGCCTGGAATCTTATTGTGTGCAAGATATATTTGGAAAACTGAAAAAAATGTGATAGGAATTCTAGCATTTCACATTTATTTGTAGTTTTAAAAAAATGTACTCTTCAACTGAAGACACTTAATTAGAACTAAAGGAGAAAGTTAAGTACAAAACAGCAGGCATACTTGAGGATACAAATGTTTCATTAATTGGAAAAAGAGAAAAGGATGAAAAGAATCATTCAATAATGTTATCATTGTTTCTGGACAGCATTTAATTAAGAATACTTTGATCTGTTATCAGCATGAATTTGGGGTCAATAAAAGGGGGTAGGAATTAAGAAGGGAGAGTTGAGTTGGCACAGAAAGGATAGTTAATTTTAGCATAAAAGGGAAAAACAGCTTAGCAAGTTACTATTGATGAAGGCCCCCATAACCCACTAACAAGCATAGATTGTTTCTAAGGAATGTCATATGAGTTGAAATCTACAGTGGCTCATTGAGGTTCAATTGTACAACCAGAGAGATTATGGGGAAGATTTGGCAAGGAGGGAGAAGGCAGTCTGACAAGAAATGTATTGAGATCAGGACAAGAGATACCCATTGCTCTTTTGTTTCCACTTTTAGACATTCTCCTGGAGTCCATATCTCCTACAAACATCATCAAGGGTTGGACCAGAAGGCTGGTGAACCATTAGTCTTTAAGATTCTAATTTCAAGACTAAGACTGGAGATGCTTGAAACTTAAGAATCATTGTCTTGTTTATAATAAAGTTGTAACTCAGACAAGGCAGCTATCTTGCTGGAGAAGGGGGAAGTTCTAATATGGTAGTTCACAAGCCCACACCCGTATGCTTCCTCCCACAATTATTAACAAGAATTAAATAGCTTTTAGAAAGCTTTATACTAAGGTCTCCATATTACTATGGAGGGGAAGTGCCTAAGCATGGAATGTGGGCTAAAGTCACAGTTGCCCTGACTGAGTTATACCTCCATGGTCAACAAGTCAATAATTCTATCAAACATAATATTAACTACTTGAAAAGAAGTGCATCGTCTGTATTTGGTAAATTCAATGTTGCATCAGTGGTAGATTCCTTAGGTCATGTTAGTTGATATTTTCCCCTTTAATTTACCAAATTGAATGATGGTTTTGATGAGTTCTAAAGATGATGCTCAGATAGCAAAATGAAGTGTTGGGTTGCAGGGGTCTATAAACGTTACTGTCTGCTCTTCCAATCTGCTGAGCTGGACAGCTGAGCAATGTCAGCACAGTGAGATGGAGTGGGATGACCTCAAGGCAAGCAGGAAGCAGAAGAAACAATACAAGGGTTTAAAAATGTAATTTAGCACAACAGAAGGATTTTGAAAAGTAATAACTGTCCAGTAAAGTCACAAAAAATTCAGTGGGTTCTATTTGGTGGTGGTGGTACTGGTTGTTTTGTTTTTTATCATTCCTGAAGATGAAAAGGAGAAGTCACAAATAATACAACTGATAGAAGTCATATTCTATCAGCATGAAAAGAATAGAAAATCTAACATCTTGATAGTAATACTCAAAGTCAGGTACCGAGGTTTTATAATAATATGATCCCATCAACAGTTATGATGCACATAAAAAATAAACACCTGATGAAAGGAGAACTTCTAGTGACAATCTGGACAATATTCTCAAAGGTAATATCAATGTTATAACTCTGGTAATATCAAGACATCAAACATTTATTAAGTGATAGCTATATGTCAGGCACTGTGCCAAGTACTGGGGAGTAAAATAAAGAGAAAAAAATCATCTTTGCTGTCAAAGATCTAACAGTATAACGAGGGAGACAAGATATAAAGAACTATAGACAAACAATATCTAGATAGAATAAATTGAAGATAATCAATAGAGGAAAGACATTAGCATTAAAGGGGATCAAAGAAGGTTTCTCATAAAATAAAAGACTTTCAATGAATCGCAAAAGAAGCCAGGGAGGTCAGGAGAAGATGACGAAGAAAAGATCCCAGAAACTTTAAATACAGACATAGATACTTAGTTGGTTCTATCATCACATTTATGTATTGATTCTTCACACTGGCAATTATCATAACCCCCTGTCTACCTTTCCACTTTTGCTTTACTAACTGCATAGTACACAGTAATTTATTTGGCATCAAACAAATATTCATTCAAACCCAGACTCTTAACACTTGCTTGTGTTCGTATTGTGAGCTTTTTGAGGCCAGGGACTGGTTTTGTCTTTCTTTATATCTCCATAGCTTGGCAGAGTGCCTGTCATATAGTATGGGTTTAATAAACGTTTATGGTCGTTGACTTGACCATAAGCATCACACTTAATCCTTCTGTGACTTGGTTCTCTCATTTGTAATTTGGGGATAATGATACCTATCTCACCAGGTTGCCATGAGGGTCACATGCCAATTTTATATGTAAACTAAATGTGACAATTACATGTGGCTATACATGACAACTATATGTAACACACTTTGCTGAACTTTAAAGATGTGTTTTTGACCAGTCATGTCTTTCATGTTTCTGATAAGTAAGCAATCAGTATACTGGTTTTAAGTGATGTAAAAGGCAAAGCTATAGGTGCTCATTGAATGGATGAAATAAACAAGACTGAGTGAGTCCATGAGAACCAAAGGCAATGTTCAGACACATTTGTACTCGATAAATATTTATGTCTCTTCTTCTATGAACTTGGTAGTTATTTTCATCCATAAAGCATACTGTGTAGCTTGGGCTACCTATCTATTTTCTCTCCCTTTTCCATTAGAAACACTGGTTTTCATTCCATAAATCATCATGTCTCCTCCAGGATAACCTGATCACTTCAAACCTCACCACCAATCTGACTGACTCAGTTTTGACACTCAACACCTTCTTATCTTCCCCTCAGTTGCTTCTGTCCTCCAATTAGAGATCTAGAAATCTGGAAGATTAATACTTCCCCAAATTTTCCTTTATAAAGATCTCAGAACTTTACCAGTAAATCTCCATTTTTATCAGTAGATATGCTTGACTTCCACAAAAATGAGCATGTCTCATGCTACAACACTTGGAACTACTAATGTCTTTTCTTTTTACCTTCCTTTTATATGTTGTCTTCTCTTAGATTACAAGCTCCTTGAGAGCAGGGTCGATTTCTCTTTTACTTATTCATATTCATAGCACTTAGCTAAAATATATTAGACACAATAAATGTTTATTGAATTGAATTATCTCATTTTCCATTTTCTTTTTCCCTGTGAAAGTATTTTATTTTCTCTAATTACATGTAAAGATAATTTCAACATTCATTTTAATAAAATTTTAATAAAATTAAAAAATATATTTTTTAAACCTATCCTCCTTTTTCCCCCCTCCCAGGATGGCAGCTAATCTGATGTAGGTTATACATGTGCAATCATGGAAACATAGTTCTGCATTAGCAATGTTGTGAAAGAAGAAACAGAAAAAAAAGGAAAATCAAAAAAAGGGGAAATAATATGCTTTGATCTGCATTCAGACAACTAGTTCTATCTCAGAATGTGGCTAGCATTTCCCATGATGAGTCTTTTAGAACTATTTTGGATCATAGGATTGCTGAAAATAGTTAAGGCAATCATAGTTGATCATTGTACAATGTTGTTGATGCTATTGACAATGTTTTTCTAGTTCTTCTCACTTAGATAAGCATCAATTCACGTGAGGCTTTCCAGGTTTTTCTGAAATCACATGCTCATCATTTCTTATAGCACAATAGTATTCCATTGCATTCATATATCATGCCTTGTTCAGCCATTCGCAAATTGATAGGCATACTTCCAATTTCCAATTCTTTGCCAAAACAAAAAGAACTGCTATAAATATATAGTACATGTAGGTCCTCCTCCCTTTTTATGATCTCCTTGTGATACAGATTCAGTGATGACATGGCTGGATCAAAGGATATGCACAGTTTACCTTTTGAGCATAGCTCCAAATTGCTCTCCAGATTGGATCAGTTCATAATTCTACCAATAATGATTTAATGTTCCAATTTTTTGACATCTTCTCCAACATTTATCATTTTCCTTTTCTATCATATTAACCAATCTGATAGGTGTGAGGTGATACCTCAGAGTTGTTTTGATTTGCCTTTATCTCATCAATAATGATATAGAACATTTTTATAAGACAATAGATATCTTCGATTTCTTCATCTGAGAACTGCCTCTTCATGTCATTTGCCCTTTAACTATGGGAGAATTTCTTGTATTCTTATAAATTTGACTTAATTCTCTATATATTTGAAAAATGAGGCCTTTATCAAAAATACTGCTATAAAAATTGTTTCCCATCTTTCAGTTTTCCTAGTAAGCTGGGTTGCATAAGTTCTGTTTGTGCAAAACCTTTTTAATTTAATGTAATCAAAATGATTCCTTTTGCATTTCACAATGTTCTCCATCTCTTATTTGGTCACAAATTCTTCCCTTCTCCATAAATGAGACAGGCTAACTATTCCTTACTCTCCTAATTTACTTATCACCCTTTATGTCTAAATCATATATTCATCTGTGATCTTTTCTAGGTGTATGGTATGAGAGGTTGGCCTATGTTGAGTTTCTGCCATGCTGTATTCCTGTTTTCCTAGCAGTTTTTGTTAAATAGTTAATATTATCTCAGAAGCTAGAGTCTTTGGGTTTATCAAACATTAGATTACTATACTCATCGGTTACTGTTTCTTGTGTCCCTAATCTTTTCCACTGATCCACCATTCTATTTCTTAGCTGGTACAAAATAGGCTTGATGATTAATGCATCATAGTATAAAAAAGCTACAGCTAGTCCTTTCTTAGAATTTTTTTCATTAATTCCTTTGGTATTCTTGTTATTTTGTTCTTCCAGATGAATTTTGTTATTCTTTTTTCCTAGCTCTATAAAATAATTTCTTATAGATTGCTTGGTATGGCATTGAGTAAGTAAACTGATTTAGGTAGAATTGTCATGTTTTTAGCAATAGATATTTTTCCAGTTTTTTTTTTTAGATTTTACTTTATTTATGTGAAAAAAAGTGTTTTGTAATTGTGTTCATGTGGTTACTGGGCTTGTGATAGCAAGTAGACTCCTAAATATTTTATATTGTCTACAATATAAATTTTAATACAATTTTAAATGGAATTTATCTTTCTATCTCTTGCACTTAGCTTTGTTAGTAATATATAGAAATGCTGCTGATTTATGTGGATTTATTTTATATCCTGTGGCCTTTCTAAAGTTGTTCATTATTTCAAGAAGATTTTTAGTTAATTCTCTAGGATTCTCTAAGTATACCATCATCTCATCCGCGAAGAATCATACTTTCATCTCCTCATTGCCTATTCTAATTCCTTCAATTTCTTTTTCTTCTCTTACTATTAAAACTAAAATTTCTAGTACCATATTGATTAATAATGGTGTTAATGGGCACCTTTGTTTCACCCTTGGTCTTATAAGGAAGACTTCTAGCTTTATCTCTGTTACATATTATGCTTGCTGAAACTGCTTACCATTTTAAGGAAAACTATTTATTCCTAGTCTCTCTACTGTTTTTAATAGGAGTGGGTGTTGTGTTTTGTCAAAGCCTTTTTCTGATCTATTGAGATAATCATAATATTTCTGTTGGTTTTATTATTTAGATGGTTAGTTATGCTAATAGTTTCCCTAATATCGAATCAGTCCTTTTATTCCTGGTTTCAGATCCACCAGGTCATAGCATATTATGTGGTAATAAATTCCTTTAATCTCTTTGCTATTACTTAGTTACTTAAAATTTTTCCATCAATGTTCATTAGACAAATTGATCTATAATTTTCTTTCTCAATTCTTTCTCTATTTTGATACACCATTTTTGTGTCATAAATGGAATTTGGTAGGACTCCTCCTATTTTACCAAATAGTTTATATAGTAATTGACTTAATTGTTCTTTAAAGGTTTGATAGAATTCAGTTGTAAATCCATCTGGCCTTACAGATTTTTTTTCCTAGGGAGTTCATTGATGGATTGTTCAATATCTTTTTTTTTTCTGAAATGGGCTTATTTAAGCATTTTGTTTCCTCTTCCATTAATCTGGACAATTTATATTTTGTAAATATTCATCCATTTCATTAATATTGTCAAATTTATTTGGCAAACAGGTGGATCTCTCTCTGTCTCCGTCTCTGTCTCTCTCTCTCTCTTTCTCTTTCTCTCTCCCCTTTTACCCTCTGTCTCTCCCCTTTTACCTGTCCCTCCTTACCAGTGTTTTGCTTCTGATCACTGCCTCTCCCCTTCTATCATCCCGCTCCTTTTATTTTCACCTTCCCCCTTCTACCTTCCTATAGGGTAAGATAAATTTCTTTACCCAACTGAGTGTGCATGTTATTCCTTCTTTAAGCCAAATACAATGACAGTAAGTTTCAAACAATGCTCACCCCCTCTCTTCTTTCCCTCTACTATAAGACTTTCATACCTCTTCCTATGATATAAATTTATCTCATTTTGCCTTCACTTTTCCTCTTCTCTCAGTGCAATTCCTCCCCCAACTCCTTATTTTTTAATCATTACATCAAAGACAACTTATGCCCACACCCTCTGTCTAAGTATAATTCTTCCAACTGCCCTGAGATATAGTTCTTAAGAGTTACAAGTGTCATTTTCCCAGGTAGGGATGTAAATAATTTCACCTTATTGAATACTATGTTTATTTTTTTCTCTTTATTTCCTAACTATCTTTTTATGCTTTTAGTGAGTCTTGTTTTTGAAAATCAAATTTTCTGCTAAGCTCTGGTCTTTTCATCGGGAAATTTTGAAAGTCCCTTATTTCATTGAATATCTGTCTTTTCCCCTGAAAGATGACACTGCTTTGCTGGGTCGTTAATTTCTGGTTGTAATCCAAGCTTCTTTGCCTTTCAGAATATCATATCCCAGATCATCTAATCTATTTATGTTGAAGTTGCTAAATCCTATGTAATCATTCCTGTATCTCCTTGATACTTGAATTGTTCCTTTCTGGCTGATTGCAATATTTTCACCTTGATCTGATAGTTCTAGAATTTGTCTACATTATTCCTTAGAGATTTCATTTTGGAAGAACTTTCAGGAGGTGATCAGTGGGTTCTTTCAATGAGTATCTTACCTCTAGTTTAAGGATATTAGGCCAGTTTTCCTTGATAATTTCTTGAAAGATACTGTCTAAACTCTGTTTTTTATCATAATTTTTAGGTAGTCCAATAATTCGTAAATTATTTCTCCTGTATTCATTTCCCAGGTCAGTTGTTGTTTTTCCAAATAAGGCATTTTTTATTTTCTTGTATTTTTAAAGAATTATTTTGATTGTTTGACTGATTCTTGATGTTTCATAGAGTCATCACCTTCCACTTGCCCAGTCTTAATTTTTAAGGAATTATTTTCTTCAGTTAGATTTTTCTACTTGGCCAATTCTGCTTCAAAGGAGTTCTTTCCTTCAGTGGATTTTCTTCTCCAACTTGACCAGTTCTAGTTTTTCAACAGTTATTTCCTTCAGTCAATTTTGTGCTTTCTTTTCCAAGGTGTGGATTCTCCCCCCACCCCATAATTATTCATCATGACTCTCATTTCTTACTTTATTTTGAAAATCTCTTTTGAGCTCTTTGAAGAGGACTTTTTGGGCTTAAGACAAATTTATGTTCCCCTTTGAGTCTTTGCATGTAAGCACCTTGACATTGTTGTCCTTATTGGAGTTTGTGTTTGGATCTTTCCTTTTACCATAATAGCTTTCATTGTTTAGGGTTCCTTCTAGTTTATCTGTTTTTTTATATTATTAAGTTGAACTCTGCTCCTAGAGTACAGGGGGCACTATCCCAGGCTTCTTGCAATGGGTTCCAGGATCTGGTCATTGGATTTCTATGTTGCAGCTTCTGCAACTTGTGGCTTGCCCACTGGACTAGGGTGGCCCAGCCTAGTCATACCTGTTGTGTCTTAGGTTTCAGGGTTGGCAGTTCATCTGCTTCCCTGGGGCTTAAGTCCTCATAAATGACCTGTTGTGCAACTGGCCTAGTGAACCCAGACCATGAGGCCTTGGTTAATGATTTGTGCTGTGGTCAAGAGCCTCCTGTTGGCTCACCTGGACCCCACCTGCATGGGGCTGCCCTCTGATTTTACCCAAGTGAGACAGACCTATCCTAAAGTCTTTCTAAGTTATTTTGGGGTGGAATTTGTTTCACTCCATTGTTTTGTGGTTTCTGTTGTTCCAGAATTCTTTTAGGGGTTTGATTACATATTATTTTTGAAGGAAACTGGGAGAGCTCAGGCTACTTCCTAGTTTCTCTCTGCCATGTTGGATCTGCCCCCTAAGACCTCATTCTCCATTTTCTAGAGGCAGTATGCCATATCTTTTATTAAGTTTAGAGTCAGGAAAACTGGGGTATAAATTCTGCTTCAGACATGCGCTAGGTATGGGACCTTACACAAGTTATTTAACCTGTCTCAGCCTCAGCTACTTCATATATAAACTTAAAATGTTGGGTTCGATAATCAAAGTCTACTCTGGCTTCAAATACTTGATGGTATAATTCATACTTGACCTCCACCTCCTTTCCACAAATACATGATATATTTTACAATATTTCTTGAAGTTCTCATCTGTGGCAATATACTTTGTCCTGCTCACACACACTGAGCATCTTTCTTCTGTCTAATATATACTTGACTATTACATCTTTATGAGCCACACTAGACCTGAAGATTTTTCATTGCTTAATAGAATTATTGGAAGTAGGGTTTAAAAAAGCATAACCCATGCACATAGGGTTGCTATGTGCACACTAAATATATGTTTCCAAATGCAATTGACCTTTCAAAAACAAAAGAGTAAATGAGAATGGAAATGGGACAAGTGATTGCTGCATACATTCTGAGTGAGCTGTACAACTCATGAGGCATGAAACATTCTGTGTTTGTATTCAGTTTTTTAAGGTATTGCTTCATTACCTCTGGCATCATCTCTCTTCATTGTCTTGCTTAGTTCAAATTGAAAAAGGAACTTTGCAAAAGAATCCATATTTTCGATCACTACATGTTTCTTTTTCATCTTTACAGACTGATAGGATTGAGTGGTAGTTTTTCCAGAGTCATTAAAAACTGAATTTTCAGAGGAGAATCTTTGAGGACGAAGACCATATCTTATGTTACTTTATATCTTCAGGACCTCCTGGACAGGCATCCAATTTCTAAAAATTGCACTTGATGAGGTAGGAACACCTAGGTCCTGAGTGTTCCTCAGGCACTTAAGCTCTATCAATATCCTATTTTTTCATCTGTAAGAAGGGCTAATAATAACATGTACATCCCAAAATTATTTTGAAGATCAAGTAAGATAATGAGATATCAAATGAGTTTTGCAAACCTTAAATGTTAGTGAAATTACAGCTAGTAATTAGTGTTTTAGACAGGGATCAAATTCAAGGCTTACTAACACCAAATCAAGCATACTTTCTATCATGCTTTATCATGCCATTATAATTTGCCAAATTTTCCTGAACTAATTTCCTCACAACCAGTTATACTGGAAGATTAGATTCTCAGATAGAGGCTATTATATTAGGGAATGTTGAAGGACTCCATGGGGTAAGGGAGGGCTATTCCATATTATTCTTCATAGACTCATACCAACGTGCTTTTCCCATAGTTACTACCTTAAATCAATAAATCAGCAAGCATTAATTAGCCTTTTAAAAAGAAATATTTGCTAAAGTAGTCCAGCAAGAAGACTGATAAAAAAAATCCTCATAAGAATTTGTGACATAATTTCCCATAAACACATGTAAATTCGAGTTAATCCGCACCTCCTGGTTTCTAAAAATCTTTTACTCCTCTTTGTAAGGTAGCCACAAAGTTCCTTTTAAGTAAATTGAAACTTCTAGTTGGGCTTTTTGTAGAATTCTGAAATTGTCTGTCCTCAGTGGGTCTAATTCATGATCAGTTCCCAAGGATGATACTGCTGCCAGTCTTTGCTGTTGTAGGGAGAATGTTAGGGCATGAACAAAAGTTTTAAATCCATTAATCCCCCAAAGTTTACAAAGTCATCCTCTAATCAAGAAAGGAGAAGCAAAAACTTTATATTACACTTTCCAATCTCATATCATCTCCTCTAGGAGAATTGCCTGGAATTCTTTTTCCTCTGTACTTTCAGACACTAGAATTCTTGGGCTATGTACTGACTTACTATTTTATATTGGAACTACAAGGCATAACTGAATATCCTGAGTCAATATTCAAATTCTTCCTGTGGAGTGTCATTCTATTTTGTCCAATGACTTTCAAGAAACGTCCATGATTGTTTGAGTGATTGAATCCTTGTTAACATCTAGGTCTTTAGCTCCAAATATACCTCCAATTTGTTGTCCAGTTTTGATGCTTGGGTGACTCTCATACTTTTATCTTTCATGATGTTCATTGTGGGGATCCAGATATCAAGTGATAGATGGCACAAATTTCCTTCACACATAGGAAAATCAAGCAAAACATATTAGTATGTTGATAATTGATTATTATTAATAATATTTTAATCTCATTTTTATATAGAATTTTTAGTTTTAGGAAGTGATATATGCATACAATCAAATATTTGGAAAAAGAGTTTTAAAAACATTTTCTCAAAAAGTCCATCTGTACAATAAGCAAGAATATTTAGCTAATATCTTTGGAATATTTCCATGATGAAACAGAGAGCAGTTGACAGACTGATAATACTAAAAGAAAAGGTTATAAAGCAGGAAGTGGATAAAATAAATTGAATAAAATAAGTAAAGTGGATAAAAAGCAAATGATAACAGAATAGATACCTTCAGCCATAAAAGTTTTAACTTTGGGCGTGCTAATCACTAAAGGAGGCAATAATAATCTGCATCTCTAACAAGCCATGCCATAAATATCAGCTGATAAGCCTCAAATCACGTTTTAACTTTAAGAGCTGAATTTTTTGCTGAAATACTCAGTCTCCTAATGTTATGTATCTTTTAAGAATCAGCTATGCACATGTGCCATAGAAGCTATTAAAAGATTTGTGGCAAAAGCATTCCTGTTTTTGAGATAAGAAACAAGCTTTCAAGGGAAGCTGATTTCCTTTAGTGTTCTTCAATTTAACCCATTTTTAAAAAGTTTGATCAGTTTTTATAGTTGAATAGCATAATCGTGATTTTATAAGTGCTACTTATAATGTAAACCAAATGTTAGAAAATGTATTTTTTTCTTTTGTCATAGGAAGTTATTTAATGATGTGTATACTAACCAAATGTTTTGAATGGACACGTGTACTACATGATTTCATTGCTTTATTGGGCTGTGAGATATTACTTTGGGATTTTATGTCATAAATCATACTAACAAACATTTTTAATCTAATTTTTCAAATTGTTCACTATTGGAAATAATTTTTCTACTGTGCCATGAAAACAAAAGGTTTGAAACCAAAACCTAGCCCTGGCTAGGACATAGCAAAACAATTTGGTATGTGTGGAACTGTATTAAGTATTTATAAAAGTGGAATCAAGATTTACCCAGGAATACAAACAGAATTTCAGTACTTCATATAAGTTCATGAACACTATATTGTTGATGTTGATGTTTACTTTTGAGATCTACCATAGAAACTCAAAATGTCCTCTACTAGGTCTCTGTTGTAACAGACTTAATTGGATAATTGTACTAATAGTATAGATGAGGGGGATGTGACTGATGACATTAATTCAGGTAATGATAAGGGTGGTAACGATGATAATGATAAGAATGATGATGAGACAACATGGCATAAATAATTATAGCAGATCTTATTGTGGTGATTAAGATTTGGACATTGAGGGGATGTCCATCCCCTCAGAAATGACTGAACAATCTGTAGTATATCAATGTAATGGGGTACTATTGTGCAATAGGAAATGATGAGCAGCCAGATTTCAGAAAAACCTGGAAAAACTTACAAGAACTGAGGCAAAGTGAAGTGAGTAAAACCAGGATAACATTGTATACAGTAACAGCAATATTGTCTGATGATAAACTATATGACTTATATTCATACTCAGTTGTGTATAGAAATCTATCTTACTAAATGAGGAGATAGGAAAGGAATGGGATATGAGATATGGGGAGGGAAGATTTCCAGATGGAAAGAAGATTGGAGGAAGCAGTAGTCATAAGCAAGATGAACTTATTAGGAGGGACAAGAAGAAAAAAAGACTTTTGAGAAAGGACTAGATAAAAAGAAACATGATAAAGAGACAAAAATGAGATGGAGAGATATTCAAAGTGAGCAAGTATTACTGTAAATGAGAATGGGATAAACTAACCCATAGAATGGAAGCAGTGTGGAATGGATAGGAAACCAGAGTCCAACATGTTCTATGTATAAGAGAAACAACTAGAACAGAAAGACACACACAAAATTGAAATAAAGGGCTAGAATGGAGTCTGATACACATTAACCGACATGAAGAGAAATAGAATCTGGAATTCAAATCTTTAAAAAAATGGATGTTAAAACTGCTTTCACATTGTTTTTATTTTTGAGGGGAATAAAATATTATGAAATATAATTTTTATTGTGATTTAAAAAATAAGGGCTATTACTCAATTGATAAAATGGTTAAATTATAGTAACAGGCATTTTTCTGATGAAAAAATCAAAACTAGCTATCATCATGAAAAATGTTCTAAATCACTATTTATCAGAGAAAGTCAAATTAAAATAATTCTGTTGTATCACATCATACCTATCAGAAATGACAAATGATAAAGGGATTAAGAGAAAACAGATATATTAATGAAGTGTTGGTGTTGAACTGATCCAACAGTTCTAGAGAGTAATCTGGAACTGTGCACGCATTTTGATCCAGAAATACCAATGTTAGGTCTATGCTCCAAAGATACCAAAAGAAATTTTAAAGTAACTATATGGACAAAAAGTATTTATAACAGTTCTTTTTGTTGTAGTAAAAAAATTGGAAATTGAGGTCATGCTCATCAAATGGGCAATTTATGAATGAATTTTGGCATATTATTGGAATGAAGTATTATTTTGTCATAAAAAATGTTGGGGAAAGGGTAGTTTCAGGGAAAGAAAAATAACATATGGCAAGATCATTGCTCATAAAAACAGCAATAATGTAATGATGCCCAATTGTGAAAGACTTGACTAATCTGATCAATAGAGTGATCTAAGATAATTCTAAAGGAGTTATGATGAAAAATGAGAGAAAACTAATGAACTCTGAGTGTAAACTGAAGGATAATTTTTCTATTTTATTTTTCTCTTTTGAGATATGTCTAATATGGAAATTTTGTGCACAATTTCACATGACAGACTGATATTATGTTGTTTGCCTTCTTATTAGGTGAGGTAGGTATGCGAGGTAAGGAAAGAATCCACAACATAATTTAAAAAGAAAAGAATGTTAACAATTAATTGAAGAACTCTTAGGAGAAACAAAGAAAATAAACATGACAAAACTATTGATTTAGAGGATCTTTTCATGTAACTATTGATAGCTTTGATTTCTTCTTGAAAACCTATTTGTTTCTTTAGAACATTTATCAATCTGGGAATGGATTTGTTTTTATAAATTTGACTCAGTTTCATATATAGTTGAGAAACTAAACCTTTATAAGAGAAACCTTTCCAAAATTTTTCCCAGTTTCCTAATTTTTTTTCTATTTTGGCTGCATCATTTTTGTTTCAGCAAAAGTTTTTAATTACATGTAATGAAAATGATTTGTTTTTATTTCCCATAACCTTCTCTCTCTTGTTTAGAAGAAAAAAAAAACCTCTTCTCTTATCCATAAATCTGAGGGCTACATTTTTCCATACTTCCTTCATTTACTCATAATATCACCCTTTCTGTCTAAACCATTTATCCTTTTTGACCTTATCTTGACATACAGTGTGAGATGGTAGTCTATGCCTAGTTTTTTCCAAACTGCTTTTCAGTTTCCCCAGAACTTTTTGTCAAAGAGTGAATTCTTACCCTAAAAGTTTGGATCTTTGAGTTTATCCAACACTACAGTATTATGATTGTTGATTTCTTTCTATGTACTGTGGACCTAATCTATTCCACTGATCCATTACTCTGTTTCTTAGCTAGCACCAGATTGTTTTGAAGATTACCACTTTGTAATGTGGTTTGATATCTGAAACAGCTAGACCATCTTCCTTGATATATATTTTTTGGTTGTTGATCACCTTGAAATTCTTGATTTTTTGTTCTTCCAGATAGATTTTTTAATTTTTTTAAAGATCTATAAAATCTTTGATAGTTTGATCACCATAGCACTGAATAAATTAATTTAGGTAGAATTGTAATTTTCATTATATTAGTCCTGCCATGAAATGTGAAACTAGTATTTCTTCATTTGTTTAGATCTGTTTTCATTTGTGTGAAAAGTGTTTTGCAATCATTTTCATATAATCTCTGAGTTTGTTTTGTTAGATAGTCTCTCTAGTATTTTATATTGTCTGAAGTTATTTTGAATAGAATATCTCTATCTCTTCCCAAGGCAATATTCACAGCACTGACAGTGACTATGAACATGCCTGCATAGTTCTGAAGTGCAAAGTGTAACAGACTCTCCATATAGAAGGTAGAAGAAAAACATTTATTTAGACACCATAAAGTCAAATCCCAACACCAGAAAACCCAATCCATTATAGTAACTAAGAAATCAATACACATAAGCAATGTAGGGAACAAATCCAAGCCTTCCCTTTCCACCCCATGTCCGGGACTTCCCACCTCTGCCAGGATCTTCCAACAAGCAAATACTCAGAAGATGAGCTGTGCCAACCTGTGTCCTCTCTCCTCTGCCCCTAACCACTCTCACCAAATTCCCCCCAGTTCTACTTCACCCCCTCCTGTTCCACCTATTCAGCAAGCTCCTCCTACCACATGTGACTTAGGTATCCATGTAATTTAAGCATGATACATGGACCTATTAATGAATGGGAAAGATTTGCTCACTTAAATTACCGTTACACATGGGCTGGAAATTTGCTTCAGTCTGTCATTCTGTGGCTTTTGCTGCTCTAGAATTTGTTTAGAGTCACTTTTTACAGGTTTTTTTGAGGGGTTTGGTTGGGGGAAAGCTCTAACAGGTCCCTGCTTCTACATCAACATCTTGGCTCCACCCCCAATTTATTTTTCTAAGATGGGGTTATTTAACTATTCTATTCCCCTTCCTATTAAACTGGGAATTCTTTTTTTTGTTATAAATGTCCATCCATTTAACTTAGATCATCAGTTTTGTATAATTGGGCAATATGTATTGGGAAATATATAATTGGGAATATAGTTAGACAAAATGACTTTTTATATTACTATATAAATATTACAATTTCATCTTCATTGTTGTTGCAGTCACCTTTTTCATTTTTGATACTAGTAATTTTTTTTCAATCTGTGCTGATGTTACAAGGCTTTGGGGTTTATTTCTTTCACATATGACTTTTGTCAGAGTTTTGAGATTAAATGTAAGAAATGCTAAATCACATAACTCTTGGAGAGCATACTCAGGTCATACCTGACAGAAAAGTAGATCCTTTAAGTTGCATATCATCATTTAGATATATGCCATTGAACTGATGTAAGGCATTAAAAACAAGAGCAAGCAGATGACTGTATAGCAAGAAGTACATCAAAGAAGGAGGAAAAAAGACAAAAAAGAAGGAAAATGAATGCAGGCAGAGTTGAGAACAGAAGGGAAAAGGAAAGACTGCAAAAATAAAAGTCGCTTACAAAAGTGAGAATACAGCAATCTGATAGGGCTAAATCTGCAGACAAAGATGATTAAAACATAATATGTCCTGTAACTATTAGAAGCTTATTGGAAGTGAGATCAATTTTACTGGGATATGTAGCCGGATATGGGCTTTTTGCTCTATAGCATCATCTACAGCTTGAGAGAAGGGAAACTTCTTAGACATAATTTTGTTGCCTTTATCTGGCTTGAAAGGGAAGAAGAGAAAGATAGTTCTGTATGTGCTTTTCTGTTTAAGAGTCTTAGTTTTGTTGGAATCTGACTGGACAAGCAGAATCCCCTGGTATTGGAGAAGGTATCTAAAGAAAGGCATTACGGTCTATCTACAGATTGAGAAGGAAAAAACTCTCAGGAGCCCCAAAGCTGATGTGAGGAGTTTAACTTAAGAAATTACTTGTCACTGTGCCAATATGAGCAGAGAACCTGCTTTGCCCAGCAGGAGAACTTCACAAATGTGAAGAACATAGAAACGTATGCCCATGACTCCTCCGGTGTCAAGTAGGAAAAAACTTCTGGGGAAATTGCAGATATCAAATTTAAAAGTCAGAAAAAAGGTAAACAACATTAGCAGAAAGCATCAAAGAAAAACAATGATTGTAGAGAAGTTTGTTGGTAACAGGGAAGACCAAAACACAAATTCAGGAGAGGACAACAATATACCCCATATCTGAAACCTCAAAGAGGAATATGAACTGTTCTCAAGCCCAAGAAACCTTCTTACAAGAGTTCAAGATGAATTTCAAAAGTCAAATAAGAGAGGTAGAAGAAAAATTGAATAATTCCTTTAAAAATACAATTGACAAAATGGAAAAAAAGTACATAAAGAAGGTGTCAATCTTCTTCTGTAGAGGAAATTCTCCACTGGACACTCTTCATATCAATGAAAGGTGCAACCTAAAAATAATCTTGTGTTTATATGGTTAAGCACATGCATAAATATGCATACAAACATATATCTGCATACATAGATAAGGAATGTTTGTGTTGTCTATATATACATGTATAATGTATATAAATATACATGTATAAACATGTGTATGTATACATGTGCATGTATTTGACACATGTGAGTATATATCAGCATTTTGCATTACATAGAAATCTATCTTGCAAGCCAGGAAGGCCTGAGTTCAAGCAAAAACTCCAATGCATTGCTTCTTAAAATTTTCCCACTTGTAACCCCTTTTGGCCCAAGAAATTTTTATGCAACCCCAGGTATGTAGATATATAAAATAGGTACACAAATCAAACATTTGCTGATAATAAATCATAAAGAAATTTATTTTGAAACAATTATTTGGTTGACATTTTACCTTTTATTAAAGACAAAACAAATCTGTATACTAATGAGATGGATATGTTTATTATTTTTACATAAAGAATTGAGATTTGGTGGAATATTTGGTGCTGCAGAATGTAGAGCATCTTCAATGCTTTTCAGAGTTGTTTGATAGTTTGATTTTATGACATACAACAGTCTCATATCTGAGCTGAGGTGTTTTTCCAGTGTTTGTTGGCCTTGCATGGCATGATGGCATGCACAATGCCAAGCACATGTTGTATGTTCAGAACCAAGGCTGTTCCACACAGCATGAGCAAATGCCGCCAGAATTGCCTCAGATTCATGATGTGTTTGACTTTGAATTGATTTTTGATCATTGCATGTTCAGAAAACTTTGAGGGTTGTCAAATTTTCCATAAACACTGAATTCAACTATGTGGTCCCATATGATATTGCAGTCCACAGTTTAAGAAGCACTATATACATGTTGTGAGACTTAAGGCAAGTCACTTAGCCTCTCACTATTCTGGTAATTTAATCACATTATAAGTTGCACATATGTCATGTTGCATTGGTAGAAGTTTTCTTTGCTGGGAACCCATATACTAATGAAAATACTGGTCCCATCTCTTTTTCTTTCTTTCTCTCTGCCTCTGTCTCTCAAGATATCTAAATATATTGATATAGTTAATACAAATATAAATATGTATGTGAGAATATCTAAATATATATATACGTATATACACATATACGTATACATATACATCCAGAATTATTTCTATCCCTCTCACATGTATGGATACCCAATCTTTATTTATACATGTATTTATGTATGCATGTGTATTTATATATATATTAATTAATTGATATATTAATTCAGATGTACACATTTATATGCATGGCTTTAGGTAAATTCATAAAGAATCCTCAGAAAAACTGAGGAAAACAATTTGCTGGTCACATAACTAAAACAATAGATATTCCATATACACCAATGATACATAAGTTACATCAAGAAAATTCAATGATGACAAACAACATATCAGCAAGTCCCCTTGTAAATTTATAGGTTGATACGGTTGAGAGTTGCAAAAGAAAATTTCATATGAGTGAGTCATAGTTTGTATGGATGGGAGTAACAATGATATTTGAGCATGGTTCCATTGTAATTGATATATAGACTACATGGAACATACTAACAGATAACATACAGAGATGGACAGATGAATATAGTATAGATATAGATAGATGTGTCTGTGTATATGATTCTAGTATTCTCTCTATATGGATATATATATATACTTACTTATATATAAATGAATGATAACAAAAAATTAAAAAGAAAATATTTATGGTGAGATTACAACTCAAACTAATTATAAGAGTTATAATAAAAACATGTTATCATCTTGGTGCTATGGAGAAAAAAAACTGTATTGGGAATGCAAAGACCTAGTTAAAGATACTGACTTTGTCATGTGCTTATCATCATTACTTTAGATCCATTTCTTATCTCTCCATCATCTTCATCCTGATATCTTTCTACTGGATCCATATGACTGGAGGATAAGAGTTCAGCTGTTGACTTTTTACAGTCCTCCTTCACTTAAATCCAATTCACTTGCAAGTGATGGCATCACCTGCCTAATGCCATGGCCCTCTTTGAGAACAAAGAACAAGCAACAGCAACATCTGTAAAACAAGAGGGTTGGTTAATATTATCTTCAATATTCCCTGAGCTCTAAGTTTTCTGTCTGGCAGAGCTGACTGAATTGAAATGCTTTTCTCTTGTTTTTGCAAACCTGGCCTGATAATTGTCTACATTTTCTGATTCATTTTAATAGGATCAACCTCACCTTCTAGAAAAGAGTCAAAATCAGATCAACTCAGAGAGGATTACAGCATAGTATAACCAAATAGGCTGACATATTTCCCTAACTTTTTCTCTCAGATGATGAAAAGAAAAATGTGGGGTAGAGGCAGTGGGGGAGAGTCCATTGATGGCTCATGTGACCATTCCATAGACAGGATTCTGCTAGGGCACAAAGGTCCACAAAAAAAGCAAATCGATATAAATTGCAGTAAATAGTAACACTTTAAAATAATTGCCTAATCAATATTAATTCCATGGGTATCTATTTAACAACATTAATCACAGTGAACTCATTTAGTATTAATGTGAATGTCACAAGTATTTCAATTGGATTTCCACTGTAATTCAACATTAATTACTTCAGCTGGACAATTATTTTAAAGTGTTACTAGTAAACATGAAAGCTAAAACAGTGAAAATAATAGATTGAAGAATGGAACAATATATTACTCCTATACATAATAAATATTTGTGGTACATTTAAACATTGAGCAAACATTTAGGAAGCTTGCAGTAGAAATTTGAACTGATTAGAGAGAATCTGAGCCTTCAGGAGTCTAATGAATTTGCAATTCCCGTTACAGGAATGTTCTTTCCAATGCTGCAGATCCCTTCTCACCGTGGCTGCTCATCCTGTGCTGATCTCATTCCATTTCTTCCACATATTTGCCACAGATTGTAACCATCTCAAACTATAAGGAGATAAGGTCATAGAATTAGAGTTGCAAATAACTTCAAGCACCAGTTAATCTTTATTTTACAGATAAGGAAACTGAGGTCAAGAGAGGGAATGTTATCTTACTAATGCTATCCTATCAGAAAGGAAAGACATGAGGTACAAGGATCTCCCCTTTTGTGCTCAGCTTCAGAGGTTGCAACAAGTAGTAATGGGTGAACATTACCCATTTTTCTTTCATAAAAAGAAAAATAAACCAAAAAAGAAATTTTTAAACATTAGAGTTTCACTAAATGAAATGTACTCTCTTGTAAGACAGTTCATTTCTTTCCTACCAGATATATTCAAACAAAGGCTTAATGACCACTTGCCTAGTATGTTACAGTGAGGATTCTTTAAATTGTGGGTCTGAATTGATAGCCATTGAAAGACTTCCAACTTTGAGTCCGTACTATTCTTTGATTTTGAATATTTGAAAAACAACTTGCCTTTTTTCAAGTTTTTCCCCTCAGTACCTGCATTTGAAAAATGTTCTTAAAGCAGCTAACTTAGTTAATTAGACTTTAAACAAACTTTTCTTCATTTTTTTTATTATGAACTCTACAAACATCAAAGGACATGCACATTTCAATAAGCAAAGTAGAACAGAAAAAGGGGATTGCATATGAAACTATGAACTAAAATGTGTGGGTTTTGAAAGAGTATGAAAGTTAGAGTAGAAAAAAGAAATAGAAAAAAATTTAAAAAATAGAATAGAAATAGAAAATAAAAAAAAGCTCTGCAAATCTGTACCAAATTCTGAACTTTGTACTCTTCTGTGTATTTTTTGTATCATTGATATTCCTTTCTATTTTTTTGTACAACTCTCACTATCCAGCAGCTTTTCTTTCCAACTTCCCCTGCCCAGAAGTCCTCCTTTACCATAAATAAATATAGACAAGTGAAAAAAGAAATCCACGTATTTTCTACATGTGAAAATGTCTCATTCTGTACCTCTTGTCAAGAAACATTGAAGGGAAAGAAATGATTGTTCATTGAAATAAGAAATTAAAAGAAGGCATTTTGGAACTCTATCTGAAAAGTCACTAAGCTGAATATCTTCTGACCCAGCAAAACATACTACTACAAAGTACTACAAAGTATATATTCCAAAGATCTCAGAGATGAAGGGAAAAGATCCAGATCCATGTATATTCAATTCTGTGGGGTAAGAAATTGTCTCAGAGTATTTTTTTTATCCATTCTAAGATCATATAATAATGTCTTCTTGGAGTCATTAAAATTTTGATTGAGGTAAAACATAAAGACTCGTAAAGTTGTTATAGAAAATGTGACTATCCTACCCCTACCATCCAGCCCATTCAGCTTCAGGAGGTGGATTTCTATAGTCAATAATTTATTTAGACCTGTTGGTCTAATGATTCTTCTGGTAGATGCCAACCCCAACAACCTTGGAGAAAGAAAAGTCTCATGTATAATAAAAAATTCACAGTAGTACCTTTTCTGTTTATAAGGAACTGTAAGAAAAATGGAGGCTCAGTTGAAGGATGGCTTAACAGATTGTATGTGAATGTAGGATAGAGATATGAAATTGACCTTTAATTTCACTAGTACAGGGAACCAGGTATGGAAACTCCCTCTATCAATCTAGGTTAGTTTACTTATAATATAAGATAATTGTGAAGTAAAGTGACGTGTGATGGGTCCTATAGCCACTACATAACAGAGCTAGATTTGAACTAAGCTGTTTCTGGCTTTGGGACCAGCTTATATGAATACAAAGGAATGTTGTTGTACTTCAAGAAATAAGAGAGATGAGAAATTCAGAGAAACATGAGAAGATTTCCATAAATGTAAAGAAAAGTAAACCGCAGCAGGATGGTGGTGTATATAATGTGACTGCAAAGATTTAAATGAAAATAACATCGACAATAACCACCACCTTAATACTAAAAGCAGGTGGACCATAATTAAATGCCATAGCTAATTGTGGTGCCAGAAAACTTAGGAAGAAATTCACTTTTGATTACATATTGAAATGTGATGTACTCTATCAGATTCCATTGCAGTGTCTGCTGGTTGTTCAAGTTTAAAAACAACATAACATCAAAAATTTATTTTAATTAAGATTCTATAGAGGAATAGGGGAGCATAGATTAAGGTAAAATTGCTGTTTTAAAATAGTATAAAATGCTTTCATAGATTTTAAGAAATATTTATTTACGCAAATTTTTATAAGACCCATTAGCCTACCAAAAACATCCAAAAAATAAAGGGCAAGTACTTTTGTGAAGCTAAAAGTAAAAGTCATTCATATACAAACAAGTTCATATATTTAAGTGGGGTCTGAGATTTATGTCATTTTCCCATTGTTCATTTTCCAGGTCTCTAATTTCCTCCACAATCAAATGTTTGGTGTTTGAGGGCCCTGATGCTGTAAGGACAAGTCATGTCCTAGGAGATATGAAAAGTTTCTCACCTATTTAGATTGGAAAGTGACTCTTGAAGTTATCTAGTTTGACCCACTCAATTTATTACACCTTCTGGAGCTGAATGGTAGTGGTAGGATTGTCACATTTTCTGGAACAACAAAGTTGAGTGACTTGTCAATGTCTACACAGGGAGTAACAATACTGGACTCTCCACCTCTCTGCACAAAGAAGAAAACTGAAGTGTCAATAGTACTATAAGAGACATGGTCCTTTTAAGACTAATATAAGCAATGGTTGCACTCATCAAACAAGCAGTCAGTTGTGTTTCCCAGCACAGAGGACAGAGAGACAGCCCCAGCTATAATCAGGAAGATCTGGGTTCAGGTCGACCTCCAACAAATACTGTCTATGAGATTCAGCATACATCATTTAACACTCCAAACTGTAAGGCACAAAACAATTTCTGACTTTCATTCGTAGAGGACATTTTCTCAGTAGAAATTCTCTGTACCAATGATATTACAGGTCCAGATCAAACTTTCTCTGAGAATATCTTTGAACAGCCCACCACTTTTATGCAACTTCTATGTGATCACATATTCAAAATGGTACAGATCGATAGCAACTATGCTTTCAGAAAAAGTTTGGTAGCAGTGATACTCCTCCATCGCACAGTTATCTCCTTAATTGGGACATGATAGACACTTAATAAATGTATGCTGAATCATTGAATGAGTTGGGACATTTGTGATATTGTCATGAATTGGATTTGTTACCCCTTCCCCCATCTCAGACATGATTTCTAGCCCTTGTTAACCTCTGTGTGCCTCAGTTATCTCAACTCTAAAATGGGAATAATTATGACATCTACCTCACAAAGTTGTTATGATGATCAAATGGTATTATATTTGTAAAACAATTAGATTAATATATTGTACATAGTAGGTGCTTAACAAAGTAGTAGGTGCCTCCCCTTCTTTCCTTCCTTCTTCTCTTCCTCTTTCTTTTCTTTTACCATATTCCTGATTTATTGAACAGTGACAGGGACATAGAGGGTGCTTTTTATACATATATACATGCATATATGGGTGCATTAGCTGAGTATGTTTGTTGTATATGTGTATGTGTGTGTGGGTTTATCTTTAGTCATATGACCATTTGTAGCATAATAGGATTTACATCTAGAATAAATGCTTTTCATGTTATTTATAACATTTGCAATATATTACAAATTATTATAACTACACATTATAAAGCATCTATAATATTATATTTTATAGTATTTAATTTAATTGCATTGAAGATAATTTAAAGGATTTTAGTGGTCCTCTAGTATAATAAGACCATTTTGCAGATGGGGAGAATGAGGTGTAGGAATTAAAATGTGTTGCCTGATGTGACACCAAATATAAATTGCAGAGGTTAGGATTTAAAGTCTGACTATATGATTCCGAATACTGTGTTTTTCCATTATGAATCACTACCTCTCATCCACCCAGGTGCTGAGGACACTGACTTCCAGAATCCTGGTCCTATGATCTTAATTCTCCATCTATCATTTTGATGCTGTAATCACCAATATGTATTCAGTGGCCCCACTAACTGCTCCTGAGACAAAGATACTTCCCAGGGTGAGCTCTCCCATCTCAGTTCATTCCAGGCATCCATCCATTCATTTCTGGAAAGAGTTGTTGGCACAGCTTGTGCACTCTGTCATACAAGTGACAAGTTTACCACTTGACAAATAGCTTCTGACAGACTTCCTTAGGAGAGTTTCATTTATTTAAAATAATATATGTTACAGATTTTTTTTTTAATCTCAGTACTTTTCAGCTGTACCTCCACCTGCTGAATGAACAATCTCTTCCTTATAGCAATAGCAAAAGGTAAACAAAACCATTGACCCACTATGACCCAACAGTATGTGTAACATTAAGCATCCATAATCTTCCACCTCTCTACCAAAGGATGGTATATTCCCTCATCTGTTTTTCTGGGCCAAAACTTGTCAGTATAATGAATCAGCCATTACTTTTACTTAGTATTATTTGATGTATGTCATTATATTCATTACATATCATTCTTCTGGTTTTCATTACTTCACTGCATACCAGCTCATAAAAGTCTTCTGATGTTCCCTTAATGTATTTTATAATGCTGATATTCAAAAACATGTTTCGAAAAAAATTAAAAATATTTTTCATTGCACAAAAACCTATAGTCTCTCCCTCCCACAATCACCTATTGTGAAAATAAAACAAATGAAGACCCTTGTAACAAATATAAAGTCAACCAACAAAAAGTTCTCCATTTGAATGAGTGTATACATATATATTTGCGTATGTGTCTACATCTATCTATCTATCTATCTATCTATCTATCTATCTATCTATACATATATAATCTATATCTATTTATTAGATAGAGAGAAGAAGAAGAAGACTCAGTCTACTATCCCTCTGCCAGGAAATAGATATCATGTTTTCATGTTTATTCATTTCATTCATCAGAGTTCCTAAGTCCTTCAAAGTTGTATGTTTTTAAAATGTTGTTGTATTCTAGTTCAGCATCAGTTGAGGTAAGTCTTTTCAAATATCAATGAAAACTGTTAAGTTCCCAAAGATCCCATGCCTGCATGAGAGCTTTCTTCCAGGCACGAATGAACGAGGCGGGAGCAAGGATGGTATGCACTCCATTTATTCTCAGCTAGTTCAGAGTATATATAGGCTTTCTACTTCCATACTACTTCCATTCAAGCAAGAACTTTGTAAATACTGTGTGCTGAGCTTACATGTTTGGCTGTTGTTATTCTTGCTCAAGATAATTGTGAAGGTTGGTAATTGCGTAGGGGTGGTCCATCATGTAAATCATGCAAGGACATGGCATCTCAAAGAGATTTCTCCTGAGGGCATCATGACCCTGATAATCCAAGAGTTCCAGACCCCTTACAGAAAACATCCTCCTATCATTGCTTATAGAAAAATGTGATTCTACTGGATGTCTATACCATAACTTGTTCAGGGATTACTCAGTTGATGGGAAGTCCCTTAGTTTTCAGAAGGATTTTTACCACTACAAATAAGAGCCAATATAAATAACCTTATGCATATGGGTTCTTTTCTCCTCTTTTCTTGAACTCTTGGTGAAACAGAACTAATAGAAATACCATGGGTTCCAAAAGTATGTTCAGTTTAGTGACTTTTTAGGAACAACAATAAGTTGCTTTCCATAATGGATGGATCAGATCTTCCAACCTCCTAGGTTTCCCAACAATGAATTAAAGTGACCATTTTCCTAGTCACTTCAATATTTATAGCTAGTATTTTTGGCTGATTTTTCCAGTTTGATGGTTGTTATGCATACCCTCAGAATTACTATGATTTAGATTTCATCTTTCAAAAAATTATTTTTTTCCCATCTTCTAAGTTGTAAAATTCATATAATATGAAACTCATGATTAATTTTACATTTTTAAAGTATCTTCTACCTAAAGTATTCTTTCTTCCCTCATTTTATTAAGGATTCCTAGAAGACCACAATTTTTGTTAATATGCTACATGGTAGCACATCACAGCTACACAGAATTATAGGCAGGTACAGACTGATGTTCTAGTGTTATTTTAAAACCCACAATTAGCAAACCTAATATATTCATCGAATTATATCTCATATTAAAGGTGACCTGGTATAATTTTATAATTTGCACTACATTGAATTTTGCATTATTGAAACTCACATTTGTAGTGACTGAGATGCACATGAAAATATTCAGCTTTCACAGCTCTTTTAGAAGCAATTCCCAAGCATCTTCTACATATAGATGTTATTTTAGTAATCTGATGGGGTTTACATATGCACCATAGCTTGTAGGTATATATATAGCTGTGTGTGTGTATAAAATTCAGTACTCATAATGAGAAAGTAGGAGAAAAGAGGCAAAAATAATGATTGAAACTTAAAAAAATGGAGGGGAATTTCCAGTTGGAGGAATCAGGGAAACTTTGCTTTAAGGAGGAAGGAGCAGTTGGGCTGGAATTTGAAGGACATGCAAAAAGTTGAAAGTGGGAGTTGCGAGTCATAAAGTATTCCAATGTAAGGAAATAATGTGATCAGAGAAACAGAGGTGAGGAATCCTAGGGTATATTGAGTAATATGGAATAGCCCAGGTGTTGGACTGCAGCTCGTGTTTTGACTTGTTTAGTTTTTGCCTAAACCAGTGATTTCTTTGGGAAGTCAGATATAGAAGTTGCCTGTACAAATTCAGACTGGCAATTCTCTAGCTCATGTAGCGTTGGAGACTTGTTAGGAGCACTGCCTGGCATAACATTTAAAGAATATTTCAATGCAGCCCTAACGGGCCCTGAAGCCAACTTTTCTTCTATTCTATCATGGATAATGCCTTAGACTTCATATATGGGGTAGAAAAGCTGAATGCCAGTGCCCTGCATCTATACTTAATAATAGATATTGGTGATAGAGACATATGGCCAGTGGCAAAGACTCCTTCTTGGAATTGGTTGTGGGAAAATGACATTATGGATTTAGTGAAATCCTATGAATGATTGCAATGTTGGATAGTTCTTCAGTGTTCTGGAGAACAAAATAGAGAAGTTGGCATTACTATGGCAGTGTGGCCTTTCTAAGAAAGAATGATTGTGATTCAGCAAGAGCGAGAATCTGGGATCTGGGGCACTCAAAGGTTGGTGAAGGGAGAGAGGCTGGGATAAGCATGGAGCACTGGGTTTGGTTTCAAGAATCATCTTTCTGAGTTCAAATCTAGTATCAGACTCTGGGAAAGTCACTTAACTTTGTTTACCTCACTTTCCTCATCTGTAAAGTGAACTGGAGAAGAAAATGGCAAGCCACTCCAGTATCTTTGCCAAGAATATCCCAAAATGGGGTCATAAAGAGTCAGACATGAAGGAAATGAAACAACAGCAAATACTAGCACTTTCTATGTGCCAGGTTGTATGCTAAGAGCTTTTACAAATATAATTTCATTTAAACCTCATAATAACCCTGTAAGGTAGGTATTATTATTATTCCTGTTTCACAGTTAGGGAAACTGAAGACAGCAGAGGTTAAATGACTTGCCATAGTCACACAAGTAGTAAGTGTCTGAGGCTGACTTTGAAGTCAGACCTTCCTGACTCTAGGCCTAGAAAACTAGAGCACCAGTTGTATTGTAGGTTCTATTTGTAGGGGTTAAGGAAAGATGGAGGCAAGTACCCCTACTTTTACATATGGCCAGCCATAAGTTCACATGACACTTTTCTAAGACTTCTTCAGAATTTTAAATAGAAAAAACAAGTAGGACAGAAATGTCCCCACTGGGAAAACTATAAATTCTACTGATTGGTGACTTCCCCTTCTCAGTCATGGTTTCAGTCAGGTATTAGCCATAGTTCACTTAATTCCCTGCTTTCTAGACATGTATCTCTTGATAAGCTGATTTACATCTTATTCAATATCTCCGGCTCCATCTTACTCTTTAGTTTTGGAGCCACAATTCAATCAACTTTGCCATTATTGCTAGAAGGGGTATATCCCTTTACTGTACTCTCGCTGCTAGCTATATTCATTGCACAACTAATTGGTACCATAGTTGATAGAGTGCCAGGCCTGGAGTCAAGGTAGATTCCTCTTTCTCAGTTCAAATCTCAGACACTTACTGATTATGTGACCTAGACCTTGCCTGTTTGCCTTAATCTCCTCATCTGTAAAAGGAGTTGGAGAAGGAAAGAGTAGCTTGTTCCAGTATCTTTGCCAAGAAAACCCTAACTGGAATCATGAAGAGTCAAACACAATGGAAACACATGAACTATAGGCCAACTACAGGTCACTGTATCACAACTCTGAAGATAACCTTCAAACCATTAATGGGTCTTCTTTGAGCCTCACCATTCACTGTTTGTAAATGATGCAATTGTAGTATCATCGCTACCATACTTCCTCATTTTTTCCACAAGAATGATATGAGAAACTTTATTAAATGAGGAAGAACTAGAATTAATCTGAGACAATGTAATCAACTCAATGTGCAAAATTAATAACGTCTAGAAGAACTCAGGAATCAGGAATCACTCTTGCAGAGGAATGTGCTACTTGATACCTATAATGAAAATATATAATGATTGTAAATACTATCCATACAAAAATCAATATCAGAGAGTCAACAAACATAGATTATATGCTTAATGTATACCAGGCATTGTGCTAAGCACTGGGAATAGAAACACAAACGAAAACAATTCTTGCCCTTAAGGAGCTTAAATTCTGCTGGAAATGGCAATGCCCAAAAGCAAAAAAAAGTAAAGGGAGAAGGGATCTAGCACAATGGCAAGATAGAGATGTTGGGACTTGCACAGACTATTGGGAATTGAAGATACAACTATCTCACGGGTGTACACTTGAATGAAGGTTCTAGAAGGAATCTTTCACCTTCCAACCCAGGGGAGAGACCTCAATGTCAGAAGGCACTTCCAAGGTGTGAGATGCTCAGGATGAAGAAGTTAGATGTTAATTACATATGTTTACCCAATTAAAAAATTGTGCACATAAGGAAAACAGTTACATAGCTATTAATTGACCTTAAAAGGGTGTTTGGAGGGCTTGTTTTCAATTGTTTACTTATTTCTATTATAATGTAAGTCCCTTGTGAGTAGGAATATTTTCTTTTATCACTGTGGAGATCACTGTATCTCCAGTGATTCACACAAAGCCTGGTACATAGCAGATACTTAATAAAGGGTTGATGATCTAGAGGTTGATTTATTGGTTAATTATAGGTTTCAGGGAAAAATAGGACAACGCTGTAGTCATGAGTTGGCACACTGAAAAAAGTGAATTCAGAAGAGGACAAGAGAAAATTCCTAAGATACCCATTATCTAACTGTCAGTTTTTCTTAGGGTTAGTTGTCCTGGTTTACATAAATAAGCAAAAAATAGAATTCAAAACAAAGCACTGGGAATTTCATAGGATCATTGATATAGACCTGGAAGGAACCTCAGAGGCCATCTACTTGTTGGGTCATAGTGTCATAGATTAAGAATTTGAAGGGTCATCAAACTCTCATCTATTCCATCTTTCCCCAATCATTTTACAGATGAAAAAAAGCTGAGATATAGGAATGTTTAATGATTTGCCAAACATCATAAAGTAGTAAGAGACAGAAGCAGGACACTGAGATATAAATGGCAGTTTCCCTTTTACCTGGAAGCTGCCAAATAGTCCTGAACAAGTAATATTCATTAGAATAAAATATTAATTCAATATCAGAAATGAAGACCTATGCCAAATATATCTTTCCAGTTATTCTTAGTTCTTCAAACTGTTATAAAGTATTGGTCACCCTGCTGAGGTTGTACTTTCATATAACTTAGCTCAATATTATGCAGTATGTTCCATATTCCATTGAAATCACCCCTAGTAAATTATCATTATACCGAAGGTGCTAGATGAATATTCTTTATCAATATTATAAACAAAATGCAGTCTTCATATATTAATTATAAAGATAGGCAACATATAACTCATGTAGCTCTCTCTCTCTCTCTCAAACATTTTTTTCTGCATGAACCTATATCATCTCCTTTGAAGGATCTTCATCCGGGGAACATGCTTACTAATTGTGAATGTCCTTCTTCTCCTTCTTTCTATACCCTCTCATTGTCTCATGAAAGACAGCCTACTATAGAGGATTGAGAGCTGGCCTTGAAGCTGGAACGATGTGGGCCCAGTTTCTCCCTCTGACACGTATTGAGCTTAGTTAGCCTGAGAAAGTTATTTATCTTCATGGAGTATTCTAGGCAACTCTAAAAGACTATACATTCAGAAAAGATGCCAACATTGGTATGGTGATATTCTTTAGCAGTGGCTCCCTATAACCATGAAATCTCAGGTACAGTATCTATTTCACTCATACTTGATCATTAATCAGCTATCATTTGTTCAACTGGCATTTTTATGTGAATGGCTCTCATATCTGTATAGCCATCTCTAGTCTTTCTCCTGAGCACCAGTCCTTAATCATCAATTTCCTTTCGGGCATTCCAAAGTAAAGGTTGCATAAATGTTGTCATATCAACATGTATAAATCAAGACTCATTTTCTTACCCTTCACAAAAACAAAACAAAATACCCTCTTCCTAACTTCTGTATTACTGTCAAGGGCACAATCAAGTTTTTTTTGTTACACAGACAATAAACTTAGTATCCCCCTTAACTCTTCAATCTAACACACTCCATATATTTTGTCAATTACGAAACCAAGCTACATGTATTTCCACATCATCACTTGTACATGTTCACTTTCCTTTCCATACACACCCCACTATCTCAGTCTCTCAAGCCCTCTTCCTATAGACTATTTCTTTAACCCGTTAGTTGACCTCCTTGCCCCAGGTCTATGACCGCTATGATCCAAAATCATGACAAATAGATGACAAAGGGAGGAGCAAACAGCTGCAAAAATGTAGGTCTGACTATATCACCCTACAGGGAATGAAATTCAGTGGCTCCTTATTATCTCTAAGATCAAAAATACAGCCATCTGTTTGGCTTCACCTCCTCTCTCTGAGCCTTTGTTCTGACCGCCCCCCATTTCTGGAATATTCTGCCTGTTCATCTCAGCCTTTAAGAATCACTGGCCCTCTTTTATTTCAAGGACCACCCTCTGCAAAACACCTTTCTTGGTTCCCCTAGCTTCCAGGGTCCTCCTGTACTGTCAGCTGGTACTTATTTCTTATGTATCTTGTATCTACATGCATGCATTTATGCATGCATTTATACACAAATGTATGTATTGCAAACACTGTGTCTCCCACTAGAATATAAGTTCATTTGTTATTTCTTATACTTTTTTCTTCATTTCTTAGCACTTAAGCACAGTGCCTGGTATATGGTCAGCACTATGATGACTATTGCAGCATTTTTTTCCAATTAAGGATTCTTGAAAAAAATATTAACTTGTTCTTTTTTAATTTTTTAAGTATAAAAAGTATTTACAAATTGTTTTTGCTTTTTGGAAAATGAGATCTCATATGCATGTACATGTATATGTTTGTGTGTATGTATATATGTACATGTATATAACACCATGTATATATACATATATAACTTCAGATAGAAAATTTATATAAGTATATAATTTCAAATAGAAAATAATGTTACATGTATATAACTTGAAATAGAAAATAAGTAAACTTCCTAATATGGCGCCCATACTATGGAGATGACAAATTGAACCATCAACCCGTATGCAACGGGAGACTTTTACAAATAATATGATATTCAAGACTGGTAAAATGTTGGGGAAAAGTGGATTCTTTTTTGTTTGTGGATTCAATTTACTCTTCTCAGAAGAATGAAAAAACTGTTAGGAAGAAACTGCCATTGTATTTAATACAGGTTATTGTCTCAACTTTAGGCTCCATATTTCCTATGAAAAAACAAGTTTTAGATGATGAGTTTGAAGCATTTGAAATAAATTTGCTACTTGTCTCTGGTGTTTTGTGAGTCCTTTTGAGGTCTTATATTTGCTTTCTTTTCTTGCACATCAAGATTTTTTCCTTATTCCACTAACTCAAAAGAATTTCATCTTTAATCTCTAACATAATCCTAAGTATATTCCTGACACCAACATCACCTGGAAGTTTAAGAATTAAAGCTCCTTCTTTTTACCCATAGTAGGTTATTGTTAACATTTTTCTGTGCTCCCTCTCCCATCAAACAAAAAAAAAAGACTGTAAGACTTCCAGTTGAATATATCATATTGAAGAAGAGTTATCCTACTTTTTACTCTACAGTACCTGATTTTGCTTAAGATTATTAGGTCCTGGGGGCGGAGTCAAGATGGCGGAGTGAGAGCAACAACTCACCTAAGCTCTTGGACAAACTCCTTCAGGTACCTCTGAAAGGAGGATCTGACCAAATTTTGGAGGTGAAAAATCCCCTGGGAGACAGACGGTGATGGATTCAGAGCTCAGGTTGGACTGGAAGGTCCACGGGAAGGATCTGTTCCACTGGGGTGGGCCCACAGTGCACAGTGCAGTGCGGCCAGCACAGTGGAGGAGAAGAGATCTGAGAAACCTGACCGGTGGGCAGAACCAGAGGAGCGGCACCATGGAGACAAGCCAACCAAGTCAATGAGAGCTGGCAAGCACCAGATATCAGCACAGCAGCTCCTGAGACTTTCAGCCTGAAGATCAAACTTCGGTAAGTCACCTACTTGAACTTCTGGGAGCCAGGTTGGCAGAGTGATCAGTAAATGCTCTCTCCTCCCCCCTTGACGACCGTGAAAGAACCATAAAATATTTCCCCAGAAGAATCCCAGATCAGCAGAAATAGAAGAAGGAGACCAATAGTCTCATAACACCTGAGACGAGGAAAATAGCTAAGGTAGATTCTTCCTACAGTGGCAGAGGCAAACCGGAAGGACAGAGGACCCAGGGCAGAGAAAACTTGCACTAGGACCCAGGCAAGCCTCAGCACCAGGAGAGGACCCCAGGAAGGGTGGGAACATGCATTAGCATCTAGGCGTGCCTCAGCTGTCCAGGGGAATCAGAAAGACAATAGGGCAGCTGGGATTACCAGCCCCTGTGCTTGCCTTTGCCTCAGTTCAGCTGAGGAGATCTCCTGTGACCAGACCACTCTTCCCCCACACTTAACAAGTTAAAACCCAGGGCTGATTGGGGAAACAACAAACAAAAACCTGCTTTTAGCTTTTTCACACATCAGCTCAGCAAAAAGTTCTCTAGCTTCTGACTGAAAGAACCAGAAGCCACAACACTCAAATCAACATCATGAACAGGAAAAAGCAGAGGGCCGAAAGAACCATAGAATATTTCTATGGGGATAAGGACCAAAACACAAACACCAAAGAGGTCAGAGTTGAGACTGTACTTCCATCTGAAACTTCAGAAGGGACTATGAACTGCTTGCAAGCACAAGCAGCTCTCCTGGAACAGCTGAAGAAGGAAATAGAAGATAAACTGGTCAATGATATTAAAATTATTAACAAAGAATTCACTGATGAGAACATCTCTTTGAAAAGGAAAATGGAACAAATGGAAAAGGAAGTACAAAAATTAATTAGAGAAAATAACTTCCTAAAAGGACAAATGGAAAAGGAAGTACAAAAATTAACTGGAGAAAATAGCTTCTTAAAAGGAAAAATTGGGCAGATGGAAAAGGAGATGCAAAAGTTAATGGAAGAAAACAATTTGATAAAGATTAGAATTGGACAAATAGAAACTAATGACTCAATGAGACAGCAAGAATCAGTCAAACAAAATCTAAAGAATGAAAAGATAGAAGAAAATGTAAAATATCTAATTGGAAAAGCAACTGACCTGGAAAATAGATCCAGAAGAGAAAACTTAAACCAGAAATCCATGATAGAGAAAAGAGCCTGGACAATATCTTCCAGGAAATCATCAAGGAAAACTGCCCAGAAGTACTAGATTCAGAGGGCAATATAGTCATCAAAAGAATCCACCATTCCCCTCCTGAAAGGGATCCCAAACTCAAAACCCCAAGAAATATAGTTGCCAAATTCCAGAGCTATCAAATGAAGGAGAAAATATTACAAGCAACCAAAAAGAAACAATTTAAATATCAAGGAGATACAGTCAGGATTACACAGGACCTTGCAGGTTCTACATTAAAAGATCGAAAGAATTGGAACCCAATATTCCATAAGGCAAAGGAGTTGGGACTACAACCAAGGATCAACTACCCAGCAAAGTTCAGCACAACATTTCAGGCAAGGAGAAAGTCATTCAACGAAGTAAGGGATTTCCAGAGCTTCCTGACCAAAACGCCAGAACTTAATAGACAATTCGATCTTCAAATGCAGGTCTCAGGAGAATCATAAAATGGTAAACATTGGGGGGAGGAACAACTTGTTACTCAATTAGGGCAAATTGTTTACCTCCCTATAAGAGAAGATGATACCTGTTAATCTTGAGAACTGTGTGGCTATTAAGAAATATAAAAGGGATATGCATAGGGGGAACGGGAATAAAGTAAATGATATCATGATAAAAAATATGATTTAAGTATGAGAAGGGATTGTAATAGGAGGTGTTAAAAAGAGGAAGCAGAAAATGGCAAATTACATCACAAGAAGAAGTACAAAATCATAGTAGAGGGAAAGAGGAGAGGGAGATGAGCATTGTGTGAGAGGTACTCTCATCTGATTTGTTTAAAGGTAGGAACAATAAACTTATCCTAACTAGCTCTATAAGCAGTAGGAGAGGAAGGGGGAAGAAAGGGGAGGGAGGCGAAAAGGGAGAGAAGAAGCAATAAGAGTAAAGGGGAGTAAAAAGGAGCAGGGCTAAAAGAAGGAGGGGAAGGTGGCAGGAGGAGGTAGTGAAAAGTGAGGACTATTGAGGAGGGGAAGGGAGACAGAAGAGCTAAAAGCACAAATGGAGGGAAAGAAGAGGGAGAGAAATACACAGATTGTAATCATAACTGTGAATGTGAATGGAATGAATTCTCCCATAAAACGGAGATGGATAGTAGAATGGATTAAAAGCCATAATCCAACAATATGCTGCTTACAAGAAACGCATTTGAAATGAGGGGATACACATAGGATAAAAGTTAAAGGATGGAGCAGAATATATTGTGCTTCAGCTGATGTAAGAAAGGCAGGAGTAGCAATCCTAATCTCAGACAAAGCAAAAGCAGAAATAGATCTAATCAAAAGGGATAAGGATGGAAACTATATCCTGTTAAAAGGCACCATAGACAATGAAGCAATATCATTACTAAACATGTATGCTCCAAGTGGTATAGCATCCAGATTCTTAGAGGAGAGGTTGGGGGAGTTGAAGGAAGAAATTGACAGCAAAACTATACTAGTGGGGGACCTCAACCTCCCTCTTTCTGAACTTGATAAATCTAACCTCAAAATAAGCAAGAAAGAGGTTAAGGAGGTAAATAAAACTCTAGATAAGGTAGATATGATAGATCTTTGGAGAAAATTGAATGGGAATAGAAAGGAATATACCTTTTTCTCAGCAGTACATGGAACATTTACAAAAATTGACCATGTACTAGGTCATAAATATCTCACAATTCATTGCAGAAAGGCAGAGATAATCAGTGCATCCTTCTCAGATCATAATGCAATAAAAATTATATGTAATAAAAGGCCATGGAAAGATAAAGCAAAAATCAATTGGAAACGAAATAATTTAATCCTAAAGAAGGAATGGGTTAAAGAAGAAATCATAGAAACAATCAACAACTTCATTCAAGAGAATGAAAATAATGAGACAACCTACCAAATCTTATGGGATACTGCAAAAGCAGTCTTAGGGGAACTTTTATATCTTTGAACACCTACATAAATGAAATAGAGAAAGAGGAGATCAATGACTTGGGTATGCAGCTGAAAAAGCTAGAAAAAGAACAAATTGAAAATCCCCAAGAAAATACCAAATTAGAAAAACTGACAACCAAAGGAGAGATTAATAAAATTGAAATTAAGAAAACTATTGAATTAATAAATAAAACCAAGAGTTGGTTTTATGAAAAAACTAATAAAATTGATAAACCTTTGGTCAATTTGATTAAAAAAAGAAAGAAGAAAATTATATTACTAATATTAAAAATGAAAGGGGTGAACTCACCTCCAATGAGGAGGAAATTAAAACAATAATTAGAAATTACTTTGCCCAACTTTATGCCCACAAATTCCATAATCTAAATGAGATGGATGAATATTTTACAAAATACAAATCGCCCAGATTAACAGACGAGGATATTGAATACTTAAACAACCCCATCTCAGAAAAAGAAATTGAACAAGCCATCAATGAACTCCCTAGGAAAAAATCCCCAGGACCAGATGGATTCACAAGTGAATTCTATCAAACCTTTAAAGAACAGTTAATTCCAATACTATATAGACTATTTTTGAAAAATGGGGAAGGAGTCCTCCCAAATTCTTTCTATGATACAAATATGGTTTTGATACCCAAACCAGGAAGAGACAAAACAGAGAAAGAAAATTATAGACCAATTTCTCTAATGAATATAGATGCAAAAATTTTAAACAAGATTTTAGCAAAACGAATATAGCATCTTATCAAGAGAATAATACATTATGATCAGGTAGGTTTTATACCAGGAATGCAGGGCTGGTTCAATGTTAGGAAAACTATTAGCATTATTGATCATATCAACAACAGAACTGATAAAAATCACATGATTATCTCAATAGATGCAGAAAAAGCTTTTGACAAAATACAACACCCATTCCTATTAAAAACACTGGAGAACATAGGAATAAAGGGAACTTTCCATAAAATAATAAGCAGTATCTACCTAAAACCTTCAGCAAGCATTATATGCAATGGTGATAAGCTAGATGCATTTCCAATAAGGTCAGGGGTGTTGAAACAAGGATGCCCATTATCACCACTATTATTCAATATGGTACTAGAAATGTTAGCGGTAGCAATTAGACAAGATAAAGAAATTGAAGGAATAAAAATAGCCAAAGAAGAAACTAACTTATCACTCTTTGCAGATAATATGATGATATACTTAGAGAATCCCAGAGATTCAAGTAAAAAAAACTACTTGAAATAATAAACAACTTTGGCAAAGTTGCAGGTTACAAAATAAACCCACACAAATCTTCTGCATTCCTATATATTAGCAACAAAGTCCAACAGCAAGAGATAGAAAGAGAAATCCCATTTGAAGCTAGGGTAGACACTATAAAATACTTAGGAGTTTACCTGACAAAACAAACCCAGGGATTATATGAACACAATTAGAAGACACTTTTTACACAAATAAAGTCAGACTTAAGTAAGTGGAAAAACATCAGTTGTTCATGGGTAGGCCGAGCTAATATAATAAAAATGACAATTCTACCTAAATTAATCTACTTATTTAGTGCCATACCAATTAAACTATCAGATAATTATTTTCTAGAGCTGGATAAAATAATATCAAAATTCATTTGGAAAAGCAAAAGGTCCAGAATATCAAAGGGACTAATGAAAAGAAATGCTTGGGATGGTGGCCTAGTGCTACCAGACCTCAAATTGTATTATAAAGCAGCAATTATCAAAACCACTTGGTATTGGCTAAGAAACAGAAAGGTAGAAAAATGGAATAGACTTGGCAGTCAAGACACAGTAGGCAAGGAATATAGCAACCTCCTGTTTGATAAACCCAAAGATCCCAGCTTCTGGGATAAGAACTCACTGTTCAACAAAAATTGCTGGGAAAACTGTTTAACTGTGTGGCAGAAATTAGGCATAGACCCATGCGTGACACTGTACACAAGAATAGAGTCCAAATGGGTACATGATTTAAGTATAAAGATTGATACCATGAATAAACTGGAGAAGCAAGGTATAGTGTATTTGTCAGATTTCTGGAGAGGGGAAGAATTTTTTTCTAAAGAAATGATAGAAAGCATTATGAAATTTAAGATGGACAATTTTGATTACTTTAAACTGAAAAGTTTTTGCCCAGCCAAACTCAATGCAACCAAAATTCTGAAGGATGTAGTAAATTGGTAAAAAAATTTTATGGCTAAGTTTGGGGATAAAGGCCTCATTTCTAGAATATATAGAGAATTGACTCAAATATATAACCATACAAGTCATTTCCCAATTGATAAATGGTCAAAGGATATGAACAGGCAATTTTCAGGGGAAGAAATCAAAGATATCTATAATCACATGAAAAAGTGCTCTAAATCACTATTGATTAGAGAGATGTAAATCAAAACAACTCTGAGGTACCACATCACACCTAGAAGATTGGCAAACATGACAGAACAAGAAAATGATAAATGCTGGAGAGGATGTGGGAGAGTTGGAACATTAATTCATTGTTGGTGGAGCTGTGAGATCATCCAACCCTTCTGGAGAACGGTTTGGAACTATGACCAAAGGGCTACAAAAATGTGCATGCCCTTTGATCCAGCAATATCGCTACTGGGACTGTATCCCCAAGAGATTATAAAAATGGGAAAGGGTCCCATGTGTTCAAAAATATTTATAGCAACACTCTTTGTGGTAGCCAAAAACTGGAAGTCAAGGGGATGCCCATCAATTGGGGAATGGCTGAATAAAATATGGTATATGAATGTAATGGAGTACTATTGCACCATAAGAAATGATGAACAAGAAGACTTCAGGGAGGCCTGGAAGGACTTATATGATCTTATGCTGAACGAAAGGAGCAGAACCGGAGAACTTTGTGCATAGCAATGACCACAGTGTGCGAGAGTTTTTTCTGGTAGACTTGGAACTTTGTAATAACACAAGAACTTACTGAGAAAAAAAAAATCCCAATGTTGGTCTTCTAAGGCAAAATGCTCTCCACACTCAGAAAAGGAAATATGGAAGTCATTCGCAGAATGTAGCAGATCATGTTTGTGTGTGGGTTTCAGTGTATTATGTTTTGATTTGTTATATGATTTCTTCCATTTATTTTAGTTCGACTACATAGCATGACTATAATGAAAATGTGCTCGATAGGAAAGTATATGTAGAACCTATACAGAATTGTATGCTGTCATGGGGAGGGAGAGGGGTGTGGTGGAAGATGTGGGGGGGGATAAAATCTTAATTTTAAGGAAGTGATTGTAGAACATTAAAAAAATAAAATAAAATAGAAACCAGAAAAAAAAAGATTATTAGGTCCCATTTTCAATTTTTCATTAATGTAACCTCATTAATGAATGTGGTCACACTGTCATTATGTGATGCAAGGTATTTGCAACAGGATTATTTGTGGCAAGACATTTTTGGTGGCGAAGTCAATGCTATGTTAAATGGTAGAGAATGTAGAATCATAAGATCCTAGATCTATCACTGAAGGAACTTCAGAGGCTTTCTAATTAAAGCTAGCTACACAAAGTAGTAAATGGAGACCTGGATCTAAAGTCAGGAAGATCTGGGGTCAAATCTGACCTTGGGCTTATATTGGCTATGGGCAAATTAGTAAATTTCTGTTTACCTCAGTTTACTCAACTGTAAAATGGCACCTACTTCCCAAGATAGTTTTGATAAATGTAATTATATTTGTAAAAAGTGCTTAGGACAGTGTAAGTACTAAATTAAATGCTTATTCCCCCGCTCTACCCCAATTCATCCCAGCTCATGTTGCATATAGGAAAACTGAAGCCCATAGAGGTTATAAGTCACAACGTGCTCAAGTTTGCACCTAATGTTTTTCATCTGGGCTAACAGCTACAGTATGACATTGTGTAACCCAGAGATGGGAGTTGAGGCTCTGTTGGCAACAAGTGTCCCTGTTTCACAGTGTCCTGTATTCTAGTTTTCTTTGCAATGAATAAATGAAAGAGTAAATTTTTAGGGCATAGTATATGCAAAGTACATAGTTAGCATTGGGCATAGAAACAAACAAACCAAAATACTGTCTTTAAAGAAATTCACATTTTAATGGGATAATAACAAATAAAAAAGTTCCAGTGGCAAATCAGATACAAAAGCTTCCATAGTTCTTCTGGTACATCAGTAAAAAAGATGTTAATGCTTCTTTACTGTCGATGACTCAGGTGAATATCATGTTAGTTCATTACATTGAACCATTTGATAATTTCAAGTACTTTGGTGGCAAGAGTTTTCTTTTCTGGATCTTCAGTCATTTCAATGGTAGCTTTTGCTGGGCTATATCTCCCAGGCTGCATCTTAAGATGATGAGTGTGGGTACTCTGCTAAAAGCATTGTTATTCCTATGGTTGTGGGATTCAGGGTCCAAGATCTTCATCAGGATCTTCGTAGAAATGCTGTTCAATTTGAGTGTGATAGTTCAATTTGTCTGAGGCATTCTGCCTTCTGGCTCTTCTTGGGTGTTTTGTTGCTTCAGCTAGTGGGACTTTCCTGACTTGTGGAAAGCAGTTGGTTAAAGGTGGATTGGGAAAAGTGGGCTCCTTTCCACCAGTAGCTATTTTCTCAAAGTATAGTTGTGATGCCCAGAATGGAAGCAAAACCAGTGATCTAGGAGGTGCTGTCACTCTTCTCCATGGTTTACATTGTTGTTAGTGGCAATTGGTCAAAGAGTTGACTCTGTTGATGCTAGAGAAGGGAACCCCTTCTCTACAAAAATTTCTCCCCGTAATGGTGGTTTTGGTGGCTGGGATGGAAACAAGTCTGGAGTTTTAAGGTAATGCTATTCTAAAACCTTTTGGGGTTCAGTGCCCTGGGCTGTTTCCCTAAGGGAAAGTGGTGGCAAAAGTGGTAGGGATAATTTGGCTTACCTGACACATGTCTGTCCTTCATGGTGCCTTGCTACTTACAGTCACTTTTTAAAAGAACTCTCTCTCTCTCTCTCTCTCTCTCTCTCTCTCTCTCTCTCTCTCTCTCTCTCTCTCTCTCTCTCTCTCTCTCTCTCCTACTTTGCAAATCTGTACTGGTGAATAAATTATAAGAGGTTCAATTTTCAACCATGAAAATTCCAAGTCAAAGAAAGGTTGGCAAAAGTATAGAAAGAATTGTCATGTGGTTTGAATGAGAAAGTTGTGTGTGGAGGTCCATAACATAGGGAAAATAGCATGGACTTCTCAAATATTCTATATTAATGGCAGGGTTGGCAACAGGAAACACTCATTGTATTGAGTATTTGACTTTTTATTGACCTAGCAAACTAAAAAAGTGAAATGTCAAAGATTTAAAATCCCTTCAAGAGATGAAATTTGGATATTAGTTGGAAGCAATCAGTGCAGAGAATCAATTACCTTGAAAATTATAGGAGAAATGCAAAAGGCAAAATATGAATGCTTTCTAAAAGAAAAAAAAGGAAGTATTCAGCATAAGAGGCATCAAAATAATAAAAAGCAATTGTTTTCAATTTTTACATTCAGAAAATGTTTCATTCTTCATGTGTTAAGTCATTTCTGAACCAGTCCTGTATAATCAGACCTCCTCCCATTTAACCACCCAAACCCATAAGACACACACAGAATCATTACCAATTTAGAAAAAAAAATAATATGAATGAGAAGAAATGGCATGCAACTGGGGCAAATTCAAACTACTCCATTTACACAAGCTGCTAATGTCTTTTCCTAACAAGAAAAGTATACTTGGGGCGGAGTCAAGATGGCGGAGTACAAAGACTCACGTATGCTAGCTCCGAACCCACAGCCCATGGATTTAATGTAAGAAGAGCTCCCCACAAGTTCTGGATCACTGCAGGGTGTGCAGAAACACAGTGGAAGAGATTTCCATTCCAGAGAGCCCTGGAGAGCCGTCCCCAGGGTCCGTCGCGCCCCAGAAAGTGGACCCCACCCCAGCACTGCCCTGGCTGGGCGGCCCCAGAGGAACTGATCCGAGCAGGCTTCAGGGATGGAACCTCTGGTGGCCGGGAAGGTCCCTCCGCCCACAGACGCTACAGTGAGAGACACGTCTGAGCTGGCCGAGAGGGGAGCGGGGTGTCTCCGTGGCTTGGTCCCCCTCGGGAGGAAGTGGTGGAGGCAGAGGCAGCAGCAGCGGCCCCCAGGACTCCCCAAGTAGGCAGGCAGAAGCTAAAGTCTGTGCATAAACCCCCTGAGGGAGCCGAGCCTGGGAGACGGCCCTACCCCACCTGCTCCATTACTGAAGGTCTCAGCATAAAGCCCCTGAGGGAACTGAGCTTGGGAGACTGCTCCGCCCCCCACACGCTCCATTCATGAAGGTCTCTGCATAAAGCCAATGAGGGAACTTAGCCTGGCAGGCAGCCCTGCCCCCACCCCAGCACCAGAACTTAAGCTCACATTGAATAGCAGCTGCGCCTGCCGCGGAAAGCCCATTTGAATCTCAGACCCCAAGCACTAGCTGGGCGGATCTAGGCAGGGGTGAATCTCAGAATCTCAGAAGTCAAGTAGCTGGCTGCGAAAATGCCCAGAAAAGGGAAGAAAAATAAGACTATAGAGAGCTTCTTTGAGCAGGTGCAAATGTTCCCGCCTTTCAATTCTGATGACAAGGAAATATTCTTGCCATCAGGGAAAGACGTGGAGGGCGGGGCATCTGTTTCCCAGACATCCCAGGGGGATGTCGGGTGGGCTCAGGCCTTGGAAGAGCTCAAAAAGGATTTTGAAAAGCAAGCTAGACAGGTGGAGGAAAAACTGGGAAGTGAAATGAGAGAAATGCAAGAAAAGCATGAAAAACGGGTCAATACCTTGGTAAAGGAGACCCAAAAAAATGCTGAAGAAAATAACACCTTGAAAAATAGGCTCACTCAATTGGCAAAAGAGGTTCAAAAAGCCAATGAGGAGAAGAATGCTTTCAAAAGCAGAATTAGCCAAATGAAAAAAGAGGTTCAAAAGCTCACTGAAGAAAATAGTTCTCTCAAAATTAGAATGGAACAGATGGAGGCTGATGACTTTCTGAGAAACCAAGAAATCACAAAACAAAACCAAAAGAATGAAAAAATGGAAGAGAATGTGAAATATCTCATTGGAAAAACAACTGACCTGGAAAATAGATCCAGGAGAGACAACTTAAAAATTATGGGACTACCTGAAAGTCATGATCAAAAAAAAGAGCCTAGACATCATCTTCCATGAAATTATCGAGGAAAACTGCCATGACATTCTACTAGAATGTAGAACTAGAGGGCAAAATAAGTATTGAAAGAATCCATTGATCCCCGCTTGAAAGAGATCCAAAAAGAGAAACTCCTAGGAACATTGTGGCCAAATTCCAGAACTCCCAGCTCAAGGAGAAAATATTGCAAGCAGCTAGAAACAAACAGTTCCAGTATTGTGGAAATACAATCAGGATAACACAAGATCTAGCAGCTTCTACATTAAGGGATCGAAGGGTATGGAATAGGATATTCCAGAAGTCAAAGGAACTAGGACTGAAACCAAGAATCACCTACCCAGCAAAACTGAGTATAATACTTCAGGAGAAAATATGGTCTTTCAATGAAACAGAGGACTTTCAAGCATTCTTGATGAAAAGACCAGAGCTGAAAAGAAAATTTGACTTTCAAACACAAGAATGAGAAGAAGCATGAAAAAGTAAACAGCAAAGAGAAGTCATAAGGGACTTACCAAAAGTGAACTGTTTACATTCCTATATGGAAAGACAATATTTGTAACTCTTAAAACTTTTCAGTATCTGGGTAGTTGGTGGGATCACACAAACACACACACGTACACGCATGCATGCACACACACACACACATGCACACACATACAGAGACAGAGAGCACAGATTGAATTGAATAGGATGGGACCATATCTTAAAAGAAATTAAGGTAAATGGTGAGAGAGAAAGGTGGGGGGGGGAAGAGGGTGAAATGGAATGTGGTAAATTATATGTCCTTTAAGAGGCAAGCAGGAGACTTATTAGTGAGGGAAAAAGAGGAGAGCTGAGACAAAAAAAATAAGAAGTTTACCCTCATCACATTTGACTAAAGGAAGGAATAAAATGCACACTCATTTTGGTATGAAAACCTATCTTACAGTACAGGAAAGTCGGGGAGAAGGAGATAAGCAAGGGGGGGGGGGATGATTGAAGGGAGGGCAATGGGAGGAGGGAGCAATTTGAAGTCAACACTCGGGGAGGGACAGGATCAAAAGACAGAATAGAAACAATGAGGGGCAGGATAGGATGGAGGGTAATTCAGTCTTACACAACACGACTATTATGGAAGTCATTTGCAAAACTACACAGATAGGGCCTATATTGAATTGCCTGCCTTCCCAAAGGGAATGGGTGGGGAGGGAGGGATGGGGAGAATTTGGAACTCGAATTTTAGGAACAATTGTTTATTGCTACTAGGAAAGAAGACATACAGTTAATGAGGAATAGAAAGTCGTCTGGCCCTACAGGACAAAAGAGAAGATGGGGACAAGAGAAGGGAGGGATGACAGAAGAGAGGGCAGATTGGAAATAGGGAAAATTAGATTGCTCGGTGTATTGGGGTGGGGGAGGGAATAAAAGGGAAGAAAATTTGAAACCCAAAATTTTGTGAAAATGAATGTAAAAAGTTAAATAAGTAAAAAAAAAAGAAAAGTATACTAATAAGAAAAGTCTTGGCATAATTTATGGCAATTACCTAAGGAAGTTTAGCTAATATAAAAGAATCACCATAATGAGGATAGCAAAAAAAGTCTCAGTCAATGAGCACTTGATTTCCTTGCCAATGAAAGAAATACAGCAGCCAAGGACAATATTGTAGAACATTGTTTGTAAAAATTTAATTGGTAGGTTGATGGATGATTATGAGTTGTATTATCCCATTAGACAATGAGAAGCAGTGGAGAGAAGAAAAAAACAAATATGCAGAATATTTGGAGAGAAAACTTAAGCATCATCATCCTGTGAGAAATTAAGGATGAAGCTGAAGACAAAAATGGAAAAGATTTGTAAATACAATTATAAGTAATTTCTTTCGATCGATGAAAATGGAGCAACTATATTTAGACTCTAACATCATAGTCCTTGATGAACTACAAGTGGGAGTAGAAATTGTATTAAAGGAAATAAAGACAGGAAAAAGAGTTGGACTAAATCAAATATACAAAAAGAAAGAAAAAACTTTTAATAGAAGAAACATATTTTCAACTCATATGCAAGATGTGGCAGATGCTAAATGCTTGGGGACAAGGCAGGAATGAATATTATTATTAACAAATAAGTCAATCAGAATATATTAGTAATTCTCAGCCCATATATTGTTTCCCCTCTCTAGAAAAAAAGGTATGAAAATAATCTTCACATATAGCAAGGAAAACCTTGATGAAAACTTTCCTTATATTGAACTAGTCTTGCATTCCTAATATGAATCCTGCTTTATCATAGCGTGTAATCTTTGTGACATATTTTGCTGTTATCTCCTTGCCAGTATTTTATTCAGTTTTTGCACTGCTCTTCATTAAAGAAATTGGCCTTTAATGTCCCTTCCCTGTTTTTGTTCTTCCAGCTTTAACTATCAAAACCAGATTTGTATCATAAAAGGAATTTGAAGAATACCCATTTACTATTTTTTTTCCAAAGAGTTTATACTGCATTGGGATTAATTGCTCCTTAAAAGTTTGATTGAATTCATTTGAAATACTTTTGTTCCTGGGGATTTGTTTTCCTTAGGGACCTCATTGATTGCTTGTTCAATTTCTTTTTTTAAAAAAAAAGTAGGGTTTTTTTTAAAGTATTTTTTTCTATTTTTTTTATTTTGTTGATCAGGGACATTTATATTGTAAATATGCACTCATTTCACTTAGGTTATTGGTTTTACTGGAGTATAACGGTAAAATAATTCCTAATCATTTCTTAGATTTCATCTTCCCTTTTTTTTCATTTTTGAAACTAATCATGTTTATTTTCTTTTTTAATTTAATTTTTCTTTTTTAATCAATGGCTTATTTATTTTATTTTTTTTTATAAAATAAGTTCCTAGTTACATTTATTTATTTTAACTTTCAATTTTATTAATCTCTCATTTGATTTTCAGGATTTCTATTTTGGTGTTTAATTGAGGATTTTTTATTTATTCTTTTCATACTTTTTTTTAGTTACATGCCCAATTCACTTAACATCAATTTCCTTCTTCTACTGATGTACCTCTTTAGATATATTAATTTTCCCCTAAGTACTATTTTGGCTGCATCCCACTAATTTTGGATTGTTGTCTCGTTGTTGTCATTATCTTTGATGAAATTATTGATTGTCTCTGTGATTTGTTTTTTGACACAGTCATTTTCTGATATTTGTTTATTTCGTTTCCAATTAATTTTTTTTTCAAGGTAACAAACATTTATTAGGAGCCTCGCTATATCATTGTATAAAAACTTCAAGATACAAAAAAAGGACACAAAAAGAAATGATGACATTGCTACAATATATATAGTTTAGCTTGCTTTTTATAGGCCATGAGGAGAGTTATTCCCTAATCAGAAGTTCCTTGTGTTTCATCTCCTAATTTAAGGACTCTCCTTTTATAGACCCTAATCTCCCCCCTCCCCATTTATAGGCTTGTTTAGTTTAAGAAGTCAAACAGAGAGAACTTTGGGTAAACTGGTACAAATCCCCAATTCTGGGTTATCGGCTGGTGAACTGAGTAGGATTTAGCAGTTCATCAGATATAGATCCTAATAGGTCCACAATACCCTACCCTGAATCTCAACAATGGCCTGATGTAACATCTCGTAGACACTTCTCAATCCTTACATTTTTCATAAGGGTCAAAACATGGTAGGCAGTCCATTCCAGACTACTCAGATCTTTTCCGTATTTATCTTACTTTTTTTTAATTAAATGTTCCTTTTTGTAATATCTGAATTCCCACTGTACCCATGTTTCCCAGTACCCTGACAAAGTCCATGGACCTAGGTAATTAAGAAATGATTCTTACTCCAGGGCTGTGTTTGTTTGTGAATGGAGGCCTGAATCCAATGATTCCTTAATTGTAGTTAACTCCTATGGAGGAACTCGCTCCTCTTTGCAAAGGAACATTCTCTGAAACTTGTGGTTTTAGAGAGTTGCCTGGAGAAAATGAGAGGACAGTAATTCTCCTATCACTGTTCCACCATGGAGCATTTTTTTATCTGTTATTACTGATGTCCCAGTTTACTTCTTTTATTTTTTAATTTTTTATGTTGGCCATTTTAAATAAATTTTATTCTTTGAGACAAGAATTGCATTTCCACTTGTTTACAGTACTGATAAACTGTAATGTGGTTCACTTCTCTCCCTGTGCACACATGCAAGTGTTCATGCTGCCCAGATTTACATGGCAGCTTAAATGTTACTTTTAAACCACCACTGCCTTGGCTACAAATCTGAGTCCTCCAGTGGTTGGAAATGCTGTTTCTTCTAGTGCATCCAATGGCGGGTCAAGGTGAAGCATCTCCACGTGAGGCTGCCATCTCCTGGGAACCCACCAGGCATGCCTTTTGACATACTCCTTGTACTTGATAACAGATTGGTAATAATGGGCTTGCAGATCTCCTCCAGTTCTTTCTGATGATGCTCAACTTCTTCCTTTTTAGCAGTCTGATTCTTGCCCAGTTGGTTTATTATTCCATGATATTTGATAAGAATCTTCTGTTGGTCTTCATCAACAATTTTGCCTTAGAGTTTCTTATCCTCTATGGCAGCCTTCATATTGAAAGTGAAAGACTGAATAGAATTCTTGGAAGGCAACTTGTTTTACTGTCTCTTATCTTCAGCTTTGTATTTCTCATCCTCCTGAAACATGCACTCAATGTTTTCTTTACTCAGATGATGTTTGTCATAGATGATGACGATCTTACTCTCCTTATCTGTGCTGTTACCCACAGCAGAAACATTGAGGATGCTATTTGTATCAAGGTCCAATATCACTTCAGTCTGAGGAATGGAGTGAGGGGATTCCTATGAGTTCAACCTTGCCCAGAAGGTTGCTGTCCTCTGTGATTGCTCTCTCACCTTCATAAACCTGAATGAGCACAACACGCTGATTTTATGAATAGGTGGTAACAGTCTGCATCCCTTGATGGGGATGGTGGTATTGCATTTAATCAAAGCTGTCATAAATCCACCAGGAGTTTTGACACCAAGGGAAAGAAGAATTATGTCCAACAAGAGCAAGTCCTATACATTTCAGATTTATCTCCAGACAAGATGGTGGCTTGGACAGCTGCTTCAGAGGCAAAAGTCTCATCAGAATTGATAATTCTCTTAATAATAATAAAGACAAGATATGGGATAAGAATTCATTATTTGGTATAAAATTTTAGGAAAACTGGAAAGTAGTGTGGCAGATACTGGGCATGGACTAATCTCTCACACCATTTACCAAGATAAGATCAAAATGAATATATACTTAGATATAAAAAGGAAGATTAGAAGAACATGGAACATATTACTTATCAAACTTATGGATAGGTTAACAATTGATGCTTAAAAGTAATGGAGAGCAAAGTCAGATGTAAAATGGATAATTTCAATTACATTAAATTAATAAAAAATATTTGTATGAATGAAACATATAATCAAGATTGGAAAGAAAGCAGAAAATTGGGGGAAATTTTTATAGATAGTTTATCAGATAAAAACCTTATATCTAAAATACAAAAAGAAATCTATCAAATCATTTAAAAGTACAAGTCATTTCCCAATTGATGAATGGTCAAAGGATTTGAACAGGCAGTTTTCCAATAAGGAAATTGTGACAATTTATGGTCATATGAAAAAATGCTCTAAATCATTATTGATTAGAGAAATGCAAATAATAACGACCTACCAGACTGGCTAAAATGATTGAGGGGAAAGTGAAAAATATTGGAAAGGATATAGAAAAACTGAGACATGATTTGTGAAATTGTGAAATGATCTAACATTTAGGAGAGCAAACTAGAATTATGCCCAAAGAGTTATTAAATTATCTATATCCTTTAACCCCCAAATACCACTACTTTGTGTATTTCCAAAGATGATTAGAGGAAAAGGGAAAGAATCTATATATTCTAGACAGTTTAGTGCAGCTGTCTTTGTGGTGGCAAAGAATTGGACATTGCAGGCATGCCCATCAAATTTGGAAATGGATGAACAAGCTGCAGTATATGATTGTGCTGGAATACTACTGTGCTAAAAGAAATGACGAGCTCAATGGTTTTACAAAAAAAAAAAATTGATACAAAATAATGAAGAGTGAAACGAGCAAAGCTAAGAGAATATTGTATACAATAGCAGCTATATCGTTTTATGAATGACTTTGAGTAAATAAATAATTTTGACTATTATGAATGCCCAAATTAATTACAAAAGTCACATAAAGGAAAATTCTACTTGCATCCAGGGAAAGAACTGACAAATAGAAGTATGTGTAAAATAATTTTACATATATATATATATATATATACATAATATATATAATATACATTTATACATATATACACATAAATGTATAGAAGGAAGAAAAAAGAAATTTACATAAAAATTCTATTGTATATTTGAAAGGAATAGCAAGTTGTGCATAGTAGATTTGCAGTTATCTTTTTTATTGTAATATATTATGGAAATGCTTGTTTTATTCCACAAATTAAAATTAAAAAAAATTTAAATGATATTCCTATTGGGCTCCTTGTCATTGAAGAAGACCTATGGAAGCTTCTGAATTTGGGAGATCTGAATAAAACCACCCACCAAGAGGATGCCATGAACCTGTGAGCTTGGCATCTTTCACGCGGTTCATTGTGCCACAGAAGATGTCAGCACTGCAGCTCTTCAAAACAGGCACAGGTGATAGAAGTATAGAAGTCAATATCTTCATAGAGGGAATCAATCTCAATACTGACTTGGGTACTGGAAGAAAAGGTGTGCTTTGAAAATTCAAAAGGGGTTCATAGATGGTAGACAGTCCTCTTTGCTCTCCCTGGTGTCCTTCTTGTTCATTCACTTGAACTCAGCAATGAAATGACTGATCATGTGATTTTCAAAGTCCTCCCTACCCAACTGGTGGACTCAGCTGTGGACTTGACTTCAAATATGCTATCTTCAGGAGTAAGAATGGAGAAATTGAAAGCACCACCTCCCAGGTCAAAATCTACAAATTTCTCTTGGAATCAACTTTTTATTTAAGTCATAAGTCATAGCAGCAGTAATTGGCTCATTGGCTCATTAATGATCCTGAGCATATTGAGACCACCTCAGTGGTTCCAGAGTCTTTTGTGACCTGATATTGGGATTCATAGAAGTTGGATGGTATTGCGACAATTTTTGTGACAGTCTTCCCAAGGTAAGCTTCAGCAATTTCTTTCATTTTTGTTAAGACTATACAAAAGACTTCTTCTGGACAGAAATTTTGGTTTACCCTTTGTATTCCACTTAGACCTAAGGACTCCCTGTGTCATTCACCACCATGAAAAGCCAATGCTTCATGTCTGATTGGACAATTTCATCATCAGATCTGTGAATAGGTAAATGTTGTCATGAAAGCCTGGTGTGGGTAGGGTTCTCCACCCCTTGATTCTTTGCAGCATCACTCATTAAATAGTGTGTCAATGAAAGTGATGTAGTTTGGGATGTCCTTTTTTCCTTGATCATTATCAATGATCCCTACTTTCCCTTGTTGAATGACTAATTGCAGACTCCTTTGACATGATTGCTGAGTGATCAGAAGCTGTAGTTGACAGCTGTGGAGCAAGAATGACTGCTACTTCACTGAGTAGAGCCCAGCTTAATTTTGAAATGAATACTGACCTTACAGAACAAAAACTTAACAAATAAAGCTTCAAACATATCAAAATCTAATCCCACCACTCAACTTGGCCTATCACACCATGGTATCTATATTTCTCAAATAACCCAATATTCATATTCCTCACATTATTAAGAATTTGTCATTTAATACAGATAATAAGACTTCTAGAATTTTGAGATTCATGAATCTGGAACTTGTTGCCCCTGGGGATCAGCAACCTCTTTCAGGGGAGGGGCAGTTAGATGTACCTTCCAGACAGTCAGATCTCCCAGGAAAGTATCCCGACTTCCCTGGAGGACAATCAGAGCCAGAGAGCAGAACAGCAGAGCGGTAACCACACCTCTCCCTAGATCACACACAAGAGTTCGGAACCACTTGAAACTTCCAAATCCCCAGAACTAGTTCTGAAATAGCAGTGTGAAAAAGCTGCAAGATGCCTCTCTTTGCTCTCCTCCCCACCCCCCACACAGATATGCCAGGAGCAGAGCCAAGCTTCAACATAAAGTTCTAAATCAAGAAATGCAATGGAAAAATCAGCAAACAACAAAAGTTTCTGAGCATAAAAAGTTGTTGTGGTGACAGGGAACATCAAGAAACAAAGTCAGAAGACAACAAGGAAGTCAAAACAGCAACAAGCAAAGCCTCTTTAAAAATGTGAATTGGCCACAATCCCAGCAAGAATTTCTGGAAGAGTTAAAATTACTTCCAAAATCAAATATGACTGGTAGAAGAAAAATGGCAAGAAATAATAGCAAAGGAAGAAAATTACAAAAAGAAAATTAAAACCTTGTAAATGAAGTGAAAAAAAATGCTGAATAGAAAATGCTTTATAAACAGAATTAGGCAAAAGGAAATAGATGTATGAAACTTCCTTGAAAAAAACTTAAAAATTGGAATTACACAAGTGAGAAGTATTAATTCGAGTCATCAAGATATTATAAAACAAAGTCAAAAGATAAGAAAGATAGGAGAAAATGTGAAATACCTCATTGGTGAAACAATTGCCACAGAAAATAGATCAAGAATAGGTAATTGAAGAATTACTAGACTTCCTATAATCCATGATCAAAGAAAGAGGATCATACTTCAAGAAATTATTAAGGAAAACTGCCCTAATATCTTAGAACCAGAGGATAAAATAAAAATTGAATGAATCCATGATCACCTCTCTAAAAGAAATCCCAAAATAATAACTCCCAGGAATATTACAACCAACTTACAGAGTTCCCAGGAGGAAACACTTTAAGCATCTAGAAAGAAACAATTAAAATACCATGGAGCCAGAGTCAGGTTTACATAAGATTTTGCAGTTACCACATTGAAAGGTACAGGCTTAGAATTTGATATTCCCAAAAGGTAAAAGACCTGAGATAACAACCACCAATAACCTAATTAGGACAAAGATGTAATTGCAAACTGACATATGAAAGAGAGAGAGTACTGGATTAAGAGACAGAATTCTGCAACAGAATCTTGACCACTACTTCCTATTGATTTGATCTTAGATAGAGTATCTAACTCTAGGCCTCAGTTGCCTAATGGACAAATGAAGAGATTGGACTGGTTGTTTTCAGCACTATATAGCTATGCTTTTCAATTCACTAACAAAAGTTGTGGGTTTTTTTCTGTTCTTTAAGATAGCAAATTTCTTTTAAAAATATTTGTTGTATTTTTCAGTTATCGTTTCATCTGGGACATTCTCTCTTTGAGAAAAAAACAACATTCAAGATACATAGGAGTAAGAATTCTGAAAAGCCCATAACTCTTGTAACTCTATCATTAACTGATCCAACTCATACTTTCTAGCATAACTTTTATCATTGTGCTCATTACCCTCGTTTCCATTGCATCTACTGCATATTAAAATGTTTGGTGACTTAATTTGGAGTATTTTGTTATGTTCACTGAATTTCTCTTCCTTTGCCTCTTTCTCTTGCCTCTGCAACACATACTGATTTCGTGATTATTCGTTGCACATATATATATATATATATATATATATATATATATATATATATATACATATCTATATCTGCATCTAATACAGAGAGACAAAGAAAGAATGATATAGACAGAAGCAGACAATAAGCCTGGATGTTCAAAAATCCCATGAGATAACATCTCTTTTTCCCTTTAGGCACACAATGAAGTAAATTCTTTCAATACTTTTCTTTGCCTGTAACAGGAAAACTTGTGAAAATGCCTTGTATTTAATTGTATCTTCTATTGGTTTTATTTGCAATAAGAAACTTAATAAGATTGTGTTTCAATTCATAGAACTGTAAAGAGACCCCAGTCAGTCAAGAAGCATGTGTGTACCCCTTATTATGTTCCAGACACTGGGTTAAGCACTAGGGATACAAAGAAAAGCCAAAAAATTCAGTCCTCCTCTTGCAGCTCATATTCTAAAGAGGGGGCTAACATGAAAAGAATATGCATACAGGATATATACTATGTAAATACATACTATGGGAGGTTATTATCTTAAGAGAATATATACGTTGGAGAGAAGATGTCATTCAAGTGAAACTGGTCTTCTCCCCAAAAAAATTTACCCATTGATCTTTTAATTTTCAAATCTAATAAACTTTTCTCACTCATTATTCTTTTGGTCTTTTGACAATTTCCTTACAAGTGACTTAGTCCATGTAAGCAACAGCGGTGGTATAATCTGGATCTATCTCCTCTGAATCCACTTATAGTGGGTTTCCTCTCTATCACAATACCTCCTATATCATGTTATTGAGAGATATTATGCCACAGGAGACACCTTTTAAAAAATGAAGGGTTGTATTGTGGGTCACTATGGTCAAAAAAAATCTTATAGAACCCAACCATTTGGGGAGGAACTTCTCTCTCCTTAGGTAAGATTTTTCCTCAGGCAGCAGAAAACCCTATTACTGCATCTAAATTCAAAATAATTCCAGTTGATAGAAGTTATATGATTTTATGCTTCATAGTTATGCCCACGGTGACCTCAGGCTCACTTTCTCACCATGATGAAGCATCTGAATAGCACCTGTACATAGACAGACTAAGAAAAGGAAAGAAAATTGAATAATGCTGGACTATTTGTTGAAAACTATAAAGATGGATGGTTTGGTTCAAGAATTCAAGACTATGAAACAAGTGTTTGTCCTATGTGGACTGAGTTTGTTTGTGCAAACTTTTGTCTTCTGACTGGATACAGATCTTAAGGGGTCCCTTGGGGCTCAAATGGTCTTTTCAAATCAAACAAGATACTGTTTTTGAAAGTATTGCAACTTCAGTGTCCAGATTCATCATTGAATTCACCTGAGATGCACAGAATACAAAACAATGAACACTTTGTAGCAGCTCAGGGTTGAGGAGTTTTGCCAATGGCTCCAGGACACTTGAAATCAGCCATCAAAAGGACTATCTTGGGACTCTAGTCAATAGTATGCCTCCTGTCTTCTAAGGGTTTACTCCAAGCAAAGAAGTCTGCTTTGATGAAGAAACTTGTTTATATGCTTGCTCATTAAAACCCCGTATCTGTGACTCCGCTGCTCTGCCTGAGACAAAGCTTCGTATAGTAAAGTCAAAGAGAAACCACAGCTTCAGATAGACATCTTGGCCTTTCAAAGAATTTGAGTCTTTGGCACAGTCCCATTCTCAGTTACCTTGCAAAAACTCTAATGAGGAGACTGAGAAATATCAGTTAATATTTAATAAGCCTTCTGATCGATGGCAGTGCCTCCTGAAATGTTCATCTCTTTGACTGATGGGAAATGAACTTCATCAGGATATTTTTTTTACTACCCTATAGTTCCTTGTTAACATTTCCCTTTCCAGGGTCTGGAGAGAAACTCACACTTCCTTGCAATGAACCTATTTGAACTATACTCTGTTATTTCCCTTTCCCAAATTTATTTTCACTCAAAATTGGACATCATTTTGAGATGCAAATGTTAGCAGATCATGAAGACTAAACTAGAAAATTTCATATAAAACAAATTCATTCTATGATGACAAAATAATCAATGGATCATTTCCATATGTGAAAGTCAATATATCATTTTGGTTCATGATAGTGTGATGATTAAGACAAAGAGTGAGAGTAAGAAAGCAAAGAAAACAGAGACAGACACATGGAGAGTGTGTGTATGTATGTGCATGCGTGTGTGTGTGTGTGTGTGTGTGTCAGAGAAAGAAACAGAGAGAGAAAATCTTGTATGGCTCTATTTATGAATAGTGCTGTAAGTCAAAATGCAAGGCTAAGAGAGGAAATATAATGGAAGGTAGGTCAGTACATAATAACAACGAAATTACACTTTGGTTCAGAGAATCAGTCTCGGCGTTCAAAGGGACCTCAGAGGCCCATGTAGCCCAACTCATCCATGAACAATAATCTGCTCTATAACATCCAAACAAACATATTCATCTGGCCTTTGTTTGAAGGTCATACAGTGAAGTAACTAGCAAAGGAAGGATTTTGAACCCAGGCTCGCTAAGGTCAAATCCAATGCCTTTTCCACTGGCCCACACTGACCTCAGAGGACCTAATTAAATCTCCAGTTCTGAATAGTGATTCAATTCACTGAATAAACGTAGCTAGAAAAGGAGAAATGTGAGGAAATAAACCCATTACCTCATTCCATTTTGGTGCCATTATATTGGGATGTGGCTAACAATAAGCCCTATAGAACATGAGTTCTTGGGGGGAAAGGAACTTTTGTCTGTGTCTCCAGAACCTGGAACAATCCTGGTGCAATGCTTCTGATCAATTGATTGTTTGAATAGAATATAACTTCACTTTACTCAGTAGTAGCCAAAACCATACGCACACTCAAAGGTCATAGGATTTAAGACAGGAAAGGAACTATGATATTGACTCATCTAACCCTATTTACTTTGGGGATAAAGAAATTGAAGTCCAGGAAGTTTAATTCGTTTCCCCAATGTCACACAGTAATCGTTACCAGAGTTGAAATTTACACCTGGGTCATCTAGCTCCACACCTAATGTTCTTTCAACAATATTATTTTGTTGTGATTATACCACATTAGTGACGGGGAACCCATCATGCTTTGGTGTGACTATATCTCCATAAAATGTCCAGTATAACAAACCTGTGTGAAATGAGGCAGAAACAAAATGATCAAAGAACCATCCTAAATTCAAAAATCTCCAAAAAAGAGGGAAAAGGCTATTTCCTATATTCATGGGAATTTATAACAAACATTTCCCACATACAATAAGACAGTACTCTAATTCCAATTGGCTCATTCTTATTCTCCCTACTATCCCCATCCCAACCAACACTGAGATTATTTTTTCCTGGATTGGCTCAGTTCAATCAAAGGCAAGGTGCTTCCACAAGTACATAGAACAGTTTCTTGTACATCATATGTAATAATGAATTGTTTGTTGAATGAAATAACGTGCTTATAAGAAAGCCCAATGGTAACTTATGATTATTCTACAATTTTCAGTCCGTTTCAATAATGCTTCTGAAAGTAGAAAATAAATATGAGGGGTTTTTCATTTCCCACATGGGTGAAACTTTGAACTGCTTTGTCATGCCTATCTTGTCATCCTATAAGATCATATCAGTCTGGGTACTCACAAGCATCAGGGTCCTCTACCTGGGACTTTGACAACTATGTCTCAAAGTTTATTCCTGCTTTCCTCTGCATTCTCAACATCTTTTGGGGATAGCAGGCCACAGATATGGGAAGAAGGAATGTTTTGTACCAATTCTTCTTGCTATAATAACTTATTTAAATATACCTAAATCTTTTTTTTTGGAGGAAGGTAAGGCAATCTGGGTTAAGTGACTCGCCCAGGGTCATATAGTTGGCAAACTAACTAAACTCTTGAAGGATAATTGACATACAGGCGATAACCAGTGGGAAGCAAATGGAGCAAGTGTGGGGAGGGAAAGGGTGAGCTGATGGACAATAGGACTACAAAATCACTATTTGTTACTCAAGAATGTAAAGGTTCTCTGAAGTTGGTTGTTCCCGTGGAAAGTGTGCTGAGTTTCAGGCTAGAGATACTGTGTTCAGAAGCCTGTAACTGATGCATGCTTTGCCATATGAGCTTGAGCAAGCCCTCAACTGCTGGACTTCAGTTTATTCATGTGTAAAATCTAAAATTGAGGGTAGCATACCATTAGGCAAATCATCCCTTTGGTTCCTTCCATTTCTATCAGAGAATTAGACTAAGCAGGAACCTGATCTGGCATAGACCAACCCCCTATATCATATAAACAGGACTTCTTAAACCTTTTCCCCTCTGATCCTTTCAGCTCTTCTTAAACTGTGGGTCCCGACTCCATGTATGGTCTCAAGAAAATTAAAGAAATTAAGTTAGTTGCTGAAGTAACTCACTCTGCCCTACATGTTCTAAGTGCTTACCAAAATTGTTCCAATGTCAGTGGAGCAAGAAGCAGTTTTATAGGAAACTTTTCCTATTTGCACTCCTCCTCATTTTCCTTCTATTTTGCATTTTCAGAAGTTTACTATGCAGAAGGACAGAGAAACTAGGGTGGGTTGAAGGAGTAGGGGTTTCAGAGATTCAGGGAAGGAGGTTAGGAAAACTTAGCTGCTGCTTCACAAATTTCCAAGGAAGGATAGCTCACCAAAAAGATGAAATAGGATCTTTCATCATGGCCAGTAATTTGCAGATGAAAAACCACATTAAACTACTGACAAGCATATTAAAAAGATGATATACATATAACACACTGTATGTGGTGGCAGGTACCATATTGCCTCCATCCCTCCTTGAATGGTGTTCTGGAGGTTTAATTTGTAAGATTTATGGATTTCTCCTCTCTTAACCTTCCTATTCATTACGAATAATCTTTTGGTATATTCTCATGTTTCCTGATTACATGAGAAATTTGCTGAGGCCATGTTCTGTGCTGAATGCCAAATGCAGACTGTATTTCAACAGTGATTTTTTTTATGGACTAAGACTATTCTATTTATTTAATAATTATATTTCTTTGAAATCACATATTTGTATTAAAAACAACTTATGAGAAAAATAAAGGTACTATAGTAAGCTCACCCACATGTACTGGTGGTATAAGTAATCTAATAATGAATTGATGACAAAATAAAATGGTTCTTATTTCTAAATTAATGTCTAAACATGAGGACCAGTGAAAAATGATATTTTTCTTCTATCAGCTTATAGGATAAGAAATCTTATCCAGAAGAAAATTCAATTTAGCTAATATTTTTAACCCATTATCCTCAGAAATGTGTTATTTTCATTATTTATTAAATATATGCATTTAGTTTACCTTGGAAAAAATTGTTTCACCTCTCCAATCCTTCTTTTCCTAACCCACATAATAAAGAGCTGATCTGGTAGACCTCCAAGCTCTCTGCCAGTTCTAAAACTATAATGCTTTGATTTACTATTCTTGATAATACAACATAAGTACTGTAAAACAAGTTGGTGAGCCTTCTATGGTAAAGTACTACTGTAAGTGAAAGAAGATTCTCTTCATTAGCAAGTTTTGATTTCTTACAGCATATCTGTGCAAAATATTGCCATATTTGGGAAGTGAATTACCTCTTACTTAATAAGAATCATTCCTAGGCTGCATAAAATGTTGAGTTCAGTCAAACAATTATTTTGAAAACAACCAGTTAGTCACTGAATTATACTATCCTGTTGGCTTCATAAATTTAAGCTTTCATTTGACTTTTTAAAAATTAGTGCTCCTATGAAACTGTGAGATTAATTATATTTTATTCCTGAAATGGAATAAAAAATAATAATCCAAGAATATTGTCCTGTAAAAAACACAAGAAATATATTATCTGAATTCAGTCAATTTTGTGGCTGGATGGGGAAGAGCAGGGATGATGGACAGCTGATAAGTGGTCACTTTCAAATCATTGGATTTAATATGAATAAGAACACAGAAAATAATTGTAGTTTTTAAACATCTGCTGAAAAAAAAAAGTTAACTGATTCCCAGAATATCTCAATCAAAGCATTTCAGAGTACAGCATTTAGGCTTCCATCAGAGAAATGCCTGGAATAGAACAAGCTCGCTATGCAAGGGTTAGGGGTTAGTTCCTGAACTCATCCATCACGTCCTCCCTGTCAAAGGCTGAATTATTATGAAGACCTCATGATGGATAGAGTGCTCCACCTGGACCTTCATGACCTCTGAAGTCACTTTCATAAGCACGGACACACAAAATACATAAACAGACACAAAGGTACTCACAAATGCATGTAACAGAAAATTTAAAAATAAAATAAAAATAAAATCCTGAATTAGACACAGATAATCTAGGATTATCTGGATGTGTCCCAGAGTTTTAAATTGATGAAAAGATCATTTTTTTTTCTGATAATCTCCTATGGGAAAAGGAATGGCAATTAGTCTTCCATTTGCTCATCACTGAGACTTAAGTGCTCATTTGAAAGATTTCAAAATACTTTCTCTAGTTCTATTTTGCAACTACTTGTTGATCCCTTGGGAATCTGTACCTCTGTGTGTATGTGTGCTTGTATAGACATACATACATACATATATATGTATATATATATATATATATATAATAAGGATATATCTTTATCTATCTAAACACAGATATATCTGGCATACCTTTGTAAACCTTTCTATCATGCAGAAACATACTTACAGATATATCCTAAATATCTTTGTATTCCTATTACGAAAGCCATTTTAAATATCTGGTGCTTGTAATCATGTGGCAGATATAATCTCATCAAAAATAAAGCCTATTACTACTCCACCATGGCAGAGTGGGGGAGCACTGTTCTTAGAAGAAGAAAAATTAGATGAAATCTCCTCTCAGACACATTGTATGACCCTGTAAAAGTCATTTGTTCTTACTGAACTTTGGATTCCTAATAAAAAATGAAGGGACCAGAAAGGACTTTGAGATTCTTTCCAGTGTTATCTCTTAATCTGTGATTTTAGGTTACATCAGAATTAGTTTCCTCTTCTGTGCAATGAGAATAATGATAGTAACTACTGATTGTACCTGTGGGGAGGGAAATAAAAATTATATCAAGGAAACGAAGGTGTTCTACACTCCATCCTGATTAATGTAAATATGGAAGACCTTGACATCACTATTAAGTTAAGGAAACATCTTAAAAGTAAGAATTAATTATGAACAAATTCTAGATAATGCTATTCAATCAATCAAAAATATAAACTAGGGGCAGGATAAAGGCAGGGACTCACCTGAGCTCTCTCAAATTCCTTTCCAAATAATCTTAAAATAATGCCTCAAAATAAATTTTGGAGCAGGAGACCAAACAAAAGGACAGAGTACAAAAATTTCCCCCCACAAGACAACTAACTTAATAAGTTAACAGCAAAGGTTTGTACCACTGGGAAAAGAGTGTAGCATAGCCCAGTGCAGGTGGAGCCCAGCAAGTGATCAACAGACCTGGGAGATGACTGAATCCACAGCTATGGAATCCAGAGCTCTCAGCCCATAGATGGTAAGAGGGCTGGACAATTGATCAGAAGGACCAGGAAACCCTTTGCCAGCACTGGGTGAAAGAATCTCTTACATTGCACAAGCATGGATCCAGGTCTTAGTCCTAGGCTGAGGAAGAGTGCTGGCATACTGGAGTCAGTGACTGCAGGAGAGCAGGGATCTTATTCATAGCTCTGGGGTAGAAAAGAGAGCTTGTGGTTGCTCAAAGGACAGAGCAGTGGAAAGAATGCTGGACTAGAAATCAGGAATACTCATCTGCCTGAGTTTAAATCTGATTTCATATACTTACTAGCTGTGTGAGCCCTAAGCATGTCACTTAACCATGTTTGACTCAATTTCCTCATCTGTAAAATGAGCTGGAGAAGGAAATGGCAAACCACTCCAGTGTCTTTGCCAAGAAAACCCCAAAGGGGGTCACAAAGGGTCAGACACAACCGAAAAAGACTGCACAATAACAAATACAGCTCTTCGCCATTCTCTACTATAAAATAACTTTTCTATAAAATCCTTCTACTCTTACCATATCTATTTCCCAGAGACCAAAGATCTAAATTTAGAGAACATGACTGGGAAAGGAATAAACTCTTGAAGGGAAGGGGAAATTTTTGTCTTTGTATCACCACTGTGTAGCACAGTGCTTCATACTAGTAGATAGTTGGTATATATATATATATATATATATATATATATATATATATATATATATATATATATATATAGTAGATAGTTGATAAATGCTAGATAATTGAACTGTATGAAGAATAAAAATCTCTTTTTGGATAACTTACCAGTTTCAAAATACATTGTTTGGGCCAATACCTGCAGGACAATTCCTTCCCTGCCTATTTGGACCTAGTTCTCCAGATGGATGCAATTGTGTTATAATCCTTAATTGATCTGCTCACAATTAAAATGCTCACAAGATGCATTATAAAAAGATTTTATTTTTAGCTTTTCACTGACTAAGCACTTTTAAAAATCCTCCAAAAGGTTTGATCCAAGTTTGCCAATAAATCTGGGACCCCTTAATATATTGTGCCTGACAATGTTCTTAGACATTTTAGACATGCCACTTAGGCAATGGAAAGGAAGCATGGGGAAAAGGGAGGCTTGTGGACAACCCATAGAGGCTCAGATAGAATTCCTGCCTCTAACTCACACCAGCTTGGTGAATTTGGGCACACAATTTAACCTCAATATACTCAGCAGCACTTCTCTGTATGATGCAAAGGTGTTGCTAATACAAAGAAAAGGGGTTTCTATTCCGGAATTCTTAACCTAGCATCCCTGAATTTGATTCATCATCATCATCATCATCATTTTATTACTGTTATTATATTTTAAATATAAGTGGTTTCCTCTGTAATTCTATAGATTTTACTTTATGCATTTAAAAACATTATTCTGAGAAGTGGCACATAGGTTTCACCAGACTCTCCTAGGGGCTCATGACACGTATGAAAAGGTAAGAAGCCCTGTTCTGCTTCAAATATTATCTATACTGATGAAATCACTCCTATCTGGAAGTAAAAAAAGAAAAGTCTTGATTCAACCTGTATTTTTCCTTATGAACTAAGTGTATTGTCATGGGCTGTGAGAAAGAAGATTTAAAAATATAGTCTGGTTATGATGATGGTGATGAAGGTAATCTAAGGACCTTAAATTAGTCAGGAAGTTGAAAGCTCTATCTTAAGTAAAAGGTACTAAAAATTAATCTGATATTTTAAAAATTTAAAACATTCTAATTTACAACAGGAAGGTAGATTAGAACATTTAAACCAGGAAATAATCTCCACCGATGCGGTCACCAAAATGTGCATCTCTCAGGCTGACTATGTAACATAATTGGACTTATAACAGAATTTTTTAGAGCAATCCCATCCCCTGTCTATGAAAGGGGACCCATGGGCATAGCGTTTCAATGACGCTTTATGATGTGGGGCCTTACAAATCCAGAGGGTGAAACCAAAAAATGAAAAGACTCATTCACAGAGAAAATAACCTTGAAATATTTTTTCCACGGGGCAAAATGCATGCTTTTTGAAAGGTTTGAAATGCAAGCATGTTTTCTGGGAAAGCTGTGAATAGCCTGTGACTCACATAAGCCTTGCCTATCCCATCACACGTGAGCACACAAGGCATTCACACAAACCGAAGCCCTCCCCAGCATTCCAGCAGGACCGATCACGAAATCCGCTTGTTTTCAGCTCCCCGGTAGCCAGGCCGGCTTCAGCTGCATATCTCCAGCACCCCCTGGCCCAGCTTGACGGAACAGCAAGCGCTCGGTGTCCTGCCTGATGATTCGCTGTCCAAAGGGAGACCTGGATAATACACGTAAACCCCACAAGCTATTGTAAGTCGGCTTTACTGAAGGGGATGTTCTATTTGATTTGGGGTGATAGGTACCTCACCTAGACTTCAGCGCATATAATGTCCCCATGTTCTCTGTTGAGCATATCAGAGACATGACAGGGAGACCCTGTAGAAGTCTCCCCCATATAAACCTCTTCAATTAGGACAAACGCAATTTTCTGGCTCTGATCAGAGTCAGTCACCAGAAAAATAAGCGGGAACTCCAGTGCAATCGCACTGAGGGTTACCCGGAATACTCCCAATGAATAAGAAAAAAAAAAAAAAAAACTCGGAAATAATGCAAAGTCCAGCAAATGAATGGGACTGAGTACAAATCCAGAGGCAACCATGCCTGTGCTACGTGAGACTACGCTCACTTTGCCCCTCTTGGACCATGCGTCATGTTCAGGGACTTATCCCAGGATGGGGAGCATCTGATTCCCAAGCTTCTAGCCCACCCAAAAAATTTGTCTGATGCCTTCCCTGAGCGTACATTGCTTCATTATTAAGCTGCAATGTACATTCTCTGCATATCACCCGGGTGCTGTGAGCATAGCACCTGTCAGTAAGAATTCAGCAACATGGAGCTCGAAGGCTTTGATGGGGACCTAAATGGAATATAAATTTTCTAGTGTGGAGCATCAGTCTGTAATCTAGGTGGGGTGCACAGGTTTTCATTTAGAATGATTCACCCTAGACTTAGAGAGGGGAAGATATTTTTAAAAGTTGTGAGCCTACAAAGATCTGTCTCCATATGTGTCTTGCCACTTGGTTTTTCAGTTTTTGCCCCAAATTCCTCCAGGGGCATTTGGAAAGACCTATCTTGTTTCTTATTTGGGGCTTCCGAACACTGGATACTGTAAATCACTTGGTCAATGTGCATTAAATTTAATTTTTTTCTGACCACCACCACTGGGCAAAGACCAACAAATTGATTTGGTTCAGAAAAGATAATCTCAAGGATAGGACCGCTTAATGAACTCCAAGCTTGTCCGATGATGCTAATGCACACAGTTTTCGATCTCTTAGTCAACTCCCCACTAATTGAATTTATCATTTGAAACTCCAACTCAATGCTAATGATGCAAAAATAGGAGCGTCTCTTTCAGACTAGTTCCCTCAACAAAATGTCACGTATTGATGTTTTTTCTGCACCAAACACTTGTCTTTGTCTTTCTGTCAGGCTCGGTTGTCAGTTCTGGAGGTGCAATTATAAGAAAACTTGCATTTTGGGGGGGAACATAAACACACACACACACACACACATTATTGACCCCCTTGAAAACTGGCAACATCAAAACCTTCAAAAGGAGCTCAGGCAAACTTAATGGGATATATGCAAATGTTCCCCACTCAGGTCTGAAACTGTCATATGCCCCTTGTTATTTTAAACCTAGCATGATCTCCTCTCTGTTCTAGCCCCTTTTATTTTCTACTCAAAAGTAGCTTCATGTTTGTATGACTGAACTAGTTCAAGAGGAAGGTAAGAAAACTTTCAAGGTTTTGCTGTGAGGGATCGTTAGGGGAACCAGCTGATTACATAACCTTGTCACCAAGAAAAAAATAAAGCCGATAGTATATGGTGACACTAAAAGAGGGGTAAAGAAAGTGCAGAAAGGAGCTGATTTCTGTAGGTTTACAAAATCAAGGCAACATTGTAGAAATTAGAAGAGAGCAAAGAATAGTAACTGATTATGCTTTAATTTTTTTAAATGAAAGAGGAATCCAATTTAGCAATTCATTTTGGATCAAAAATAGCTCAGCATAATTCATAAGGTCCTTTATGGGGGGAGCACTGACACTTATTATTATGATAATTCCTTATGATAACTCTTTATTGAACGTAAGCGTTGCCACGATTAAATATCTTAACAGGCAGTGCTCATACAATGATGACTGCAGTTTCAGTACAAGACCTTACATATTTCCATCCTAAAATAAGATTATAACATTCAACATGTGACTAGGGTCTAAAGAAATCATGTATGTGCATGCATGTGTGTATATGTACACATATGCAGATATTATATATATATGTATAGTATATATGTAACCACATATACATATATGGATGTTTTTATTCAATGTCACTTTCATACTAACTAGAAATTTATCGTGCATATAAACTATGTATTCTGTACAATCCACAAGGATTAAAAATGAAGTCTATTTGGGGGGTTTTGTCCAAATTGTCCAACCTCATGCTTTTGTGGACCAGGAAAATTAGTTTTTTACAGTGTTTTTGAGTCTTGATTCTCTTCTATAAAACACTGTAAATGGACATATACTGTGATATAGTACAATGACTCTAAAGAATTTTTGGTGTCAGAGACCCCTTTGGAAATTTGATGTAGCCAACAAACCTCTTCTCAAATAGCTTTGTAAAAATTCTGTAAAATAAAATACATAGATTTTCAAAAGGAAATCAATTATATTAAAAATAGATATCAAATTATTTTTAAGAAGAAAAAAATTACAGACTCCCAAGTTAAGAAACCCAGCTAGAATTCTAAAGTAAGAATCAAGAACACGTGGGTTTGAGTATTTCTTCTGATGCTAACTTTACATCTTTGAGCAAGTCACTCAGAGATTCTGTGCCTCAGGCAACTTTCTAAGATAATCAGTTACAGACAGGTGCAGTAAGTTGGTAGAAAGAAATCCCTATTGGCAACATTATAGGAGTTTGACATATCGTTACATGACATATGCATCCTACTAATTGTAAGCCCTCACCCTGCTTTACTATTATATTATAGTGTAGTAGAAAGATTGCTGTACATATAATCAGGAGGTTTAGGTTCATAGCCTCTCTATCATTCTCAAGTGACCCTGGTTTGTTCTCTTTATTTATCTGATTTTCATTTTTCTAAACTGGAAAATAAGAATAACAATATCCACAACCACATTCATTGTGAGGAAAGTACTTTCTAAACATTTAAGTGTTATATAAGTATGAGAACCCAAAATCTTGTAGCTGAATCTACACAATGCTGAAACATTCAGATCTCTACCTGAAATCATAACTTCCTCCTCTGAACTCTTAATGATATCATCTGCATATGCTCATTTGACCTTAAAATAAGTGATGATTATGTAATATACTTTAATATTTTGATAGGAATGCTAGATATGGGTTATCCTTTCACTGATGAAAATCACAATTCCTTTGAAGTTGGCATGATTCTGTCTTTCTACAAATAGCTACCTTCTACTCAACTAATACCCTTAAGTACTTTCTTCTAGAATCTACAAGTTCTCTTAAAATTTTGGAAGAACTAATAGAGTATTCAGATTATACAATTGGCTTCTTCTCAATATATGAGAAGCCTAGTACTTTTCTGATGATACATTCGCCATCATAATTATTTTATGACACTTATTTCATGCAAATGATTGTAGTTATCGTATAAAACAAATGCATGTCCTCATCATTAATTTTTCCAATGGTTTGAGGGTTATGATTTTTATAATTTCAAGATCACAGTATTATGTGGTATATGACATTTTTATGTCTCTTTTTTCATTTATCCTTCTCAACTTTGTGTCATCTGAAATATGTAATGCATCTAAGCCCTTATCTATAATCAATATAAATACAAAATAACATAGAACAATGGGCAGACTCCAGGGGAGCTCTGCTGAAGACTCTGTCACTTGGACACTGGACCATGAACATATTTGAGGTGACTCAACTCTGATTTGAACCACCTAACCAGTTCTGAATGTAACTCATCGTATTATGACCTCATCCATATTTCTCCATCTTTACTACGAAAATAGGAAATTATTCATTATTAAAAGTAGTTAAAATAGTAAATGATACTTCATTAAAAACTTAACTAAAGTCTATGAAAATTACAGCATGTCATTCTTCCTAAGTCTTTCAGCTACTAGTTTAGCAACCTTTGCCAGGCTTCATTCACTTAAGCATTCCAGACAGTCAAGATTTTTATTGAACCATAACTAGTTCTTGTTGTCTCTTGCACAAGACATTCCATTTATCGACTCTGGGCATATTCAGTGGCTGTCTCCGATTTCTGAAATTCTCTTCCTCTTCTTCACCACCTTTTAAGACTTCCCTGGATTCCTTCAGAAAGGTCTACCTCTTACAAGAAGTCTTTTTCCAATCTCCCACCAAATCTAGTTCTGTCCCTTTGTTGATTATCTGAAGTTTATATTTATATAGTTTGTTCCTACATAGCTATTTGCCTGTCGTCTTCCCCATTAGATTGTGAGCTCCTGAGAGCAGGGACTGTCTTTTGCATCTATTTTTATTCCCAGGTCTTAGCACAGTGCCTAACCCACAATTTTATAAATGAATATTGACTTATTATAGACTGGCTGACTTCTATCACCTGGCATTACTACAATTTTGTTCATTCATTTTGGGATAACTTGCCACCCTGATGGAAATTTAAGGCTTTAGGCTTGACTACTGTCTCTTTCCTTAAAGTATTTCTCCTGTTAATTTCTGGATGTCTCAATTGTCACCTTCGTCATTCTTTGTAGATACTCTTTGTAGTAATATAACTTAAGGAATACACCTAAGCAATCTTCTCTACTAGATGCTCTTTTTTTTTTCATTTAAAATCCTTTTGATTAGATTTGAAAAGTTACTGGTAAATTCAGTAAATTCTTACTAGCTTTTATTAGGTGCACTTCACCTCTGACCAGAAAGCTTTTAGCCTTATGTCACAATCTAGAAATCTGGATCCCATGCTCACATACCATCTTCTTAGTCAGACAAGCACTTCCCATAATATTTTTTTTCAGCATCCCTTGCCTTGGAGAAGTAACAATGAGTCAAAAACAACGTGTGCCCCTATGGTTATCCGTTTCTTGCCCAAGCCTTCATAATCAATGCTCATACATTTTTGGCTCTTTCTGGAAATATTTGTGGCCACATGAATCAGCAGAAGTAGGAAGCTGTCATTCATTTTGGTAAACCTGTCAAAATCACAGTTCCTTTAATTAAGTAAATATGAGTTTCGGTGTCCTAACGATATCACCATTATCTGTAAACTGATGCCATGGAGACACAGTTTCCTGTCAACTGATGTTATAGATACAAGGCCATTATCCACCACCTGATTGGCAGAAACATTCAGAGAGTTTTAAAGTGTAAAGTAAGTTTTGGAACAAAAATAAGAGGGTAAAGCCCCTATTATATCCCTTATAGAACCATGGATTTTGAATTAGTTATAAGGGATCTAAGAGGTCCTTTCCTCAGACTATTCATCTTCCAGATGAAGTTCTGTAAGCTGAGGAGGATAATTGAATTTACCTTGCCCAAATAAATAGTATGTAGCAGAGAAACCATTCAAATCCAGATCCTCTGATTCAATGTGCATTATTCTTTCCATTGTGCTTTTCAAACCATCATATATTTGCTTGTTTATTTCCAAGCAATATAAATGTATGCACACATAATTTTAAATAAATATGGAACATGTATACAAATATGTTCATACACAGTTGTCATATGTATATAAGCATGCATATGCATAATTGCCATATATGCACATGCATGTTTTACATGTGTTCTCTATATATCCTTACATTATATATAGTCTAATGTTATGACAAAATATATTGCTTTGCATATTATATATAACACACAATAAAAGTACATAAATATATAGGAGTGTGATCGTGTCAAAACAATTTAAATATCTCAATATTATTCTAATAAAATTTGTTGGAGTGGCTTTTGTGTGTGCACTATCTGCAAAGCTATTTTCTTTTTAAATGCTGTGATTCATGGGGCTTCTGAACTTATGAAATTCAATAACTAGCCCTTTTTAAAGCACCTTAATGGAAAAGCACTCCAGCTTATAAAATCAAAACGGTCCACCCCAACTCTAAAGAACACAAAAAGAATGCATCATAATCAGCCTGACTCATCAACTGTGTGTGTAACTTTACAAAAGAAAAATGTTGTCGGTAACTTCTTGTTGCAGATAGCTTTAAATTTATGTTCCATAGTTTAAGTAAATATGAAAAGACTGTCAACATAGCTTTTACAAATCCCAAGGACTTTCATTCTATGTAATAAAATAAATGGGACCTAAGAGATGGGGCATATCAGGAAAAGACCATCTCTTTCACAAGAAGGAAAAATGAAGGAAAAGTTTGACTTTTATACATCTGACAAATAAGTTACAACAGAAAAAGAAATGAAAAGGGTTTTTAGAAGGAAGAAACAGTTGTTACTTGTTAAGGTAAATAATGTTTATTTAGCAATATCATTTCTTTTTCATTTTCTTGTTCTTTTCCCTCTGCCTGCATTATTTGCTTGATCAGAAGGTGAGAATTCTTATTCATCTACTTAGTTCCAAAGTGGTATGAGAAGTCCTAGTAATTGAGAATTGGCTTCTTTCTCTCGGTCACAACTCTTGACTGCCATGTAGCTTGCAACCAAGGGAAGGTGAAGGGTATGCTAAAGTCTATGAATCATAAATCTTTTTGCAAATGTCAATATCAAAGTATTCCTTCAGTATTCTGAGAATGCCAAGTTTTTTCTGCCTCATCCTCGGGTAAGATGCACTGATACTTTTCAGAAACTAAATTTGTATTGAAACATATTCCACAGGACAATATCTCAGTTTATCTCTTCTCTTTTATGACCATGAACTTGTTTTGGAAGTTCTGAAGGTATTATCAGAAAGAGTGAAAAAGAAACAAACACATACACATGCATTATGTGCATGTGCATATAAATACACATTCATATGCACATCCACATGTCTATGCTGATAGCTACATACACACACACATACATATATACACACACATACATATACACACACACACACACATACACATTCCGAACATGAAATATTCTCTTATCGGTGAACAAATGGAAAGAAGACTGCTATCCATGTTTCTATGCAGCACATATCAACATCCTCCTATTAAGGTTGCTGTTAAGCTCAATACAGGAGCTTCAGAGTAGATACTTTCCCTGTCAGAGAGGTGTAACAGTTTTTTCAAGGGGTGCTTCAAGACCCAGCAAAGGCAATCTTGGCTGGAGATCTTCCAAATGGGGACAAAGGAAGGCTTCCTGATCTGTATGCTCAAGTTGCATGTTGCTTTCTGAGCTTGAGAGGGAGAATTATACTTTTGATAATAATTTTTTTTGGTATAGTTATTTCAGTCATGTTTGACTCCTTGTCACCCCATTTGATGTTTTCTTGGCAAAGATACTGGAGTAATTTGCCATTTTCTTCCCCAGGTCATTTTACAGATGAGGAAACTGAGGCAAACAGGGTTAAGTAACTTGTCCAGGGTCACACAGCTTAGGTCAAATTTGAACTCTGGAAAGGGGTCTTCCTGACTTCAGGCCTTGCACTCTATACACAGCACCACCTAGGTGCCTCTGGTCATAACTTTTTAAAAAATAGGAAACTGCCATCTTTATACCTTCATTATGCTGGATTACTGTGTCATAAAAAAATCCAACATAATGAATATAGAAAGATGGTAGTTTCCCATTTTTTTCTTCATCTGGCTATATACCTTCTTTACTTTAAAAACCAAGCAGACGTGCAAATGCTTCTGTTTCTGTCATATCCCCTTTTATTTTTGACAATGCGACTAATCCACCATTTAAATGTAAAACAGCAAGTGTGTTTTATTAATTTCTAATTTGTCTGCAGCAAAAAGATTAGCAGTAAAAAAATAAATTCAGGTTTTCGGTAAGATGATGGGGTACAGGGCACAGTACAAAGTGTCAATGAGAAATAAGAACTTTTTAATTCTTGGTTCAAATACAATGTCTTTTAAAAAAATAACAACCTATAAAAGGAAAATCTCTACCAAGGGTAAGACAGTCAAGGAATCAATCAATAACTCAACATGAAATCATTCAGTGCTTACTGTGCCAGGCACTGCGTTAGATACAAGGAACACAGAGAAAAATAAATGAAGCGGTCCCTCACCATAAGTGGCTTATATTCCATGGCAAAGACAAGAAGGCAGAACACAGAATAAATATAAAATTAATGCACACAAGTAAACACAAAACAGTAAAATGCAAGGCATTTGGGGAAGAAGACACAATCAGCAGGGGGAATCCGGGAACGTTTTATGATCAATTCTATATCGTTACATAAACATTTTGTATTTCATCTTTCAGAGTTTCCAAGAATAGAGCATTTGCACATATAAGGATGGAGGTCAATACGTTAAGTAAGTCATTTACCTCATTGCATTTGGCCTTGATATGTTTATCAGGTGAAAACACATCTCAATTGAACTAATCCATTACAGTAGTTAACCTGTTGCAGATGAGGCTTAGTATTCTCAGTTCAGTCCATTAAAGACATTTCAGATAAGTTTGAGAAGAATTCTAATAATATTAGTTGAATGACTCAGTAGTTCCCTCTGGGGCTTGTATAAAACCAAAAAGCTAGTTTGGAAGCAGGGATTCGACAGCCTGGCAGCTCAGTGTTGTACCTCTTCCACCTAAAGCCCTGAGAATTACTTGGGGAGGAGAATAGGTGGTTAATACCTCTTGAAGTTTTTACAAGAACCAAAAGAGAAATAATAGTTATAAAGCACTTAGCAAAAAGTCTAGCAAATAGTGGGTCAGCTAGGTGGTACAGTGGCTAGAGCACCAGACCTGAAGTCAGAAAGATTTATCTTCATGAGCTCAAATCTGGCCTCACACCTTTACTAGTTGTGTGATCCTGGGCAAGTCATTTAGCTGTGTTTGCCTCAGTTTCTCATCTGTGAAATAAACTGGAGAAGGATATGGCAAAACCATTCCAGTATCTCTGCCAAGAAAACCCCAGATGGGGTCATGAAGAGTCAGACATGATTGAAAATGGCTAAAAAAACTCCAGCAACTAGCATCTAGGAGTCTTTAATAAATGCTTATTTCCTTCATCTCTCTCTCTCTCTCCTCAGAGGATAACATAGAGAACTTCTCAGACTTGTGCTTTTTCACAATGAAGAGAAATAGCTTTGGGAAGCCAGAGTAAAAACACTACATCTTACTTAAGGGCAGGGGCATCTTGAGGACTTTATCAAAATGAACCAGTTGCTATGAGTTACCCCTTTTCTATATACACTATTTAAGTTTGAACTCAATTTCTGTATATACTCAACACTGACTTGTAGAAGACTGTGTCCCAAACTTTTGGGGAGATGATCTTTACTAACAGTTCATATTACAACCTCTTAACAAATATCCCTTTCTCACATTTAATTATCTTGCTAAATAATATCAACTTATAATCATGGGGTGAAAAGCACACCAATGGAGACATTTGGTTTATAGTATTAGAAAGATAACCTATACCCCTTCAGAGTTCCATAGAACCCTAAGAGAAGACGTAGTAGCCACGCTTTAGGCACAGAACCTGTCAGTACAGATGAATGTTGGAAAAACAGCTCCAGAGCCTATATTATACACATATGTGTACACACACATACACCATGCATGAGCACATACAAAGAATGATAGATTTTGAACTAGAAGGGGATTTAGAAGCCACCTGGCATAATCACCTTATTTACAGATGAGGCTACTGAAGTTCAGAGAAGTTAAACCTTCTTTGTGATCACAAAGCGGGCATCAGAGAAGTGATTGCAACCCAGGTTTTATTGATTTGAAGCCTAGAACTCTTTCAACTGCACCATGGTGATATCACAGCGTAACAATAATCCCTTAGTATTTCAGAGAAATATTGTAAGTTACAGAAGAGAGGCCATAAGGGAGTTACTGTTCTAGAAGGTTCATAAACCAATGAAATCACAGGTCTAGAGAATTCAGTTCTTCAATTAACAAGTATTTATTAAATATCTTCTATCTTCCAGGTCCTATGCTGAGTGCTGGGTATACAAAAAACAAAGAGCAAAAAGAACAAAACAAGGGACTTGCTTTTAAGGACAGTTGTCAAATCTAATGCCCTTTTTCAATGCCCTTGTGCCTTCACCTTTCTGCAGCCAGTAACGCTGATGATCACCCACTTCTCCCGGTTACTGTCTTCTCTATCAATGTTATGGCATTGCTTTCTCCTGCTTCTCTTCCTACCTGTTTGATTACTCTTCTGTCTCAGCAAAGGACTGGATCTTCATTCAGGTTACAAACCACTAAGCATGGCTATCTCCCAAGCCTCTCTTCTTGACCTTTTCTCCTTTTCCCTCTATACTATTTTACTGAGGGATCACCAAAGCTCCATCAGTTTAATGATCCTCTCTATGCATCTGATTCTCCAATCTATTTTTCCAACTCTAACCTCTCTTTTTACCTCCAATATTGCATCACCTATTACCTATTGAAAATTTCATTCTGTCTATATGAAAGAGATCAAACAACCTACATAAAACAGAATTGATTATCTCTCCCCTCCCTTAACCCTCTCCTCTTGTAAGCATCCTTATTATTATAAAGGTCTAGACCTTTCTCCCAATTATCCAGGCTCATAATCTTGGTATCTTTGATTCCTCACTCCCACTCACCCTCCAAAACCATTTTCTTTTCAAGGCTTACTGCTTTTACCTTCATAGTATCTCTACACTTATAGAGTTGCCACATTGGCATATTCATCACCTCCTGTCTGGAATGTTGCAATAGCTTATTGGTTGGTTACCCCTCCTCAAGTCTCTTCCCATTCCAGTCTACCCTTCATGCAATTGCCAATTTTCTTCTAAAAGCACAGGATTGATCATGTTACCTCCTACCCTACCATTCACTCCCTGCTACAATCAGCAAACCCTAGTGGCTCCCTAATATTTCCAGGATCAAATAGAAAACACTATTTGGCTGTTAAAGTCTTTCATAACCTGGCCCTTTCCCACCTTTTTATTCATATTTTAATTTACTTCCCCCACCACCTTTATGCTATGTTACCCTGACTTTCTTTAGGTTCCTGGTACAGGGGATGCTTTTATTCAGCTCCATGGCTTTGTACTGGCTGGTCTCTATGACTGGGATATTTTACACCTTTACATTGGCCTCTTGGCTTCTTTCAAGACTCAATACAAATCACACATTCTACAGGAGTGCTCTCCTGGATGCCAAGGCAACCTCTCTCCTGCAACCTGCCCTGCTGGGGTTTTGCCTCTAGGGTTATGCCAATTCTCACTGTATATATCTTATATATAGATAGATGTTTGCATGGACTATCAGCTTCTTGAGAGTGAAGATAGCATTTCTGCCTTTATCCTTGCCCTTAGCACAGAGCCTGACATATAGTATGGGCTTGACTAGCCTTCTAAAGGGGAACCGTACAGTGTACAAGGAAGGTACAAAGTACTAGGAGTGTCAGGAATAGGGAAAGTCTTCCTTCAGAAAGTGAGATTTAAGCTGTCTCAAAGGGACCTAGCAGAGCTAGAAGTCAGAGGGGAGGAGGTCCTGCATTCCAGGCATAGGGAACAGCCAGTGCATAGTCATAGGGTCTGGAGATGTTGTGTTCTGTGTGAGAAACTTCAAGAAACTTACTCTCTTTCTCCTTCTCCTTTCCTCCCCTATCCTCTTCTGTCCTCTCCTTTGCTCCCCTCCTTTCTCCTTCTCCTCCTTCTGGTCTTCTTCTCCCTTCTTCTCTCTTTCTTCCTCTTCTTCCTCTTCTTCTTTTCATTCTTCTTCTTCCTTCTCAGAAACGATGTTATCTTTCATTATTGTTGCATTGTGAGGTTTTTTTTTCTTTTCAAGTATATGTGTGTATATATGTATTTATGTGTGTATGTATGTATGTGTGTATATATGATATTCATAATACCATATTTTCTCTGCAGCTTGGGTGTGGGGAGAGAAACATTTGAGAAAAGTAAATAAATGACATACAAAAACAGTGTGAGATAATTTGGGGAAACACTTACAACTAGGAGGAGGAAGAAGCAAGAATTTTCTACACCACCTTGAAAGAATCTTGCAATTCCAAGACATGAAAGGGAGGGAGAGCATGCCAGGGAAGGGGTTCAGCCTATACAAAGACACAGTGAGACAGGAGATGGAACATTGATGGGGAACACAGAGTAGGGTAGTTTAAACAGAATGGAGAATATGTTCAGGAGGGGAGAAGTGATAATGTGAGATGAATCTGGAAAGATAAGCTAGAACCAACTTAAAAAGGTACTAAATGTTGCCTTCATTCAGATTTGTAACTTCAGCAAAAAGTCCAACATAACAAATTATTGTTATCTATTCAATGACTGTTCATTGAAATGAAAAAAAAAAAAAGCCATGGCAATATTAACCACTCATCAAACAACTTTTAGCATTGTAGAATGGCCAGTGTTAGGATATTTTTTCTAACTAAGGGTTCTGAGTGTTTATTGTTGTACTCTTTTTTTTTTTGTTTGGAAAAAACCTATTAAATAGCAGAAATGTTGATCCAGTGGATGATGTCCACGAGAGTAGTCCACTAAAGACTACTAGAATAAAAACAGAACTTTTATTGAAACAGCATATGTCTGGGAAATCCCCAGAGAAAAATAGAGTATGGAAGAGAGGGTGGTGAACAGAGAAAGGATCCTAGCCTACACTACCTTTGCCCCAGGGAGAAAAAGGTCTAGGAAGGATTCAGCTCTGCTCCTATCCATCAGGGAACAGCATATAGGAAGAATCAAGTACCGGTTCACCAACTCTCCTTACTACAGTGACGTTCATACCCACCAGTGTTCAAACCTGACAATTTTTGATAGTTTGGCTTTCACCTCCTACTCTAAAGTAGGTCACTATTACTGCCTGATCCAGAATGATTTGGAAAGCTCTGAAGACCAAAAACTTCTGATTAAATCATTAAGCAGAGAGGAAAGATAATGTCCAGCTGCCTAATAGGATAAAGAACACTGCACAAAACTTTAAACACTTGCATTATTTTCAATTAATGTGCCCCATTCAACAAATATTTATTAATTAAGAGTCAGAGAATATGAGTTCACATTCTGATTCTTCCACTTCCTACTCTACTGTAAACTTCCTGCCCAAGAGATATTGAACATTAACTAATTGACTTAGAGACCAACTGATTCATGTGTTTCTGAATCCATCGATTTTTATTGGTTTCTCTGTTGCATCTGTGATTTGATCAATGTAAGTTCTTGCTCTAACTGTGCAAATCAAGTAAATAAACAGTTTTAGTGCCTAGCATGTGCCAGGCACTAGGCTAAATACTGATGAAGACACAGCATTTGCAAAGACTCATCAATTTCTTTCCATAAATATTCTGGAGTGGATTCACCAGCTGTGCTGGAGGCCTTTCTGCTTGACATCACTTGGATACCAATGGTACAAATAGGCCATTCATTTGATATTCCTCACTATTGTCACATTACTGCCCAACTTTCATAGTACATAGATTTTGTGTATTGTCACTATTATGAATTGCTATTAACCGCAAACCTATATTTTAACTTATCTTAAAGAATTTGATATTTTGGGTAGTGATCTAGATTTGTCTGTTTCTGCAAATATGACATTTTTCCCACAGGCTCCCTGCTTGGAGTTGTGGATTCATTATTTAATGTGCTGTGCAAATGACTTTGATGCATATGGTAACCTGACACATTTCCCCATGACAGAGATAGTGAAACTGATAGTCAAATATACCTTTTTTTAATCACAAAACTTTCTGACATGAAGCTAACCTTTCCAAATCCTGATCTCATGCTTAAGAATGCTGCTTCCCTGAATTCAATTCAAACTCATTTCTCCCAACAGTTATTTTCATTGGCTATGTCAAATTCCATAAAATTTGCTAACCATTCAAGGTCATTGTCTGAGGTCATGCTGATCTGAGACAATATTGCTCTTTGTTCAGATCTGTTAAATTCTTGTTTTTCAACAAGTTAAAATATTTATGACCCAGAAACATAATTGTGGCCTCCTGTGGTTTCTAGTTTTTCTGATGTTCTCCTACTCTACAGAAAATGTAATCAAACACCCCTTCCCTCACCCCATTCTGGATAAAGTGTGCATTTGCCTGGATTCTCTCAAACCTTATTTAATTTCATTGGTATAAAATTGGTTCATATGTCTGAGACTCACACTGGAGCAGACCTTAAGTATTTCACAGCATATTAAAAATTAATTATTTTAAGTTTAAAAAAAAAGCAGAGCCACAGCAAAACTTAGATTTGTTGCTCCCAGGACAGTCTGTTTCAGCTGCACTAGCAGTTTGCATGAACATTTTCTAAGAACCCAGAGCAACCAAAAGAAGAAAAAAAGTTTCTCAGCAAGTGGAAGGGGCATGTTTTTTGTTTTGTTTTGTTAGTGACTTAAAAATCTTTGTGTTTCACGGAACAGTGAGTTTCTGTCTAAAAGAAGGAGGAAAAAGGAAATCTATTCTCAGACCACTTGTGATACACCCACTCTGGCAACATCCATGTTATTTGACATGATAAAATTTCTCTTTTACCTCAAAGTAAAATTTTAAATAATGTGTGTGTGGGTGTGTATGTCATCTGCATATCAGTCTGTGCTCCTTAATAGAGACCATGAGATGTCATGGAATATCAGTGCTTGCTTATTGTCACATGCTACTGGGCTCATAGGGCTTTTACTGTCAGCAAGAAACTTCAATCGAATTACATTATTGGATTCCATCAAGGGACTATATTTTCTCTGCCCAAAAACTGATGTATATTGGAAGGTACAATTTACATATATAGAAGCTCTGGAAAAATAGGCTACATATCTCAATGCAAATTTGAATACCTCAGAGAAATATCTACCAAAGACAAGTGACAAAGTTTCCAATAGTGATGCCTACTTGTCAAAGTGTAGACTGCCAACTTGTAGACTTGTTCATTCCTTTCTTTTCTCTATGAGTATTTCAGAAACTCTTCATTCAAACAAGAATATTGTTTTGTGACAGTTTGGATAGTAGAAGAGGCAGAGTGAACAGAGACCTGGACTAGGGAGTCAGAAAATTATGATTTCAAATCCTAAGGCACATATTAGCTGTATGATCTTGGAAAAGTTATTAAACCTCAGCCTTAGTTTCCTCATTTTGCAAAAAGAATACTAAAATAGTACCTACCTCCCAGGATTGTTGTGAAGATCAATAAATAATATAATGTGAAAACACTTAATAAGTTCAAGGTAATTGATAAATATTAGTTCTTCATTAGTATTTATTTTTGTCGTTGTAGAAAACTGGACTTTCACTGAGGAATATTTTAGGTAAAATCATTTGCCAGGAATCTACTAATTGTGTGACCCTTAGTAAGCCACCTACTTAACCTCTCAGCCTTTTTTTTTTTATCTGTAAAAGGAGGTTCATATAATAATGTCTCTGTAAAGATAATGTGACATAATATACATAAAGTACTTTGCAAACCTTAAAGTCACACAGTTCTCACTCATTATTATTCCTCACTTATGACCTATTCCTTACCTGTAGTATTATTTCCTTTCTCTCCCTCCTTTCCTCTTTTCCTTCTTTATTTTTTCTTTCCTTCCCTCCTTCCCCTCTTTCCTCCCTTTTTTCCTCTCTTTACTTTCTTTCCTGCTTCCTCCTTTTTTATTTATTCATTCATTTGTTTGGTCAAGCATTTATCTTCCCTTCCCAACTACTCACTAACTGAATGACAGAAAAAAAAATTATACCTTCATAATAAATATGCAGAATTTAGCATAAATAAATAAATAAATTGACATGGAACATGTCCAAAAATATGTATCTCATTCTGTGTTTTTAAATCTATCATCTATCTTACAGAAGCAGAAATATTTTGTCCTAGGTACTTTAATTGATGGTTTATCATTATATTTATCAGAATTCTAAAGGCTTTCAAAGTAGGGTTTTTTCTTTATAATTTTGCTGTCATTTGTTTCTCCTAAATCTACTTACTTCACTCTGAGTTTATAGAGATCTGTTTCCTCTGAAACTTTTTGTAATTTTTTGACATTTTCAAAATCCATTAAATTTATATATCATAATTTAAATATCCCATAATCATAGCACATACCTTTAATTCATAGTGAACTACTGCAAAAATAGATGGTATAAGCATTTCCCTCTTTTTCTGACGTCTTTGGATACCACTCAGTAGTGGTATCAATGGATCAAAAGTTAAACACAGTTTAGTAACTTCTGTATCAGAGTTCTAAATTGCTTGGCAGAATGACTGCATTTTTAGAAAATCTCTTTATAATTTGTTTTATATGCAAATCATCACTCCATCTGTGTGAAAGGAATCATCTCCACCATTTTCTTGTGGCTTGTAATGAATTTCTTTGACATTAGCCAGAGTAGTTGCTATACAAAATATATGGTTTATTATGGTGGTTCAGTGTCTGATTCTACATGATCCATGAACAACAGCATGATGGTATTGTCCATGGGGTTTTCTTGGCAAAGACTAGAGTGATTTACCATTTCTTTTCCCCTGGATTAAGACAAATAGAGGTTAAGTGACTTGCCCAGGGTCACACAGCTTATATGTGAGGTTGGATTTGAACTCAGATCTTCCTGACTCCAGGCCTAGCTCACTATCCACTGAGCCACCTAGTACCCAATGCCTTTCTCACAGGTAGGATTTATCAGAATCCTCAACAGAGTCCATACGCCCCCAAGAATCTTTGCCAATCCATTCATCTTGGACACAGCCCCAGTCACTGGTACCCATAGCATATGCAGTGGACAAGAGGCAGCTCCAATCCAACCCATTCAAATTGGTGTGGCCCCTTCAAATGAAATTTAATTAGCTGTTATCTTGTGTCCTCTTACAAGATGCCAATAGAATTATTTGCAATCTATAATGGGGGGAAATGTGAAAAACACAATCCAACAAATCGAAGACTAGCCTTCCACTAAGCTCATTAAAGAAATCAAGGAAATCCTTTGTTCAGTTTCCTTAGACATACAAATGTTATATAATATGGCCTACATGACTCTAAAGTAAGATCTTTCTTAATATAATTGCTATCATGTTTGGAAGCTTTTGGAGTCTCTTCCTCCTGAGAGAATATCTATTTGTAGGGTTCATAGAAAAAAAAAAACACTCATTTTGAAGTGAGACTTGCTGTAACTTGATATAACGTTGTATAATCCTACACGTCATTTAACCTCTTTGTGACTCACTTTCCTAATCTGTAAATTGAAGAATCAGTGGCCTCTGAGGTTCTTTATAAGCTTTAAATATGTAATTGTGAGATCTTTTGAACATAAATGAATGGAGAAATTTTATTTTCATATCATTTTTCAATTTTATTCCTGGTTTTGTCTCTGAATACATGAGAATAATCTAGGGAGAAAAGGGGGAGGGTGTCATCATTTATATCTTGAGTGCTTTCCTGTCAAACTGAACTTTTTTTTTCATTTCATACTTTAAGTAAATGAAAATGGGTAAAGCCCCAGAATTTTTTCTGAGCTACTGTCAGATGGTACATAGTCACATTAAGAACCCAATCACAGGACCACGGAGGTGCTTTCTTCTTCGAAGTATTAACCTGTCTTCCAACCTGACCTAATTCACTTGACACTATCTGAACTGCAGGTGGCTAGTTAGTGGTGTAATTACTGTTCCGCCGTTTCACTTTAATACTGTTAGACTCAATTTAGCTGTACAAAGAGAATGCAAGATTGTCGCATAGATAAGTACTTTAAAGACTGTTGATCCTTTTTGTATTTTAATAAAATTCCTAAATGTCATTATTGCTTTCTTTCAAAGACTTGATTTTTGAAAGCTTTCACTCTTTTATGAACTTAATATCTGGTGGAAGAGAGTGGAGGAAAAAATGCTTCATAATGACAATTCTCCACCTTCCTTTTCACCATGAATGCAAGTCTTGAATCTCTATCAATCCTTTATCTAACGTGCCTTCCATTGTCTCCTCCCTCCTCCTTTCTCTCTTCTCTATTGAATGCTTCCTTGTAAACTTGGGGTATCTGGGTTTTGCTTTGCTAAACAGATTTTTATTTTTGCAAAAAGATCTGTTGTGTATTCCTCCCGAGCTATAATTGGTTTCAATTCAGCAATATCCACACATCATTAGTAAAAGTTTTATAATACAGGATGAGGTACATAACTCACATTCTATCTAGGGAATGACTTGGTAATAAAATTGAGTTCCATTCTCAAAGAGTTCAGTAACAATTGTTTTTCAGGCGAGTTTGAAATGTTCCTTTCCAGTAGTCTCAGCTCCTATTTATAAAGCATACAAAGTCATCCCCTTATCATGTTTTCTCACATTTAACATTTCGAAAACTAACTTCCCTGAATAAAATAGGAAAGATTCACTGAATAATATCCCCTTAAAATAGTTGGTTGATTTTTCTCCCTCCACTTGATGGGTTTGCTTGTTCCTGACTTTCCCTAAGTAAACCAAGTTGGAACATTGCTTCTTGAAAGTCTACTCCCTTGAGAAAGAAGCATGGACCTTTTCTTGTGGCTTATGGCTAGGGCTCAATCCTGACTTGATTTAGGAAAATTTATATTCATGGTCTTCTGTCTCTAGGCTACACGAATCTTGGAGAGACTAAGTGCTGGAACAACTGAGGATCTTGGGAAACAACTTAAGATAAACATAGACACTACTTGTGATTTTGTTGGGTTCTTAAAAAGGATCAAATAATTCCATTAAATAAGTTGGCATACATGGTAGAGTCCATTAGAATGGGACACGAGAAATCTAGTTCCTAGTCTTGATTTAGAAAGCTTTCTGAACCTCAGCATTCATGAGAGTTTGTCCTGCTTGATCTCTGAGGTTATTTCTGTGTACCATTCCGTGATTGTTTGATTATGTTAGATTTTCTGGGGTAGATTGAAGAGACAAGATTTCTGCTTTCATCATAGTAGGAAACTTCAGTTATGGAAATGCTTTTGACAAAGAAAGTCAGCACCTACACTGCAACATATAGAGATGGTTGCCAGGGGGTCCTAATAATTAAATTATTTGCCTACCTACTACCTATAGTCATCGGATTAATACATATCAAAGATAAGATTTGAACTCAGGTATTCCTGAATCCAAGTTTGGCCATTTTCCTAGTTGTTTTTATGAAAATAATGCATATATAAGAGACTTAGAAATTATCTGAATATAGTTTATACATCAGTCTATTTGTGTTCATATGTTTGTGTCTATATATGTTTGTATACAGTGTACATGTATAATACACATGCAAGTATTCAGATGTAAACTATACCTGCTATTATATATATATATATGTATACACATACATTATACATTCTAAATATAACTAACATTTATAAAGTTCTTACTATGTGCCAGGCATTGTGTTAAGCCTTTCACAATTATAATCTCATTTAATTCTCATACCAACTCTGGGAAGCAAGCGTTGTTATTATCACCATTTTACAAATAAGGAACCTGAGGCAAATAGAAGGTTAAAAAGATTTTGCAGGATATTAAGCAATAACTGTCTGAGACTGGATTTGAACTCAGGTCATCCTGACTCCAGACCCTACACTGTATCTACTGTTTCACCGAGTTGCCATGCACCACCTAACTGCCCATGTTTATAATATATACCCAGAGTATATAATATATATTTCAACAATTCTCTTTCTTCCTTTGCTTTGGTTTCCTTCTTTCTCTGCCTCTGTCTCTCTCAGACACACAGACACAGACACACAATTATAGTTTTTCATTTCTGGGTTCAAATCCTGCATCTAACACATTCTAATTTCCACATATCCGTGGAAAAGTCATTTAATCTCTTAATGCCCTACAAAACAGCAATAAGATGACTGCTTATTAGTGGTGAGTTTCCACTTCAAAAGTTTCCTGTACCATTGAAATCTTAGGACCAGAATAAATACATACATAGACACACACTCATTTATCCACATAGATAATGTGCATAATAAAATACTTTTGCTGACCCATGCTGCCTTCGGTCTTTGGGTCCTCAGAAACATAAAACATGACCTATTGTGTGAACACCATTTATGTAGAACAATGAGGTTCAGAAATCAAGCAAGGACCTGTGATTAGAGCTTTTCCCCCTCAGGTTTCATGCCCAGAGCAATGACCAATTTTCAGCTTTGCATTTCTGTATTGCAGAGCTTGCTTTTAAACAAACTGGTAATTGGTCACACAATTTTATGAAAGTTATATATACTTAAATAATCCTACTGTAGGTTTTCTATCCAACAGTTCCTCTTAAATTTTAACTCTCATTTCCTGATCTTCAAACCAGACTTGGTTCATTTTTTTCCCCTACTAACTTCCCTGTTGGACTCCTCTCTACCAAATAGAAATCTCATTTGAGTAAACAAAATAAAATTTTAATGAAGTTGCAAGGTGGCCTTGACTTCCTTCTCAGTATTTTCCCCTTTTATCTATGCCAGTTATATGAGTTTTTCCTTTTTTATACCTTCCTCTTTCTTGGTTCTTTGCATCAGGGTAAGTAAACAAATTATAAGAAAAGTGCTTAGCAATATTTTCTTTTTTAAAAATAAATTTATTTATTTAACTTTTTACATTCATTTTCACAAAATTTTGAGTTCCAAATTTTCTCTCCATTTGTCCCCTCCCCCCACCCCAATACACCAAGCATTCTAATTTCCCTTATAACCAATCTGCCCTCTCTTCGATCATCCCTCCTTTCCCTTAACCTCATCTTCTCTTTTGTCCTGTACGGCCAGATAACTTTCTATTCCCCATTACCTGTATTTCTTATTTCCTACTAGCAAGAACAATACTCAACAGTTGTTCCTAAAACTTTGAGTTCCAACTTCTCCCCATCCCTCCCTCCCCACCCATTCCCTTTGGGAAGGCAAGCAATTCAACATAGGCCATATCTGTGTAGTTTTGCAAATGACTTCCATAATATTCATGTTGTGTAAGACTAACTATATTTCCCTCCAATCTATCCTGCCCCCCATTGCTTCTATTCTCTATTTTGATCCTGTCCCTCCCCAAGAGTGTTGATTTCAAATTGCTCCCTCCTCCCATTGCCTTCCCTTCCATCATCCCCCCCTGCTTATCCCCTTCTCCCCCACTTTCCTTTATTGTAAGATAGGTTTTCATCCCAAAATGAGTGTGCATTTTATTCCTTCCTTTAGTCAAATGTGATAAGAGTAAACTTCATGTTTTTCTCTCAGCTCCCCTCTTTTTCCCTCCACTAAAAGGTCTCCTGCCTGCCTTTTCTATGAGAGATAATTTGCCCCATTACATTTCTCCCTCTCTCCTCCCAATACATTTCTCTCTCACCACTTCATTTTTTTTAAGCTATGATCCCATCTTATTCAATTCACTCCATGCTCTCTGTCTCTGTGTGCATGCACGTATGTATGTGTGTGTGTGTGTGTGTGTGTGTGTGTGTGTGTGTGTGTAATCCCACCAACTACCCAGATACTGAAAAGTTTCAAGAGTTACAAATATTGTCTTTCCATGTAGGAATGTAAACAGTTCACCTTTGCTAAGTCCCTTATGACTTCTCTTTGCTGTTTACTTTTTCATGCTTCTTCTCATTCTTGTGTTTGAAAGTCAAATTTTCTTTTTATCTCTGGTCTTTTCATCAAGAATGCTTGAAAGTCCTCAATTTCATTGAAAGATCATTTTTTTTTCCCTGAAGTATTATACTCAGTTTTGCTGGGTAGATGATTCTTGGTTTTAGTTCTAGTTCCTTTGACTTCTGGAATATCCTATTCCACGCCCTTCGATCCCTTGATGTAGAAGCTGCTAGATCTTCTCTTTCCACAATACTGGAATTGTTTCTTTCTAACTACTTGCAATATTTTCTCCTTGACCTGGGAATTTTGGAATTTGGCCACAATGTTCCTAGGAGTTTCTCTTTTTGGATCTCTTTCAAGAGGTGATTGGTGGATTCCTTCAATACTTATTTTGCCCTCTGGTTCTAGGATATCAAGGCAGTTTTCCTTGATAATGTCATGAATGATGATGTCTAGGCTCTTTTTTTTTATCATGGCTTTCAGGTAGTCCCATAATTTTTAAATTGTCTCTCCTGGATCTATTTTCCAGGTCAGTTGTTTTTCCAATGAGATATTTCACATTCTCTTCCATTTTTCCATTCTTTTGGTTTTGTTTTGTGATTTCTTGGTTTCTCATAAAGTCATTAGCCTCCATCTGTTCCATTCTAATTTTTAAAGAACTATTTTCTTCAGTGAGCTTTTGAACCTCCTTTTCCATTTGGTTAATTCTGCTTTTGAAAGCATTCTTCTCCTCATTGGCTTCTTGAACCTCTTTTTCCAATTGAGTTAGCCTATTTTTCAAGGTGTTATTTTCTTCAGCATTTTTTTGGGTCTCCTGTAGCATGATGTTGACCTGCTTTTCATACTTTTCTTGCATCTCTCTCATTTGTCTTCCCAGTTTTTCCTCCACCTCTCTAACTTGATTTTCAAAATCCTTTTTGAGCTTTTCCATGGCCTGAGTCCATTGAATATCTATTTTGGATGTTTGGAATACAGAGGCCTTGTTTTCTATGTCTTTCCCTGATGGTAAGCATTGTTCTTCCTAATCAGAAAGGAAGGGAGGACATATCTGTTCACCAAGAAAGTAACCTTCTATGGTCTTATTTTTTTTTCCTTTTTCTGGGAATTTTCCCAGCCAATTACTTGACTTCTGAGATTCCTTTCCACCCCCACCTCACCTCCAGATCCACCCAGCTAGTGCTTGGGGTCTGAGATTCAAATGCTGCTTCCCAGGCTCAGGGTTTTTGGCAGGGGCAGGGCTGCTATTCAATGTAAGATTAAATTCAGGTGCTCAGGTGGGGGCAGGGATGCTGTTCAACATGAGATTAAGTTCAGCTGCTCCAGTGGGGGCAGGGCTGCCACACAGGGCTCAGTTCCCTCTGGGGGTTTATGTGGAGACCTTCAATAATGGATCCGAGCTCCTTACTACTTGGAGAGCCCTTGTCTGCTGCTGCCTCCGCTGCTGCCTCCCGAAGAGGCCTGATTTATGGAGACCCCCCTGCTCCCCTCTTGGCCAGCCAAACAGGCTGTCTCACTGACCTTTGCACTGTGGGTGGAGGGAATTGCGTGGCTGCTGGAGATTCCATCCCTGATGCCTGCTCAGATCTGCTCCTTTTGGTGCCTCGTGGCCAAGGCAGGAATAGGCTCTGCTCCGGGTCTGGTGATCAATGGACCTTTGGTGTTGGTTTTTCTGGTGTCTCTGAAACAGAAATCTCCACTCCATTGTTGTGTGTCTTCCGCTGCTCCAGAATTTGTTGGGAGTTCTTCTTTACAGGTATTTTATAGGCTGTGGGTTTGGAGCTAGCATACATATGTATGTCTTCCTACTCTGCCATCTTGTCTCCTCCCCCCCCTTAGCAATATTTTCACTGTCAACTGTGGTGCACTACGTGGAGATACTCCAGATATCAACCCTTTATGACCTTCACCATAGAGCATAAGGTCCAGGATATTTATAATGAATACTCTTGATCCTCTTTTTCATGGTTAGGCAGACTATAATTCCATTGGGGTTCTGATAGGGTGATTGAGTACATGTGCTTGGACCCCAATTCTAAAATCACATTTCCCTCTAAAAATCACATTTCTCCCTAGCCTCGAAATATTATCCCAGGAAGTTTCTCCTCAGCCCAAGGGCACAGCCTGCCCTGGAAAAACTTTTATCACTCTTCCTGATACAGTAGCACCTAAAGAAAATATTAGTTTAAAGCAGCTGTGTACTGGATGAACTGGCTGAATTCTGAATTCTGCGTCATAATGATATTTACCACTCACTGACAAATAATATGTATCTTAGACTTAGACGTGTATATACTCTCTTACATTTATCTTATCTAACAAGACATTGATGAGAGCAGTCTTAGTCATACTTAGTAATAGGTATTCCTTAGTCAGTCTTGAGCATTACTTGACTGAGTGACATTTCGGGCCTAAACTGCACCTCTATGTAGACCGCCCCCCTTGGGCTATTTCCCAATGAACTCTGGGTAAAATACCTGTGCAGTAGATGCTAAAAGTGTACATTCCTTTAAGAACTAACCACTCCCTAATCCTGCCCTGAATCACCTAGTCATCACACTTGGAGCATATTATACCATAGAATATGTTACATAAACTTAAACTTTACTTGTACCCCATTCAAATCACAGGTCCCCTAAGAATACTTGCCTGCTGAAAAACATAATAAATCTTTACCACCTTGACTTCAAGAATGCTTGAGTCCGTGAATTCTTCTAGGAGACCTGCCCCTGGTACTCCAGTCTTTGGGGGAAGGGGAGTGTCACCCCACCTTCCAACCCTCATCCATTCCAAGGAGCAACCCTGGAGGAGTGAGGGAATGGGAGTCTTTGTTCTACTGTCATTGGAGTCAGAACCTATGGGATATATTCCTCTTCACAATCTAAAGAGCCTACTGTCTAGTACCCCAATAGTATTTAAAGTCTTAACATTTATTACCTTCTAAAAACTGACACTTACTTCAAAGTTATAGCAATAATACACATAAACATTTCCCCCAGTGTCTCTAGAGAATATTCTCTCTTATACTCCCTAGGTCTTTGAGGGACTAGGATAAAACCCTAGCCAATCTCCTGCAGTGGTCCTACCAAGTTCATATCCAAAGGCATTATATCTATTCACTGAATCTTTGCCTTTACTGGATTCCCAAAGGTTATTCCTTCTTTCAGGAAGCTGATGCTGTACTGCCTGGAAAACCTGGCCTGCATTGTAATGTGCAGGTTCCTATACTCTCAGGACCTCTTGAAACTCTTAATTCCAGTCTTTTAATTTAGAATAGAAAAGAATGAATGACAAATTCAAAAAGTGAAACCTGTTTTTTAGGGCAATGTGGCCTCAGAGGAGAGAAAGCCCCAAACATTTTTCCTTTACCACATGGTCACTCCTTAGACATTGTCTAAGACTCTAGAAAGAGTCACCAAGATCCCCCAGAGAGACAAAAATAAAAGTGTTCATGGCTGATATAGTCCAGTCTTTTGTAATTCCTCTAAAGTGAATGAAAGAATATATACTTCACTAGAATTAATGGTAGAATACCTGTGCATTCCATTCTCTCCAAAGTGCTTCCCTTATCCATCATCATGAATGTCCTGGAACAAAGTTCCCTACTGCCCTCCACATGAAAGTTTACTTCAGCCAACAAAACTGATGGTAGTTGGACATGAGCCAGATCCTCCCAACATATTGAGGTTGTCTCCTTATTATTTCAGAAGATCATGGATATCTTTGGTAATGATGAGATAGTTAAGCTTTTTGTATGAAGCGTGCTACTTTTTCACAGATTTTACTTTTTTCACACATTATCAAATTGTCTTTATGTTGAAAATAAAGAGGCAAGAGAACACTCCTCATGTTAGATACTGCCGATTTTATAGTGTGCGAAGAATAGCCATTGAAACATATTCACTAACAATTTTTTTGAAAGAACATTACAATAAAACTCATGACCTCAGATTTCTTGACACAAAAGTACAAATTATGAATAACAAGCAAGGTGACCTAGAAGATTTAACTTCTTAGGTATCACTGAGACCTAGTAGAATGAAACTTATTACTGAAATATACCTTTGGAACATAATACCTTATTTCAGAAAGAAAAGAGGGAATGAGAAGCACTGTATATTAAGGAGATATATCATGTAAGGAAATCTAAGAGGAAGAGGGAAAAATTATGGGGCAAAACACTTGGGTGCAGATCAATAAGACAGGAACAAAAGCAACTATGTCATTGGAGTCTACTAAATAGAGAACATCTAGACAAAAAGAGGATATTCATGAGAAGTTTGGAAAATGGATCACAAACTACAATCAGAAGCATGTTATTGTAATGATATATGGCATCAAGTATCCTAGATATTTTTAATATCTTTCATTTTTTCAAAGTAGAAAATATTTCATGATTTCCATTAATGAAAATTGTATCCCACAACCATTTGATGAACCAAGAGGGAGAAACTCTATAGGGGACTAATTTTCAACAACAGGGAAGACCTGGTGGCTAAAATCAGAATCATGAGAACATTGGGGAAAATGACCTCCTGAATCTTCAGTTGGAAAAAGAGGAGAGATGTGGAAATAGTTTGCCATGAATACTCAGTTTTAAGGGAGCACATTCCAAAGGGTTCAATGCAAAAAAAAAAAGGAAAAAATGAGATCTTATAGGCTCAAGTTCCAGAGAATAAGTAAACCCACAAAATGTGAGGATGGCATCAAGAATGAAATGCTCAAGACACAGAGAAAAAAAAAATCCTAGTTGGGTGGAATATAGTTGCCTAGATCACTAGTATGAATGTAACGAGAAAATATGGAAGGATAGGTAATGAAGGGTGAATACAAAAAAAAAAAAAGAAGCATGATATGCTGTTACATAAACAAGTAAAATTTAGGTAAGAGGAAAATGGAGGGAAAAGCTAAAGAAAACAATATGAAATTTTAAAATCTATATAAGAGAAGAGAGGCATCTCCATAAGAGACAGAATATATCATAGATTTAGGCCTAGAAGGGATATAAGATGTAGGCTATATCATAGATTTAGATATAGAAAGCCACAAAAGTCTTACTATCAGCTTTTACTAGTGAGCAAACCGAAACCACATTAAAGGTTGTTATTTACCCAGCAACACAGAGTGGTTGAAAGAGGATTTAAATCCGATTCTAATTGACACTTCCCAATCTAACACAATGCTCACTGTCTGACTTTTCAATACACACAAAATTCTATGACTAATGATGGGAAAAAGACGTTATCTTAGTCTTACTTTGCTTGTTTCTGCTGCCAAGAAATAGCTGATACAAAATATTTAAAACAAAGGAGAAAATGAGTATTAGACTGACTAAAAAATTTCAAGTCATCTGACCCAGATAAGATGCATATTCTGTTGCTTCTGCCACTGTTGATTATCTACTCCTCCTAGATAATATCTCTTCTCTGGGTTTCAGATCAGTGCCCTTCTTGGCTCTCTTTCTAAATGTCTGGGTTCATTTGTTCAGTCTCCATTCAAATCATACCTATTCTCTGTAGCTATCTACCAAGACTGTGATCTCAGTCTTATTCCCTCTTTTTTTTCTTTTATCTGTGTTCTCTTACTTTATGATCTTGTCAGTTTGGAGGAGAGATTCAATTAGTATCCCTTTGTAGATGACTCCTAGATTTCCATAGATGGCCCTGGTCTCTCTTCTAACAATTTTTGTTCTCACATCATCCACCTGTCATTGGACATTTGAACTTAATGTCCCTAATAGAATCTCAAATTCAATATGCCAAAAACAAGACTCATTATGTACTTCTCCCACAAATACACACAGTATCAATGAGAAGAGTAGATCTATAAGGAACACACATGAAGAAGCACACAGAGAGTGAACTATAATAGCAAGGAGGCTGGCATACACAGGAGGGTCGGATGTACAGGTTCTTAATTCTGCTTTTCGAAAAGGAAAGCAACTTTTGAGGGGTCAACAATCACTTTAATCAAACACTTATGTCATTCACTCACACCCAAAGAAAAAGTTAGTACCCTGAACTTCAGAGAAAATACAGAGAAATAAAGACCAACAGACAGAGCTTCCAACTGTCTGACCATAAGCAATACATACATCACAAATCAACAGACAGATCCAACCGTCTGACCATTACATACATAGCTACCAGAGAGAGAAACACCAACATCTGGGTTTTCAAAGCCAGGGGACTCCTTTGTGGCTACCCAGAGTCTCATCTGGCCAAACAAGCACTTCCAATGAATAAACCCAAACAAAACCTCACCTCAGAATATTTATCTACTTTTCAGAGCCAGAGAGAAGAACCCTCTGACCCAGTGCTTCAATAGAAATTAACAAAAGGTACTGAGGCCTCTTAATGGGCAGGGAATATCTTTAACTCTTCCCCTCCACCATTAATCTTTAATTAACATTACAGGAACATGTGTGTTATTATTGTTTTGTTTTTGCTACTTTATCCCCTTGTCCTCCCTCATTCCTCACTGGAAAAGAGAAAAGAAAAAGCTCTTATAAAAATACATAGGGTAAAAAAAAATTGCTTTGGAGATTTTCTTGGATTAACTCAGGTGGAGGCAATGAGCTACAGCCATGAGACTACAATGCCTGGTTTAGAGTAGGCTATTGATAAATATTGAATGGAATTTTGCTGAATAGGATCTCACCTATTTACAGAATTGGAAAGCAAAGATCAGTCAGTGTCTTGATATTGTGGATAAGAAAGTAGGCCCCTTGTGTTACACTGTCCTATAGGCAAACTAATTATGGAAACCAGTTATGTTTGTATTTTTCAACACACTGCACATAAGAGGCCAGAAGCCTGCTGGAGCATAGGCCTGTCACTATTACATTCATGCAGAGGAAAAGTACCAGCTGATAGAAATCTATTCCAGCTTCCTCTGTTCCAGCTCAGCTTTTATACTTTTGGTCTCCTGGCATATTTGACAAGCTCTTTCTCATGTCCTTTGTGAGTGCCAGAGGTTGGAAAGGACAACTTGAGGAACCTGTGGTCTTGAGGCCACTTGCCTTAATTGAAGTCCTTTGCTGAACACAAACTTCACAGAAAAAATCCCCTTAATAAAAGAATTTTTTCTATAAAACTTGGACTCAGTCAAAAGGCCATACCCAAGCACCTAGAAGGCCACATGTGGCCTCCAAGCTTCAGGTTTGTCACCCCAAATGCCTAAATTGCTGTGTAACGAGAGCTATCAACTGTGCATGCATGAAACTTCTCCTATCTTAGGACATATAAAAGTCTCCAGGCTAAAGTCCACCGTTGAATCCTCTCAAAATCCTTCCTCTGTTTTCAACCCTTATACCTCCCTGCCTGCTTCCTTTTCTATTTGCTGGCATCATTTGATTTTCTTCTATTTATCTTTTTACTTCTATTTTAGAATCAAGAGACTTGAAATCAAGTCATCCCTCCTCTGTTTAGTGGCTATGTAACCTTGGGCAATAAGAAGATCAATTTGCATCTACTTAATGCTTTGAGGCTTTCAAGACGCTTCCTACCACTACCCACTGAGGTCAGAACACAAATAAGATTATTCCTGCTTTCCATACTAGGAATCTGAGGGTTTTGGAGGTTAAACTCTTTGCCCATCAACACAGCTACCAAGTATCCAAGATGGAATTTAAAACCAGATCTACTGACTCTTGGTCTATAACTGTATATAATATTTCTAAGGCAAATCACTTAACCTCTCTGAGACTTTTTTTTTCTCACATACAATCTAAGAGTAATAATCTTTGCCTCACCTGTTCCATGGGAGTTATTGTGAGGTTTCCATAAATCAGTCAACTAAGGCTTCCTTAAGTGGCCAACATGATGCTGAGCTCTAAAGATATAAAGAAAGGCAAAAACAGTCCTTACCCTCAAGAATCTTTTATTCTAATGGAAGAGAAAACATTAAAAAAAATATCCAGCCCTCTTCCAAACCTTTGTATCACAACCTGGGGGTATCCAGGCCTATAGCCTCAGTATCATAATGGTCTCTTTACTCTTACTCATTTCATGCATCCAGTTAGTTACCAAATCTTGCCATTTCAGCCTGACATCATCCTCTGTTTAGACTCCTAACCTAAGGCTATTATAATAACTTTCTAGTTGCTTGTTCCACCTCGAGTTGCTCCTCATTTCCACAAAACCTCCATTTTGCTGTCCTGGTAATTTTCCTAAAGTGTAGATCAATCATGCCCCTCCCTGTTCAGTCAATTCTAGTCTAGGATCAACTAGAAACTCTTCTAAGTTGGTAGCTATTACTCTTCATAACCTGGTCCCTACCAGTCTTTCCAAACTTTTTCAGTCTTTGGTTGAGCCAACTGTGCTAACTTGTTGCTGCTCAGACATGGTTTCCAAACTTACATCTCTGTGTGTTAGCACTGGTTGCCCCTCAAACTCTTCCTCTTCACCCTGATCTCTTAAAATCTTTAGCCTCCTTAAAGTCTCAGTTTAACACCTTCTATCTGCTACAGACTTTTCTCAACATCTTCAGATGCTAATGCCTTACCTCTACTCCACTTGCAACATTATATATAAACATTGCTTTCCCCCTTTAGAAGCTAATGTCCTTGAGTAAAAATAGCTGCTCATTTTCTATTTTCTTTTTATTCTTTAGTGCTTAGCACATATAGCATATTGTGAGTGCTTAATAGACGCTTGTAGATTAATTGACTGATCATCAATTACTGAAAGATCAGGTGAAGGATGATGGCATGGGGACCATCAAAAATATGCGAAAAGTCATAGATTACAAAAAAGGTATAGCAGAACATGGGAAGGATGTATGTTTTCTCGTTGAAAAAGATAAGGAAGAACATAGACTCCATAAACTATAGGACAGTGAGCTTAACTTAGATTCCTCACAAAAATTCTTTAATGTATTATTAATAGATAGTGAAAATCTAGGGGAAAAAAGTGATGATCTCAAAGAGCCAACATGGCTTAATCAATATCAGGTCCATGTAAGATTAACCTTTCTTCTTTTTTATATTTTTTTTTTAGTTTTCTGACTGAATGGCTATACTGGTAGATCAGAGGCATAAAGTATATATAGCTAACTTAGATTTTAGAAAAGCATTTGATAAAAAAAAGTCTCTTTATTGTACGTCTGGTCTGGTGGCAAAGTGGCTGGAACATGGGACCTTAGGAGAGGAGTGGAGAGGAGAGGAGAGGAGAGGAGAGGAGAGGAGAGGAGAGGAGAGGAGAGGAGAGGAGAGGAGAGGAGAGGAGAGGAGAGGAGAGGAGTTATCAAAGGACACTGATCAGGGGTCAGACAGGTAGGAAAGAAACAGTAATGTCATTAATATGAGCAGACCATTTGGTATTTCAATACTTTATCTTGTTTTCAAATAACTCAGAATGCATAATGGTCATATATCTGGGATGAATTCAACCTATATAGTTCTCATTGCATAACCCCATCATAACCCCACCCTCCTTATTCTGTTAAACACCATATTCTCTAAAATAATATCCACCAACTTTTCCAAGTTATAGTCAATAATTCTTCAACTAGAGATGTATGGTAGCTAGAGAGCTATCCATGAACTTAAGAAGACATGGATTTGAGCTCTGCCTTTTATAGCGCTTGGCAAGCCACTTAATAGCCCAGGGTTACAATCAACCCTCTATGATCACAACTTGCAGATAATTTGTTGATCTACACTCCTGGAGATTTTTCCTAGAGTCGGAGTATCTATACTAGGAAAACTACAGGTTTACACTCTCCTCCTCCCCTAATCAAAATGTGCCATCAAGAACTAAACAAATTAAACAAAGATTTATTGAATCTTTTCTTTGTGCCAGGTAACCTATTAGAATTTATGCTTTAGAAAAGAAGAGAATTGGATTTGGAATCTGTAGATATAGATTTAATAACCTGGTTCTAATGAGATACAGACTCTGGGAACCTCCTTGAACTCCCCTTGAATCTTCCCACTTAATCTGACCTTTCATACTCAAGTCTGTTACCCTTGACCTAGCCTGACCCTCCACTGTCTGTTACCTCTAGATTGCCTCACATGCTTCCCACCCCAGCCCTTCATTGTTTGATACCTCCCAATTGCTTCCAGTTATTTCCTACCCTTGATTTCATCAGTAGTTACCCCAGTCTCATTAAGATCCTCCTTAGACTCTTCTCCTAGATTATTAGACCACCTCTAGCTCTTTCCCACAGTCTTTCTGTATATAAATTCCATCTCTCCTCCATGTAGATGCTCAGATTCAATCCAGCTCTGAATCTGTCTAGCTTGGATTCTATCTGGTCCACTTGTTAATATAAGCAAGCATCAGAAATGGTTAGGCTTCTTAAGAGTTCACTCAGTATGGTGAATGTTTGATAAACTTTGTTTTACTTTGGCTGAAAGAAGTTTTGAGTTGAATTCATTCAGCAAGACTCTACATGTCCGTATTTTGGGGTCCTGAGAACCCCAAATCTGATCAGATGGTTCCCTGACCTCAACAATTCCATTAGTTCTGAAACTTTGGGAAACTCACTTATCAACAAATACTTAAAATACCTACCATGTACTAGGTACTATGCTAAATTCTGAGAATACAAAAAAAGGTGAAAAAACAGTTCCTGACTTTAAGGAACTTACAACCTAATAGGGAAAGACTATATACAAAAAGAAGCCAGAAAGAAAACAGCAGTTTGAGGGTTTGGGTAGGGGTGGGGGGAATGAACAGGGATAAATCCAGAAGTGCAGTTGAGTGGAACGTGTTTCTTCCTGATCTTAATTCCAGATGTAAAATAGGGATATAATATGCATATTCTAGTAGGCATATATGGTGTTGTGGTGATCAAATGAGTTTATATATGTGAAAGTATCTAGGAAGCCTAAAGCAGTATAAAATTGCAAGTTAAAGCCAGGAATGGTGGCGCATGCCTATAATCTCTGCTACTAAGGGAAACTGAGGTTGATGGACCTCTTGGGTCTCATACTTCTGAGGTACAGTTGGCTAAAGTCAATTGACTGTCCATATTAACCATAGCACCGATGTGGTAAGCCTAGGTGACTAAAGAGGAGCTAAACTAGCCTAGGTCAACAATGTCATGAGGATGAGCAATGAATGGGATTAGGTCCATATGTGATCACTGCATTTCTAGCCTAGGTAAAATATGGAGACATAGTGTCAAAAAATGCAAATTAAGTCATGGCCCTAACCTCAAAGAGCTTACATGGAAGTTTGTTGTGGAATAGGAGAGGTCAAAATATATCTAGAATATAAGGCGATATAGAGAAGCAATGGTAGACAGATGGAGTATATCTTTCTAACTCTCTCTCTCTCTATTTCTCTATCTATACATAAATATATGTCCTTCATAAAGCACTCATTGCTCTTTGTGAATAATCATAAACTCCATTTCTTCCATTTTGAGGTTTTCCATGATGGTATGAGACAATGTGGCATATTTCTAAGAGCACTAGATATATCAGGCTTGAATCTTAATTCTATGTGATTTTGCAATTTGATTAACCTTTCAAGGCCTCAGTTTCCTTATCTGAAAATAAGGAAGATGAACTAAATTATCTCAAATGACCAAACTAAACCTAATTCTTGTGATCCTCTGAGTATCTTTGATAAGACAATAGGGTTGGAGAATCAAAGGTGAGAAAAATATCCAGTCCCCTTTTGTATCAGTAAGCTTGTGGTGTTTGTCCTTCATTCTCAGAGGACCATGATATCAAGATGATGATGAGACTTATAGTTGACTTTGATTTGAGTGAGGGAGGGCTGTGTAAAGTCACCAATCTCACTTTCTTCTCCTGAGCCATCTGGGTCCAGTGGCCTGATATTCATCAGGACAGATGGAGATGGCCCAGGATTCAGTGGGAGACCCTGGCCCTTTCTGGATAAGGTTTTATCATAATCTCATTTTGCCTGAGATACACCCATTCAATGAATAGGCTTCTTTAAGTAGATACTCAAGGGGTGGCCTCTTTAATAGAAAAAAAATCAAACCAGGAGGGGAAGATCCTCAGGGTTCATGGGTAAAAGAGAAACAATTACTATTTAGTTATTACATTAATTCTGTGCTGGGTGGGTGGAGACTATCAGTAAGCACCCCAACATACACAGGGGCACCTGACATCACAGGTTCTTAGATCTGCATTCATAAAAGGAAAGGTAACTTTTGAGGGATTAACAATGTCTTCAATCGAGCACAGGTATCAGAAAAAGTCAAAATCTAAATTTCAGAGAAAGTACAGAGAAATCAAAAGTCAACAGACATGCTTCTAAAATATCTGACCATTACATACATATACAATTACGGAGAGGGAAGCATCTACTTCTGAGTTTTAGGGGTGGGAGATGGGAGGGGGCAGAAGGGAGCTTTCCAGAATCTCTCTGGCCAAAGAAAAACTTCCAATCAGTAAGCCCCAAAGTAAAATCTCACCCCCCAGAGTATTTATACACTTTTCAGAGCCAGAGGGCATAACCCTCTCAGTGCCTCAGTCGAAAAAGAAAAAGGTACCTGGGACCCTCCTAAAAAATAACTCCCCTAATCAAGCTTCCCTCAATGGGCAAGCCTATCAATGGGTGGGAAAGATCCACCTTAATCACATTATTCAATCAAAGGCACTTGTAGTAAAACAAAAACAACAAAAGATCCTATTTTGTTGCCATTACACCTTTTCATCCCGTACACAAAGCATTGATCCTCATAGTAGCATCTCCAACATATAGTGTACTGGACCTCTGCTCAATCAGCTTCATTAATGAAGAGGTCGCTACTAAGCATCACAACTTACTTCAGTTTCAGATTCTGCTAATTGCTAGGAAATCCTTCCTTGCATGGAGACACCATCTTGTATCTTTTATCTCCTCCTCATTTATCTTTTTTTTTTTTTGCTGTTGTTTGGAGTAATACAAAATAAGTCAGTTTCTTCAATATGACAGTCTTTCAAATATTTGGAGATAACTATCATGTCTCCCCTAAGTCTTCTCAGCTTGTGGTTAAACATCCCTACTGTCTGGACCAGCTTTCAGTTGTTAATATCCTTTACCAAATGTGGCATTCATAGCTATACTTTCTGTTTCATATGCTGTGATAAAGAAATCATTTAAAGGTTGAATGGCTATATTGTATTATGTAGGAAAGGGAATCAGATGTGATTTCCTTGGTATAGGGAACTCTTGATGTTTCTTCTATCAATACAGATTGGCATCTCCTCTGCAAATTAGAGAATTTCCTAGGGGAAAAGAAAGTACCTGGCACATAATATAAGTTAAATAATTTTCTTTGCCTTTAAGGGACAAAGTTATGGATCTGTGATTTCATCTATGAAGTAACTATGCTATGATCACAGATCAGGGGAGAGACAAATCCTGATCTTCTTGGATTATTAGATCATTTTCCTATCCCCTATCCTGTCTCTCTTTTTATATATGCCTCCACAAATTATGAGTGCTTAATGTGAATTATTCTAAGTCATTCAGAAGAGATTTTCAAATGAACTTATCTTCCCACTAGTAAAACACTGTATACAAAAGCAAAGTTTCTTATTCTTGTTACTGTAGTAATTTCAATGAGAAGGTTATTCAGTTGTTTTACCTGCAGAAATACTAACATATGTTAAGAATGGTTGAATTCTGTATGTCCAAAGCATTCCTTTTCCCACTTAATTTTGGATGGAATCCAAATCTGAGTTAATTTTTCAGAACCTCTCCCGAGAAACTAGGAAAATGTTGCCTCCCTCAAGTTCCCAGAATATTAATGAAAACATTCTGCTGCCTGTGAAGCTGTAGGTACACTTCTGGCTGATTTTCTATAAATCTTTTCTTTTGAATGTTCCTAGCTTTGATTTTGGCACTGACTACAAGAAATACACTTTATAAGTCTCTAGCTCCCATGTCTCTAAATTGCAGTTTCTGAAAAAGTTGCTATTTTGGCGTAGAACACAGAGATTGAATGCAAGGTTATAATTCACTTTCAAGTTTTCTGCTGATGATATAAACCACAAGAGCTCGTTGGTTTATGAACAACACCAGGACAGAGATTGAATTACTGCATGTGTAGGTGAGCAGAGATAAAGGATTGCAATGTACCACCCAGAGCTAATAGTTTCTTTCAATTTAAATTGTAGACATGTGGATTTTTTTTTAATGTAGTAGAAGCAGTTTATCTCTACAGAATTCGTATTTCACCACAGATAACCAAGCAAAAAAGTCAGCTGAAACAATATCAAATCTACATTCGAGGCATTGTGCAAACCAGAATTGATGCCAGGAAGTCAGGGAATAACGTCAGTATTTCTAATAATTAAGGCAATCTAAATTTACAAATAAAGATGAGGAGGAGGGGGATGATAATGAGTTGACATTTATATTGGACTTTGAGGTTTATGTATATTGATGTTATTTGATTATATGGGGAAGATACTATTGGAATTCTCAATTTTACAGGTAAGGAAATTGAGTCTCATAAAGGTTAAGTAATTTCTCTACATTCACAAATCTGGAAAGGGTTAGAGGCAAGATTTGAACTCAAGTCTCTTTTTACTCCAAGTCAATTACTCTTTCCACTTCCTTAAATCATTTCTCATGCACAATCTGTAACAATAATCTCCTCCAATGAACTTTATTTATTTAAGCCCAGGTGAAAAGAATTGACTTTCTATTTGCAAGTGGTTCTTGCCAAAACATTACAAAAGTTTTTTTGTAGTGCTGAATCTTAAATAGGTAATACTGTACATTCTGGATAAGAAGGTTTCTCTTAATGGAGACTGCAGCTTTAAGAGTTGTCCCAGTGTGGTATGGGTGCCAGATGATGCCCCCCCCCAAAAAAAAGTCACACTCATGATATGCTACTTATGAGCTTATGCAGGGTGTCCAAAAGTTCTTAGTGTAGTTTTAAGTTTTAATCGTTTTTTAAATTTTAATTTTATTTATTTTTTTTCTAAAAAAAATAAACTTTTAACAATTTTTTTTTAATTTTGAGTTCCAAATACTCTCCTGTCCTCCAACCTCTCCACCTTTAATTGAAAAGGTAAGCAATATGATTAATAATACATGTGGAGTCATGTAAAACATTTCCCTATTAGTCATGTTACAAATAATAAAAGGCAAGAAACAGAATAGAAAAGGTTTGCTTCAATTCACAATCAGATTTCATCAGTTCTTTTTCTGAATATGGATGGCATTTTTCATCATTGCTTCTTGAGAATTTCTGTGGATCATTGTATTGAACAGATTAGCTAAGTCTATTATATTTGATCATAGTTACTTACAAACTTGTTACCGTGTACAAAGTTCCCCTGATTCTACTTACTTCACTTTGTGTCAGTTCATATGTCTTCCCAGGATTTTCTGAAAACATCCTGCGATCATTTCTTAAAGCACAATAATATTTCATCACAATCATATACCACAACTTTTTCAACCATTCTCTAATTGATGGCCACCTCCTCAGTTTTCAATGCTTTGCCACCACAAAAAGAAACACACAAAGACACTCTATATATTCATTCATTCATGCATGTATTCATTTATTTACAAATAGGTCCTTTTTTCTGATCCCTTTGGGATACAAATGGAATAGTGGTATCACTGGGTCAAAGGGCATGCACAGTGTTACATCCTTTTGGGAGTAATTCCAAATTGTTCTCCAAAATGAATGGACACAATTCCCCCAACAATGCATTAATGTTCCAATTTTCTACATTGCCTCCAGCATTTGTTATTTTGCTTTTCTGACAGGTTATCTAATCTGATGTGTGGGATGGGTGCCTCAGAGCTGTTTTAATTTAATCAATAGTGATTAGGACATATTTTTCGTATGATCACTGTAAAGTTTGATTTCTCTTTATGAAAACTGACTGTTTATATCCTCTGACCTTTTATCCTTTGGGAATTAGCTCTTATTTTTATGAATTTGACTAAGTTCCCTATATTGTTAAAAAATGAGGACTTTATTGGGGAAACTTGCTGTAAAATTGTTTTTTCTCAGTTGGTTTCATTTGTGCAAAATCTTTTTAATTTCTTGTAACCAATTTTACACCCCTTGGTTCCTCTCTATCTCTTGTCTGGTCATAAACTCTTCCTTTATCCATAGATTTGTCAAGTAAAGACATAACTTGTTTGGTATATCACCCTTAATATCTAAATCATATATCCATTTTGACCTTATCTTGGCATAAAGTGTGAGATGTTGGTCTACGTCTACTTTCTGTCAAACTTCTGCTTTCCTAGCACATTTGTCAAATGGCAATTTCTTGTCCCCAAAGCTTAGGTGCTTAAATTACTCAAACTCTAGATATCTATGGTCATTTACTAGCGTGTACTGTATACCTAATCTATCACTAGTTCTTTTCTAGTACCAGATTGTTTTGATGATTACTGATTGGTAATATAGTTTGAAATCTGTCACTGGAGGGTCACCTTCCTTCATATTTTTTCATCAATTCCTGTAATACTCTAGACTTTTTGTTCTTCCAGATAGATTTTATTATTTTTTTTCTAAATTTGTGAATAATTCTTTGGTAGTTTAATTGGTATGGCACTGAATAAGTAAATTAATTTAAATAAAATTGTCATTTTTATTATGTTTATTGGTTCTGCCTACCCATGAGTAATGAATATCTCTCCAATATTTGAGATCTATCTTCATTTGCATGAAGTGTTTTGTAATTCTGCTCACATATCCCCTGGTTTGTCTTGGCAGGTGGACTCTCAAGTATTTTATAATGTCTTCAGTAATTTTAAATGGAATTTCTCTATCTCTTCCTGTTTGATTTTGTTAGTAATCTATAGAAATGCTGATGAAGTACATGACTTTATTTCATATTCTACAACTTTGGTAGAGTTATTAATTGTTCCAATTAGTTTTATCACTGTTTTTCTAGGGTTCTCTAAGCTCACCAGTTCTGATCGCTTTAATAATATAAAACTACACTGGGTCCTTTAAGCTCCTTAAGATCTGGGACTCTCTGACTTTGTAATTTGTATCACCAGTACTTAGCACAGAATTTTACCTATACCATTCATTATAGGATCATAGATTTAGAGTTGGAAGGGATATTAAAGGTCATGAAGTCCAACCATTTCATTTTTCAGATGAAGAAACTGAGGCTTATAGAACTTAAGTGATATACCCTTCTTTTAAGTAATGATCTCTAACATTCATATAACCCTTTAAAGTTTTCAAAGCATATATATATGTGTATATTTATGTATACACACATACACATAATATATACACACATACACATATGTATGTATATGTGCACATGTGTATGCATACATATTTATGATACACATATATACATCCCTGTATTTGTGTGTCTGTATATATACATGTATATATCATATCGTATCAATTGATGACAAGTTATAGCAATTTTGTGGGTCAGTTACTTCAGTCATTATCCCATTTTAATGATGACAATCTCTCAGGTAGGTACAATGAGTTTTATTGTCCTATGCAATAGAAATACAAAGTAGCAAGGATCAGAACTCTTTCAGTGTGGGGCATCAGGGTTTTTCTCCAGGTTATTTACATTGAGGGAATCATACATCCTTCCTTCTGTCATAGTAGACTTGTTCCTCTTGGCCTCAAGAGGAAGAATTATTAACAATTTAAATCAGAATTGCAGACTATTAAAATCATTTGCAACCTTAGCAGCCTTCTAATCCAACTTTTACAAATGAGATAACATATGCAAAGTATCTTCTAAACCTCTAAGTGCTATATAATGTTAGCTGTTGTTATGAGTATAATATCATATCCCCAAAAGAATTAACCCTACAACAAAACCCACAGTGGTTAATCTGCCTTGTCTTGAAGATCACATGTGAGGAAGAATTTGACTACCTTCAATCTGGCTCATTTCACTTTGAATGATGAGGAATGTTCCCTACCCCAACCCCCAGCATCAAGCTTACATTTGCTTTGAAAGTTGCTCCCAGTTTTGCTCTCTGGGCTCCATTTTCCCATGTGAAAAAATTTCGGATACTTGAGGATCATTTCAGTCTTTGAGTCTTTCTGTAGGTTAGGCTAAGCATTCCCCATTTCTTCAAAAATTTTTAATATATCATGAACTCAAGGGCATTTACTAATATAGTTGCCTTTTTATGACCATTCTCCATCTAATGAATCTCATTTCTTTACTCTTATTTCCACAACTGAACATAACATTCTAAATGTGTGGTTTGATTAGGGCAGAGTATAACTCAATAATTATCCCTTATTTCTGGAAATCTCTATCTTAATACATCCCATGATCCCATTAGCATTTAATTTTTATTGTTATATAGCATTGTTTACACCTTAAATTCAAAAACCTAAATAATCTTGAGATCACTTTCAGCCAAAACTGCTATCTTACCATGCATCCCCCCATCATGTATACATGAAAACAATTTTGAGTGCTTCTGCAAAATTTTATCTTTCTCAACTTAATCTACTACTCTAGACCATTAAGACTTTTTCTTAATCTGGCCCCATCTTTTAATATGTCATTTATTTCTTCCAACTGTGTATAAGCTATGAGTTTGATAAAAAACATTGACTATATTCTTATGTCATTCATTGCTAAAAATGATAACATAGATTCAAACACACAAGAACTCTCTTTTCAAGCTGTCCTAGAAAAGAGTCAAATAGCTATAAGGAAAGAAAAACAGCATGACAATTATAGATATCTCAAATTGAAATTCACTCTTACATTATTTAAATTACACACACACACACACACACACACACACACACATACCCTATGTTGCAGAATTCACGACATTTGACTCAGATCAAGTCCCCAATTTTTTCTGGATGAAGCAGATGTTGCTGGTCAATCATTTTCAGTCATGTCCAACTCTTCATCACCTCATTTGGGGATTTCTTGACAAAGATACTGGAATAGTTTGCCATTTTCTTCTCCAGTTCATTTTTACAAATGAGGAAACTGAGGTAAACAGGGTTAAGTGACTTGTCATCACACAACTGTGTCATCACATACATCAACTCTGATGGCAGATTTGAACTCAAAAAGATGTGTCTTCCTGACTTCCGGCCCAGTCCTCTATCCACTGGGCCTCCTAACTAATGTAGTAGTACATTATCTACTGTAATGTAGACAAAGGAAGCTGGATTTCTTCTCCTTTAGTCATCTTTAGACATGCACTCATAAGTAGGTCACATAAAGGTAAACATAATAATTGCTAGAATTCCTTTGAAATCAGGGAATGCACTTATCTATATCCCAGAAAGATTTTTTTAAAATGGAGATGGGACTTACGTGTGTGTGTGTGTGTGTGTGTGTGTGTGTGTGTGTGTGTGTGTGTAGTGTGTATCTATATAGGTACTTACCTAAGTAGGTACTTAGCTATATTGATAAGACAAAATCTAACTATCTCTATCTTGCATGGCCTCCTCGCACTTCTTGAAGAAGCCTTATCAAAGTTGCCTATATCAACTGCCTCATGAGGCAATGATTTCCCTCTGTACATGAAACTCCTATTCTGGTACACAGTGGAGTAGATCATATTTGAGTTCTGTTACAACAATGAAATTCCATGATGTTATAATTGATTAAACACCTTTAAGAGCAATTAAAATATTGAAATTCTTTCATTCTTTTTTGTTTTACAAAAGCAAGTAAAAGAATATATTAAATTACATATTAAGCAATAATGTACAAGTTTTAATTGTAAGGGCACTTAGAGGTCATCCAGTTCAAACCTCTATGTAAAGCAGGAATTCCCTCTAGAACAGAATGTAGCACTACTGAGGCATAGTGCAAGATATTTTTTAGGCTGGTAGGAGGAGGAAATAAATGCGAGAGAGTTTCAGAGATCCAGGGGCAAATGAAAGCGTATGAATGATTTAGTGGTAAATTGGCCTGAAATGGTAGAAATAAAAAGAATGCTACCCAAACACAAGCTCAACCTGTCGCTATGCTTTCTATGGAGCAGAGCAGAAATTCTCTCTCATTTTGCCTTCTTGTGTGCTTTTGGTCACATTTCTGACATCTCTCCCCCAGATTGTGGGGCAACTATAAATTTTGTTTTGCAATGTAGTTTCTGCAAATGAATGCAAAACTTTTATTTCTAAAGCAATTGATGATCAGTATTTTGGGTAATATTAATTTAAGAATGTTATAAAGGATGTGTTAGCATATTTCTCAATTCTAATGGTCAAAGAAATAACTGATGTATATCAGACACTGTTCAAACACATAACAACTTATATGGAACATGAAATAATCACAAAATAGGTATAGCTTGATATTGATCTCAAAAAGAATTGCATCTGCTCTGAAAAGAAATGTGTAAGATGCTCAATTGATGGAACATTTAATAAGAAAGTACACAGTTTTTAGATATAGGGATACAGATTAAACTTGTGGATATAATGATATGAGGAAAACTCAGATGAGGAAACTCCCTTTACGTTCAGCATCTTCTCTGCAATTTAGATTCTTAATAAGTTACCTGGGACGTTGAGAGGGTAAGTGACTTGCCCAGTGACACATAGCCAGAATATCAATTAAATGAGATCATAGTTATAAAAACAAACAAATATACAAAAAAAGAACACCAAAAAATATACAGCATACTGCCTGGCACATAGTTGATTCTTTATAAATGTTTATTCCCTTTCCTTCCCTCTATATCAATGGCAAGCCTTGAAACCAAATCTTCCCTCATGTGAGACCATAAATTCTTCCAATACGCAACACTTTCTTTGTTCTCCATTTTTAGCCAGTGTTCATTGAATAGGAAAATGCCTTGACTAAAAGAAAAAGGAAAAAAAAACGATTATTTGGCTTCATGTGGCATGGTTAATGTTGGGTGGTAGTAGAAAGAACTTGCTATTTCTTCCATAAAAACCCACCATATGGTCATCTTTGAGACTTCCTTCTTTTGACCTCTCATAGATCCAATCAACCACCAAATTGTATCAATCATACTTCTGTAATATCTCTAGTATATATTCCTGTAGATATTGGATATTGGTAGAATCTCTATTCCTGCCAATAACACTCTAGTATTATCCCCATCACCAATTACCTACATATTATTGAAAAAAGGTCTTGTCTTCTACTCTCTTCTCTCTGTCCACCTTGCTTCATATTACTGCCAGAATTATCTCTCTTAGGTACACATAGTGAGATGTCACTCCTAGGCTTAAGCATCTTTAGGTAGTTCTTACTTTATTCTTCTACTGTTCTGGTAGTTGTGTCATTTCAGTCGTTTCTGACTCTTTGTGAGCCCATTTGGAGTTTTCTTGGAAGAGATACTGGAGTAGTTTGCCATTTCCTTCTCCAGCTCATTTTACAGATGAAGCAACTGAGGTAAACAGGGTTAAATAACTTGCCTTGAAGTGTCAGAGGTCAGATTTGAACTCAGGAACATGAGTTTTCCAGTACTCTATCCACTATCCCACCAAAATTCGAAGTCCTTTATATCATATGCAAAGCCTTGCCAGTTTGGTGCAATACTCCCTGTACAGTATTAGAGAGGAGAGGAGAAGAGAGGAGGAGAGGGAAGGGGAGGAGAGGACATGGGAGAGGAGTGGAAGGGAAGAGAGGAGAGGAGTTGTGTCTAATCTGCATTTCCCACAACTAACATATTGAAGTCGTTTAATAGATGTTTGTTAAATTGAAATGTTATAGCTAATGTTATTGTGAGGAGAATTTAAGATTTCAATACAATAGTCTTTATAAACATTTAAGCACCAAGTAGATATCTGGACTTTGTATATAGAAAGGCTGGACTGGTAGTTACCAAGACCAAAGTTAAAATCCTACATGTGACATATACTAAATTTGTCATCTTACCCAAATAGCTTAATCTCTCAGTTTCTTCAATTCTGACATGTGGATGAAAGGTAACATCATATAGAGCAGCAATTCTTAAAACATGGTCGCTAGATCTCTGGGGATCATTGGGATCCTTTCAGACTATCCTTGAGGTCAAAATTATTTTTATAACAATACTAAGATAAAATTTGCCTAGTAAAATACTCCTTTCCAACTACATATCTATGTGAGACTGGATTTTCTCCATATATTTCAATAAATATAATATATTCCATCAAACAAGGCAGAAGCAGGTAGGAGAATCCAATTGTCTCTTACTGAACCAGACATAAAATAATATTTAGAAAAAATCTACAAAACAATTCTATTCATTTCAGTATTTTTGTTCCTGAAAATATATTTTTTTCATAAAAATATTATTTAGGCTAGCATATGATATTATTTGAAATTAATAAATATGTTAAATGTTAGTTTTCATTTATAATATAGCAAATGTTCATAAATATAGCACACATAAAGTAAAGTTCTTTGGGATCCTCCACAATTTTTAAAAGTATAGAGTCATGGGAACAAAATATTTAATAGCCATTGGTATAGTGGTCTTGGAATCAGGAGGATGTGAATTTCAGTCCTACATCAGACAAATAGGAGCTATGTGATTCTGAGCATATATCACTTAATCCTCCAGGCCTCCCAAGATCTCTCTCTTACACCATCAATTGCAGAATGGGTACTGATCTGTATGTCAACTGCAAGAAGCAGTTTCCTCATAGGTAGAAGGAATTCCCAACACTAATGAAATCACAGATCTAAGCCAAAACAAACAAAATAAATTGATAAATGGATGAATGAGTAAAGACTTAGGATAATAGTAGCTATAGCCCCTTCTTCAGAGGGTTTTTGCAAGGTTCAAGTAAGATAGTAAATGTAGAAATGCTTTGCAAATCTCAAAATACTATATAAATGTCAACTAGGATCAGTTACAATTGAATTGAAAGCAACTTAGAGCCAATTCCCACTTCTTCCACTATCTGTTTGATCTTGAGCAAATGACTTAGCCTCTCTAGACCTCAGTTTCCTCGCCTGAAAATGAGGAGTCAGTTTGCATGATCTCCAAAATCTCTATTAATCTTGTGTCTTTAAGTAGACTGTGGCTCTAGTTCCATTTTTTTTTGTCTGGTAATAAGAGATTAGAACAGACCACCTCGCAAAGTGGACTTGTCCCTTCAGCTGCTGCATGTTTATGTCTTGTTAAAAAAAAACAAAACAAAACACCAGCACCATCACCACCACAACACAGATCATTGCTATAAACCCTGCAGGGACTCCTTTCCCTCTGGCACTGTGGAACAAGGGGGCGGCATAAGGAAAAGGCTGCAAGAAGAGCTTTTGAATGTTTATTACAAGTGACAAGAATGGTAGCCCAGAAAAATGGCTTCCCAAACTTTTTTTGCTATGAATTTGCAGGCTAGAATAGACACCAAAATAGTCACTGTGCAACTTTAAAGTTATACTTCCTGCTTCGTTGTTTCTGAAAATGTTTAGATCAACTAAACCACTTTCAAATAACTGTAGGAAACTGACAGGGAGGTCATTATGGACCCAGAAAAAAAAAACAAAACGCTTTCAGAAGCAAAATATTACAGGTAGAGTCCAGAGATTTTAAAGTTGTCTGAGAAAGGCATAAGCCTTCATTATGTTATGCTAGAAAGTTCCTTCTCTGAAATATACAAGCAATTTTCAAAAAAAGTGGAAAGAGAAAATACATGGCCAATCTCTGATATTCAACAATCATGAGAAGTAACCAGGAGAAGAGTTTAAAAAAAAGTAAATTCTTGAGAACTCTAACAACACTTGAATATATATAAATATGAATGTTTGATGTGTCAGACGATATAATAGAAATAACTCCTACAAAAAGCAATTATTTCGTCAAAATGCAGTGGGCATTTTTGTTTCGCCTATTATCTCACTTAACCTGTGCTTATGTGACAGCCCCTAAAGTTTCCAGATGTGAAAATGGTAGAAGGGATTTTGTGAGATTCCTTTAAGTGCTGCAATGCTTTCCCCCCAACCAAATAAAAAAAGACAAAATGGAACATTCAGCAACATTAGTGAATCTTAGCTCTGGAAGGGGCCATCAGAGCCATATTTTCTACCAGAATGAGAATTCCTCTGGCACCATAGCTCTTAAGTCATCATTCAACAGCTACTTGAAAATATCCACTGAGAGGGAGGCCACAGCCTGCCAAGGCAGGGCATTACAATTTTTGGATAGTTCTAAATTGTAAAGGCAAAGAAATCAGCTTAAGCATTTCTGTACATTTGGTATTAGCTATTCAGATATTTGATATTGTGTGTTTTAGATATTATCTTCTGCAAGTTCTTTTGCCTGACTAATGTCTGGAAATGACCATGGGACATGGGAAAGTCAAGAAAAAGAACTCCTTCCTTGAGAAGATCCTAAAGCCCTTGTGAATGCAGTATTTAATCTTAAGTACTGGGCTGTAGACCACCAGTGTGCTAAGCTATTCCTGCTCAGAGATGAAAGACAACAAATTTAGCACCAGTGGGTAGAAGTTGTCATGACAGTTTTTAGATGAAAAACAATTCCGCTTCTCCTCCTCTCTGTTGTTCTGCTGAGGGGAAGGTACACTCCATGGCCAAAAGCTGCCTTTGTTCCTCTGGGTTTACTGGCTACATTTCTTGCTCAGAGATCGAGGCTCCAACCCAATTCACTCTGGAGCTCATAGACTGGACAAGAAGTCCCCACTCACCTAGTACAGAGAGATTGTAATTACTAAGTAGTAATTGTTTCTCTTTTACCCAGGAACCCTGAGGATCTTCCCCTTCCAGTTTGATTTTTTTTCCTATTAAAGGGGCCATCCTTTGAGTATCTACTTAAAGAAGCCTGTTCATTGAATGGGTGTATCTCACTCAAAGTGAGAATGTGATAAGACCTTATCCTGAAAGGGCCAGGGTCTCCCACTGCATCCTGGGCCATCTCCAGCCATCCTGATGAATATCTGGTCACTGGACCCAGATGGTTCAGGAGAAGAAAGTGACCTTGCACAGCCCTCCTTCACTCAAATCCAAGTCAACTGTAAGTCATGTCATCATCTTGTTGTTGTGATCCTCTTTGAGAGTGAAGGACAAACACAACAACAGGAGATGAATGAATGGAAAATCTAACAATCCACAATGGTAGCAATAATAATAGTAATTAGCACCCAGCAACCATGATAGCCCCCTACAGTCACCAACTAGCCACCATCACCACTACCAAGAAACCACTACCAATACTGAGAACCTGGGACCACATCCCCAGCAACTACCACCATATAACAACAGCCAGATCTGTTCACAAGTGGAATGAGCTGTTTTGGTAGGGGGGTGAGGAGGGGAAGAAATGGTCTCACTCCAGCTGTCATTCCCAGGTTTTCAATGGATGGTCTTATAAATAAATTTGTTGGCAATATTGTAAAAGGTATTTTTAATTGGATTGAATTACATGTCTTTTGAGGTCCTTTTAAGCTATAAATCTTTTTTTTTTTATGAATGTGTCTCTGTGTGAGCTAGTGAGCACTATATTTGCTGTCATAGAATCAAATTTCAAAGTTGGAAACGACTACAGACACCATCCAGTCCATCCAATACCCAAAAAGTAATCTTTACTATAACACACCTAACCTGTGCCTCTACTTAAAGCCCTCAAATCAAAAGCTCCTTTTATCAAGCACTACACAGTATTTGTTGGACCAGCCCATTTAACCAGTGAAGAGCTCAGATTTTTAGGAAATTTCTTCATTGCTTCAAGACTAAATCTGCCTTCTGAAACTTCCTATTATTACTCTTACCTCTACATTAAAGGGTCAAGAAGAGCGTGTCTAATCCATTTGTCACATGATGCCCTTTCAAATACTTTAATATAACCAATCACATTAGTCATAGTTTACTCTTCTTTAGGCTAAACATTCCAAGTTCTTTCAACCAATGATGGCTGATGATTCAAATATCCTTCTACCCACTTCAGTCAGACTACCACCAACTGAATCCAAATCCTCTTTCCTTACTGCCTGAATAACCTTGAACAAACAATCACCATCTCTGGGCCTCCATTTCCTCCTCTGTAAAATGAAATGACTGGAATAAATGATGTCTAAAGTTCCATCAAGCATTGCAGTCCTCTAATGCTATGCCCTGTGCAAAAGGGACCATTTGCCCATCAGTAAACTATTTGCATTATTCCTATCAGTAAGGATGCATGATGGCCACAGGGGGCAAATTCTAGATTGACTCCAACCTAGGATCTGGGCCAGAACTGGGAGGTCAGGTCAAGGAATAAGTGTGAGAGTGTTCAAAACCTCAAAAAGTGTCTAGAAGCCAATGTTTGAGGCAGAACTAGGAGTCTGATAACATGTTAGCTGTCTAAAGTAAACATTTAAGTTACTAAAGATGAAAAGAAAGACAGAACACAATTAGTCAGATAAGGGGAAGCCATATCAAAAGACATTGGCCAGAAGGAAAATATGCTGAGGGCTGTGTTATGAGAGCTGATCACCAATCTACAGAATATCCAAGAAACAAGCAGTCTTCAGGAATTAAAGGGGAAGGGCAAAGCACATAGGGAAACAGATAGGAGATCATTGGTGTTGAAGCTGGAAGTAACCTTATAGATCATCTAGTTCTGCTTCTTTATTTAATAATTGAGGAAATTAATGATCAGGGAGATCACCATATGTTCTCTATAGCAAATGACAAAACTAAAATTCAAACTCAGGTACTTTGACTCTCCATCTAGAGCAATCAGATATAGAACCACTGTTCTGAGCTAAGTCTGTGGAATGGGGGAGGAGGGATTCCTTTTCCCTTACATCCCTTCAAGTGGTAGGAGAGACTTGGATCTGCATGAACTTCTTAGATTTTAAGATTTTGCTCATCTTCTTAATAAAAGAAATATCCCAGGGTTTGGACTCATGAGAATTTGGGGAAGTCCTAGGAAAAAGAGACTCAGAGAAAGAGAGAGGAGGGGCTGTGTCTTTCTTCCCTAGTGATGAAGAGAGTTGAGCAGAGCCTGAAACTGAGATCAGTTTTAGGAGACAGGGCCTAGGACAGAAACTTAGAAGCTATTTATTATCCTTTGTAGGTCATAAGAAAAGGTAGAAAGATGGCCTCATAGCATTTCAGCTTAGTTGCTTGTGGGAAGTGAGATAATGTTTGTTAGAGTCAGGGCAGGTGAATTGTAGAGAATGTGATTAAAATAAACTATCTCTTTTCTGTAATTTGCTCTTTCTACTTGTTTGTTTTTAATAAGATTTGGTTTGCTGTTGGTTTTGTGTTCTATTGTATTTTTAGTATTGACGTGTATGATGTGCATGTATCTGTGTGTATGAATGCATATGTATATGTATGCATGTATATTTGTAAATATACATATATGTATGTCTATATACACACTTATAGATATGTAAAGACATATAGTATGTGTGTGCTTATATGTGACATAATTTCCGTAATAGCATAAAGAAACTACTATATGACAAAGAATAACAAATTAAAAAATGAATAGCCCCATACACCAGAAGCTTCCATTCTACTTTGGTTAATAGCATGTCTACAAATAAATTAATATAAAATGTATATATAGTAGGTGCAAAGTAATTTAGGGAGATTTGGAGTACTAACCACAAGAAGTGAGGAGAGATCTCCTAGGATGTGGCACTTTGATGTGAAGCTTCCATAGCTTCAGGGGTTTAAATAGGCAGAAGAGGATAAAGAGGAAGACCATTCCAGGCGTGGTCTACACATTGCACTAAGGCATAGAGGTAGGAAATAGGCTATCATGGAGAAGAACATAAAGGAGGTCAGTTCAGCTGAAAAGTAAAATCTATTAATGAGAATAATATGGAATTACTCTGGAAAGAAAAGTTGGAGGCAGATTTTGGAAGGGCTTTAAATACCAAGCAGAAAAGGATGTATTTTATCCTAGAGGCAATGCAATATTGAGACATTGCAATTCTACATGTAAGGAAATAGTATAACACCAACAATATGATGTAAAGAACACTAGACAGACAGTCAAAAGATATGTGTTCAAATCCTGATTCTCTTCTGGTGTCAAAATCAACAGAAACAGAGGTCACTGAACCATACACAAAATTCTTGAGAGTTGCATATTGACTGAGAAAACCATATGTTCTCATTATCTATGTTCTATGGTATATTTATTTTGTTAAATATTTCCTGATTATATTTTAATCTGACTCACCTGGACTTGGTTTGCAGCATCTAGTGCTCAGGAGTGGTATAGGCCTTGCTTTTGACACCTTTGCTGTACGTACAAAATAACACCTCTATGGAATATAAAAAACTTTCTTAAAAACTCTACAGAATTGTGGTGAGAATAAACTGAGGTAATGTTCAGGAAAATCTTTGGTAAACTCCAAAGACATATATGTGTATACATGCACATGTATAAACATACACACATACATATATGATAAAATTTAATATATATCATACTGTGCATGTGCATACATATACACATATGCGTATCAGAGAGGGAGAGAGCATGAATACGAGAAGATGATTGTAAAGGACTTTGAAAACCTTAAATCTCTATAAGGCAACTAGATGGCAGAGTGCTAGATTGATATCAGAAAGATCTGAGTTCAACTCCAGTCTCAGACACTTGCCATGTGACCCTGGACAAGTCACTTAACCTGTGTCTGCATCAATTTCCTCAGATGTAGAACTCCCAGGTTTGTTGTGAGAATCAAGTTATATAATATTTATCAAGATTTTAGTATAGCTCCTGGCCCCTTGTGGGTGCTATATGAATTTGCTTATCCCTTCCCCCACACACACAGACAAAAACAGGGAGACCGAGAATATAGAGACAGAACAGAGACAGAGAGAAAAAGAGATGGAGACAGGAACAACAAAAAACATGATTATTAGCTATTTTACATATGTGTATATCTATATCTATCAATGAATATATATCAATTAAAATATATGAATATATATGAATTAAAATAGGGGCAGCTAGGTGGTGCAGTGGATAGAGCACCAGTGCAGGAGTCAGGAAGACCTGAGTTCAAATCTCACCTCAGACACTTGACACTCACTAGCTGTGTGACCCTGGACAAGTCATTTAACCCCAATTGCCTCATTCTGGGTCATTTCCAGTCATCCTGATGAATATCTGGTCACTGGATCCAGATGACTCTGGAGGAGAAGTGAGGCTGGTGACCTGCACAGCCCTCCCTCACTCAAAAAACAGTCAAGTGCCAGTCATGTCATTATTTCTCTGATGGCATGGTCTTCTTCAGCAATGAAGGACGAACATGCACATTAATTAAAAAGTCTCCACACACATATTATAAATGTAGATAGACATATACTGTATAGTCCTTAGTGTGTGCATAAATAATATTTTTCACCAAAATATTTGTTTTGTATAGCTTCATTTTCATATAGCTTTGATGATAATCTGAATTATAAATCATTTTCCCAAAGGAAGAGTTTTATTTGTTCAACTACAAAGAGTATGTGTTTACTAATAACAATGTGTTCATGATCAGAGATATTACTTGTCTTGCTTCAATGAATAACAAGGCTCATGTGCAAATTAGCAGCCATGTGTTTATTTTAAAAAGCAATATGTTAAATCTTTAAAAATAGTATTGTTCTCTTTAAGAAGTTAAACATGCCCCCTAGAGTCTTGTGCATGCTACTAGGAGACTTTCAGCTCAGAAAAACTTTCTGTAGATAATGCAATGATAAACTTTGGTCCCACCCACAATGAATTAATGCATTTCAAATAATAGATTCTATCTCTTCGCTGAACTTTTTGTAAGGTTTGCAAACTGATCTCAAATCAAACTGATCTCTCCTAGCTCACCTAGAATTAGTGGCTACAGCTTGTTGAGTGCTTATTTATTGGGTGTTATATATTAATATATTATGTGCCTCATATGTGTTAGTCCTGAATCTGATGTAAATGGGGCATAATGTCTTTGGAAATTATATTTTGTAGAAGCTTGTTCAGTGTTTAAGAGTTTGAAGACACCATCAGATGTTGGAACATTCCAAAATCTGGGGGTAAAACTCATGCTAGAGGATAGGAGTGTGTGTGTGTGTGTGTGTGTGTGTGTGTGTGTGTGTGTGTGTGTGTGTGTGAGAGAGAGAGAGAGAGAGAGAGAGAGAGAGAGAGAGAGAGAGAGAGGGAGAGAGAGAGAGAGAGTGACAGACAGACAGAAACAGAGATCAAGACAGAGAGACAGAAAAGAGAAACAGAGAAAAAGAGACAGAGAGGAGAAGGAGGAGGCTGGGAGTGCCTGTCTCATGTCAGTGCTAGGGTGCAGGGTAGAAAGCAGCAGCAAAGGAGAGGTTGAGCGTTCTGGTGCTGAGCAATGCCTCATTGCCACTGAAGCTTCTGTGTTCCTGTGTTGAGACCTAGTGACTTATAGGCAGTAAAACATCAACGTTCAACTCGTATACATATACCTAAAATCCCACTTTCATTCCACACTTTTTAGTGCTTTAGGGAAAACAATGGGTGGGGATAAGTGGATTTGGAATTTTACATTCTTAGGGACTTGGAAGGTGATAGTCTGGGGAGGAGTACGTCCAAAGAGGAGGGCTGTGTAGAACTATTCACTTAAAGGATGTAGTGTACTTCTTGACTTTTATCTCCACCTGACCCACTCACACTCCAGCACAATCAGGTAAATATCTTGTCTTCACTGTCACCAACTCTACAGAGAGGATAACATGAATAAGTCATAGGATCGTATATCTAGAGCAAAAGGGGACCTCAATAGCCATGCTATCCTCCCTCTTTATATATGAGGATATATACTTTATATATGAGGAAACAGCCCAGAGAAACGAAATGACTAATAGAAAGAGGGTCTGAAATCATGCCTTCCGATTTCAAAGCCAGTGCTCTTTCCATTGAACCACACTGTGGGTCCCCTTCTTGGAGTAGAAAAAGAAATGGTAAACTAAGATATCTGAATTTCCTTTCTGTTTAGAAAATCCCTAGATAGAGGCAACTACAGCAACCCTAGAATTTAGTAATTGAGAATTATCTGGGGTGATAAAAGGTTAAATGACAACCATGTTCAAATAGCTAGCAGGTGTCAGAGGCCAAATTTGAACCTTCCTTTTCCTAATCCCCCTAGCTACTATTTGTGTCAAATTATAGTCTCTAAAATGTAGATCTGACCATGTCACTCCCAAACTTAAAAAAAACAAACCTTCATGGGCTGTTGGTCAACTCCAAGATGAGTTATGAATCTGTCAGTTGGGTATTTAAATTCTCCACAATCTGCCTCCCTTCCAACACATTTTCTCACACATTACATATACTCCTTGGCATGTCCTAAATCACAGCCAAATGTAGCTGCTGACTGTTCTTGTGCCTTTTCCTGCCTCTTGTACTTTGCCCAGGTCTGTAATACTCTTCCTTCTCACCTCTGCCTCTTGGTAACCCCTGAATCCTTCAAATCTCAGCTCAGGTTAAACCTTCTTACTCTAAATACCAATGTTTAACACTCTTTCCTTCTTGAAATATCTTTGTGTTTCCTTGTTCTTTATTCATCTGTATAGATGATTTATTCTTGTATGACACTCTAAAGGCCCTGAGGATGAGGCCTGGATCATTTTCACCTTTTTTATGCCACTACTTAACCCATCAGTTTAGAGCTAGAAGGAACCTTCGAAGCCGTCTACTTCAACAACCACCTCATTTACAGTTGAGGAAACTGAGGCTCTGAAAGATCAAGTGATTTACCCAAGAATTGAGTTGAAAAGTTTTCAAAATGATATAAAACATTCAGGGAAAAGGAAAGCTCTAAGACTTGGGTTCAAGTATTTATAAAAAGTAAAAGGAAGATATTTCTATTCTAAAAAAATTAATTTACTTGATTCTCATTATTGTACTAAATTAAGACATGCAAATTTCAAGTGTCAAATGGAACTCTGAATAAAGTCTATGATAACCCAGCAATCTTCAGTATTTGCAAGAGTGAGTTTATCTGATCTGCTTCAGTAAGGCATTTCTTTTAGGGAACCTTTGTCTCTTAAATTGATAAAAAAAAAAAAAAAAAAAATTACCGAAGAGGTAATCATAGAACCTGCTCTCCCATCGAGTGCCAGTTGCTGAACATTTTTGAGACATAAACATGGATAACATCCAGCATAATAATATATCTCAAGGGGTATTATAAAGCTATAATTCCTTCAAGGGTGCATGTAATGTCGTAAATTGTAGGAGCAAACTCAAGCAAGAACCTAGAGATGAAATTACAGCTTTTATAATCCCCCAAGAGGATATTCTTTCAGTAAAATGGGAGCTGGAGTCATTTCAAAATACTCCTGCTCCCTTGCCAATCACCCCCCCAAACTCCCCAAAGCGAAGGACAATGGTCACTGGACAATTGAAAAACACCAAGAAGATTTAGAAGGAACCAAACTGATCACAAGGAAAATAGACCATTATGTTGAAGCCATTATGGCATCTCCTAAATATAGCACTGTTCTAAAGTATGAGAGCAGACACTTACATAATCTCAGCCATGAGAAAGATTTTCTTTTTTTACAGGTGTGAATAGAAAGACACTAAAATATATGTTTTTCCAGTTTAGCCAGCATTGCATTAAATCTGTGAAAGCCCTTACTAACCACATGTGAAAAGTATGTGCATTCCTTATATTAAATGTCACAGTAGCTACACAAGCTAATGTACCAAATAACAAAGAATACAATTAAATTTCATGGGGTGTTGAGAAGGTATTTTCCTCCAAAAAAAGTTCACATAATATCATAATTGCAGAGCCAACTGAAAGCAAAACTCTTCAGTTTCCACAATCTATGTTTTTTGGTGTAGATGCTATAATATATCACATTAAGAGGGGTTGCATTCTCTTCAACAGTACAGCACTCTAAGAGGACTCCAACCCATAGTTATCTGTGGATTATTTAATTCAATAAGTGTTCATTAAATGTCTGCTCTTTGTAAGGCATTTCAAATGATTGGTAGATTGATCCTCAGAGAATCTGTCATCTCCTTGGAATAGTGAGACACCTTCCCATGATACAGACTGAGATGACCACACCTTCCTATCAGGGACAAAGATTATATAAGCTTTTGTTTAGTACATTGTCATAGTCAACAAATTCTTTACCTTGCTTCCGGTCTACTGTTGATCTACATTCAATAATATAACCTCTCCTATGTGGTAGAACTTACAAGGCTAGAGGTGGGGAGAAGCATTTATTAGACACCTATTATGTTCCAGGAGTGGTGCTAAGCACTTCAAAAATATCTCATTTGATCCTAACAACTCTGTGAGGTTAGTGATATGATTACAAATCTTTTACAGTTTGAGGAAATTGAGGCAAACATTGGTTTAAGTGATTGCTCAGGGTCACAGTTATTAAGTGGGAGCTTGGATTTGAACTCTGGTCTTCCTGACTCTTAAGCTCAAAACTGTATGCAACATGGCTCCAACTTGCTTCCCTAAGGGCTAACATTTCATGGGCATGCTATCAGGAATCTAGGGCGAGTCCTACATTGTGGTAAAGCCGTAGGAAGTGTGGAGGATTTGCAATCAGAAGTAATGAATTCAGATCCTTACTTTGACACTTACTTCTTATGTGACTATAGATAAGTCCATAGATAAGTCTCTTCACTTCTTGGAGGCCTAAGATTACTTCCAGCCCTAAATGTCTGATCCTGTGATTTATATCAGCCATTCATGGAGTTACTTGTGTATCTCTTCTTTATCATTATTTCCTATGAAATCAGTCATGTCTCACTCTTCACGACCCCGTTTGGGGTTTTCTTGGCAAATATACTGGTGTGCTTTGCCATTTACTTTTCAGTCTGATGAGGCAAACTGTGACTTGCCCAGGGGTCGCAAAGCTAGTGAATGCCTTAAACCACATTTGAACTCAGGTCTTCCTGGCTCCAGGTCCAGTGAGCAACCTTGTTGCTTACCCTGGTGCTGTGGAAAGAGCACCGACCCTTGAAAGAACCAGGGTTCAAATTCTGTTTTTGTCTTTTAACATCCCTGGACTTCAGTTTCAGCATTTATTGAATGAGAGAACTGTGCTCTGAAATCCAGACCTACTTGTATGATTCTCTTTGGATACTCATTCATAATTCCAAATCTTTGTTTTATTTACCTATTATCCTAAAAGTGATAGACAGAGGTGAAACTCATGCTGCTAGTAGTAACTCAATTACCTTGTAGTTGAAAGTTCAATCAAGAGTCAGGAAAAGTTGAGTTCTATTAGACACTTACTGTCTGAAAATGGGAAAGCAAATCAACTTAGATTTGCCTCAGTTTCCTTGTTGGTGAAATGGAGATAATATCCACTTCTCAGTGATTTGGAGAGGACAAAATTATAAAGACTTATACTTGATGTTTTTGTGATGATATATATGTACACATGCATACATACACATGTATCACATGTATGCATGTATCACAACTTCATATGTGTAGATATATAGATAGCACTTTGCAAACCCTAAAGAGACACATAAATGTCAAGTATTAGCTATTGATTAGAGCACTCAGTTTATGCTACTTATCCTTCACTGGTAGAGATGGTAAAATATGGTGAAATAAGAAGAAACATACTAGAAAAATGAAAATCTTAATCTACGTTCTGGATTTAGCTTTAGTTAATTTCATCCTATTTCAGAGAACTCCAATTTCATTAAAATTAAATTACTTAGGCAGACTATTACTCAGACCAATTTAATTCCTTTTTCTTAAAACACATATGTGTGTACATATATATATATACATGCACATACAAATATAGATATATATAGATATATATAGATATATATACACATATACATATTATGCTTCCATGGAGCTTTAGTGGACGATGCTGAAACAATCTGACCATGAAAAATCTATTGCTTCCATGTAATGTACTGCTCTCCTTTTCCAGTGGATAATCTCCAATATATGATAGTCCTTTAATGACCAGTGGTTGGAGGAAAGGTTATAAGTGATTCCATAATAAATTGGTCATAAGGGAGGAACACAGGCCACCACTCCTTCTGCTGCTTCTTCTGCTTTCAAATATGAGGGTCCTTGGTTCAAGCCTCAGCGGGAGAGAGTCTTACACAGGCGACTTAATTGGATCTAACGGGAAACTTGCATTACTATGCCTGATGATATTTTAAGGTTATTCCTTCCCATTAACCAAACGGCAGGAACCCTGTCACCTTATTTTTTTTTGATTTACTATTACGTCATGTTCTGAATTGCCTCTAATTAACTAGCTATTGACCTATGACCAGAGGTATGACATTTCAAGATCATCAACATCGATACTTTTTATGAGGTCAGGCATCTTGATCTTGCATTAAATAGAAGAATATATATTACCTGTTCCTGCATTTTCAGTGTACACTACTGCACCAGCACAAATATGCAAATGCTAGCACATAAGCACTCGGTTATTGTTCCAAATAACCTATGAAGGACATCTTCTTCAGGTCTTTGGTTCCTAAATTAGCTTGTTGGAGACTCTATGTTTCTTTATATTTGAAGGAAGTTGGCAAAGGGCCAGTAACATGAGCCCTTGTTGAGAGCAATGGATCAGATAGCACTGGACATTAGAAGAATCACTAGACTAAGAGGGTTTTGGAAATGGGTTCCAGTCCCAATTGTGGTAAGTTAATTTAACTTTCTGGGCATCATTCTTCTAATATGTAAAATAAAGGGATTGAACTAAATGATATTTAACATGTCTTCTAGGTTTAAGCATTTATGATTCAGTGGAGTCTACCATTTCCCACATCAGAACACTGAAAATCTTTGTGGTGACCAGTAGACATTTTTACCGATAAATGATTAAAGATTCTGAACAGTTGAATCAGGTTATCAGGATCCAGAAGTGACCACAAGAAGAACCATTGATTTTTCACCAATTGAGAAGGAAGCACCAGCTATCCATTTGAAAGGTACCTTTCTTTCTAGCCTACTAAAAGTAAATCTGTGTGGATCTATAAACATTGAAACTGGGTTAGCCTCATTTTGAGAGAGAACTCAGACTGAGTAACATTAAATTTAACCCATTCAGTTTTTTTCTACTTCTTGATGCCACTGTTACTACTTTTGATTTTTGTGAGTTAAAGTTCCAATTCAATCTGCAAGTCTTACTTTTTTTCTTCCTGAAGAAGACACTTTTAAAACAGGAGATTGTAAGTGTTTTAGCCCAGAGCAGGATAAACAGAGGGAAACTGTCATCCTCTGTCTTAAAAAAAAATTATCTCATTGAAGGAGATACTCTCATCAACTGGAATGAAATCGGTGGTGTGTAACATTTCATAGTGCATGTTTCCCCTGGACTTGGATGGTATTAAGTAACGCCATTTGTACAGCAATGTTATCATACTTCTAGGTTTTAATTTCATGTAGCTAATGAATAATCATTAGCTCTAATGTTTTGAATTGCTATTAATTGTCTGACTAATTAACTTTACTGAGTTGTTCCTAGTTGGGGTAAGCAATAAAATTGATATTTGAGTTCTATGGCAAGTGTTATTTTATTTCCTAAAAGATTGCAAAGACAGTTGTAATGTGTTCATTATAACTGTTACCTAATATTTGTTGAGCCAGATTCCTCCACTGAGTAAAATAAGTCTTTAAAGTTAGTACCAATAACAAGACAATTAACTCTTTCAGATTCAGTAGGATTTCAAAGAAGAAATTGACTGTGATAAATGGATATCCCCAAGCTCCTCATTTACTCCTAGGAAGTAATTGAAAAACCAAGAGATCGGGAATTCATGCCTTATATATTGGAAATGTATAAAAGGAATGCAGAAGGAGTCTTCAATCTATACTCCTGCCTTTAGGTTTAAATCTAAATGATTCCAGGTAGATTGGTATGCATCACATTTTAAAAGACCTAAAGGAAAGGAAATATTATAACTCCCCTCAATAATTTATTTCAAGTTAAGAAGCCCTTCTTCCTATTCCTCCTGGGGCAAAATGATGTAGTGAAAAGATTACAGCCTAGACTAAGAGTTAAGAGACCTGGGTTCTAGTAAAATTTGATTACCACATATTCAGATAACATGAGGCTAGGAGAAATAGTTAATATATTAAATGACAGAGAAAGTCAAAGTCATTTCACCAGAATAGAATGATGGAAGCAGATCAAAAATCACATTGGGCATATTGGGTACAGGATACACTGACCAGAGTAGTGCCAAGGGGGGCGGGAATTATATCAAAAGATTCTTAGCAGAAAGAAGAAAAAAAAAGAGAAGATTCAAGAAGTTCGAAGCTTGCCTAAAACCTTTTCAGAGGGCAACTGTGGACATGTTTTTTTGCATTTGGAGTCATGGCAGGTATTTCATAATTGTCTATCAAAAGCAGGTGAGGGAATACTAAATCAAGAGAAAAGTTCACAACTCACAATCAGTATGGCACAGCTTGGGAACTCCCATAGCTGAGGAAATAGGCTTGGCAAAGCAGCACTTTACCTCTGAATCTCACCCTGAGGGATGTATAGAAAACCAGCCAAGAAAAATAATATGAATATCCTTGATGTAATCACTTTCTCCATCAGATTTTCCCCACTGCCCTCCCCATTTTCTCTATAACTTAGTCTCTTCTTTTCTATTGGTTCAATTACTGATACTTTCAAACATTAGCAAGTCCCACTTACCACCATCTTCTAGAAAAAGTCATTAGATTTCACCATGCACAATACTTTTCATCCTTTAATCTTTCCTCCCCTTTTCAGTTAAACTCCTTTAAGAAACTATGTGTACTCAATGGCTCCATTTCCTCTCCTCTCACTATGTGCTAAATCCTCTGCAATCTGACTTCTGACCTCATAATTCTCCTAAAATGTTCTGGCCAAAATTACCAATTATCTGTTCTTGTTTGTCTAATATCATCTTTGTCATTATTCTCCTGACCTTTTTGAATAATAATAACCTACTTCCAGGGATACTCCAAGTTTCCATGAATCTTCTCTCTCTCAGCTCTTCTACAAGTGTGACCACTCCTTGGTCTCTAGTAGAAACTACTACAAAACTAACATTAGTACAATAGTAAATACTATCAACCGCATGTATATTTCAAGGATATACTTTCTTTTTTCCTCTATACTCTTATGTAGCAATCCCATCAACTCCACAGTTTTTAACATTCATGTCCATGAAGATGACACTCATGTCCATATATCCAGCCCAAGGCTCTCTCCTGAACTGTAACCCTCCAACAACAAAGACCCATTGAATATTTAAAACTGGACATCCTATAAGTATGTCAAACTCAGCATGTCCCAAACAGAACTTATTTTCTTTTTCTTCTTGTTAAAGACACCACCATCTTATCACTCTCCCAAGTTCAGAATGTAGATGTCTTCCTAACTCCTTACTCTTACTCAGTCTATATAGCCAATTATTTGTCAAATCTTTTCATTTCCTTCTCCCACATCTCTCCAACATCTCCTTTTCTCCATTCACACTACAGCCACTATTCTAGTTTTGGTCTTCATCATAATTTGCCTGGAATATTACAAGAACCTTTTAATTGAATTCCCTCCCTTAAGTACATCCATACCCCCATTTATCTCCCACATTATTGTCAAATCCAGTTTCCTAAAATCCATGTCTAATCTTGTCATTCCCTTACTCGTTAAAGTTTAAAAGATCCTTCATCTCTAGGACCAAAAGTAAATCAATTTTTCTTTTAAAATTCTTCACCATCTACTCTCTTCCAAGCTCATCTAGTCTTTTTAAGCTTGATATCCCTTTTTCTCACACTCAATAGTGATAACCACACTAGCCTACTAGTCCTCACACAAGATGCAATATCTCTTACTCTGTGTATTTGTACCTTCTATCCCACAAACATGAAATGTGTTCATTCTTCACTGGAATCTCCTAGAATCTCTGGCTTCCTTCAAAATTCCCTGCAAGAGGCCTTTTTCAGTCTGCCAAGCTGTTCCCCATCTCTGGAATTCACTCTCTCCTTACTTCCTGCTCTTAGAAACTTTTATTTTTTTTTCAAACTAAGCTTAAATACCATCCTCTGCCAAGGCTCCTTAAACCTTTTTCACTTGTGATCCCTTTTGGCATCTCTGCAGTACTTGCTAGTTTTGCGTGGCCTGAGGGCATGCGCAGTGCAAAGTGCAAGGTGCTTTGTGTTCAGAATCAAGGCTTCAGTGAAATTGCTAAATGCAACTCGGGCAAGTGCTGCCAGAAACACCTTGGATTCATTATACATTGGAATTTGAATTAGTTTTTGGTGGTTGTACATTCAGCAACTTTTTGCTGTTGCCAAATTTTTCAAGACCTCACTATGGGATCGCAATGCACAGTTTAAGAAATGCTTCTACTCTTTGTGAAACTTTTAAAAACCACCCTCCCCCACAAACTTCTAGGGTACTCCTTTCCTATATACCTAGTGTGTATTTTATATATACTTACATGTTATCTCTCCCAATGGAAAGGAAGCATCTTGAGGGGAGCTACCATTGCTTATTTGGTTTTGTATGTCAAGCAACTACAAAAGTACACAGTAGTCCTTAATAAACGTTTGTTGCTTGACTGATTATACATTATTCTTTCATTTCCATTTGCTTTACTCATTACCATGTTCATACCTGCCTTTTCACTGGTTTGTTAAAGCTGTTGTTCCTTTTAAGAAAACTGTATTTCTTGCCCTTTTGGCCATCTTCAATAATATATACTCAAGTTTGGTCACTTAGTGGGTTAGAAATAGCAGCATACCATCTAACAAATTTGTGACAGCAGTTCTTGCCCTCAAGGAGCTTTGATTCCAAGGTAATCTCTGGCTGAATTTACTACCATTGAGAAAATACAATATTTTTTGTAGTAGGCATGGCGAAGTAGGAAGAGAAATTAACTTGAGTCAACTAGCCTCAGTTTGCAACTGGGACAGCTGAGCCACTTACTACCCACTTGAACATGAACAACCCACTCAACTTTTTGTGCCTCAATGTCCTTATTAGTAATATGAATGTAGTTGAATTAGATAAAGTCTTAGTTTCCTTCTACCTCTTGATCTATGATCCTGAGAACTTTATTCAAATAGGGGAAGAATAGATATATGTTTAAAATTGGTGTAATTCTAAGTTATTAAGCCTGGAATCCTAATTTCCCTACCCAAAGGAAAGGAAAGGAAAGGAAGAAACAACTTTCAAGTATGAAACCTGAGTAGCAACTCAGTGAGAAAGCATATCTTTTCATTCAATTCCCCTATCAGTATTAGCTATGGGTTATTGAATCTATTGCAAGTTTTTCTCATATTCTATTTTGACTTTCCTGTTACCTTTGGGTCAGAACTAGAACAGATTTCTCTCAGCCTCTGGACTCCAAGTTTAACTGATAGGAAACTGGGGAGGGGGAAGTATGCTTAACTTAATTAAGGCTGTTGAAGGAAAAGTTCTGTAAGAACAAAGTGATGTATTTGTCACTTCCTTTCCTCTTTGATCAAGTATAAAGAAAGCCATTTAATCTTTGCAGGACTGAAAAATAATCTTTTTTTAGTTCCAATTCATTATCAATTTTGTTACAAATGAGAGGCAATTCAAGTCATTCATCATGATGAAATTATTACCTCATTATTTTACCTCATGAAGGAAGAGGGAATGAGAGGAAGATGTAAAAGAGAGAGAAAAGTGAAATAAAGAGGGGAAGAGAAAAGGAGAATTCCTAAGCTACCAGATCTTTTCTAAAGTCGATAAGTGTGTCTTTGGATCTCCCACATGACCAAGTATGGTGGCATATATATTCAGACCATACTATAACTGTTGTTTTAAATTATTGTATACAAGGTTGGTTTTAGGCAACAGATGGTGATTCTTCAGTCAGGCTTACCAGTCTTGCCACAAATCTATTTAGCTCAAGAGCGCTGTGCACCCACCTTCCCAGTGAATTAGTTTACTTAAAAAACAACAACAAAACTCTATAGTAGATGAGAGTGTCCCTCCCCACAATGCCTTTTCCTAGGTTTAATAGGCTGCCATTAATCCAAGATCTTTATTCATTCTATGATATGAAGATGAGAAGTTGTTCAGTATCCATCAAAAATCTACATTCTTCTAAGAACTGGAGATCAAAGAATAAATGATCTTGATCTTTGGAAGGGACCTCAGCAGTCAGAATGTCCAACCCATGACCTCAAGAGAAATCCCCATAACTACATATTTAAAAAGTGGTCATTCAATCTCCACTTAAAGATCTCCTCTACCTCCTAAGCCAGACAATTCTGAATTTGTAGCACTGTAATTGTTAGACATTATTTTGTTTTTATTCCTCCCACCCCAGATACTATCAAGCATAAATTGTCTTCTTTATAACTTCCTCTTATTGACCAAGATATTACTCTATTGGATCAAATAGAATGAACATGATCAATCTACATGATGGCCCTCTTCAAGTACTTGAACAGCTTCTCTTCCAGCATCCCCACCCCCACATAAATTATCTTCTCTATTCCAGCTAATTTCCCTAGTTCTTTCAGTTACTTCTATGGCCTGGACAATCTTTCTGTTATTCAGGATTTTCTTCCCTAGGTATTCTTTCATGTCTATAAATCAGTACTGGTAGTGATTCCAGAGGATATGAGTTCATAGCAGAAATGGTAGACTATAAGGTGAATGCTTATGGACAACTAGGGTTGTTCTCAATGAGTAACTGGGATCAATTAATTAGTTATCAATCAAAGAATAAGTATTTATTGAACAACTTCTATGCATCAGTGACCATATTCAGTGCTAGGGGATCAATACAAAGAAGGAAAAAAAAATCACTACTCTCTAGGAGTTTGCATCCTAATGGGGAAATAAATTTATATATGAGCAAATATAGAATAAAAATAAAGAGAATACATACAAATTAATGCAAAGAAGTTTAATGCAAAATCAGTTTAGGGAATGAAGACACTAATTGTTAAAGGCTTTGTGTAGAATGTGGTACTTGGTCCCTGTCTGTTCCATTCTAATTTTGAGAGAACTATTATCTTCAGTGAGCTTTTGAACCTCTTTTTCCATTTGGCTAATTCTGCTTTTGAAAGCATTCTTCTCCTCATTGGCTTTTTGAACCTCTTTTGCCAATTGAGTGAGCCTATTTTTCAAGGTGTTATTTTCTTCAGCATTTTTTTGGGTCTCCTTTACCAAGGTATTGACCCATTTTTCATACTTTTCTTGCATCTCTCTCATTTCTCTTCCCAGTTTTTCCTCCACCTGTCTAATTTGCTTTTCAAAATCCTTTTTGAGCTCTTCCAAGGCCTGAGCCCACCCGACATCCCCCTGGGATGTCTGGGGTACCGAGGCCCCTCCCTCCACGTCTTTCCCTGATGGCAAGAATATGTCCTCGTCATCAGATCCAAAAGTCGGGATCAGTGCATCTGTTCAAAAAAACTCTCTATAGTATTATTTTTCTTCCCTTTTCTAGGCATTTTCCCAGCCAGTTACTTGATTTCTGAGATTCCTCTCCACCCCTGCCTAGATCCGCCCAGCTAGTGCCTTGGTCCCTGTCATGAAGGAACAGTGAGATTCCATGAATTAGAGGGAAGAAGACAGTGCATTCTTGGCATAGGGGATAACAAGTGCAAAGACAGGAAGAAAGGAGATGGAGGTATGCATGTGGGAAACATAAAGAAGCCCAATTTGAATATATCACAAATGAGAGGGGGAGGAAATGTACAAAGAACCAGGAAAAATACGTCTGGGCTAATCAAGAGTCAATTACTTACTCTTCAGGCAAGAAGGAACCATTCAGACTTACTGGGAAGAGAATATCATGTTCAAATATATACTTAAGGAATATTTTCTCAGTACTTAATGTTCACTAAGCACCAGAGTGATTTGTTCAAAGTCACAAACATAGTCAACATCAAAGGCAGGGTTTGAAACTAGGCCTGCCAGGTCCAGAAGCCGTGTTCTTTCTGTTGTAGGAACTAGATTTCCATCAGATGTCTTTTGTCTCTAAGTATAATGCTCCTTTACATAAAGCCAGATAGTTAAGGAAAGGTTGAAATATAGAAGAGCTTTTGTGTCTGAAAGAGATATTTAGTGTTGATAAAGGCAGAAAATGAGAGGTAGCTTCATCTAGGAGTCCTACAGCTAGTTACAGATATGGAAACTGAGGCCCAGGAAGTTAATCGATGAGCCCAGTTACCCTTAGGGACAAATATAAAATTATGTTTGGCAGTTAAAGCCCTTTAGAATCTGGCCTCTTTCTAGTCTTTATAACTTTTACTTTTCTCCTAGTCCTCTGTGATCTAACTAGACAGTTCTACTTATAGTTGCTTGAACATAATGCTTAATCTCCTGATGCATACAACAATCAATTTCCTGACTGTGTCTTTGCACTAGTTGTTCCTGCTTATATTTGTAAAATAGCTCAACCTGCTAGGTGACCTGTCTTCCTTTGGGATTCAACTCAAATATTACCTCCTAGAAAAGGCTTTTCCTGGTTCCTCTACCTACAAATTCCTTCTCTGAGATTGTATTCCATTTCCATTGTATATTTCTTATATGTATGTATGTATGTATGTATACATATACATATATATATATGTACACGGTTATTTACATGTTATCGCCTCCATTAAAAATATTAACCCCTGAGGGCAGGGAACATTTTCATTTCTATTTGTAACTTCCATACTTATTACCATGCCTGGCATATAGTAAGTGCATAATAAATGCTTATTGACTGGCTGACTGAAATTTAGAAAGCAATGAGAGACTTGAAGAATTAGTAGGTCATTGGAATTGTCCTGGCAACACATGATGTAAGTCTGAACTAAAGTAGCTGTTTTATTCAAAGAGAAAGAGAGTTATATGAAAGATATTTTAGAAGCAGAAATGGCAAGATCTGGTTAGTTGGATATGTGATGGAGTCTGAGGAATCAAGGAAAATAAGATTTTAAATCTATATGCTTGAAAGAGTCATGCTGTCTTTTGCAAAAATAGGGATGTTTGTAAGAGGAATAGGTTTAGGGAAATTATGAGTTATGTTCTGGATATGCTGAGTTTGAGATAGCCATTGTCAGTTGTTAATGTGGATTTGTCATTCAGGAGAGAAAATGGGATTACATACACAGATTTGTGAATCATATGCATAGAAGTAATGTAGCTCAATCGAATTACTGAGGTCACCAGAAGAAAGAGTGCAAAGAGAGAAAAGTGTCCAAATTAAGGAATTTCATACAGATGATGAATCAGTAAAGAAGACTGAAAAAAAAATTAGAAAAGTATGAGCTAACCAGGCTAAAGCAGGTAAGAGTATATGGGAGATGATAATGGTCAAATGCAGCAAAGAGCCCAAGAACGATAAAGATTGAAACAAAGACCATGAGATTTGACATCTCCAGCATCAGACACTTACGTGTGTGATTCTGGGCAAGTCATTTAATCTGTCTGCCTCAGTTTCCCCAACTGCAAGATGGGGACAATAAAAGCACGTATCATACAGGATTGATGTGAGGGATAAATGAGATAATATTTATAAAGCACTTACACAGTGCCTGGCATATAATAGATGCTTAATAAAGGCATATCCCTTTTCCATTCTCCCCCTCTTTCTTTTTTGAATGTCCCTCAGGCTGGAAGTTCTATGTGCTCAAGAAAACCAAATTTCCTTCTCACAAACCTCCTTTGGGGGAATACAGTTACGCACTAGCCTCTTCCAGGTCTCTTGGGTAATGAGTTACACATGTACCTGTGCTTCCACCATCTGCCTCAAATCTAGGCAGCTAAATGACGCAATGCATAGTCTCAAGTCAAGCCAACAAGCAGTGTCCCAGACTTGGACTCAGGAAGACCCAAGTGCCAATATAACCTCAGACACTTTCTAGCTGTAAGACTCTGAGTAGCTCACTTAACTTCTCCCTGCCTCAGTTTCCACATCTCTAAAATAGGGACAATAAAAATGCCTGCCTCCTATGGTTTTTGTGAGGATCAAATGAGATATCATATGTAAAGTACTTCGCAAATTTAAAACATTTTACAACAGCTAGTTATGATTATTTCTGTTGATAACACAGTATAGGAAAGCAACTATAATCCAAAATTAAATATGACAACCATTGTTTTGAGTGCAAGGGTGTGTCTATTGTGAAAAACAGTTGTAATATGGACAAATGGTGGAAGTACTTTGATATTGTCCAAATGGTTCTCTCTAGCTAGTCATTAATTTGAGGATGATAGATGTAATCTAGCTATAAGGGAGGTAATAGTTGAAAAGTAAGCCATTTTTATAAAGGTGTCATCACCATACCATCACCCATGTGAAACCTCAGCAATAGAATCCATTATCATTCTGGCCCACAATCATCAAGGCTTTAAGTGGGGGTATAAAAGCCAAAGGATTTTATATGAGAACATCATTCAGTTATACACTATTCAAGACTTGAATATCCAAACTGAATTGATACTTGAAAGAAAGTCACAAGAATGTTTGTGTGAATCATGTAGAGGACCCTGGATAGCCTTCCTGTTCAAGCTATTATGGTATAACTTCAGTATTGCCCATTGATACTCTCCAGTGGAACATATCCTTTAAAAAAAACAAACCTTAATCAGATAATAACAATATGCTCTATTACTGATCCCTTATGCACTTCCTCTCCTTTCCCTTTCTGAAACTATTATTTTTTATTGATTTCTTTCCCACATACATATCATTGCCAGCCATCTCACCTTCCCTTTAGTAGAAGTACTCTCTGATTCCCTGATAATAAATATAATTAATTAAGCAAAATGAATTAGGATATTTGTCCATGAATAAGAATCCATGTCAAGTTCTGTGCTCCTATAAGACAGGTGTACTAAACATATTACCTTTAGACCTCAATTGCTGGCCTGCATCAGATTAAAATAAAATTGGAAATATACAACAAAATATGTAAAAATGCAATAGACTATAGATAATATTAATGCATAATTTTCTAAATTAAAATGTGGACCAGAGGGATCCATATACCTAGTTTAGTGACTTGCTTGATAACACTACCTATATCATAGCTGATTGAGAACTTAGAAGTCAGTGAGTCCAAATTCCTTGTGTTACAGATGAAGAAATTAAGGCTGAGAGATTTTTATGTGACTTACTGAAAGTCTCACAGTAGTATCTGAGGCAAATGCTGAGGAAGTATTTGAACTCATCTTACAGAATCCAGTCTGTGACTCTACTATATCTCTGTGAAAGGTATGAAATGGGTATAACATTGTTTTTTGTTTGTGGGTTTTTTGGGGTTTTTTGCCACATGGTATCCAATTTTGTCATAGTTCTAGATCTAGTCTTTCTATGTAGAACACATGGGAAGATATGATCACAGCTCTAAGCTTGCAGAAACCTCGGAAGCTATTTCGTCTGACAACCTCATTTTAGAGAAGTTCTTGGTGGTTGTGAGTCATTCAAGGTATTTGATCAGAATATCAAAAAACACCCTCCCTCTGCAGAGGGAATGAAGAGGTGCTTCCTGTTTGGATGGTGGAGAGCAGAGGGGTCCTCCATTTTCTGGCAGATCAACTTCATTAAATCTAGCCAGAACTACGTATCTGGAAAATCCTTTAGGTTAATATCACTTCCATGGGTAACTAGGGAATTTTCTGGCTTCCATGATTCCATGACAGAGTGTCTGCTAAGTGATTGTGGTGGTCTGGAATGTTTACTCCAGAGAAATTAAATGGGCTGAAGAAAACAACCACCTTAACTGTTGGTGGAGGAATTCCTCCCTCTTACTCCATTGGAGAACTTTTGGAATGTGAGATCAGACTGGATGACCGAGGGGTGCTAGGCTCCCCTTTCCAAGTTATGGCACAAAGCCTCAAATACGCATGACTAACAATCCCTTTCCTAAAATCAAATAGAATTCTGTTTTGTTTTTCCTCAAATAGACATTTCCAAATATACAGGACCAAAGAATATACAGGGAGAATATATATAGCTGGAGAGGAAGCAACCTCAAGGGTTAAGCTAGAATAGATCTATTTTCATGAAGAAGACTTTTGAAGGATTTGGAAGTCAAGATGAATCTTTCTGATGCAGTCAGAAATACAAAAATGACCTCGAAAATTTATTAGCTATCACTTAACTTTTGTTTGCATCCATTTCCTCATTTGTAGAATGGAGATAATAACAACACCTACCTCCCAGGATTGTTGGGAGGTCCAAATGAAATAACAATCATAAAATGCTTACCACAGTGCCTGGCAAATAGGAAGTGCTATATAATTTTAGCTATCATCATCGTCATCATCTTCATCATCATCTTCATCATCATCATCTTCATCATCATCATCATCTTCATCATCATCATCATCATCATCATCATCATCATCATCATCTTAGGGTCAGGTATCCAGTGAGAAATCTTTACATCCTTCAAAGGATAGATTACTTTGTGTGGTCAGAGTGGACAATTGAGGCATAAGTTCATATCCTTTGAACATAGAAATTGTTGACTCTTTTCAGTGGTTTCCTCGATCTTTCCCAGATCTGCTGAATCCATCCACAGCTTCTTATATCACAGAGCAATTGAATTTTAGAACTGCAAAGGTCCTCCAAAAGAATCTCCAGTATCATATTCCCAACATTGTTGAAAACTGGCATTGAGGGGCAAATCATAACTATAAGCTTTTGGATACTTCTAATTGTTAGAAAGAATGTACTATACCACTTCCACTATCTTCAATCCTAAATTTATTTATTTTTTTCAATTTTAGTCCATTGCTTCTAGTTCTGCCTTCTAGGAGGGGAAAGGGAGAAGCAGACTAAGCTGAGTCCCTCTTCCACATGACAGTCTTCCAATAACTTAATGGCAACCACCATGCCCCACTGAGTCTTCTCTTCCCTTCGAGTCATCACCAGCTCCTTCAGCTGGAATTCACACTGCGTGGCCTCTTCCAGACTCAGCTCAAATCTCATCATCTTCCCTAATTGGCCTTCTCCAGTCCACCCTACTGCTAGTGATTTCCTTGTAAAATCACCCTCCACTTAAGTCATTTTATTTGTGCAGAGTTATTTGCATGTCATCTCCCCCATTAGAATGTAAGCTTCTTGTTTTGTCTTTCATAAGTTTTCCTATTTAGCATGGTCCCTGGAATATAGTAAACACTGAATAAATCTTTCTTGACTGCAAAACTAGACTCTTCACTATCCCAGGAGCCCTCTTCTAACCTCTTCTGTTTATTAATGGCTTAAACTATGGTGCCTAGAATTGAAACTAATACTCTAGATATGATCTGACCAGTGTGTACTCGAATAAGATGGCTGCCTCCTTATTCTTAGAAGTCTCTTAATGCTGAATAAAAACTCATAGGCTTTTTTGGCCGCCCCGTCATTCTGCTCACTCAGTTCCAGGAAATGTAGCACTTCCTGTTTCAACTCATGTCTTTTCATTTTCATGAATGCTAGGTCCTCCAGCAACCTCGGTTGTAAATCCTCAAATGTTGCTACAGGGGCTGACTATATGTAACATAAGAAATCAGTCACATCACTTGGAGTATCATAAAAGGGTACTCAAAATTCCCAAAGTCAAAGAATTGCTTCATTTTGGGAATGTACCCAAGAATATTCCTACTCTGTCCAGACGGTTCCTTAGGGGTAAGAGAGCACTGACATCGAGCTGTTGGCTACTCCACTCTTGAAGATCTCACTGGGCTCGCTGCCAGGCCTTCTCTCCAAGTATGGCGGCCATCTGGTCTCAAATTGTAGCAATCTTGGTCATAGTTCTTGCTGCAGGGAAGAATTTTGTGTCTGCAATTCTGATAGCTGATGGTGCAGAATGTTCAATATGCTAGTCAGGTTTACCTATCATATGTAAAGGATTTCTCCTGTCTTTGCCTTTCTTTGTAGCCCCGGTACTTATTACAAAGTGGGACCCATCTTAAGTATTTAATCAATATTTATTGATTGAACAATTGTCCGTTCTTGCTTTCCTGTCTGATAATTCTCCTCTGGACTTCATTATGACCCAGGAATCTCCTCACTCTGCAAGATCATTTCAGCTTGGAACTCACACCTCCTCAGTACTCTCTGATCCATGAGGCCCCTTTCTCTGATGGGGAAAGTAGAATGCTCTTCCTAGAACCACTCTTTAAAGTGTGGAATGGTGACCAGACCATCTATCTCTTCAGTCTCACCTAGCTGCAATCTTCTAGATTTCATAGCCATCAAGGGCACCTTCCCTGCCTGTGGACCCCCCCTTTTCAGCTTCTTTTAGTGTGCTGTCTTCACTGTTTACATTATAAGCTCCTTGAGAAAAGGGACTATATTTTTCATAATTGCATTGCAGGCTTTGCATAGTGCCTGGCTCATAATAGATGCTTAACAAATATTTATTGACTGACTATCTATAAGGAACTATATTCCCACACTAAAATGGATTAAATTGGCCTTCACCTTGATAAGAGCCACAGTGAGCAGAGACTTTAGTCTTCATGCATCTTTATTACTTGAAAAATTAGAAATGGGATATGAGAGAAATCCTGGTATAGCCATAGGTCAGCAACTGCTATACCCATCAAGTCACTGACCAGGACAGGGCATACAACTCAGAGGGTGGAAACAAGAAGGAAGGTCCTAGAGATCTCATTAGAGAACAGTATTAGTGACAGAAATGTTTGATGTTTAAGATTGTTGGGTTTGGGTCTGAGTGGACAAAAGGAATTAATTGAATTCATTAAACTCAGGGGCCTCATGGAGAGTTGAAAGTTTGGGACCTAGCCACACCTATCCATCTATGAAGAATTCCCTGTGTGGCTGCATTTTTTAATCCCTGGAATCCATGGGTTATCAGATGCTAATAGTGGAATGGCAAATAGTATGAAAGGTTAGATAGCTTAGGGCAGAAAATGCTCCCTAGTGCACTTCAGAGCATACCACATAGAATCCTATAATAGGACAGATCCTTAGAAGTTATATACAAGCAATATTTGAGCAAGATTGTTTTCCAGGCTCCAAATTATGAATGATTATTAGCCTTCATTTAAAGAACTCATTTTTTTTTCTACTTTAAGAATAGCTGGTCTTTTCCACCATAACTTCATCATGAATATGTTTTAGGAGCTTGTGAAGGCTTAAGTACTTTTCAACAAAATCTCTGACACCATGATGAGAATTCAAGAGAAACTGGAGTTTCACCAAGAATCTCACCTCCTCAGAAGTTTATCCTCAGTAGTGGAAGGCTGAAAGACATTAAGTCCAAAGAAACAGAGCAAAGATATTCATTTTCACTGGATGGGACTGAGAGTGAGGAAAATGTGAAAAGGAAACTTCCTTGGTTTTTCTATCCGCGTTTAGGCCAGCATTTGACAGTTTAAAGAATTTCATTCAACAAAATTCAAAAAACATTATTAATTGCCTACTATGTGCCAATTGCTTGTGAATCAAAGACAAAAGTGAAATAATTCCTACCTTAGAGATTTTTTTATTCAATTAAAAGGAAATATGTCTGCAGCTGAGTCAGTAAAAGTGATATACAAAATAGAAGAGACTTTTCCATGGGTCTCTCAGTTCGTACATAAATTTCCTACTCCTCCGCTCCGTCTCCCAGGAGATGGAACAGAGGACTACATAACTTCTTAGCTTTATTCTTGTCCTCTGGGACCTGAAACGAACATAATCTATTTACTTCTTCTTTTCTTTTCTTTTTTTTCTTTTCCTAAAGACAGACATTAGTATCTAGGCAGGCTAAATGCAAAGCAGGTCTGAAAATGCGCTGGAAATATGTAGGCAGTGTTACAAAGAAGGTTTGTGAAAGTCAGCCAGAAGTCATGAGCTCACCAACTTCACTGTGTACTCACTCATACCTTCAGGGGAACCAACGGGTCCTCTCATTTCTGTCAGCACTCATTATGAAGACAAAGACCAAAAGTAGTATCGGAAATGAACATCACATTGACCCATGGATAACTCAAGGGGAAAAGCCAGAACCTGATATCAAGCCAGGGCTCTCACTGACTCTGCCAAAGTGTTTTTAGTCTGATGACTAGAAATATTTGGATGTCAAGCTTTGTCATTAGTGAGAGAAAGAGAAAGAGAAAGAGGGAGAGAGAGAGACAGAGAGAGAGAGACAGAGACAGAGACACAGAGAGAGAGAGAGAGAGAAATTATGAACAGTCGAAGATATAATATCCTTTTGTACTATCAAGGTCCAGTATGTGTATGGGGAGAGATATGGATAAAATGTATACATACATGTACAATGTATACATACATGTATACAAAAAATGCATGTATACATTTATGAATGTATGTATTTGTATATGTGACTATTTTAACTTACATTAGCACTCCAATAGCTAAAACTATTGAAATAATTTGGCAAAGGTTTCTGCAAAATCTACAAAATGGATCTTTTTCCTAGTAGTTTTTGTATTTCTGTGAAAATAAAGAGGAAAGTACTTTAAAGACTTTTGTTAAAAATTAAATTGTAAATTATGCCATTTGGTTATGAAATTCAAGTGGTTTCCCTTTTCCTTTCCATTTTTTCCTTTACCACTCATTTTTCTATTCCCTTCTTTCCTTCCTTCATTCTTTTGTTTCTTCCTCCTTCTCTCCCTTCCCTTCTTTCCTTCTTTTCCCTCCTTTATTGATTATTTGACTGGTTTCATTCTTGGTTGTTTGTGAAGTCCCACTGAAATCCTCCTCTGAGAGTTTTTTTTTTTTTTTTTTTTCAAAATGAATAACCAAGAAGTTCTTTTTCTGTGACTTCATCTCTATAGCGCCAGAGAGCAGATATTTGTTAGCTCTTCTTCAGACTAATAAATTACAGAAACAAAAAGCAATAATGGCTAATTTTGTATTCTAACAAAATTCCTTTTGTGTGTATGTGTGTGTGCATGTGTGCTTTCCCTTCCAAAGTACAGTTCTGTCTGCCTTTGGCTCATTCTGCTTCTTTTCCTTGGACTGTTTTTGTTCACAGCTTTGTCCTCTGCACTGAGCGGTCACTTCCATGATGTTCCTTGGCAGGACCTTGTTCCAGACATCACTGGCCAAAAACCTGCCATTGCCCGAAGAGTAAAGAAAGCCAGGCTGGAGTGCTCCATTCTCCTCTGCCTTTGCTATCTCAGCCCTCAACATGGTCTTTCAGGAGACTGAGATGCTCCCCTTTTTCTATTCCCATTTCACAATGCATAGGCATTGACATAAATAAGGTTACTTATTTATTCATTTATTTAGTGCATATGTTAAGTGGCCGAGATATCCTGACCTCTGTTTTAATGTGTACCACAGAATTCCTGTGCTCAAAGAATCATTTTCTGAAGAGAGAAGATTTATACTTAAAAAATATGTGTTTGTCCTTGCTGAAGAAGACCATGTCATCAGAGAAATGATGATATGACTTGCACTTGACTTTACTTTGAGTGAGGGAGGGCTGTGCAGGTCCCCAGCCTCACTTCTCCTCCAGAATCCAGAATCTCTATCTGAATCCAGTGACCAGATATTCATCAGGATGACTGGAGATGACCCAGGATGAGGCAATTGGGATTAAGTGATTTGCCCAAGGTCACACAGCTAGAGAGTGTCAAGTGTCTGAGGTGAGATTTGAACTCAGGCACTCCTGACTCCTGCATTGGTGTTCTATCCACTGCACCACCTAGCTGCCCCCTTACATATATATATATATATATATATATATATAAGAATAAGAAACTGTTTTTACCAACCAACCAACCAAAAGTCTAAACTATTTAAATTTCAAAGGACTCTATGTAGTTTGAACTAGGGTTTGAGAAGAGGTTAGACTAGGGTTTGACCTAGAGGTTGGAATGTTAGATTTGGAATCTGGGAGATCTGTATTTAATTCCCATCTGAGATACTTCCTGGCTGTGTGACCCTGTAACACGTAACATAACCAAGTCTCAGTTTCTGGTTATTCTGAGAATCAAATGCAATAACAAAAACCTTTTAAAACCTTAAATATTATAAAACTTTTGGCTATTATCACTCTCTAGACCTGGACAGGAAGCCAGAAGTCATCTAGTCTCTCCTCCTCATTTTACAGATGAAGGAACTAAGGTCCAAGTGGTTCAATGACTTACCCAAGGTCACACAGGTTATAAGAAGGATTTTAATAAGTCTCCTAAATCCAGAACCAGCAAAATTTCCAAAGCAAGGAATAATAGATATAAAGATGAAAAGAATCTTAGAGGTCATTGCACCCAACTCTCTCATTTTACAAATTAAAAAAAAAAAAAAACTGAGTTCCAAAAAAGTGAGATGATTTAAACAATTCAGAATCAATTCCCTTGACTCCAAATGTAGTATTGTCTCTTTTTAAATTTAAATATCTTAATGTTTGCATAGTGTAAGGAGTATATTCCTGGACAAGGAGGCATTTGATCTGGGGTTAAAACCCAAGCAATGTTGTTTACTAACTTCAAAGAAGGTATATCACTGGATGGAAGTTTTACAGAGTTGTGCAAATGAGTAATGACTAAAGCTACCTGTAGGAAACTAGGAAGAAATACAGGATGATCTAAAGGCTGAACTAGGAGGGAAGGCTACCTTATTGGGCTCGTATGTCCTCTTGGTCTTAAAGCCATAGAGACCTTTAGGGAACCATTATTCACTGATCAGTGCTATTGTATTGAAAAAATTTTCACTGATATTTAAAAGATTATTTTTTTTTGCTTTTACAGAATTTAAATATATCATTCTATCGCTTGCCTGGCAACTCTCAAAAAACCTTTTCTCACAAAAATTTAGAAAAAAAGAAGAATATTCCATAAAAATCAGTCAACATACTTTTTTTAAAATCAAGTATTACATGTAATATTCTACACCTATAAGTGGAATCTCTGCAAAGGAGCAGGTGGAGAGGAACTCTTCTCTATTTGGGACCAAATTTGGTCACTATAATGTCGTTACCTTAAGTTTTTATAGTTGCATTGTTCTTTCCTTTTGCATCATAATAGTCATGTTGTGTTTTATTTTAATTCAGTTTACTTTTCATTGTACTAGTTCATATTAGTCTTCCCAGGCTTTTGTGTATTCTTCATATTTGTCACATCTTATGGAAAAGCAATATTCCATTAGATTCATGTATCACAATTCATTTCACTATTACCCAAATCAATAAGTATCTACTTTGTTCATCATGAAAAGTGTTAGTAAAAATATTTTGGCATATATGGAACCTTTTTTGTCAATGTCTTCCTACACATATATGCCTACCAATGAAATCTCTGGGCTAAAAGAAAGGAATATGTCATTCATTTTATTTGTGTAAATTCAAATTGTCTTCCAAAATAGTTGGACCAATTTATAGCTCTTCCAACAATTCATTGACTACTAGTCTTCATGGCCGGGTCTAATATTAAGTACTCTTACTTGCCTTTTGTATTCTTGCCATTTAGCTGGGTGGAACAGTGGATAGCGTGCTGTGCTTGAATCAGGAACATCTTCCACAGTTCAAATCTAGCCTCAGAAACTTACTAGCTTTGTGACCCTAAGCAAGTCAATTAACCCTATTTGTCTCAATTCCCTCAGCTGTAAAATAAGATGAAGAAGGAAGTGGCAAACATAACAATATCTTTCCCCCAAAACCCCAAATCAGGTCATGAAGCATTGCGCATGACTGAAAATGAGTGAACAACGCTTTGCTGGTGAGAGTTGAAATCTCTAGGCTGTTTTGACATTTTTTTCCTATTGTTATTAGTGATTTAGAACATACTCTCATATGTTAACATATTACAATTCTTCTTTGTAAACTGTTATGCTTCCAGTTCTGTCCCCTCATTCTGTCTCCATCATTGCAAGGAGAAATTTCAGAGAATGAGTCTACGTCCCTCATAACTACCTGAAACATAACCCAGCCAACTTCCATTAACACCAGCAAGCAGGCACAAAAGTCTTGCTAGGGAGAGTATCCCATCCCCTACCCCAGATGACGGGTCTTGTTTCAAATCCAGTCTTTACTACCATCATCTGAGGAAGTAGCACCTATGAATAAGGGGCAAGTCATCCTGCCAAACAACTGCCATTTATATAAGGCATGCAAGCCAGCATGACTGAAGCAGCAAGGAACACTTAGGAGATGTAGGAGGCCGTATGTTCCAGGCAGATCAAATCACCACCATCGCCATCACCACCTTGACTACCTTCTCCTTTCATTCTCTAATGGAAGTAGCCCAGGACTTTGAAACCAAGAGCCTTGAGAATAGCAGTGCTTCCAACCTGGTGTCCAAACCATCATCTTCTGTAGAGATGCAGCAAGGCAATTATTTCCACAGGTGCTGTAGCCGCATCTGTTGAAGACCTCGAAAAGATAGTTTTTATCATAAAAGTTTTTGGCCCTATCAAATGATTCAATGTCAGAAAGTGATTTGATTTTGTCCATGGAAATAAGATTAAAGAACAAACATTAACATCCACTTTGCTGCTGTACCCTAAGAACCTTGGGATCTTTGAATCTGACTTATAACTGGACCCTCCTAGTTACGTCTTGTCTCTCCCCCATTAAAATGTGAGCTCCTTGAAAGATGGGACTCTCTTGCTCTTTATTTTTTATCCCCAAGTTTTAACATTCTGCTTTGCACACTATTAAGGACTTAATAAATGCATCATTCATTCATATCACTTTATCTTTAATCTATTGGGGAATAGCTTTGGTCTTCTTTATTTCAGTTAGTTGTTCTTATATTATCTTAGATATCAGTTTTTTCAGAGATATTTGATATGACAATTTTCCCCAAGGAGATTTATTACCTTCTAATCACAGATAAATTAACTTTGTTCTTGTAAAAATTTTCCAATTTCATGTAACCAAATGCTTTGTATTTTTTAATTACCTCTATCCTTTTTTTCTTAAGAATTAATCTCTTTTATGAAGGCATGCTTCGCTTTTTCTTCTATTTTTCAAGGATTTATTTAATATTTAAGCCACTGTGAGAAGCTATGAAATATGATAAAATATAAGTAAGGATTTGAACTCAGATCTGCCTGACTCTAGGCTCAGTATTCTATGTACTTTCACAGTACAGAAGAATTGAGTTCTAACTCTAACTCAGAGTCTTGCTAGATGTATAACCCTGGGCGAGACACACTTCTCTCAACCTGACTCAATTGATTAGTATTTATTGAGTACCAACAATATACCAGGAATAGAACCAAGACCTGGGGATACAATTAAAGGCAAAAAGTCACTCCTGTTCTCAAAAAGTCCACAGCCTAATAGGAAGACAACATGTAAACAAGTATGTACAAATAAGATTCATATGTGATAAATTGGGTGTAATCTTGTGGAAAAAATATAGACTAGGGAAGACTGGGAGAAGTTCCTTAAAGAATATGGGAGCTCAGCTGAGACTTGAAGAAAGTCAGTGTAGCTAGGAGATGGAGATGTGGAAGGAGAGTATACTAGACATAAGGGATAGAGAATGAAAGTCCTCAGAGTGGGGAGATAGGGAATACCGCACAGGGACATAAAGAGGCCCATGACATATCCCAAAGTATTTGGAGGGGAGTGAGGTGTAAGAAAACAAGAAGGTGGAAAGTGACCAGATTATGAAAGGTTTTAAAAGCCAAATAGAAGATTTTATATTTGATCCTGGAGACAGTAGGGAGGTATCAGAGTTTACTGAGTTGAAGAGGGTGGAATGGGCAGTCATAGTCATACTTAAGCTTTAGGAAGAGTAATTCGTTGCTAAATCGAAAATGTATTGGAGTGGGGAGAGACTTGAGGAAAATGTACTATGAAGGTATTAGACAAGGTGTCAGGGATTTGGGTCTGGACCATGGGGACAAGATCAGAGGACAGAAGGGGTACAAGAGATACTACAAAGGTAAAAATGACAGGACTTAACAACTGATTCGATATTAGGGATAAGTGAGAGTGAAATGGGAAGACTGAGTGTGATGATTGAATGGCTGGGAGAATAGTAGCATCTTCAACAGTAATAAGGAAATTGGAGAGAGAAGGGAGTTTGAGGCAAAAGTTCAATTTTCTACATATTAAAATGTTAAGTTTAAGATGTCTATTGGACATCCGGTTCAAGAAATCTAATTGGAAGTTGAACACATCAAACTAGACTTGGAAGAGAAGTTAGGGATAGAAATGTAGATATGCGTAAGAATTATAAAGAAACCATGGGAGATGACAAAATCATCAAGTAAAAGAATATAGAGGGAGAAGGAAATTTAGTTCCGGAAAGAGCCTTGGGTGATTCCCCACTTTTAGTTGTGGCTGGGATGAAAATCCAGCAAAGAAATCTGAAAAGTAAGACAGGTAGGAGGAAAACCAGGAGAGAGCAGTGCAACAAAAACTTAGAGAGGAGAGTATCCTGGATGAGAGAGTGACTGATTAACAGAGGGAATCAAAAGAAATCAAAAAGAATGAGAATTGAGAAAGGGTCGATGAATTTGGCAATTGAAAGATCATTAATAACTTTGGAGAGAGAAGTTTTGTTTGAATAATGAGAGCACAATACCAGAATGCAAAGATTTAAGAAGAGAATGAGAGGAATGAAAGTAGAGGCATCTATTGTAGATGATCTTATCAAGAAGTCACAAAAGGGAGGAGAAATATAGGATAATAGGGAGTAGGGATGGACAGATCAACTGAGAGTATTTTGAGGATGGAGGAAATACTGGAATGCTTACAGTCAGTAGGGCATCAGCCAGTAGACAGTGAGGGAGTAAGGAAGATGGAAGGGCAATTTTCTGAAGAGGATGGGTTGAAATTGGATCACTTGTGGAAGTAGAGTGATTTGCCTTATCAAGAAGGGACATCTTTTCTTGTGAAATAAGGATGAAGGGGAAGATAGTGGTAGAAGGTATCTGAATGAAGTGAGATAAGGAATACAGGAGAAGAGGGATCTCTCTGAATGTCTTCAATATTTTCAGGTTCCTCATCAGTAGATTGAGATAATGGCAGCTACCTTGCAGGGGTTTTGTGAGGTCCAACAGAATAGAAACATACAAGTGCTTTGCAAACCATGAAAGGTGTTATATGAATGCTAGTCATCATTACTATTGGTTTATATCTCATTACATAACCATTTATTCAGCCATCACCAATTGTGATGAGGCACATATGTGATATTATTACAAATCACACACTAAGAGGCAATCTAAGGCATGTCTTTGTTTCACCCCATCTCTGCCTGTTTGCCTATAACATTTGATTGTATTTCTACACTAGACTGTGCACATTCAAATTGTGTCTATTTCAGATGAGTGAGTTTAATCTGATGCCTGCTCCCCTTCACATCTGCCCTATTGTTTGTATATATTTCTTCTCACTCACCTCAATTATGAGAAATACTACCTTCTTCCTCTCCATTTTCAGTTTTTCAAACCCTCATAACAGAATCAATGGACCTCCAGAAGATCTGTCGTTTGTTTCTATGCTGATTTGTTTAACTTTCTCAATGTACTTTGAAGTTATTGAGGCTCCTGAAGAGAGGCTTGTTTGGTTTGATTTTTTTTCCTTCCCCTATTTAAACATTAGCAAAGTTCATACTTAGTTCTGGTCTTTTCTTAAAAATGTTTTGTAATTTTCTTTATTCTATTAAAGATTCATTTTTTTCATTATAGGATTATTCTCAATGTTGCAAAATAAATTTTTCTTCGCTATAAACCTATCTCTTTTGCATTGGGAATATTTTTTTTTAATAAAAATTTATTTATTTGACTTCTTACATTCATTTTCACAAAATTTTGGGTTCCAATTTCTCTCGCCATTTATCCCCTTCCCTCACCCCAGTACACTGAGCACTCTAATTTTCCCTATCACCAATCTGCCCTCTCTTCTATCATCCCTCCCTTCTCTTGTCCCCATCTTCTCTTTTGTCCTGTAGGGCCAGATGACTTTCTATTCCCCATTAACTATATTTCTTATTTCCTAGTAGCAAGAACAATACTCAACAGTTGTTCCAAACTTTGAGTTCCAACTTCTCCCCATCCCTCCCTCCCCACCCCCTTCCCTTTGGGAAGGCAGGCAATTCAATATAGGCCATATCTGTGTAGTTTTGCAAATGACTTCAATAATAGTTGTGATGTGTAAGACAAACTGTATTTCCCTCCCTCCTATGCTGCTCCCCATTGTTTCTATTCTCTCTTTTGATCCTGGCGCTCCCCAAGAGTGTTGACTTCAAATTGCTCCCTCCTCCCATTTACCTCCCTCCCATCATCGCCCCCACCCTGCTTAACTCCTTCTCCCCCACTTTCCTGTATTGTAAGATAGGTTTTCATCCCAAAATGAGTGTGCATTTTACTCCTTCCTTTAGTCGAATGTGATGAGGGTAAACTTCATGTATTTTTCTCAGCTCTCCTCTTTTTTCCTCCACTAAAAAGTCTCCTGCTTCCCTCTTGAATGAGAGATAATTTACCCCATTCCATTTCACCCTCTCTCCTCCCACTACATTTCTCTCTCCGTTTACCTTAATTTCTTTTAAGATATGGTCTCATCCTATTCAATTCACTCTATGCTCTCTGTCTCTGTGTGTGCGTGCATGTGTATGTGTGTGTGCACACATGCGTGTACATGTGTGTGTGCATGTGTGTGTATGTGTGTGTGATCCTACTAACTACCCAGATACTGAAAAGTTTTAAGAGTTACAAATATTGTCTTTCCATGTAGGAATGTAAACAGTTCACCTTTGGTAAGTCCTTTATGACATCACTTTGCTGTTTACTTTTTCATGCTTCTTCTCATTCTTGTGTTTGAAAGTCAAGTTTTCTTTTCAGCTCTGGTCTTTTCATCAAGAATGATTGAAAGTCCTCTGTTTCATTGAAAGACCATATTTTCCCCTGAAGTATTATACTCAGTTTTGCTGGGTAGGTGATTCTTGGTTTGAGTCCTAGTTCCTTTGATTTCTGGAATATGCTATTCCACACCCTGTGATCCCTTAATGTAGAAGCTGCTAGAGCTTGTGTTATCCTGATTGTATTTCCACAATACTGGAATTTTTTCTTTCTAGCTGCTTGCAATATTTTCTCCTTGACCTGGGAATTCTGGAATTTGGCCACAATGTTCCTAGGAGTTTCTCTTTTTGCATCTCTTTCAGGTGGTGATCGATGGATTCCTTGAATACTTATTTTGCCCTCTGGTTGTAGAATATCAGGGCAGTTTTCCTCAACAATTTCATGGAAGATGATGTCTAGGCTCTTTTTTTGTTCATGGCTTTCAGGTAGTCCCATAACTTTTAAATTGTCTCTCCTGGATCTATTTTCCAGGTCAGTTGTTTTTCCAATGAGACATTTCTCATCCTCTTCCATTTTTTCATTCTTTTGGTTTTGTTTTGTGATTTCTTGGTTTCTCGTAAAGTCATTAGACTCCATCTGTTCCATTCTAATTTTGAGAGAACTCTTCTCTTCAGTGAGCTTTTGAACCTCTTTTTTCATTTGGCTAATTCTGCTTTTGAAAGCATTCTTCTCCTCATTGGCTTTTTGAACCTCTTTTGCTAATTGAGTTAGCCTATTTTTAAAGGTGTTATTTTCTTCAGTATTTTTTTGGGTCTCCTTTAGCAGAGTATTGACCTGTTTTTCATGCTTTTCTTGCATCTCTCTCATTTTTCTTCCCAGTTTTTCCTCCGTCTGTCTAACTTGATTTTCAAAATCCTTTTTGAGCTCTTCCATGGCCTGAGCCCATTGAATATTTATTTCGGATGTTTGGGGTACAGAGGCCTTGGCTTCTATGTCTTTCCCTGATGGTAAGCATTGATCCTCCTCATCAGAAATGAAAGGAGGAAACATCATCTGTTCCCCCAGAAAGTAGCCTTCTATGGTCTTATTTTTATTCCCTTTTCTGGGCATTTTCCCAGCCAGTTATTTGACTTCTGAGATTCCTCTCCACCCCCGCCTAGATCTGCCCAGCTAGTGCTTGGGATCTGAGATTCAAATGCTGCTCCCCAACCTCAGGGCTTTCAGCTGCAGGTGGGGCTGCTATTCAATGTGAACTTAAGTTCTGGTGCTCAGGGGGGGCAGGGCCACCTCCCAGGCTCAATTCCCTCAGGGGGTTTATGCAGAGATCTTCAGTTAATGGAGCAGAGCTCCTGTGTGCTCCAGGAGTCCAGGGCCGCCGCTGCCTCTGCCGCCACCAGTGCCTCTGCCGCTGCCTCCCGTGGGGGCCCGAGTCATGGAGACACCCCGCTCCCCTCTTGGCCAGCCCAAAAGTCTCTCTCACTGACCTATAGCGCCTGTGGGTGGAGGCACCTGTGCAGCCACTGGAGATTCCATCCCTGAAGCCTGCTCGGATCTGCTCCTCTCAGGGCTGCGTGGCCAGGGCAGGGCAGGGCTGGGCTCCGCTGTCCCATGGGTGACGGACCTTTGGTGGCAGTTTTTCAGGGCTCTCTGGAACAGAAATCTCCTCCACTGCGTTGCTGTGCGGCTTGCACTGCTCCAGAATTTGTGGGGAGTTCTTTTTACAGAAAATTTATTGGCTGTGGGTTCAGACCTAGCATACGTGAGTCTTTCTACTCTGCCATCTTGGCTCCTCCCCCCATTGGGAATACTTTTATTCCCAAATCTCCTGTAATTTATGTATAATCTATAAGGGATTTTTTGATTATCCTGACTATTGTGCCTCCATGTTTGGATATTTACAATATTATTTCTTTGATGTGAGTACTCTATATTTTGGCTAAGATGTACCTGTGACTTTTCCTTTTGAGTTTGCTTTTATGTGGTAATCAGTGAATTCTTTAAATCAAATTTGATAATATTTATGAAGAGCCTAGTTACAGGTGTGGGGAACCTGTGGCCTCAAAGAAAGATAGCTCTCTAGGTCCTCAAGTGCAACTCTTTGACTGAAACCAAACTTCACAGAACAAATCTCCTTAATAAAAGGATTTGCTCTGTAAAACTTGGATTCAGTTAAAAGGCTATACTGACCTAGAATAACACATATGCCCTAGAAGCCTCAGGGTCTCCACCCCTGGACCTACTACAATGTCTAGCACATAGTAGACACTTAGTAAATGCTTGATTTTTCCCCTCTTCCACTTTGTCTTATTCTAATAGATTTGTGCTTTTCCCTCCCAGTTATTTTCTTGAAATATGGCTCCCAAGCTTTTATTTTAATCATGGTGTTCAGATAGTCTAATGAAACTTAAATTATCTCTGCTTGACTTGTCAGGTGTCTGTTATCAGATATCTTACATTTTGTTATATCTTTAAATCATTTTGATCATTTGTTCTAATATTTTTTGCTGTCTGAGTAATTAATTTCTGTTTGTTCTATTTTCATTTTAGGAAGCTCATTTCTTCTTGGGGATAGTTTAGAGAGAGACAGAGACAGATAGACAGAGACAGAGAGACAGAGAGAGAGAGAGAGAGAGAGAGAGAGAGAGAAGATTTCATGTATCTGATCCATCTCTGATCACACTGAGAGACTTCCATTTTTGTTTACTTTTCAATGGTACTAGCCTTGATGGCTCCTTTTCTATGGCCATGGATGTAGTATTTCATGGTTGGCACAATAATATATTCCACATATTTACATTTATCCCTGTGCTAGTTGGTGTTTATAATCAGCAACAGTGAATAGATGACAAAGTTATCATATTTTCATTGGACAAAAACCTCAGAAGGGTAGCAAACACAGTATGCCACAGCTCCAGTATCCAAAAAAATCTTAGGCAAGGAAACAGGGATACATCTTATTAGATAGAAGAAAACAAAGATAGATTTCAATTAATTGTTACATTTTGGTTTTTAAATCAGTTTCATGATGAAAAGTTACATAAAAGATGCTTACACAATTTGAAAAGATCTAGGTATTTTAGCATCATTGTCAATATGAATTAATACTGCTATATGACAGACAAAAATAATTTGATCTTGGTTTGCACTATAAGAGGGTTAACACATAGAAATAAGTAGGTGATAGTCTTAATGTACTTAATCCTTTTGTGCCATATCTGCATTATTATTATATTTCATTTTGGGCAATACATTTTTGAAAGGGTATTGATATGTGAGAGTTCAGAAAGATCAACCAGGATAGTGAAGAGCCCTGAGAAAAACTTATATGAGGATAGTTTCAAAGAATTAAGAATGTTAGCTCAACAAAGATAAGGGGAAGGGATAAAAGGAGTGAAAGGTGAGAGAATGAGCCTATGAGAGGAACTTGATTGATGCTTTCAAGACTGTCACTGGGAAGATGGAATGGATTAATCCTGTTTGCCTCTAGAGACTCTGACTCTGGCTCTGGAGGAGAAAGTGGGGCTGATGACCTTGTGCAACTCTGTCTAACTCATATCCAATTCATGCTCAAGTCAAGATTTCACCCTCATGATATCATTGGTCCTCTCTGAGAACAAGGGATGAATGTAAGAGGGCAGAACTAGAATCAATAATGACAATTGCAAAGAGGCAAATAGAAATCGTTAGCTATGCTGTAGCAGGAGTTTCTTTGGAGGAAAGGGTCGGATTGGTCAGCCCTTCCTTATCATCTTGTGTCTATGATTTACCCATCCCTACCACCTTCTAATTGAGTTCATCACATTTATCAAATGAGTTGTTTGAATATCATTTTTCTTAATTATTTTGCTTTTTGCAGTATGTAGAAGTAGACAATAATGTAGGGTAAACAATTGGAGAGAAGGAATCTCCATATCAAGGATCAAGATAAATCTTACTACCTGGAGAAATTCACCAAGACAACCATCTTGGAAAGCAAGGATAGGGAAAGGACATGGAGATGAATGGTTTGCTAAAAATGACTGAAAAGGAATTTTTTAAACTTATTTTTGACCATACACTTATTGGAAACCTTAAAGAAGGCTGGAATATACTTCTATAACTCCAACAGGTTCAATCACTTCCATAACTTACAAATACCCCCATAGGGTTACACTCTGAAATGGATCTGGCGTATAATACCTATTCTAGATTCTCTTTCTGCAAAACCTCACAGGTGAGTAATGGAGTTCACCTCTCTCATTTCTCTTAATTTTTAATTTTACTGCACCTCTAGACATCTTACACTGATAACAGATGTATTAGTTAGAATGGGAATGATATTTAAAGCTAATATTCAATCAAGAGTTAAATCTTAGGATGAAGAGAAAAAAAAGGGTTGCCAGGATCAATGCCTCTAAAGTTCTGTGCTGGGTGATTTTCTCTATTGCAATTGATTTGAGGGAATGGTGAAATGGAAGATCTGCTTTACTACTAGGCATCATTTGGCATGAAGTCTCTCTTTTGGGGACTTGAAATAAAACCTTTGCTTTATCAGACAGTTGAGAATCTGGGACTAAATAAAAATGTGAGATTATTTTAAAAATATCATAGTAACATGTATTTAGAAATAGAAGGACGTTGAAGGACTACTGTAATCCATCCCTCCCATTTAAAAGATAAGGGAATTGAGGTCCAAATATACTAAATGGCATGTCCATAGTAACATATAAAATAGGGAGCAGAGTCAAGACTTAAACTCACATCTTCTGAGTTTATGTGTAGGGCACTTCCCATTGTATCATAAGAGAGTACTGATAGGAGGAAACAAATGGGAGAAAGAAAGGGAATATTCCAGTAGCCCATAAAAAAGTTAGTCTAGGTTTTTTTCCTCTGATTTTGTCACTGAAAATGAGTCAAACATTCCAGAGTTTCTGATGCCCTCCCAGACCTTATAGACCTGATAGGTGTACTCCAAAGGACTTGGATGCTAATCTCAAGCTAATTCAAGCCTTTTGAGTTCAAAAAATGTATTGGAAATCTTTTAAGAGCAGGCTTTCTCACAAGATTTCCATTACTTTTATTCTTACTGATAAGCCACAGGTATCAGAGAAACATCCATTTGAGTGCTATCTTTGGATCCTTCACTCTACGAGGAGAGGTGCAGAAAGGAAAGATGGGGTTTGCTTTGATTCACATTTCAGAGGAAGGTTTCAATCAATTCGGATTTTGTCTGAAGCCACTCACCTTGCTGTAATGGCTTAAAGTCTTTATTAAGCACTTGTATGACGTTGTCTTCAGTGTGACATACCAACTTCAAGAGCAGGAGTTGATCTGTTGTAATGGATAGGATCTAGTTCTGTCTCTCCTTGTACCCCATGAAATGACCTTGAACAAGTAACATTTCAATTTTGACTCAGTTTCCAAATGCAAAAAAGAAATTACCTACTATTATAAATCACACACTTTTAAAAAGAAATTTGAGTTGCTTTTTAAAAATGTAGTACATTTATCTATAATGTTTTAATTCAAAATAGTATATATGAATTGTTGACTTCTAGTGAAGCATCTCAGGTGGAGCATTAGATTGCATATTAATGATATATGCAACAATAATTACAAATGTGCATAATATATATGTGTATGTATATGAACATTTTGACTCACTAAATGTGTAAGAAAAAGATACAACTTTCAAAGACTTCTGTGTTAAATGGTGAAATATTTTCCTCCTGCTGAAGGAATAGTACTTTGTTATATGACCGTTTGTAGGAAACTGATAAAAAATAAACTGCATTGTTAATTGCAGTACAACATGCTGCCTCGTTCCCACACTCTGGGCCCACTGAGGCCCACTCTCTCAACAATATCCCCATTGAAATTTTACACTATAGAGCAAAGCTATGCCGGTAAATATTTAACAATTGGTTATCTGAAAAAATTATATGCATGACAAACTTTTAAGGTTAATGGGCATTATCAACAGTCTCACCATGTTTTCTTAGGTCTAGACAATCAACAGAGAAATAAAGCAAGACTAGATTTATAGTATTTGCTGATTTCTTTTTTTTAATTTGTTTTTAGATTTTGACATTCATTTCCACAAAATTTTGAGTTCCAATTTTTTTCCCCATCTCTCTTCTCCCCCTACCCCATTATACCTTGCATTCTGATTACCTCTTCCCTCAATGTACCCTCTCTTCTATCATAACCCACCCTTCCCTTATCCCCATCTTCTCTCTTTTCTTGTAGAGCAAGATAAATTTCTATACCTCATTGCCTGTGTTTCTTATTTCTCAGTTATATGCAATAATAATTCTCAACATTCGTTTCTAATACTTTGAATTCCAACTTCTCTCCCTCCTTCCCTCCCTACCCATCCCCACTGAGAAGGCAAGCAATTCAATACAGACTAAATATGTGTCCTTTTGTGAAAGACTTCCATAATAATCATGTTGTGTAATGTTAACTATATTGCCCTCTATCCTGCTCTATTCCTCCTTATTTTTTTATTCCCTCATTTGACTTTATCCCTTCCCAAAAGTATTTATTTCTAATTACTCCTTTCTTCCATTTGCCCTCCCTTCTATCATTTCTCTCACCTCATTTGTCACCTACTCCCCTACTTTACTGTAGTGTAAGATTGATTTTCATACCAAACTTAGTGAATGTGTTATCCCCTCCTTAAGCCATATGTGGAGAAAGTAGCTTCACTTTTCCTCTCTCCCCTTCCCCCTTTTCTCCTCCATTGAACAAGATTTTTCTTATCTCTTTTATGAGTTATAGCCTGTCCCATTCTATTTCCCCCTTTCTCCTCCCAGTATTTTCCTCCGTCATTCCTTAATTTTTATTTTATTTTTTTGTGGCTATCATCTCTTCTGATTCAACACAGTCTGTACTCTCTGTCTGTGTGTGTGTGCGTGCGTGTGTGTGCGTGTATGTGTACAATTCCTCCACCTACTCAAATACTGAGCAAAGTCTCAAGGGTTAAAAATATTTTCTTTCCATGTAGCAATATGAACCGTTCAGCTTTAGAAAGTCTTTTACGATTTCTCTTTCCTGTTTACCTTTTCAAGCTTCTCTTGATTCTTGTGTTTGAAAGTCAAATTTTCTCTTCAGTTCTGATCTTTTCAACATGAATGCTTGAAAGTCCTCTATATCACTGAATAGCCATTTATTCCCTTGAAGTAGTATACTCAGTTTTGCTGGGTAAGTGATTCTTGGTTTTAATTCCAGTTCCTTTGACTTCTGGAATATCCTATTCCAAGCCCTTCAATCCCTTAATTTTGAAATTACCAGATCCTGTGTTATCCTGATTGTATTTCCACAATACTAAAATTGTTTCTTTCTAGCTGCTTGTGGTATTTTCTCCTTGACCTGCAAACTCTGAAATTTGGCCACAATATTGCTAGGAGTTTCTCTTTTTGGGTCTCTTTCAGGAGGTGATTGGTGGATTCTTTCAATATTCATTTTGCCCTCTGGTTCTAGAACATCAGAACAGTTTTCAGGGCTAAGGTTTAGATCAGCTGCTCCCTACTGCCAGAGGCTTTAAGCTGAGCTGCCTGAAAAAAGGACCCAGGTTGCTCCCTGGCCATGGTAACTGCTTACAGTCTGTTGTAGGGGCCTCTGCAGTCCTGGGGCTATTACTGAAGGAACAGTGTTTCCTCTTGCCCAGCTGGGAAAGCCCTCCCCCACTGACCTTTGGAGATTTCTTTTTAGCTTGTGGGTTGAGGGAACTGGGACCCTCCCTGCTGGGAATTCTGCCCCGGAGTTCTGTTCAGATCCTATTCCTCCCAGTGCTGCATGGCCAGGGTTGGGCTCCACTCTGCTCTGTGTCCCATGAGACAGACCTTTCCTGTCAGTCTTCAGGGTTACTTTTGGTTGGAAACCTCTTTCACTCTGTTGTTCTGTGGCTTCTGCTGCTCTAGAATTTGATTTTTGGGGTTTTTTTTTTTGTTTGTTTGTTTTAAGAAAAAACATCTGGATTTTTAAAAACTTGATAACAATATATATTTTTTTTTGTTTGGCAAGTGAAATCTATAAAAATGTCTGAAACAAAACTGAGCACTAGAAAGAGATGGCTGTAGGAGGTGGAAAGACCAGTGAGAGGCCCTACAGGAGCAGCGGACACAGTGGAGAGAAAGGGAATGACTGTGCCACACAGCCAGACAGAGGGCAGCTGAGGGAGCACACTGCCTCCTTTTCCTTCAGACACTCAAGGCAGGCCAGGGGGGCATCGCAGGTAACTACTGTCTCCACAGCATGCTCTGTGAGCCCCCATGCTTTAGAATTTGTTGAGAGTCATTTTTATAGGCATTTTGTAGGCTGTGGGGGAAACACCAGAGTATATGCGTCTTTGCCATCTTGGCTTTACCCTCCCCCCCACCACATTTGCTGATTTCTGAGATGTATGATGATTGCACTGAAAATTTAAGCATCGGCTTTCCTAAGCCAGTTAGAGCTCACTTTAGTGTATCCCCCATTAGAGACAAAAGTCACTTTAGATATCATCTATTCTGAGTCTTTGACTTTATGGATTAGAAAACATAAGCCCACACTAGAGAAGTAGCTTGTTTCAAGACCAGCAAATGGAAGAGACAGAAATCCAACCCAGAATCTCCAGCTTCAACGACAGGTCTTTCTAACACACCATGCTGTGAGCACCAGTATAGATAATGGAGGAATTTAACAAGTGAGTTTCAGGCAGTGAAAAAATAAAGTTAAGTACATGTGTTGTATTTGTTTGTTTGCTGCTGTCAAAAGTTCTTGGAGATTTTAATAAAACCAGAGAAACGCAACTTAAAAGGAAAATACATGCCTAGAAACTAGGCAACTATAAAGGATGGCTGGATAATGAGTAGAAAATATATTGTTGACTTTATTTTTTATATTTCTTTTTAATTTTAAAAAATAGTACTTTATTTTCCTCCAATTACATGTCAAGACAATTTATTGTATTTATTTTTACAAGATTTTAACTCCATTTTTTTCCAATTCTCTCTCCTCCCCTTTTCCTAAAATGGTAATAATTTTATGTTTTGCAAGTACTATCATGTAAAACACATTTCCATATTAATCACAATTTTGAAAGAAAAAACAGACTAAAAGAAAAACAAAATCATGAAAAGAAATAAAGTAAAAAAAAATATGCTTTGATCTGCATTCAGAGTCCATTAGTTCTTTATCTGAACGTGGATAGCATTTTCCTTCCTGAGTCCTTTGTGAGTATTACATCACTGTGTTGCTGAGAAGAGCTGAGTTCTTCATAGTTAATTATCACTCAGTGTTGCTGATAATGCTTTCCTGGTTCTCATTTCACTCAGCATCAGTTCGTAAAAGTCTTTCCAGGTTTTTCTGAAATTCGCTTGTTCATCATTTCTTATTGAACAATAGTAGTCCATTCCATTCATAAACCATATCTTGTTCAGCCATTCCTCAATTAATGGGCATCCCCTCAATTTCCAATATTTTGCCCCATGAAAAGAGATGTTATAAAAATATTTTTTTGCATATGTAGGTCTTTTTCCCTTTTTATGATCTATTTAGGATACAGACCTAGCAGTGACTCAAAAGGAATGCTCTGTTTTATAACCCTTTAAACATGGTTCCAAATTGCTCTACAGAATGGTCAGAGGAGTTCACAACTCTACCAACAATGCATTAGAGTCCCAATTCTCCCACATCCTCTCCAAAATTTATCATTTTCCTTTTTTTTGTCATATTAGTCAATCTGATAGGTGTGAGGTGCTACCTCAAAGTTGTTTTTATTTGGACATCTCTAATCAAAAGTCTTTAAACTACTTTCTTCATAGATGTCTATAAATAGCTTTGATTTCTTCATCTGAAAATTGCTCATTCATTTCCTTTAATGATTTACCGGTTTGGGAATGACTTCTATTCTTATAAATTTGACAGTTTTCTATATATTTGAGAAATGAGGCCTTTAGTAGAGATACTTGATATAAAGATTATTTCCCAGCTTTCTGCTTTCCTTCTACTTGATTACATTGGTTTTGTTTGTGCAAAAGTTTTTTAATTTAATGTAATCAAAGTCATATATTTTATATTTTGTAATGCTTTCTATCTCTAGTTTGGTCATGAACCTGTAACTCACTTAAATTCTCTTTTAAGAATTTGGATGTTTTATTACTTGGTGCATATATGTTTCATATTGATATGACTCCATTGTCTATCACACTTTTTAGTAAAATGTAGTTTCCTTCCTTATTTCTTTTAATTAGGTCTTGTGTACATCTCTGCTTCAAGTGTGTTTCTTGTAAACAATATAGTGTAGGATTCTGATTTTTGCTCTACTCTGTTATCCATTTCTTTTTTATGGGAGGTTTTGTCCCATTCATATTTACAGTTATGATTACTAACCATGTATTTCCCTCCATCCTATCTTTTTTCCTCTTTGTTCTCTCCTTTCACCCTTTCCCTTCTCAACAGTGTTTTGCTTCTATCTACCCACACCACCTTTACTTAATCTCTTCCCTTCTTATTTTCTTGTCCAGCAAGATAGATTTCTATCTTCAATTAATTGTGTTTATTATTCCCTCTGAGCAAATACTGATGAGATGTACACCCATACCCTCTATCTGTGTATATTCCTTCTAGCTGTGTTATTAGTGGTACAATTTTAATAATTACAAGTATCATCTTCCTATATAATGATGCAAGCAGTTCAGAGCCATTAAATCTCTTATTTTTCTTTTCCTTTTTTAGTCTTCTCTTGGGTCTTGATATTGGAAATTAATTTTTTTGTTGTTCAATTCTGGTCTTCTCCTTATGAAAGCTTGAAATTCTTCTATTTCATTGAACAACCACTTTTTTTCCATTAGGGTATTATGCTTAATTTCAGTGGGTAAGGGATTCTTGGTTGCAATCCTCACTCCTTTGCCTTCTGGAATGCCATGTTCCATGATTTCTGATCCTTTAAAGTTGCAACTGACTAAGTCCTATGTAATACTGATTATGGTTGCCCAATATTTATGAATTGCTTCTTTCGCACCACTTTCAGTATACTTTTTTCTGTAACCTATTAGTTCTGTAATATGACTATAATGTTCCTTGGGGTTTTTATTTGGGATCTCTTTCCTAAGGTGGTCAGTGAATTCTTCCAATGTCTTTTTTGCCCACTGTTCCCAGTTTTCCTTAATAATTTCTTGAAAGATGGTGCTTCTTCTGATTATGGCTTTCAAGTAATCCAATTATTTTGAGATTATCTCTCTTGGATCTATTTTCCAGATCAGGTATTTTTCCAATGAGATATTTTACATCTGTCTAGTTTATTGAGGAAGGGCAGGGGTGAAGGGGATGAGAATATAATTGAGTCTCTCTAGCGTCTTACAAAAGAAGGAAGTTTCCTTGCCCAGTCAACTCCTATGTTATATTTAAATAAAAATATCAGCCAGGGAAGGAAGTGTCTGCCTCTGCATTATATACTCCCCTGACCCAGATGTATTCCTAACAAATCTTCTATATTCTGTAGAGGCAATCTAATTGTTCAGATGGTTGGGAATCTGAGCTGATTGCACATAAATAAAGGCAATTTTTAAAAAGTGTATTGTTTGCATGCATCTTATCTTCCTTAACCTCTTCTTTCACCCAATGTACTCTCTCCTGGTGGATAAGGATCATTATGTTTCATCTTTGGAACCCATAACAAATGGCTTCCTTTGTCCAGATCGCAGAACCCAGAAAACCATATCAGTTCACCTCCATTTCCTCTTATGATCCTTTTTTTCTCCTTCCCACTTTTCTAATGCTGTATATTGTCTTCACCATTGGAATGTAAGCTCAGTGTTAGGGAATGTCTTGTCTGATTGTATTTGTACCAGTACATGACTCAATACCTGTTTTTTCATTCATTCATTCATTCATTCATTCAGGTACTCTGTCTAGCATAATACAGGAAACTATTAATGGGTGAAAATTGAGTGCTTAATTTATGCATTGATTATAGAAGTCATGTATGATTAAAGACTGCTTTCTTCAATGTGTCAATTCTATGTGAGTGGAATAAATCTACAACTCACCTTTCTGTTCTGGATACATTTCAAAAGGAGATGTTTTTTTTTTCTCACTACTCTCCTGCTATATCATTAAAAATAAAAGTAGAAATAGGGAAAGGGAAAGGAATAAGCATTTATATAACCCCTACTATGTATCAGAGGGTAGCTAAGTGGCACAATGGATTAGAGTGATGGGTCTGCAGTCAGGAAGACTCATTTAACTGAATTCCAATTCCACTTAAGATGCTTACTAACTGTGTGACCCTGGGAAAGTCACTTTTGCCTCTATTTCCTACCTGAGAGGTAGGTGCTATTTTTATTTACAGATGAGGAAACTGAGGTAAACAGAAATTAAGTGACTTGCCCAGGATCACACAGCAAGTAAGTATCTTAAATCTAATTTGAACTCGTCTTCTTGAATCCAAACCCAGTGCTCTATTCACTATACCACCTCTAACATACTATTTCTTTTTTTCTTCAAAATGTTGTCATTCCAAAAGTTGGGACTTAATTTGTTGCTGGGCAAAAGCAATAAAAGGCAACTAGGTGGCACTGTGAATAAAGAATTGAACATAAAGTTAAGAAAACTCATCTTCCTGGGTTCAGATATGGCCACAGATACTTATTAGCTGTGTGACCCTGAGCAAATCATTTAATCCTCTTTGTGTCAGTTTCCTCATCTGTAAAATGAGTTGGAAAAGGAAATGGCAAACCACTAGAGTATCTTTACCAAGAAAACCCCAAATGCGTACACAAAGAGTCAGACATGACTGAATGCAACATACAACAGACGCAAAAGCAAGAAGGGATATGGTGTGCTAATCTGAGCAACGACTATATAATTTTTAAAATATTTATTTATTTTTAGTTTACAACATTCAGTTCCACAAACTTTTGAATTCCAAGTTTTCTCCCCCTCACTTCCCTCCCATCCTTCCCCCAGATGACATGCAAACCAATACATGCTCTACATATGCCTTCACATTAAACATATTTTCACATTAGTCATGTTATAAAGAAGAGTTAGAACTAAGGGAATGAACTATGAGGAAAAAGAAACAAAACAGAAAAGAGAGAGAGCAAATAATATGTTTCAATCTGCACTGAGACTCCTTAATTATTTCTCTGGATATGGATAGCATTTTCCATCATGAGTCTTTTGGAGTTGTCTTCAAATCTTGCACTGCTGAGAAGAGTCAAGTCTATCAAAGTTGATCATCACACAACGTGACTATAACTGTGTACATTGTTCTGTCCCTTCACTCAGAATAAGTTCATATAAATCTCTCCGGGTTTTTCTGAAGTCCTCCTACCCATCATTTTCTATAGTACAATAATATTTCATTACATTCATATACCACGGCTTGTTCAGTCATTCTCCAGTTGATGGACTTCCCTCAATTACCAATTCTTCGCCACCACAAAAAGAGCTGCTATCAATATTTTTGTACATGTGGGAGGTCCTTTTCCCATTTGTATAGTTTCTTTGGGATACAGCCCTAGAAGTGGTATTGCCAGGTCAAAAAGTATGCACACTTTTGTAGCCCTTTGGACATACTTACAAATTGTTCTCCAAAATGGTTGAATGAGTTTACAATTCCACCAACAGTTTCCCCACATCTTCTCCACCATTTATAATTTTCTTGTTTTGTCATGTTAGCCAATCTTACAGATATAATGTGATACCTAAGAGTGGTTTTGATTTACATTTCTCTAAACAATAGTTATTTAGAGCATTTTTTCATATGACTATAGAGAGCTTTAATTTCTTCCTCTGAAAACTGCCTGTTCCTGTCTTTTGACCATTTATCAATTGTGGGATGACTTGTATTCTTATAAATTTGAATCAGTTCTCCATGTATTATAGAAATGAGGCTTTTATCAGAGACACTGATTGTAAAAATTCTTTCTCAGTTTTTTTCTTCCCTCTTAATCTTGGTTGCATTGACTTTATGCAAAAGCTTTTCAATTTAATATAATCACAATTATCCATTTTGCATTTCATAATGTTCTCTATCTCTTGTTTGATCATAAATTCTTCCATTCTCCATAAATCTGACAGGTAAACTATTCCTTGCTCTTCCAGGTTGCTTATAGTATCAGTTTTTATATCTAAATTGTCAACTCATTTTTGGTATATGGTGTAAGATATTGATCTGTGCCTCATTTCTGCCATTCCATTTTCCAGTTTTCCCAGCAGTTTTTGTCAACAAGCTTATCCCAGAAGCTGGAGTCTTTGTGTTTATCAAAGAGTAGATTACTATAGTCATTGATTACTGTGTCTTGTGTATTGATCCACTACTCTGTTTCTTAACCAGTACCAAGTGGTCTTGATGATTGCTACTTTATAATGCAATTTAAGATCTGGTATGGCTAGGCCACCTTCTCTAGTAATTCTTTTCATTAATTCCCTTGATATTCTGGACACAGTGACTATATCATGAAGCTGAATTTTCTTTATAGAATTTCCATGGACCGTAAAAAGTTGTATATCTCGAATGAAATAAAAATGAAATCTATCTTCCCTTGGTCATTATCTTATATGGCTCAATGCTGTTGCTTATATTGTCTCAGTTTTATTTTTTATCATCCTTAATGTTTGATGCTTCATTTTTTTAATTGGACACATCATTCCACATTAGAATATTTCTCCACTAATAAGGATTTCAGAAACTTTGTTATAGGTTTCCGTTTTGGATTCTCAATGTAAACAACAAGCACCTGGGAAGTGCCAACTATAGTAACCCCTGGAGATATTTAGACAAAAATAGCTTAGATAAGTTGTTACACAGCATTAGTTCCACCATGTTCAGCTTGAAAGCCAAACAAGAGTAGTATCTTGAGTTCATGCTTGACAGGACTTTGAGGGTAGTCCAGATGAAATCTCTTACTTGTGTTCATTCAATACATATATACATATACATGCATGTACATATGTGTATGTATGTAGATGTATAGTATATGTGCCTATATATTCATTTCTATGTACACACAAATATATGGAGAGAGAGAGAGAGAGAAGGTAGCATGTGACAGTAGAAAGGGGTTGTGAATTGTGAAATGATCCAAACATTTTGGAGAGCAATCTGGAATCATGCCCAAAAAGTTATTAACTTATGCTATCTGAATTCAGAGAAAGAACTAGTAAATAGAATTATGCATAGAATAATTTTACATGCATATATATGCATGCATGTATATATACATGTATGTGTATATTCATATACACATACATATATACATACATATGGGTGTATACACATACATACATACATACACCCATTTCGGTACAGTGGTAGCCATCTTGGGGCAGGGAAGGAGGAAAAATAATTATATAATAATTTTGTTGTATTCTTGAAAGGAATAGCAAGTGGTGTAGTAGATTTGCAGTTTCACATACAATCATCTTTTTTATTAACTATGTTATAGAAATGCTTGTTTCATTCCATAAATTAAAAATAAAATTAAAAAAAATAAGGAGATGTGAACTTTGAAGTGAGAGAACCTGTGTTCAAATTCAGCTCATTTCATTTGTATTGCCCGTATAATCATAGGGAATGCAAATGAAATGAGCTGAATTTGAACACAGCTTCCCTCACTTCAAAGTTCACATCTCTCTGGACCTCAGTTTCCTCATTTATAAAATAAGAGGATCTCACTACATAGCCTCTAAGATTCTTCAAGCTATAAATATGATACTACTTACAATATCTCAGAGTTCACGTTTGTTTTACAAATTATTTTCCTGAACTTGCTTCACTTTGCTACATGACTGTTCTTTCCAACATTCTTGACTCCCACAAGTTTCAGTTTCCCTAAGTTATTATTTTTGTTTCATATCTACAGTGTCTGTATTGACTCCTAAAAGGCTCCTGCTGTTTTCGTTTTTTTACATATTGTTTCTCTGGCTTCTGCCTTCCTCTGCTGGAATTCACTTGCTGATTGGTTTCCTTTAGTTTAGCTTCTGTAGGTTATTTTCCCATCTTGCTTTTGCTGTGAAAACCTCTGGAGCAATCTACCTCTGAGGTCATGTGTGTGCCTTCTCTGAACGTTATAAGTTCCTAGTATCCCAAATGTGCACAGACACTTCCACACTAGAAAAAACTGAAATGGTGAGGGATGGTCAGGAAAATTTGGGTGTAGGAAAGGTGCTCTACTGATGACACTTTTGGCAATTATGTAATGGAGTTTTGATGTATTCCTGTCACACCTAAAATGGCATCTCTCAATGGAAGAAACAAAGGAACTTGATTCTGGGAGACTAGGGATTGGGAGCATGAATGGACATTATATGTTGCCCTATCATGTGGTGAGAATAGTCTTTTTTCATTTGACTGTGCAGCAGGAATTGTCTGCTTCTTTAAAACTGCCTGACTGAGCACAGTTAGGACATTTTCTACATTCCTTTTTGAGAATGAAGGATTCAGTTACTCATACTTTGTAGTAAAGGGGAGAGAAGGCTGAAGTCTATCTTCTTTCCATCTCCCTTAAGCTGCTGGACCCAAGAAATAGGTTGAGGGGCTTTGGCTTTTATCTTTTATCTTTTTCCATCCTGGGTGCAAAGAGAAAAGTCCCAGCAAACGCTGGAGCTTGAGCCATGGGGATTCAGGAGTCTATGAATACAAGGAAGGTTTAACCTGGAACACCCACAAAATTCTGTCAAGCATGGGCCCAAGAATCCTACTCTAGTTATGCTTTCCACTTTAATATGGTAGAACTAATGCTATGTCTAATGACACAAACAATGAAATAATATGAATATTAAATATATGAGGGAGTATCATGCCCCCAAGGCACTGGGGAAATGGTTGTATTTTTCTTCTTTCTATAACTTTGGAGTGAATATCTCTTAATAAAATCTAATCAGATGTTAAGTGGGTAAATGAAATTGAGGTGCTAATCACAGGACACCAAAAATGGGGAAAATAATTGGTAGGCAACTGAGCTTATGGCAGAAATGCAATCTTCCATAAACTCTTCAGGGTATAGGAGAACCTTGGGGAGATGGTAGGAGATTAATGAAGAGAAAAGGGAATGGAACAGACCTGGTCATGAAAAGGTGGACTCAGAACAAATGCGATCCAAAAACATAGAAAGTTTTCAGGGCCCTTTTCCCTAGGGGACATTTGCTGATTAAATTCTTTGTCTCTTACTACAACCTTCAGAGAGAGTAAGAGGATTGCTTATTCCTTGAAAACTGGAGTTCAAATAGACTAGAAAATGACATAATAAGGGGAAAGGAAAAAAAATAAAGAAATGCTTTAGGAAATTGTTACAATAAAATGTCTAACAAGTTAGTGGTAGAGGGATTTTTAATTTCATAAGCAGATGAGTGGGAGGGGAGAGAAGTATCAAAAGAGATAAAAGCAAATAGAAAAATAAATGAATGAGTAAAAAAAATAAAAAAGACATGGCATCAAAATATTGGAAATAAAAATTAATAGCAGGAAGAGAATATTGACTTAAAAGCAAAGAGTGATAAATCAATAAACAAAATAAATATACAAGTGATGAAATAATATCAGTGCTAAATGTATTAGAACCAAATAGCAGCAAAATTCATAAAAAAGTAAATCGTCACAAAAAAGACATACAAAAAGCAACATACAAATTGTAGGAAGTATTAACATTGCCTTCTCAGAGATGAATAAAACTAATAGAAAGGAGGGGAAAAAACCCATAAAATTAAAGAAAATATTGGAGAAATTAGACTTGAAGGACTTATAATATCTTCTGAATAAGAATGCTAAAGAATGTAGATTTTCTTCAGCATCATATGACCACATAACAGAACATAGGGAGAAAAAGCAAAATATTCATTTTTAAAAATTTTATTTTTTCCATTAGCAAATAACCACCTTTCCTCTCTCTCACGGCAACTTGCCCCTTCCTAGTAGAAAACAAAAGAAAAAGCAAACCCTTGTTATATAGATAGAGTCACACAAAACAAATTTCCATATTGACCATGTCATATTATATATGTGTGTGTGTGTATGTGTGTATATGCATGCATCATTCATCACATACATGTACATGTGAATGTATATATGCATGCATGTATACACACATCATTATACTTTCTGAGGTCTTCACTCTTCCATCAGGAGGTGAGTAGCATGTTTAATCATTAGTCTTTAGGAGTCATGGTTGGTCATTATGCTGATCAGTTTACCTAAGTCTTTCGAAATTGTTTGTTTTTGCCATATTGTTATCATTGCGTAAACTGTTCTGTTTACTTTACTGTATATTACTTCATATAAGTTTTCTCGAGTTTCTCTGAAATCACCCCCAATCATCATGTCTTACACATAATAGCATTTACATATTAAAATATCGTAATTTATTCAATTATTTCCCAGGCTTCCCTCAAGAAAGAGTTACACATATTTTGGCATACCCTTGGTTAAAATTTGTTTTGCATAGGACTAATTATTCCCTCTAATTTCCTCCCTCCTATATCCTTTTTATTTTCCTGTTGAGTTAAATGTATTTCTTTGTAAAATTTAGTGTGCATTCTTACCTCTTTTTATCAGTTCAGATTAGCATGAAGTTCAAGTGTATCCACTGCACCCTTCCATCCTCTACTCTTTGTAAGGATGTCTATTTGGGCATCCTGATTTATGAGATAATTTCCCTTAATTTTCCTTTCTCTTTTTCCCCAGTGTATTTTTCCCCCTTCCTTTTCTCTTAAGATCATCAAGATATAACAGAACTATTCCCATGCCTTATCTAATTACACATCCTATAAATCCCCTGAGGATAATGAGATTCAGTGTTCATACATGTATCATGTCTCCATATTTGATCGTGAGGAATTTATCCCTGTTACGATCCTTATCATTACTTATTCATGTCTACATTTTTCCCATTGTTCTTTTAACTAAGGTGCTTCAATTTCAAAATTTCTAAGGAAATTTGGTCTTTTCATAAAGAATATTTAAAATCCTCTATTTTACTAAAGGCTCATTTCCCCCTGCAACATTATATTGAGTTTTACTGGGCACATGGTTCTTGGCTATATGTCTATATTTTTAGTCTTATAGAATATTGTATTACAATCTCTTCCCTATTTTATAGTACTGGCTGCAAAATCATATGTGATCCAGGCTGTGACTCCTTGAATTCCTTCTTTTGGGCTGCTTACAGTATTTTTTTTTCTTTGACCTGAAAGCTAAAATATTTCTGGGAGATCTGAACTGTTTTATTAAAATAGTTATTGGAATATAACATCTACATTCTTTTTTTATCATCATACTCAGGTAGTCCGGTGATTCTTAAATTTTTTTCTCCTCCACCTCTTTTCCAAGTCATTTGTTTTTGCTGTAAGATCTTATATTTTCTTCTAGTTTTTCAATCTTTCATCTTTTTTTTAATATTTCTTGCAATTTTGTGGGGTCACTGGTTTTTCTTTGGTTTCTTTTAGGAAGTTTAGTAGGGAGAAAGATTTTGTAGCTCTTTTGACAAGCCTGCTAATTCCTTTTCTAATGTTTTCTTCCATAGCTTTTACTCCTTTTCCATATTTTCCTCTAATGATCTCCTTTCACTTATTAAAAAAAAGAAAATGTTTTAACTCCTTTTTTTTTTCTTCTTTCATCTACTCCAAGAATCATAGGTGAATTTATGGCCAAGATTTGTTTTTCTGAGGATTTATTTGTAGACTTTTTTGGAGTTATTTTCTTTTGTGTTTGTATTGTGAACATCCCTGTCACCATTATAGCTTTGTAATGGTGGGATTATTTTCGTTCATTCTTCTAGTCTACTTTCAGACTTTAGATTTGATATTAAGCTCAGGTTCTGAAACTTCTAGAGAGAAGGTCTGGACTTGTCCTGTTGCTGGTTTGTAGGGTATTGATTATGATGTTGCTCCTGGATCTCATTGACACTGTGGTCTCCAGACCTATAAATTTCCAGTGCTCCCAAAGATGGCTGATTGAGGGTAAAGTTTAATTGTTGTCTCCCTAGTGTGGGCTCTGCAAGTTACTGACCTGTCTTGGTTGGGATTTGAACAACAGTAGACTCCTGCTGGACTCAGTCACCGTTAGCCAGATGAGACGCTATGTTGGTTCAGATTAACAACAGTAGGCTCCCTTTTGGTATGGATACCTGTCTTGATAATTCCTCTGAAGTTTTCAGATGATGCTAGAAGTTGGAGCTGAGATCATTTCCTGCTCCTGAGTTTAGAGACATGCAGCTACTGTTGGTTTCTGAATATGCTCTTCTACACAGTCTTAGGGAATCCCTGAGTGCTACTCCTGGGTGCAGATTCCCGCCTCAGTTCATGCTGAATCTGTGAACCACAACTAAGTAGTAGATGACAAAACTTCCAGATGACACTTACTTCTTTTGGGGTGCTCCAGCATGGATTTGGAACCTCCTCTCGCCGTGGTGGACAGACTGTATCTGCACTAGAGTGCTCCAGGCAGCCAGTCCTGGACAGAACCTGATCGGTCTCTCACCAGAGCCCTTAGACTTCTCTTTCTTTGCTGACCTGGGATGGAAAAATGACTCACTGAAACTTTTCTTTCCTGGTTTTTAGTCTGGTGCTTTCTTCTAGATTTATTTATTTGTTGGGGTCAGGGCTTAAGAGGCAGGAAGAGGGAGCTTTGCTGTACCATTTCTTGCTACTCAGATATTTTGGCTCAGAGAAAAGATATTTACTAATGATTTTCAGTATAATGAGAGGGACAAAGGAAATAAACATAGGAAAATAAATAATCATGTGAAAATAAATGACAATTATATGACAACATCAAATTTTCCAGAGCTAAGTCAAAGTAATCCTTATGGGGAAAGGGAGGAGTAAATAGATAGTATATAGATAGATATATAGCAAAAATAGATGAATGACAGAAAGAAAAGATTTAAATGAGCATGCATCTTTCAAAAACCTAGAAAGTCAACAAATAACTCCCAATGAAGCAAAAGGGAAAAATTTTTAAAATTAAAGGGAGATAAAATGAGAGAAAATTACTTTGGAAATGGTAAAATTAAAAGTTTTTTTTTTTTTTTGTAAAACCATCAAAATGGAAATATTTTATATAACCTGATAAAAAGACACAGTAAAAGCAAATTTCTAAAATAACAAGATGAAATTGCATCAGAAAAGAAATACAAAACAATTACCAGATGACAAAAGGCCCAATTTTTTGATAGTAACAATAACAACCTAAATTAAACAGATGATGCTTATAAAATACATTAACAGATTATAAAATAGCTACTTTAAAACACAAATCTTGAAAAATAAAATAAAACAAGCCTTAATGAATTACAACAAAAAAATTGGACAAACAATAAACTTAGCTAACCTTAAAGCAAATTAATGTCTATGATAGAAAAAATATTCTCAACAATTGAGGAGATATTCCTTTTTCATTTTCCAATTTCCCTTTTATGACATGACTGTAGGCTTTATAGTTAAACCAGGGAGAGATAAAGTAGCAAAAAAAAGGAGATAAAAAATATCAAAATTGAAGATTTCTGTGAAATTTAAACAATTTCAGTAGAGTATCAATAAATACATAGATACAGATTTACATAGATATGTTGCCAAAGTAACAAAGTTATCCAAATCCAAGTTGGAATTTACATGAGATATTAAAATGCTTCACGCTTAGGAAAGCAATTAACATAAAACAATACTGAAACCAAATATTGAAAAAAATATGACATCAATATACTCAGAGAAAGCTTTTGAAACCATACAGTATTCTTTCATTAAAAAAAAAAAAACTAAAGAAAATGAAGGCATAAAAGTGCCACTTTTAAAATCTGTTCAAAAAGGGGAGATAGTATCATATTATATTTCTCAGTGAAGTGTCTGTTTCTCACTTATCTCTTTCTCTTCATTTTTAGTCATTTTAGAAAACATGATCCTTTTATCCCTGTACTTTTTATAATTTTTACCAAAATGTTATATATTCTCAAGGGTTTTTTTCTAGTAATATTGAGATAATCAATGTTTTAACAGTATTTATTTAATAGAATTTTAATATGGCCTATTTAAATCTAACTTTATCTCAACTCCATTTCTTCCTCTATCTCTGCTATAGTTCTATAAACCTTCAAAAAACTAGCATTGTTTTCAGCAGAGGAACCCTAGAATTTTCCCAAAGACATATAAGTTTAAAATAAGGATGTTCTGACCCCTTCTATCCAATATCTGCACAGTTTTAGAAATGCTAACAGTAGCACTGATAATAGTAGAGAAATAAATTAAATTTGAATGGATTGAAAAAAGAGGAGGTTAAAGAGAAAAGATGAATTCAGTTTTCAAGGGGCTCTGGGAAGACTGGAACACTGGAGATGCAGATGTACTATTCTGGAAATCAGTTTTGAATTATTCAACAAAAGTGTCCAAAATATCCATTCTTCTGACTCAGAGATTCTAATTCTTGCCATATACACACCAAGGAGGTCAACATCATAAAGGAAGTCTCTTGTTCAACAAAATATTTGAAGCAGCACTTTTTGTGTGGTAGCAAATATGAGAGAATACTTGCTCTATATTTTATATATGGCATTCTATTTCACATATTAGCTAAACTAAGTGACCACAGAGATCCCTTCCAATTCATCTTCGAAGTTATAATTATGAGTAAATCGAGAGGTATTGAGCTTTGAGCAAAGCCTTAGACCTGGAGTCAGAAAACTTGGCTCAGACACTACCTAGCAATGTAACTGTGGTTAAATCAGTGTGAACTTATTTCTTTTCTTCTGAGTCTCCCAGGGCTATTAGGGAGAATTAAAAAAAAAGATATTAAAGTTCTCTACAAATGTGAATAATTATTATAGAAAACAGCCATGACATCGGACAATGGTCAGATGAGTCCAGGTGAAATAGAGAAAATTAAAAGGTACTCATTTGTAGATTGATGTAAGTGTACTTTTAGGTAAGAAAATGTCTTTATATTTATTTCATGATTTAGTAAACAATACGTTGAAACTTAAATTTATAGCGATTTAATATTTTTTATGTAAATGTAATCAATTTAGTGAGGCCAAAATTAATCTAACTAGAAGTTCCTAGAGAAGGACCAACCAAGAAGAGTTCCTGTGTCAATCTTCATGAACAGAAGAGAACTTTCGGACTGACTTGAATTCCTGGACCAAGAAGGAACCGAACATAAGTAACAACTAAATATAAAGAGCAATGGAAAAAAAAATCTTTAATTCTAGATTTAAAGAGTAGCTGTATTTTGATGTTCACAGGGGAAAGAAATCTTGGGTGGAAACACAATCCAAAGAGAGGGATTTGTGGGATGAATCTAAGATGAAACCTGATCTATGCAAACCCAGAGATCACAATAATTGTTATCCCACTACATTTTAATAGACCTTTGTACCTTCCAAAGTGCTTTCATATTTATTGCATCTATTATCTTAAGAAATAGAAGCACATAGTGGATGGAGAATTGAACTTAGAACCAAGAAGACCAGGAATTGAGTCCTGCCTCTGACACATACCACTATGTGATCCTGGTAAGATATGTGAGCTTTCAATGCTCCAGGCAACTCTCTAAATAGAGAAGTTGCATAGAAGGATGCTATCTATATTGGTAGAGGTAATTTCCTCATCTGGAAATGCCTTCTACTAATAAGATCACAAGTTTAGATCCTATTGAAATCTTTCTCAAGATCTCAGTGATTCCTTACCTGTTAACATTCCCTCTCTTCTCAGTTTTGATTTTGCCTATTTATCTTCGTGCCTCTACCCCAGTGGAATTCAAGTTACTTGAGAGCATGGACAATTTTTATTGTTGATATGGTTGTTGCTTTTCCTTTTGAGAGATGTCTTTTGAATCTCCAGTGACTATCTTGATGGTGTCTCTGATTAGGTCTTACAGAGAGTGGGTGGTGGTCAATAGATGTTTATTGAATTGAAGAGTGATTAACTTTGCTTTCCCAGCTATGCAAGGATGAAATCAATGAAATGTCTTTTTTAGTACTTTTGATGTGAACTAACACGCTCAGAATATCATTACCTTCTTCCCCAGAAGGAAAATATTTCTCACTTGCGAGTATATCTACATTTTCTGATTTAAACTATTCTGTAGCAGGAGTTTTGACAACTGCACAGGGGGAAGGGTGGAAAATGACACTTTTTTCTCCTGTGATAGAAAGCACAACCATAGGTACCAAAGCCATTCCAGCTTGAAAGCATATTCTTAAGCCTTGAAAGCAACTCAGTGGGAAAATGGTGTGAGTTTAAGTTTTGATAATGCCACAGGAAAGAACAGAACAAGAAGAGTAAATTACACAGACTTCAGCAAAGTGACAATGTGTATTTCATTTCATGGCCTTAACAGGTAGAACCGTATCTGACCCTTATCTGACATGTGCACCTCCTACAACATTGGCAAGATTATAGTTTTCCTACTGAAAATTTTACTACCGATTCTAGTGAGCCTTTGCCACAAGCCATGTGAGAAATTGCATGACACACTGACATTTCTCTTTTTTAAGAGTTGGTTCATAAGAAATTGTATCAACCTTTCTGTTTCTGGTACCATATGCAATCATAGCATAAACCTGAAGCTTCTCCTACATAGACTGGAAAATTCTCATCATTAATGCCATGCGTCAAATGAAGGATCAATCCTACATTCAACAAAATCAAAAGCTCTGAAAAAGCTAGCAGATTTGGAGACAGAGAGACAGAGAGAGAGAGACAGATAGAGCAGTTCATGGTGCTGATAAAGCATACTTCTCAAAAGCCATGGAAAATACACTTCCACGCAGATTAAATTTGGAAAAGGCACCAAAACTGCTTAACTCTCATGGGAAGACAAAAATAATTCCTCAGTTTATGGTGGGATCTTAGTCAATTGCTATCATGTCATGTATCTCTACTATCTTAAAATCACAGGTGTAGAGTTTAGAGAGGAATTGGAAGTCATCAAGTCCAATTTCCCATTTTACAGAGGGAAAAAATGAGGCACATAGAGGTTCATTGACTTGGCCATAATCACCTGAGGAATGATTTTCACCCGTGTCATCTGATTGCAAGTCAGTAGGCAACAGTGCAAGCTTCATGATTAGTCAAAGCATGCAACTATGAAAATCCACCCTATTGTTTTCAGAATTTGCTAGTATCCCAAATAGACTGAAATTGATATTAATTAAAGCTGACATTGAATTTGTGCATATTGAATTTTGACTTACTGGACTCTGAATGCCCACTGCCTTTTGCTAAAGCACTCTCTTCAGGAACCCCAAATCACTAAAATATATGCCAAGGATAGCTAGTTTTTCATCACTAAGTACTCCAAAGCCGTAACTTTCAAAAAATTATGTTTTTCTCAAAATATTTTTCATAGAATGACTAGAATTCAATGGCTCCTTGTGTCCCACTGCCTAGGATAGTGGTATAGTGCACATTCTTAATTTTGATAATTATGTTTGTATTGGGTCTTAGAAGGTCAGCAGAGGAAAAAAATCAATTGGAAATACCGGATGAGGTAATGGTGATTATTTATGAGAACCAGGGCAACCTCCCTCCTTGGCCCTATTTCTTCCCTAATTCTACTGCAATCATCTTTGATACTGCACAGTTACATTTTCTTCCTTGGTACATGTGGTCTGCATATTGCTGTATTTCCACTATTAACAGAAATAATGTATGACGTTAAGGTTTTCACCAGATTGTGATGTTCAAATGTTAGACTGGCCTGGCCTCCATTCCCTCACCTTCTTACCTTTTTAAGTGGCATGGGGTTGTCCTTAAGTCCATCTTTCCTTAAAATTCAGGGTAAATTGTTTCTGTTGAGACTATATCTCCAGGAAGTACCCTCACTTAGTTTACCATGCATGAAATAATAGTCTTAAGGTAGATGGAGTCAGATGTTTATCATATGAGACATCTTTTGACTCATCATGGAGATATTCAAATGATTTCACAAAAGTAATCCATTCACCACCTGACAATGTGCATTTTAGTGTTATCACAATCTTTATAGATTCTAAATTTAAACCAGCCAAACCACATGGTCCTCTATCAAATTAGATAATATATGTCAAACAATTTGCAAACCTTAATGTGTTATACAAATGGTAGCTATTATTATTGTAACCATTATCACTGTGTTAAACAATATGATTGTCACAAAAGGAAACAACATTCTTGGCCCACTCCCTACCTCAGGACCTTATACTCTCACTGGAGAGGGGGATAGAACAGAGATAAAGAAAACATGGCAATAAAAATATAAGATGACATATAATGTAAGTACCCTACCTCCCCAAATACCCTGAGATTTAAGGGAAAAGACAGATCAAAAATGATAATGTGCTCCTTTGTGATTATTTGACATTTTATAAAGTATTTTCACATACATTGCCAGATTTCATGTATACTACAATCTTTTGAGTAGGCAGACACATTTTACACACAAGACAAGTAAGATTCAGAGGAGGTGATGGAGTAGATCAATACAAAGTCTAGGTGAAAGAGAGATTTTCTGGTTAGAGTATTAGTCTTCCTTTATTTGTTGTTGACAACAAACTAGACTGGTTGGCTCACCTCCCAAGTCTTTGCGGAATCTGCTAGAAGAGATCTACAATCACTCAAAATAATCTGGCCTTTCCATCCATATAAGAATGACCATTGGATGAAGAATTGTTGTTGCCCAGATTTTGTCATGTTTTTGGACCAAAACCCTGCAGCATATGCTTTTTACAGAAAATGTATTAGGTACAAAAAAGTACAGGTAGACAAATATCTGAGCCGTGACTTGATTGTCTTTCTTGGTACCCCATATGTTTAACTAGTACTTGGCACATCTTAGGCACTTAATAACTGCTTGTTGACTAAGTGCCTAATATGGGAGATACTATTAACATTTATAAGCTTAACTGGGATTAAAGAAAGTTTCTTATTCTGTTTTTGGATAACTATATGTGTTAGTCGGCAATTTTGATACTTTGGGGTTAATTGCTTACTTCTGGCCAAGTAGTGCATCAACCTTGAAAGAACTTTAAGTTTTGTATACTCTGCATATTCCCTTGGCCTTCCTCCTACCCTTCAGAAGTGGTCATCTGTGACAGTTAAAAGAAAAGACAAATGTGTCAAGGAGAAAATATTGCAAGCAGCTAGAAAGAAACAATTCCAGTATTGTGGAAATACAATCAGGATAACACAAGATCTAGCAGCTTCTACATTAAGGGATCAAAGGGCATGGAATAGGATATTCCAGAAGTCAAAGGAACTAGGACTCAAACCAAGAGTCACCTACCCAGCAAAACTGAGTATAATACTTCAGGGGAAAATATGGTCTTTCAATGAAACAGAGGACTTTCAAGCATTCTTGATGAAAAGATCAGAGCTGAAAAGAAAATTTGACTTTCAAACACAAGAATGAGAAGAAGCATGAAAAAATAAACAGCAAAGAGAAGTCATAAGGGACTTACCCAAGGTGAACTGTTTACATTCCTACATGGAAAGACAACATTTGTAACTCTTAAAACATTTCAGTATCTGGGTAGTTGGTGGGACCACACACAGACGTACACACACACACACACATGCATGCACACACAGAGACAGAGAGCACAGAGTGAATTGAATAGGATAGGACCATATCTTAAAAGAAATTAAGGTAAATGGTGAGAGAGAAATGTAGTGGGAGGAGAGAGGGGGAAATGGAATGGGGTAAATTATATCTCATTCAAGAGGCAAGCAGGAGACTTTTTAGTGGAGGGAAAAAGAGGAGAGCTGAGAAAAATACATGAAGTTTACCCTCATCACATTTGACTAAAGGAAGGAGTAAAATGCACACTCATTTTGGTATGAAAACCTATCTTACAGTACAGGAAAGTGGGGGAGAAGGAGATAAGCAGGGAGGGAGGGATGATGGAAGGGAGGGCAATGGGAGGAGGGAGCAATTTGAAGTCAACACTCTTGGGGAGGGACAGGATCAAAAGACAGAATAGAAACAATGGGGGGCAGAATAGGATGGAGGGAAATACAGTTAGCCTTATACAACACGACTGTTATTGAAGCCATTTGCAAAACTACACAGATATGGCCTATATTGAATTACCTGCCTTCCCAAAGGTAATGGGTGGGGAAGGAGGGATGGGGAGAAGTTGGAACTCAAAGTTTTAGGAACAACTGTTGAGTATTGTTCTTGCTACTAGGAAATAAGAAATACAGTTAATGGGGAATAGAAAGTCATCTGGCCCTACAGGACAAAAGAGAAGATGGTGACAAGAGAAGGGAGGGATGATAGAAGAGAGGGCAGATTGGTGATAGGGAAAATTAGAATGCTCAGTGTATTGGGGTGGGGAGAGGGGAGAAAAGAGGAGAAAATTTGGAACCCAAAATTTTGTGAAAATGAACTTAAAAAGTTAAATAAATAAATTTATATTTAAAAAGAAAAAGAAAAGACAAATGTGTCTTTCTCTTCCTTCCTCCCTGATGTGGCAAGTGGTATTCTTTACTACTGGGATTCTCATAAGTGGATGGAGGGATGGGGGGGCATCAGTCTGTCCCCTATCTCCTCTGTTGATGTTGTTGTGTTTGTTCTTCCTTCTCAGAGGACCATGACATCAAGATGATGACATGACTTGCAGTTGACTTTGATATGAGTGAGGGAGGGCCATGCAAGGTCAGCAACCTCACTTTCTCCTCCTGAGCCATCTGGGTCCAGTGGCCTGATTATTCATCAGGATAGCTGGTAGTGGCCAAGGATTCACTGTGAAGCCTTGGTCCTTTCAGCCTAAGATTTTAGGGCATTCTCACTTTGAGTGAGATACACCCATTCAAAGAATAGGCTTTTTTAAGTAGTTGCTCAAGGGATGTCCCCTTCAGTAAAAAAAATAAAAAAATAAAAAATAAAAACAAACAAAAAAACTGAGAGGAGAAGACCCTCAGGGTTCCTGGGTAAAAAAGAAACAATTACTATTTAGCATTTAAATCCTTTCTGTGCTAGGTGGGTGGGGACTTGTCCAGTCTATGAGCTCCAGAGTGAACTGGGTTTAAGGCTTGATCTTTGACCAAGAAATGTAGCCAGTATACACTGAGGGAAAAGGCAGCTTAGCCTATTTACTGATGTATCTCACTTAAAGTGAGAATGCTATAGGACCTTTGACTGAAAGGGCTAGGGTCTTGCATTGAATCCTGGGCCATCTACAGTCATTCTGATGAATATCAGGCCACTGGACCCAGATGGCTCAGGAGAAGAAAGTGAAGTTGGTAACCTTGCACGACCCTCCCTCACTCATATCAAAGTCAACTGCAAGTCATGTCATCATCTTTATGTCATGGCTCTGTTTGAGAATGAAGTACAAACGCAACCTGTGAGTGAATAGCAGCTCTCCTCCTCTTCCTCCTCTTTCTCTTCCTCCTATCTCCTCTAGTGTTCTTCACAGCAAAGGTTTCCCTATATCAATACTCCTGCTGTCACTGGTGACTCAAGTAGGTGAACATAGACTTATCTTTAGGTACTCTTTCTTTTCCTAAGTAGTTCACTGATACTGCTCTTGACATGAATAATTCTAAGCTTGAAGGTTGCCTTGTGATTTAAAAAAAATTTCAGATGGATCTTAATGGTGGCAAGAAGAATTTCTTCATCAAGAAAATTAATGACCATTGTCAGAGCACAGTGATTAGGAACTGTTTGGACAACACAGAGTCAAGGTGAAAAAAATGCCATTTCAGTAACAGGACAATAAACTGCCTCAAATTCAGATGAATTATCTTAGTGATAGTAAGAGTAGTTACAGGTGAAGTTACTAGATCCTATTTTAATTATTTTTTGATAATGATAACTATAAGTCTTCTATGTCTTCTAACATGTCTTTAATATGTAGAAAATAAAAACATTTGTCATACAAGATTCTTATTGTACAAAGAGTATCTCCTCTCTCCATCTTTGAGGAGACTCTAAATATGAAGCACATCCCAAGTCATAAGCAATTTTCTCCAAGGTGAAAATTTTTCAGCCAGGGACTGAAAACAGAGAACTAAATCTCTCTCATTGGAGATCATATACTCCCAGGAGGACTGACGCACTGTGGCTATTTACTTTCTACAATGGGTTAAAAGTAAAGGGATCTCTCTATAAAAATGGATTAGACCCAGTGGGCCAGACCACCTTAGACCCGAAGTAACTGTTCAATGCTGGACAAATATAAACATAACATACACAAGTGAATAAAACAATATTTGAGAAGGAGCAAAGACAGGTAGGTGGCCTGATGAATAGAGAACTGGATCTGAAGTCAGGAAGACCTGAGTTCAAATTCTGCCTCAGACACTTCTTAGTTATGTGAGCCTGGGCACGTCACTTAACATCTGTCTGTCTCTGTTTTCTCAGCCATGAAAATGGGAATAAAATTGGCAGCTAAATCCCAGGGTTGTGTGGAAAAAATGAGTTAAGCAAAGCACTTTATAATCTTAGAGTGCTATATAAATGTTAGTCATTATTCTGTTATCAATAATAACAGTAGTGGTGGTGGTGATGGTGGTAGTAATAGTAATAGTAGTAGTAGCAGCAGCTGTAGTAGTCTTGGTAGCAGTAGTAGTGGTAGTAGTAGTAATGTTAGTGATGGTAGTGGTGGTGGCAGCAACTGCTACCAGCATCTGCAGCAAGTTGGGGAAATAGGTAAAGGAATTATTGTGAAGAACGTATTTGAACTGAAAGAAACAAAGGATTACCCAGCATGGAAGTGAAGAGGGTAAACATTCCAGGCATATCAGGCAGACATTAAAAAGGCATGGACACAGGAGAAAGAGTGAGAAGATAGGAAATGAAGGGTTTTGTGTGTGGGAAAAAGCAAGACTTTGTAGATGGACCTTAGAGTACCTGAAGGATAGTAATATGTAAGAAGGGACCAGGACATAAAGCTTCTTATGTCAGAGAAGTTCTGGAGTCAGCATGAACTTCCTCAGAAAAGGTGATTTTTGAATTTTCGGGGTGAACATTTATACCTCAGAAATTAGCACACACCACAAATCAGAGCTGGATTTATTGTTTTGTTGTCAAGATTTTAAAAAATGATGTAGAAAATGTTAATAATTAAGCTTAAAAGTAATTTTTTTAAAGGTACTTTTTTTTTCCCAGCGAGCTTGTTAAATATCTGCCAGCGTACCACTGGTTTTATCTACAATGTTTATTATAGCTTGAAAACACTCTCAGGGAAGTGACTCCTTTCTCCCTCTTCCTTCCATAACCTTTCTTCCTTTCCTTTTCCCTTCTTTTCCTTTTCTACTTTTTATCTTAGGCAGTTTGATAAAATGAGTAGAAGTGCTAGGTTTGGAGTTGAGAAGTTCCTCCCCTAACACTCCTCCTGTCATCTTGGCCAAGTCACTTACTCTCTGCATGCTTTTGGCAATTGTCTTGGATTGGTCCATGAAATTGTAGCCAAATTATGGATATGCCTCATTTGAAGCAAATCACAGATCCTTGGAGCATCTGCAAAGCCCATGTTAATGTGCAGACCCACTACTACTTTTATTCACATTCTCTGTCATCCAAAAGCATCTGTGAAATACTTTGAAGAAAGTCAGTCAGATTCTTTCCCTAGAGATCCACCATCAAAGAAGGGCTACTTTCTACCAAAAAAAAAAGACACCACAGAGGCACTGGGAAAATAATCAGAAATAATCCAATTCATGTAGAAATCACCTAACCTATTTGCTTTAATCACAGTCATTCAAGGTAAGGCATTTAGAAAGTGGAAAGTGAAAAAGGAGCAGGGAGTTAATACATACAACATGGATTCTGAAGGGAGTGGTTGGAAGGGGGAGGGAATCAAGAATGCCTTCTTTTAATTGGGTCATGATTCTCAGAGGTGAAGGAAAAGATGAATATAAGAAAGCATTTGAACATGACATCGAATGTCCTTTGCTCCACTAAGCTATGAATTTGATCAGAGAGAAATTTTGCATGGTAAAATCTTGTGAAAAATTCTAAAAGTGTTGAAGCAAAAGTGATAGTTGCATCATGTTATCTTCTTACCTTGCTTCCGAATCCATTTAGGGAAAGAACAAGACTGAATTCATTCAGACCAGATTGGCAATTGATTGAACCAAGTTGGTCAAATCAATTAGTGACTTCAGATGGAAACATCCTCTATCATGGCATTTTAATTCAATTACAAGATCCTTATAGGGGAGCTACATCTCATATTGTTATATCATCCCAGGTTTTATAAGGTCCCATTATATGCCCTACGGACACTCAACATATATTCATTTCATTGAAATGAATCATATTGTATATCAGAACTCAAAATTCCCAATTTTTGCCTTGCTAGGACTTTAACCACACAGGTAGCAGGTACAGCACCAACTAGACTACTTTTTATGTCAAAATATTTCCATTCTTTTTTCACAGAGTATGGGGAAGAGGTTCTTACATTCATTTCTCCCTAGCATAGCATTAAAGAGGCAAAAGAAAACATTTCAGTGTCAGTGGCACATTATTAAGTACAATAGAATTGAAGACATACAATGAGAAACAGACTTGGTTGGCTGGAATCAACCATTCTGAACAAGTGATCCAATATAGCATGGGGCTAGCTATCTTGTAGTAAAATGAACAGAAAGAAATGTCGTGATCATCTTTAATGCAGCATGTCTTTCTGCTGAAATCCTGCAATCAAGCAGCAATAATTCCTGTTACATCCATACTGGGATTAGATAAGCAATCAGTTATAGCTTTGAGAGCAAATCAAGAGCTAAGCTTACTTTTCCATCCCTTTCTCTCTGCCTATTAAAGATCATAGAATTAGAAGTTTAGAACTTGAAAGGACTTTTGAGGTATTGTAGTCTAATCTCCTTATTTTACAGATAAGGAAAGTGATGCCCAAAATGTGATTTGCCCAGGTTCAGATGAGTAGAAGAGGAAGAGGTGGGATTTTAATCCAGTTCTTCTGACTCCAAAACCAGCATTCTATGCATTGTTCTAAACTGTCTCTCTAGTTATAGATTTGAGAAGGGAGGGAGGAGAGAGGGGAAGGGAGAAAATCAAATTTTCCAATTAGCTTAATGTATTAACCACTCTTGGAACACTACCATTTAAAAAGATATGAGCATAATTGAGCATGGTTTCAGTTATTTCTTGAAGTATAATATTCCCAAATGTTTAAATAGAATTTCTTTTTTAGCCAATACAACTCCAAATTCTTATATTCATCAATATTTTAGACTGGATTTTCTAGGAGTATTTTCTTATTAAATACTAGTTGAATTTATTGAGAGTATAGTAAAAGGAGGTCATGGACATGAGTCTCACTGGATGAGCAGCCACCTACCAGTTGTGATCTGCATCTGTACTGATGGAGGGAATACCCACATTTTAAAGAGGTCACAAATCCACTGAGATATTGGAGTATTCTTTAGTGATCTGAGGATCACTAAAAATTCATTGAAACTTATTGTCCACAAATATTCAGTTCCTGTTGTTTCAGATTGAAATAAAGGGGAATTTTATGCAAAAGAAGAAAAGAAATTGCATTAAACCAGGTATATGCTCCTACCTTCAACCACTGAATTAATATATACAAAATTTCATGGAATGACACTTGCAATAGAATTATACATTTTCCCACAAAAATAAAATATAGAATATCCTAGATACTGGTGTGTTTATACTAAAAAATACAGCTGATAAGTGAACTTTGCTATCTTAAGTGCTATCTTGTGCTTTATAAGATCACAGAACCACAGATGGTTCCCATGGGATTCCTGGAGGTCAACTAATACAATCAAACCACGTTACTTTACAGATGAGAAAACTGAGGTTCAATGAAATTAAGTTACTCCCCCAAGGTCAAATAGGGATTTTAAGCCTTATCCTTTCTAAGAGATACTCATTTTAAATCTGTATTTTTTTCTTTTTATTCACCCAATCAACCAGTCTCTACAAAGAATATACTATGTGGCAGGAACTAAGCTAAGCCCTGGGGATACAAAGATAAAAGTTAAACAGTCCTTGTCCTCAAGGACCTCCATTTTTATGTTGATGTTGCCAGCCAACAGTCATTTTCTCCTATTCAGTTCTTTAGAGACGATGACATTCTACGACCTGTATAACAAAGCAAAAATAAATCTTCTTTCTGGGTAGTTCCATCACATTGAAAATATTGAAGTCATTGGCACTTTGAACATAATGAATTTTTGTGTGAGTAGGATGGCAACAGTTATTATGACCGGGTTTAGACACCCCTGGGAAGTCAAGCATTAGCAACATATCATGTGAGGGCTAGTTAAAATTCTATCCTACAGTTTGTTAGACAGAGGGGTTCAGTAGGGAGTTGATTAACTAGGTTGATAGATATCATGTCACAAAAGTCAGACCAAGTTCAAGCTTTACTAACTTCAGAAGTATAAATGTTACAAACTTACCAAAAAAACCCTCCAACATTTGAAAGGTTAATTATTTAAACAATTAGAGTGTTGATAGTTTTCTTATTAAAATTTATCATAACAACTGTCTGGTGCTAATATATTATGTTAGTTGATTTTTGAACTTCATAAAAGCTTTCATCAGCTGCTTCTCAAAGAATTTTGTTAACAATACTAGCTTTAAAAATCATCCTAGGATGGGGGTAGGAAGAAAAAAGAAATTTACATAATAACTTTATACTATATTATATTATAGAAATTCTTGTTTATCCCATAAATTAAAAAAAAAAATATCACCCTAAATGAAGTTTGATATATACACAGTAGGTTTAATGTGACCTTACAAAGACAAGTTTATTGGACATAGATCAAGTGACCTAGGTGGCCAAGCAAAAGGACATCCTGTAACTATCCATTAGTCTGAGAAAATGTCTTGAAAAGCTGCTGCCCATGCAATTCAGAATGATAGGGTGTTCCATCTTGTTAAAATTAACATTTATTACTCAAAATTGACAAAACCAAATAAATATAAAATAATAAGTAAACTTGTGAATACTATTTTGTACATTTGAAGCATTAATACTTTTGAAATGACTAAAGCTTAAAACTGAATTAAGACTTTGGGGACAAATTGTACTATGTAATTGTTTAGAAGATCAAAAGAATATAGAATCTAGAGGTGAAATGATTTCTGGGTTCTTCTAGTGGAAGGGTTCTTAGCAATACATTGAAATACAATCAACAACATATTAAAAAATGTTCACAAACCCCCAGTCAGAAATCTCTAATCTAGAACAACACCATAAGTTAATAGATGAGGAAAATGAGAAAGAGAGAACCCAAAGAGATCTGCCAGAGATATCACAGGGGCATCATTTGCAGAGAGAGGATTCAAGCCCAGGGTCTGTGGTAGATTCAGTCTTTGAATTAATTGACTTGCAATTATCTTTTGTCTCTTTTAACCCTAGTATTTTGTTAGTTCATTCAGATTTCCTTGCAACAGCATTACAAAGAATAATTTTAAGTATTATCCCCATTTTATAGATGAAAAAATGGAGACAGAGAAGTGAAGAGATTGATGAAAAGTCAAGCACCTACAAAGTCAGCCATGAATCCATTTGATCCCAAATCTTCAGATTCTAAGAGTAAGGCTCTTCTGACTATACCTTTCATCCCTATAGCAATCAGTTTGCTCCAGACAATTTACTTTACTTCTGGATACACAATCCCCACCGATCCTTCCTCTCTACCCTGAAACCCTGAAATGTTCAGGTTGCCAAAGTCATGTAGACATGTACTATCTTTCTCAAGTGATTATTTCCTTGAGGACAGGGATTAAATATTCTCTAAAGAGTCAGCTCTCAATTAAGCACTCTGATAGAGAAGAGCAGTGGTGCAGCTAATCCAAAACATTGAATAATTCAAACATGATTTCTATTTGACTATGGACTGTGTTATTTCTTTATGTTTTTTTTTGCAGATTTTCCCCCAATTATACTTATCTGAGAAAGTATCAATGTTAGGCTACATTTCCCTGAACACTTACCAAATGATGATGGTATAAATTGGAAGAGGGTAAACCAGATTATTGGTAGCTAAGGATGGGGAAAATTACACCCTGATAATCCACAAGGAAAATTATTAAATGCTTATTGGATTATATTGAATTGACTTGATCCATAGAGGTTGACACTTTCCTCGCTTGCTCTAGAAGCAAGAAACAGTCTTAGCCTAGGCCAGTCAATCTATCACCCTTCCTTAAGCTGTCTCCACTTTAAGCTCACTCAGTGGTTGGTGAGTCCCTTCATGAAATCTCTATATTATAAGAAGGTCTAGTCTTGACACTTATGTGTTGTTGTTCAGTGGCTTTCAGTCATGTTCAGCGCTTTTTACTTTAACATTTGTTTGTTTCAGTTTTGAGTTCCAAATTCTATCCTTCCCTGAAATGGTAAGCAATCAGATATAGATTATACATGTATAGTCATATAAAACATTTCCATATTAGTCATTTTGTACAAGAAAATTAGAATAAAAGAAAGAGAATGAAAGAGAGAAAGTGAAAAAATAGCAAGCTTCAGGCTATATTCAAATGATATCAGCTATTTCTCTAGAGGCAAATTGTAGGTTTCATCATTAGTCCTTTGGGATTTTCTTGGATCATAGTGCTGAGAATAGCTAAGTCATTCACAGCTGTTACTGCATACAATGTTCTCATGGTTCTGTTCACTTCACCTTGCATCAGCTCATATAAGTCTGTCTAGGTTTTTCTGCAATCATTTCTTGTCATTTCTTATAGCACAATGATATTCCATTATAATCATATACCACACCTTGTTTAGCCATTCCCCAGTTAATGGGCTTCCCTTTGATTTCCAATTCTTATCCACCACAAAAAGAGCTGCTAAAAATGTCTTTTTTCTTTAAATATATAGGTCCTTCCTCCTCTCTCCCCGCTTTTTTGTATCAACAAATATTTTTGGGATATAGACTTTGTAGTGTTATTGATGGGGCAAAGGGTATACAAAGCTTGATTACCCTTTGAGCATATTTCCTAATCACTCTCCAGAATGGTTGGATCAGTTCATAACTCCATCAACAGTACATTCGTGTCCCAGTTTTCACGCACCCCCTCTAATATCCAACATTTTTTGTCATATTTAGCCAATCTGATAAGTATGAGGTAGTACTGAAGAGCTGTTTTAATTTGCATTTCTCTAATCAATAGTGATTTAGAGCATTTTTCCTATGACTATAGATGTCCTTGATTTCTTCATCTGAAAACTGTCTGTTCATATCCTTTGATAATTTATCAGCTGTGGAATAACATACTTTTATAAATTAGAATCTCTTCCTCTATATATTTGAGAAATGAAGGCTTTATCAAAGATACTTGTTGCATTTTTTCTCAGTTGTCTGCTTTCGTTATATTTTTTATTGCATTGGTTCTGTTTGTGAAAAATCTTTTTAATTTTACATGATAAAAATGTCCTATTTTATAATGTTCTTTATATCTCATCATAATTTTTTCCCTTATCCATAGATCTGACAGATAATTTATTCCATGCTCTCCTAATTTGCTTATAATATTACCCTTTATAACTAAATCATATATCCATTTTGACCTTATTTTGGTAAATGGTTTTAAGATGTTGGTCTGTACCTCATTTCTGCCACACCGTTTCGCAGTTTTTGTGAAATCCAAAAGCTTGGATCTTTGAATTTATCGTATACAAGATTATTGTGGTCATTTGCTACAATGTACCTAACCTATTCCATTGATCTACCATGCCATTTCTTAGCCAGTACCAGACTATTTTAATAATTACCACTTTATGATACAGCTGGTACAGCTAGACAACTTCCTTTCATCTTTTTTTTTCACTGATTTCCTTGACATCCTTGACATTTTGTTATTATTTTTCTAGTTCAATAAATATTTTAATGGTTTTGTTGGTATGACACTGAATAGATATTAATTTAGATAGAATTGTCATTTTTATTGTATTGGCTCAGTCTACCCGTGAGCAATTAATATTTTTCAGATTGTTTAGATCTGACTTTAATGATATGTCCATATGGTTTGTGGGTTTGTTTTGACAGGTACACTCCCAAATATTTTATACTATTCACAGATATAGATACTTCAAATGGAGTTTCTCTTTCTATCTCCTTCTCCTGGGCTTTATTGGTTATATAAAGAAATGCTGATGATTTATGCACCTTTATCTTATATCCTGAAACTTTGCTAAAGTTGCTAATTATTTCAAATAGATTTTTTAGTTGATTCTCTAGGATTCTCTAAGTATACCATCGTATCATCTGCAGATATTGACAGTTTTGTTTCCTTATTGTCTGTTCTAATTCTTTCAATTTCCTTTTCTTCCCTTATTACTATAGCTAATATTTCTAGGGCAATATTTACTAATAAAGGCAATAATGAGCATACTTGCTTCATCCATGATTGTATTATAGCTCATGTCTATTACAGATAATACTTGCTGATGGTTTTAGATAAATATTGCTTGTTTTAAGGTAAGCTCCATTTATTACTATGCTGTCTAGTGTTTTTAATAGGAACAGGTGCTGTATTTTGTCAAAGGCTTTTTCTGAGTCTATTGAGATAGTCATATGGTTTTTTTGGTTTTGTTATTGATATGGTCAATTATAATAGTTTTCTAATAACATGGGCATAATATATGATCCTTGTAATATATTGCTCTAATCTCTTTGCTAGTATTTTATTTAAAAATTCTGCATCAATATTCATTAGGGAAATTGTTCTTTCTCTGTTTTGATCATTCCTAGTTCATGTGTCAGCAATACAATTGTGTCACACAAAGGAATTTGGTAAGACTCCTTCTTCAGCTATTTTTCCAGATAGTTTACATAGTATTGGAATTAATTGTTTTTTAAATGTTTGTTAGAATTCACTTATGAATCCATCTGACACTGAGGATTTTTTCTTAGGAAGTTCATTAATGGCTTCTTCAAATTTCTTTTGCTGAGACTGAGTTTTTAAGTATTTTATTTCTCCTGTTAATTTGAGTAATTTATATTTTGTAGCTATGCATCTGTAGCATTTAAACTGTTGAATTTATTGGCACATAATTGGGCAAAATAGCTGCTAACAGTTGTCTTAATTTCCTCTTCATTTGGTGGTGAATTCACTCATTTAATTTTTGATACTAGTAATTTGGTTTTCTTTCCTTTGTTTTAAAATCTAATTAACCAATGGATTATTTATTTTATTGTTTTTCCCTATAAAATCAGGTGCTAGTTAAGTGGTATTCTTGCTTTCAATTTTATTAATCTCTCCTTTGATTTTCAGGATTTCCAATTTGGAATTGAATTATAGATTTAGATTTGTTCTTTTTCTACTTGTTTTTTTTTTTTTTTAGTTACATACTTGATTCATTGATCTATTGTTTCTCTATTTTGTTGATGTAAGCAATTAGAGGTATAAATTTTCCCCTAAGTAAAGCTTTGTCTGCATCCCATGAATTTTGGTATGTTGCCTCATTGTTCTTTAATTAAATTATCCATTATTTCCATGATTTGTTCTTTGACTCACTTATTTTTTAGGATTAGATAGTTTAGTTTCCACTTGATTTTAATCTAACTTTCCATTGCCCATTATTGAATGTATTTTTTATCGCATTATGATCTGAAAAGGATGCATTCATTATTTCTTATTTTCTGCATTGGTTATGAGATTTTTATGTCCTAATACATGGTTAATTTTTGTGTAGGAGCCATGCACTTCTGAGAAAATGGTATATTTCTTTCCATTCTCATTCAGTTTTCTCCAGAAATTTATCACATCTTAACTTTTCAAAAACATTATCCCCCTCCTTAATTTCTTTCTAGTTTATTTATTGGTTAGATTTTTCTATGTCTGGGATGGGAAAGTTGAAGTCTCCCACTAGTATAGATTTATTTTCTAGTCTTCCTGTACCTCATTCAACTTCTTGAAAAATTTGTATGGTATATCATTTGGTGCATATATATTTAACAGTGATATTATTTCATTGTCTATCTTAACTTTCATAAAGATATAGTTTCCTTCCTTATCTCTTCTAATTAGATCTATTTTGCTTTTGCTTTGTCTGAGATCATGATTGCTACCTCTGCTTTCTTTGCTTCAGTTGAAGCATAATAGATTCTGCTCCAGGTCCTTACTTTTACCCTGTGTGTGTGTGTCTCTTCTCCAAATATTTTTGTTGTGAACAACATATTGTAAAATTCTGTTTTTTACTCCATTATGTTATCTGCTTCCGTTTTATACATTACATTTTATACATCCCATTCACGTTTATAGTTATAACTGATTGTATTTCCTTCCATGCTATTTTTGCCTCATCACTCTCTCTTTTACCCCCATCCTTTCCTTCCTAACAAGTGTGTTACTTCTAATTAACACCTTCCCAATATACCTCCCCCCTTTACTAGTCCTCTCCCCTTCTATTACTTCCCCCTCCATTTTTACTTCCTTATAAGGTAAGATAGATTTCTGTATGCAACTGAGTATGCAGTTGAGCCAATCTTTGAGTCAATTCTGGGTTTAAATTTTGCCCACAACACCCCTACCTTCCTCTCTATTTTAATAGGTCTTTCATGCCTCTTTTATATGGGATAATTTACCTCATTCTATCTCCCCTCCTTCCAGTGCAATTTTCTTTCTCAACCCTTTATTTTGTTTTCTAAGGTATTGTCTCATCAGTCACTTTACATCCACATCTACTATCTATGTATACTCCTTCTAATTGCCCTTATAGTAATAAATTTCTTAAGAGTTAGCTTGCCAAGCAGAAATACAAAGTTTAACCTTATTGAATTGCTTATGGTTTATTTTTTGTTTCTTTTTTATCCTTTTATGTTTCCCTTGAGTCTTATATTTGGAGGTAATTTTTTTTTTAAAATTCAACTCTGGTTTTCTCATTAGGAATACTTGAAAGTCCTCAATTTCATTAAATATCCTTTTTTTTGTCCTTTGAAAGATTATATTCCATTTTGCTGGGTAGGTGATTCTTGATCATAATCCTAACTCCTTTGTTTTTCACTATATCATATTTCAGTTACTGAGGTTTTTTTTTTAATGTGGAAGCTGTCATATCCTGTGTAATCTGGAGTGTAACTCCAAGATATTGAATTGTTTCTTTTTGGCTGCTTGCAGTACTTTCTCCTTGATCTGTGAGCTCTGGAATTTGGCTTTGATGTTCCTGGGAGTTTTCATTTTGGGCTCTTTCAGGTAATGAGTGATAGGTGAATTCTTTCCATTTCTATTTTTCACTCTACTTTTAGTATATCAGGGCAATTTTCCTTCATAATTTCTTGAAAGATGTTTTCTAGACTCCTTTTTTATATTATGACTTTCAGGCAGTCCAATAATTCTTAAATTCTCTCTCTTAGATCCATTTTCTAGATCACTTTTTTTTTCAATGAGAAACTTCACAATTTCTCCTATTTTTTTAATTTTGAATTTTGTTTTATCATATCTTGACATCTCTTGGAAAGATTAGCTTCCACATTCTTCATTCTAATTTTTAAGGAGTTATTTTCTTCAGTGAATATTTTTTATCTCTTTTTCCATGCTATTGATTCTTCTCACAACTCTTTTGCAATGCTCCCATTTCTTTTCCCAGGTTTTCCTCCACTTCTTAAACTTGCTTTTTAAAATCCTTTTTAAGCTTTTCCAGGAGTTCTTTTTGGGCCTGAGACCAAATTACATTTTTCTTTCAGGTTTCGCATGTAGACATTTTGACCCTATTGTCTTCTGAGTTTATTCCTTGACCCTCCCTGTAACCCTAGCAACCTTCTGCAGTGAAGTTCTTTGTCAGTTGTTGTTGGTTTGTGCTTGGGGGTGGGGCTATCTACTGACCTCAGAGGGAGTGCAGGGGAGGCTGCTGTCTGCTGGTCTGCCCCAGGTTTTGCTGGGTTTCTCTGGAAATAGTCTTTCTGCTGCTGGGTTCCTATGGAAACAGGGCCTTTCTGGGGGAGGTCAGGTCTTGCTGTTGGCCTGCCCTGGGGTGGAGCCTGACCACTGACCAGCAAAGGGGTCAAGTCCTGACCAGTGGCATGTACTGGGGGTAGGTTCCCTAGGGCAGGGCCTTGCTATGCTACAAAAATTTCTGCCTTGCAGAGTAAGGATGCTGGTTTGCAGGAGAGCAGGGTCTCTGTGATGGCTTGCCTCAGGCTCAGAACCTTCAGGTCCCCCTTGCTGTAAGAATGGCTACTTCCCAACCTTGATCCTGTTTCACACCAGTGAAATAGACCTTTCCACCTGTGCTGGGAAGCTGCTTCACTGCTCCTAAGTAAGTTTTCAGATTTTTTGAAGGAGAATTTGGGAGGGCTTCAGAGGATTTCTTCTTTACTCCATCGTCTTGGCACCAGAAGTCAATGTTTAACTTTTACTGACCCCATTTGGGGATTTTCTTGGCAAAGATACTGGAGTGGTTTGCCATTTCCTTCTCCAGTTTATTTTACAGATGAGGGCCTGAGATAAATGGGTTATGTGACTTGCCCAAGGTCACACAACTAATAGATGTCTGAGGCTGGATTTGAACTCAGGAAGATGAGTCTTCTTGATTTTAGGGCCAGCAATCCATCCACTACAGCACCTAGCAGCCCATTCATTCTACGTTCCAACTCTATCCCACCTCTAACCTGCTCCCTGGGGATAATGTTAACCTTCTTGAATTCATTCCCCAATTGACACCACCAGCTAGTCATATCCTTCCTAGACCAGTGTTTCTGAGCCTCTACCTGTCATTGAACAAACCCAAATGCCTTTGCACTACCAGTCCCCTATTCTGACTCCTCTCCCCACATCTAATCTAAAGCTACCCATGACTTCTGCTCCACTCTCTGAAATGCCTCCTGCATAGGTAACAAATTTACTTTGTCTTGTGACTTTTTTCTTTTACTTCTTTCTCTCTTCTTACATTAACTAAAACTTGGCTGCCTCCTGATGACACCACTTCCTTGGCCACTCTTTCCAGTTCCTTGTTCTTCAACTTAAATCATTTCCTATGATCTGGTCACTCTTTTAAGGATACCATCATTCACAAGTACTTCTCTTGCATTGTTATGATCATCAGCTCTGAAATTTATGTATCTGGTCATATTCTGTTGGTCTTCCACCTTTGCCTTGCCTTGTCTTTTATCCCTTAACCTTATTCTCTATCTTCCCCATGACCTCCAAACCATGAACCCCCTTGTTCTTTCCCAAGCCTTTGCCCTTGCAATGGCTATACTTTCCCAAGTTCCCCATCCAGATACCTTTGTAAATTTCCCTATTACAGACCTTGCTTTGACAATTCCCAGCCTTGGGCTATTCCCACATCTGCTGCTTTCAGTTCTATTTCCATACTACTGAACAAAGCTTAAGAAAATCACAAAGCCATGCTAACTAGCTCCATTATAAATTTATGTTGTATCATTTCAAATGGGACTTCGTTATGGCAAAGCCATACTTGTATTCTTCCCTAGTCAGTTCACTATCTAACTCACCACAATGACTTTTCCAAATCTTTTTCATCCATCTTTGTGGCACTTAGGTGGTGAAGTGCGTAGAATATTAGACCTGGAATCAGGAAGACCTAATTTCAAATCTGGCTTCAGAAACTTAGCAACTGTGTGACTCTGAGCAAGTCACCTAACCTCGAATTCAGTTTCTTTTTCCCAAAAATGAGGATAGTAGCACAAGAATCAAAAGGTTGCTGTGAGTTTCAAGTGAGATAAAGTTTATAAAGTACTTTGCAAACCTTAAAGCTCCCTCTATATTCTAGTTATGATTTCTAGGTCCTCAAGTCTCCCATCCTCCTCTCCATCACTTTTACAACTGAGAAATGAGGTTTATATTATACTGGAAAAAATGGACACCATTCAACAAGAGCTCCCTCTTCTCCCCTCCTCCTCATCCCACATTACCCAGATGACTTCTGACACTATCTCCTCCTTCATCCTTTCAGACATGAAGAGTTTACCAAGGTAAATCTCTGTGAGCATGTGCAAGTGACCTCATTCCATCTTATCTTTTCTGGCATGTTGCCCCCTCTCTCACTTATCTTCAATCTCTCCATGTCTACTGACTGTTTCCCTACTATCCACAAAGAGGTCCATGTCTTTCCTATTATCAAAAAACCCTTACTTGATCAATTTATCCATTCTTGTTATCCCAAATCTCCCTTCCCTTTCTAGGCTAAACTCCTTAAGAATGCCTTTTCCAGTTAGCACTTTCATATCCTTCCTTCTCATTCTCTTCTTAACTCTTTATCCTGGTTTCCAAATTGATCATTCCACTAAAATGTCTCTCTCCAAAGTTTTCAATACTTTTTTTCTCATGGGTTGTTATAACTTAAAGAAAAATAATAAACTGTCAGTCAAATTTCTGGTATCTTCTCACTTAGGCTGTTATTATGAAAAAAAGGCAAAGAGCCCATTACAGACCTCCAGTTTATGACTTTCTAGCTTGGAAAAATATGCTGGTGCTTCAATTGTGTTGACATATCTTTCCATAATGCAACATTACCCACAATTCATCTTATGGTATTGGAATAGGATTTAGCTATACTTAAGGCCAGCATGCAAGTTTCAGTTTTGCCACTTACTGATCTTAGGCAAGCTGTATTACCTCTCTATAAAATAAAGAGTTTAGATGAAATTTTGTATAAGTGCTTTAATATCTCTAAAATTCTGTTATCCTGCATTAAGGATATTAGTTAGCATTAGCATTGACTGAGTATAGACATTTTCCAAAATATCATTTGAGCACTGCAGTTTCAATAAAGAATATTCATCTGTCCAGGCATGGATTATTCACCTACCTGCCACTTTCCACATTTAATATATATATATATATATATTCGAGGTCCTCTTTTCTTTTCCCTTTACATTATTTCACTCAGTGATCTCATTAACTCTCTTGGATTAAATTATCATTTCTATTTGAATAATTCTCAGCTCTACTTATCTAATCCTAGACTCTCTCCTAATCTCCAAACTCAAATCTCTAAATGCCTATTAGATATCTCAATCTGAATACCCACAGACATCTGAAACTCCTGTCAATCTTACCCCATAGCTATCTCTAGTATGTGCTCCCTTCACTCCTCTGACACCGCAACCACCCTGGTGTAGGCTGTCATCACCTCAAGCCTTGATTATGCAATAGTTGCTCTCCCTGACTGTTTGCCCACTACAGTCTATTGACTCAATTGTCCAATCAGTCTTCCTGAAATCAAGAGCTGAAAATCTTTGTCTCTGTCTCTGTCTCTATCTTTCTCTCTCTCTCTCTCTCTCTCTCTCTCTCTCTCTCTCTCTCTCTCTCTCTCTCTCTCTCTCTCTCTCTCTCATCTCTCTCTCTCATGTACACACCCCAATTCAATAAAAATCCAATGACTCCACTTCTAGGATCAAATATAAAATTCTCTTTTTATCACTCAAAGTCCTACAGAACCTTCCTTCTAACTCCCTACATTTTCTAATCTTCTTACATTTACTTCCTCCCCTCCATGTATTCTGTGACCCTGTGACACTGGACTCCATGCTTTTTCTTATACATGGCAACACCCAATCTCTTGACTATGGGCATTTTCACTCTCTATTCTCTCATTCTTGGAATATTTTCCTTCCTCTCCTCTATCTGTTGGCTTCATTTGAGTCCCCACTTAATCCCACAATCTACAAGAACCCATTCCTGATCTCCTGTAATATTAATTCCTTTCATCTCTGATAACCTTCAGTTTATCCTACAGATATCTTATTTATAAATAGTTGTTTTCACATTTTCTTCCCTATTAGATTGTGAGCTCCTTGAGAGCAGGGAGTGTCTTTCACCTTTCTTTGTACCCCTAGTGCTTAGCACTGTGTCTGGCACCTAATAGGCCCTCAATAAATGCCTGTTAACTGACTTTTCCTCATCCATTCCCCTCGTCCTTAACATCTAATAGTGTTTGTGGTTGTTTATATGCACACTTAATATTCAAAGAAAAAAGTCATTTTCACATTATGAAAAGATATGCATAGCACATAGCAAAAACGTACCATTAGAGAACTCTCAATTTTTCAGCTTTCACTATGGCCAGGAAATATGGTATTTTAAATAAATATGAAAAAGTATTTTACATAGCTTTAGTCAATGACATAATTGTTTACAAATAAATTCAAGTCACCCTAATTGAGTTGTCTCATCAACTGTTTTTCATTAAGAATTCATAAAGACTTGGACAAACTAAAAAAAAATATACCAATTTCTATAGTCACATTGATTTTCCAGGGTTAATTATGTAGCCAAAATGATCACACTTTGAATGGAAAAATACATTGAAAAAATAACTAGTGCTTTAAAAAGTCCTTCTTTTTATAAATCTTTCAGGTGCATTTTAAAATATTCTAACAGATACTACCCTAGTTGGAGGATGGCTTGGCTCAAGGTAATACATTATAATTGTACACAGGCTTTGAAACTTGGAAAACATTTCGGTACTCCCTCCATGGTTTCCAAAAGACAACATAAAATCTTCAGAACCTGTTTCATGTTTATATATATATATATACACATATATATTTAGGCTAACCATCCTCATGTCTGTAAAGCAGGTGCACTTTTGAAGCCAGGGCTCTTCCATGAAACAAACAGGGGTTTGAGTTTTATTGTTGGAGGCAAAGTTGAAGGACCCACATGAAGATCTGCCCAGTTGTTCTAAAGTGCTGCCAGGCAGTGCTTTCTTCTCATCTTGGCATTAGGTTTTCAGAGCTCTTAACAAGACACACTAAGAGACCACTAGGAGCAAATCAACAGTGACTGGTTATCCAGTTCCCTGTGTGTATTTTCACAGACTTTGCCTACTTTGAAATGAGACCAAAATTGGGTGTTTATGTCTGTTTTTAAATACTTAAAGAACAACTTTGTGGTTGAATATCATGTTTTATATATTATAGAAAAGTGAGGCTTTTCTCATTAGAAGTTTTGCTTCAGTTTTCACAATTATAACACATGGTTTCACAATGATGTTTCCTCTGTAAGCCTTGAGCCAGACCAAATTTGCCAAGGAAAATAAAGAGGAGAATATGTTGATGTAGATTTTAAGGGATGGAATCCATTTTCTTACACCCCAATGTCAGTGTTTCTTCATGTTTATCAGTCATTTAAAGCAATATTGTGGGAAGTACTTAAAGATTTAAACAATGCAAAAATGAGCAAGGATTTGTGGATCCATAAAATTAAAAATCTATTTTCATCTTAACATAGACAGCAGTGTTTAAAATTTATATTCACATGTAATTTCTTACTTATTTTATACCATTATTTAATGAATTGACATCCTTAACATACTGTCCTGTCCCTTTTGGATAAAATTCCAGATTCCATGTACAAAAACAGGATATTCAGGTAAACATAGACTTATTTCTAAATGGTAATGGTAGAAAGAAAAAACTAAAGCATCTAAAATGGAATTAAACAGTCCACTGTGCAGAGGTGTGTATGTGTGTGTGTGTGTGTGTGTGTGTGTGTGTGTGTGTAGTGTCTGTGAAAAATACGAAAGGAAAGTACTTGTTCATAAGAAGCAAACATCTGTAGCAAGAAACTGGTAGGAAAAGAGAAGTTGTAACATAATGAAATGAAAATTGATATTGAAGTCAGAGGATTTACTACGTGTGCCTTTGGGCAAGCCTTTTCATCCAAGTCTAAGTTTACTCATTCAGAAAATGAGGTGGTTGGATATAATGCTTTCTTTGGTCCCTTCCAACTCTAAAAGTATAATTTTATGTTTACTTCTCATGCTTGGGATTGAATGTAGCATTAAATAGACCAAAGTTCATGTAGCCATTTTTTTTAGATTTGAATAAACTAGTTATACCTGAATCTTCATCAGCATTTCATAATAAATCTACCACCTGGAATTAATTGCTTGATTAATTTATTTATTCAACAGATACTCATTAAGTACCTATTACATGCATGGCATGGAGGTAGGAAATGTGCATATGAACATTTTTTAAAAAAAGATATCATCTCTGCCTTTAGCAACCTTATAAAATGTACACAGATGTATAATACACATTTGGGTGTGTTGCAAGTGTTTTGATTTATTATCAAAAGTCTAAAATAGATCTTAACTTTCATCTATGTGGGCCTTAGCTCCAATGAGGAGAATGATGACCTGTGTATCAGTCTTTCCTGTACAGATGTTCTGCATAAACACCACAGCATTTTTCAAATGCTTCATCACTGCCTAGATGAGTACCTGGTTCTTGGGTTTGACACCAGAAGAGATTAGAAAGAAGAGAGCAGAAATCTTTCACAGGGGATCCATCCAACAAGTTGGGGTCTTCCATTATTTCTCTTGACATTGTATGGATACAAATAAAGCTCTGACAATTTTCATCACGTTTAGAAAGCTCGGAGCACTCAGTTCATTTAGACAAGCACTTGCTGTGGCTGATGGTTTTTTGTTATTGCTACTGATTAAATAATTAGATAAAATATTAATGTATGAATTATGGTAATAAGAATTTGCCCTTAGCACTTTAAGGTTTGTGAAGAGCTTTATATTTAATAAGGCATTTGCTCTTTGCAACTACACTGTAAGATATGGTACTATTATTACCTTCATTGTAGAGATGAAAAAAAAATAAGGCTAAAAGAACCTTAATGACTTAACTAGAATTATACTGCTACTAAGTGATTGAGGTAGGTTTTGAACTCAGGTCTTCCTGTCTCTGGTTCTCACAATGAGTTAAGTACACCACCTTGTGGCCCCTGAAATATTGGGCTTTTATAAGTGTGCTTTCACCTTCTCTTTACCAGAGAAAGGCTTCCCAGCTATCTCTACACCATATCGCTTCCACTCTAGGCATCAACCCCAACTTTCCCTCCACCAGAATTTTGCCTTCCTGACAATGTCCCCATCAGTTCTCCTTTATTCATTGTCTTTTTTTATTAGAATGTAAAATCATTGAGGACTATATTATTCATTTGTATTTATATTCTTTTGCTCAGTACAGTCATTGGCACTCAGTAAATGCATAAAAATGCTCTAAAAGTAAATAAAAACATTTGGGGAAGATTAAGGAGAATATTAACAAGTAGGAGAATTTAAAATGGTTTTTTTTGAGTAAGTGAAGCCTAGTACTGAGCTATACTATGAAGGAAGCTGAGGAATGTAAGAAATGAACAGTAGAAAGAGTATTCAAGGTATGATGGACAGGCAGGGTAAAGTAAAAGATGTGGGAAATGAAATATCGTGGAAGGCTAACAGTTTGACTGAAATATACAGAGTGTGAGGAAAAGAAGTACCTGCTTTGCAGGGACCAGCATAGCTAGGAATGGAGAGAATATAAATACACATACATATGTATAAACATGTGTATATATGTGTGTTTATGTATTTATGTATGTATGTATTAGAAGAGTGTTAATAAATTTCATTCCAATTGTTTTTTAAGGGATTGACACCTGACAGACAAAGAAGATATGCATGGTATATGGAGCTGGAAAGGGGAGAGAAGGGTTGGCAGTTTGGAGCAGGTCATTACAAATACACAGGAAGATTTGCACAAGTGAAGTAACCTAAAGGATATCTTCAGAGAGATGCATGACTGCATGGGGGGATGGGGAAGAGATCAAGGGCACAATGGTTTTAGTTACATTAATTTGCAAGCAATTTCTGCTTTATAGCCAGTATGCTCTATTTGTATCCACACAATGTCAAGAGAAATAATGGAAGGCCCCAATTTGTTGGATGGATCCCCTGTGAAAGATTTATGGAAGGACATACATAAGAATTACACATGATGATTGGGCATGAATAATTTTTTTTTTCCTCAACATCATTGGAGGGAATAACTCAAAACACATGGGCATAAGACTATAGGATCATTTATCTGGAATTGGAAAGAACCTTGGAGCTTATCTAAAGCAACCTCCTCATTTTATAGATGAAGAAACTGAGGCACTGGATAATTTGCCCCAGATCATGTCCATTAAATTATTGAAATATTCTTTATTAATATGAAATAATGCTTATTCTTTATTCTTTTCTTGTCTGTCAGCCCTCGTTAACTCTAAATAATAAATCATTGAACCACATCCAATCAATCATAGAAAGTGGACACTTTAAGGTCTGTACTGAAAAAAAACCTTAATTGGGAGGGATGGGGTAAGGAGAGGTATTTTGTCAAAACCCAATTCAGTCATCCCTTTGGAAAATGAAGACAGTTGGGATTAGATAGTATCCACTTATCCAATTTCTGCCTCACTGTGTCTCTTTTTTTAATTTGAATTAATCTGGGTAATGAACACCCAAACCAAATTATTGTGGGTTGATTACCCATGAAAAGTGGGTTAATTGTTTAATAGCCATGGGTACAAGTGGGTATAGGTATTTTACTGTACATAAACATTGAGTTGGCATATTCTGCTGCAGCAAAAATACATATACAATCAAAACAACTATACAGTTTCACATTAAAAGTTGATTAATCTTCTTGTTAGTGTAATTTAATTGTCTGTAAAATTGGTTGCTAAATACTAGAAAAAAATGGTCATCTATTATAATTGTCTCCTTTAGAATGCAGGAATGAATGAATTTCCTCTGAGCGCTAAGCAAATAAATCCTAATTTTGAGAAAATATTAGAAGAAAGGAGCTATTTAATGCCACTTACAATCAAAGGCACATGTAACAAATGGTCTTCTCCATTATCAGCTCAGCTAATTATCAGACAAGGAGAGAAATGTATTCTGCCATCCACATTCCTATGTGGTTTAAAGGAAAGTCACATAAAAGAATTCTTTCTCTACAGACAAAGGTGGATTGTAATTGAGCAATGCTGGCCAGCATCTACATCCTCAAGGCAAGAAAAATGGGTCTGATCAAGAAACACCAACTGTAGCCATGTTCTCTAATTTACTTTCTAAGGGCATTAAGTGAGAGCCCTGATTAGAAAACAGCTGCTGGGGCCATTATCTCTCTTTCACTTTCAATAAAGGTGCTCTGGCCTCAAATGAAAAATGCCAGCCTTCAGCCCTCCTTTCATGGCAGAAGCAATGGACCCAATTAAAAAATCCACTATATGGATCCATTACATTATGTTTCTTTTTAGGAAAAACCATAGAACACAAGGGAATAGCAAAATAAAATAAAGTAAAATAACTTTTTTATTTATAAAACATAGAATTTAGAAAGGGTTAGAGAGTGCTGCATCAGCAGCATAGCTACAAATGTGACCAAAGGGTTATTATAAAGTTCACAGAGTTAGCAATGAGGCCAAACAGAAGACTTTACTAGGTCATCAAATCATCACTAACTTTATTTCTTTTCCTTTTTATTAGTGTTAATTTCTTTTTTATCCCTCCATTTTCACAGAGAAGTTTGTGGCAGGACAAACCCAGTGCACTGGAAAGAATGCTGAGTTTGGGTCCCAGCTGTTTCAAAACAGATTAGTAAATTTCCCCTTTGGACCTCTGTTTCCCTGTCTATACAATGACTAGGTTGAAGTGGATTACATTAAGACCCCTTCTAGTCCTGGGCATATGAGGAAAAAGAATGAAACTGTCCCTACTCGCAAGTAGCCTACCTTCTAATGGAGATGATAATAAGTACATATATCAATACGGACAACATGAAAATGAGGTCAATTCAAATGTATACAAAATAAAATACAAGGAAGCTTGAGAGGGGGAACTAACATGGGGGTGGGGGTTAGGAAGCATTGCTTGCAGAAAGGGAGAGCTTAGGCTAAATCTCAAAGAAAGAGGATTTTAAGGCATAGGTAAAGGAGGGCATTCCAGATATGTAGGATGGGCTGAAAGTAATAAGATGCTTTAGCACTTAGAAGGTATGTTTGCATAATCTTAGTAGAATTTATACGAACAACTGGAGGGGAAAATATTTCACGTTTCTTCCTTTCCCATTTAAATACCTTTTACAGTAAAATGCTAACATTTATGAAGGAGAAATGTCAAGTCAGTGCTCAGCTTGTCTGCCCGCTGGCTTCTGTAATAGCTGGGTTGAAAAAGAAACACATACCTCTAAAGGCAGCTAGATAGTAGAACATAGATGTACTGGACCCAGTATTAGGAAGACCTGAGTTCAAACACAGCCTCAGACTCTTGATAGTTGTATGACTGAGCAAGTGGCTAAAGCAACTCTGTGCTTCCCTTTCCCCATCTGTTAAATGGGATAATAATAGCATCTACCTCCCAGGGTTGTTGTAAGATGCAAATGAAATAATATTTGTAGAGCACTTTGCAAACCTTAAAGTGTTATATAAATGCTAGCTATTTTTATCATTATTATGCAAGTTATTATCAAAGAGTAGACTGACCTTCCTTGTTCATTTGTCCTACCTTGACAGAGTCACAAGACAAAAAGGATCTCACCGTGGTAGACTCACCAGTCATAGACCTTTGAGCCTACGGCATCAGAGTAGGACTTGATTATAGCATTCAAGACATTGCCTCCTTCTCAACACATGGGGGAAAGGAGTCTACAGCTGGATACATCTCTCCGGACAACTTTATGGAAGTGAAAGCAAATGTAGGCTTTGGTCACTGGCTACACACTTTCAAAACAAAAACAGTTCACTCAAGATGGCTGTCCTTTCAAAAGAACCAGAGTTTTACTAGGATGAAAGAAAGGAATGATCCTACCGGAGCAGCAGTTGATTCCCAGCTAAAACAAAGCAGGGAAAACAAGCCTTCATTATAAAGCAAGAAGGAGCTACATGTATACTTATTCAACCTCTTCCCAGAGGCCTCCAGCACTTTCGCAAGGGAGCCAAGCTGCTTAGCTTGGCCCTGCTCAGGGCACCTGCTGAAGACACTTCTACATGACAAGATGTATTCCCTGATGCATGTATTAATTTTGATGCTAGCCTAGAGCCAAAGCTTCTCATTCACTGTCAACCAGAGTGGTTAATTATGTGCTGTAATATTTAAATTACAATTCTGATTATTTTTGAAAGATAATTAGACTAAGAAAAAAGAAAAAAGAAGCAAAAACAGAGTTTCTCTGAAGGTTGTTCCACCAGTCCTGGTTACAGCAGGAAGACAATGAGCTCTCCCCCAGGTGAGGATCTCTGACTGTGCTGAGGCACCAAAGGGGCCAGCAAGAAGTCCTTTGGTGCTACATACTCATTTTAATTAAGGAGGGGCCATCTGGTTCAGGATTGAGGGGGAAAACAAAAAAAAAAAAAAAGAAAAAGGAAAATATCTGCATGCATTATAAATTCAGCTAAGCCATTTATTGTAAAATTCTCAGATTCATGATGTACATTTGAAGAAACTTCTCTTTCTTCATTTTGTCCATCTAAGTCATTCAACATTAATATTTGTTACAGAACCAGCAGGGCATTGCCTAATTCCTAACTGACCCTTTGCTCTCAACGCTCCACTCCTTAATACAAACTCTTTTATTAGATAGTTGGCCATTTTCGTCCTCCATTATACCTTCACCTCGGGATCTTTCTGGAATTTTACCTTGTTTGGGTTTTCCAGAAACAGAATTGTTCATTTTATTCTTATCTTTATAGGTCCTAGGAGGGGAAGGTCAGGTACCAAAGCATTAAATATTCAATTAAAATAAATTATAGCTGAATTTATTTTTCTGAATGATCAAAAGATATCTCTGAAATGAAATAATACATTATTTTAAAAGGTCTTTCCAGTAAAACTGCCTCCAAAAACATTTTTTCTAGTCACACACATAGATGACAATATAATGATAAGAGCATGCACATAGTGCTTTAATGTTTTTGTAGTATTTATGTGCTATATCATTTGATCTTAGTAGTTCTAAGAACTCTGAGCAATCCTCCAAAGCAATTGGCTATCATGTTATCAGGCAGTTAGGTGGTATAGTTGACAGGGCATTGGCTTTTGAACCGGAAAGATCTAAATTCAAATATCACTTCAGATAATTGCCAGCTGTTTGAGCCGGGGCAAGATGCCTAGCCTCTCTCAGTCTCAGTTTCTCAACTGTAAAATGGAGAATGAGAGCTAACAGGGTTATTGTAAGGCTACAATGAGACATATTTAAACTATTTTGAAAAATTAAAGTTCTATATAAATGCTAGTTCTTCTTGTTATTCCCAATCATGTTGCAGAGAAGATAGGTTTCCCAGAAGTGAAGAGCAAAGAGGTAGAATAATTGTCTTTAACCAAACTCCTTAGCTGTTTGTCAATGAATCAAGTAAAATTTTGCATCCTGTAATTTACACTGGTGGAGAAATTCATCTCTAGTACTTGTCCATCTCATCTGGGAATATCAGAGTTGTGGTAGTCAATCCCAAATTTCTTCATATCATTAAATCAATTCCTATTTATATAAATATGGAGCGCTATCCACAGAAAATAGGCATGTGGTAACAGCACCCCAACATACACAGAGGGACTTGCTACCCAGGTTCTTAGATCTGCATTCATAAAAGGAAAGTCAACTTTCAAGGGGTTAACAACCACTTCAATTAAGCATGGGTATCAAAAAAAATCAAAATCAAAATTTCAGAGAACACAGAGAAATCAAAAGTCAACAGACATGCTTCCAAAATGTCTGACCATTACGTGAGTACAGAGTTACCAGAGAGAGAAGTATTAACTTCCAGGTTTTAGTAACTAGAGAAGGGGACTCCTTAGTGGCTTCCTAGAGTCTCTCTGGCCAAAGAAACACTTCCAGTCAATAAGCCCCAAAGTAAAACCTCAACTCAAAGTATTTATACCTTTTTAAAGCCAGAGGGCATCACAACCCTTTGACCCAGTGCCTCAATAGAAAAAACAAAAAGTACTTGGGACCCTCCTACAAAACAGCTCCCCTAATCAAGCTTCCCACAATGGGCAGACCCTCCCCAATCATATTATTCAATCAGAGACCCTTGCAGTAAAGCAAAACCAGCAAAATATCCTAATTTATTTACCATACACATATCCTTCATATAAAACAGGAAGAAATGTGCTCACCAAAGTTATGCCATGGTAATAGAGGGAGTCCAGGGCAGAATCCAGATGCAAGAGGGATTGCCTACAGATAGAGATATCCTCTATTTTTTCTTCATTACCAATGACACTGTTCTCATTGCATCAAGCCCAGAAATATTGTACAACCTACTAAATAAGATCCCTAATCACTCAACAGATTTTGGTCTGATTTTCCAAAAGGAAAAACATGAGGAGATGAAAACGTCCTACTGTTCAGACTGTGACATTCATTTGGATGAAGTCATATGTTTTGATGGACAAGATCTATAGCTATCTTGTCCATCAAAACACATGACTTGTACAAAGATAGTAGACAGACATTTAACTGAATCACTTACCTCTAGGCTCTCTCCCAAGAACCATTTTCTTTTTCCTTACCTGTCACATGTTACCATTCTGAGGAAACTGATTTGGGGCCTCCTACTACTGACTTATGACTTACTCCCCAGAAACACCATTTTAAGAAACATTCTATCCATGATTCCCCATGCTGACACTATAATTTTCTCCAGAATCCTTCCTCTTTTCCTACCCCCACTCCCCCATGCTTTTCGACTCTGGTGTATGTGTGATCTTCCCATACTGGAATATAAGCTCCTTGAAGACTGTCTTGTTTACTTGCAATGGTTTGCCCAGGACTCAAGACAATGTTGAGCACATTGCTTAAGAATTGCTCTACCTAGGGTTGAACAAGCACAAAAAAATAATGGGCATGATTGCGGTTCAGGAATTATGTAATTCTTGATAAGTCCAATCTCCTCTTTGCCAAAAAGGTTCATGTTTTTAACAGCAATATTGTTCCAATGATGCTATATTTCTTTGAAGTATTGAATTACTTAGTACAGTATCTAAAACATTTAAATTTCAGGTCACCAAAAGAGCAATGGAAAGTCAGCTGGAGCATATAACCAAGGGAGACTAGCACAAGAGAGGTAGAGTAAAATATATTTTCAAAGAAATATATGGAGGAGAAGAGCCAAGATGGCGGAGTAGAAAGACTCACTGTATGCTAGCTCCGAACCCACAGACCATAAATTTTCTGTAAAAAGAACTCCCCACAAATTCTGGAGCATTGCAAGCTGCACACCAACACAGTGGAGGAGATTTTCTTTCCACAGAGCCTTGGAAAGCTGTCCCCAGCAGTCCGTCACGCTCTGGATGTGGAGCCCACCCCAGTGCTTCCCTGGGCTGTGCAGCCCCAGAGGAGCAGATCTGAGCAGGCTTCAGGGATGGAATCTCCGACGGCCACTACGGTCCCTCCATCCACAGACACTACAGGTCAATGAGAGAGACTTCTGGGCTGGCCAAAAGGGGAGCGGGGTGTCTCCATGACTCGGGCCCCCTCGGGAGGCAGCGGCAGAGGCAGCAGCAGCCTGGGACACCCCAAGCAGACAGGAGCTCCATTGTTGAAGGTCTCTGCATAAAGTCCTTGAGGGAACTGAGGCTGGGAGGTGGCCCTGCCCCCACCTGAGCACCAGAACTTCAGCTCACATTGAATACTAGCCGCTCCCGCCACTGAAAGCCCTGAGGCTGGGGAGCAGCATTTGAATTCCAGACCCCAAGCACTAGCTGGGCAGATCTAGGCAGGGGTGGAGAGGAATCTCAGAAGTCAAGTAACTGGCTGGGAAAAAGCCCAGAAAGGGGAAGAAAAATAAGACCATAGAAAGCTACTTTCTTGGGGGACAGATGTTCCCATCTTTCATTTCTGATGACAAGAAACAATGTTTACCATTAGGGAAAGATGTGGAGGTTGGGGCCTCTGTATCCCAGACATCTGAGGTGGATGTTCGGTGGGCTCAGGCCATGGGAGAGCTCAAAAAGGATTTTGAAAAGCAAGTTGGACAGGTGGAGGAAAAACTGGGAAGAGAAATGAGAGAGATGCAAGAAAAGTATGAAAAATGGGTCAACATCCTGCTAAAGGAGACCCAAAAAAATGCTGAAGAAAATAACACCTTGAAAAATAGTCTCACTCAATTGGCAAAAAAGGTTCAAAAAGCCAATGAGGAGAAGAATGCTTTCAAAAGCAGAATGAGCCAAATGGAAAAAGAGGTTCAAAAGCTCACTGAAAAAAATAGTTCTCTCAAAATTAGAATGGAACAGATGGAGGCTAATGACTTTCTGAGAAACCAAGAAGTCACAAAATAAAACCAAAAGAATGAAAAAATGGAAGAGAATGTGAACTATCTCATTGGATAAACAACTGACCTGGAAAATAGAACCAGGAGAGACAATTTAAAAATTATGGGACTACCTGAAAGTCATGATCAAAAAAAGAGCCTAGACATCATCTTCCATGAAATTATCGAGGAAAACTGCCCTGATATTCTACAACCAGAGGGCAAAATAAGTATTCAAGGAATCCATCAATCACTGCCTGAAAGAGATCCAAAAAGAGAAACTTCTAGGAACATTGTGGCCAAATTCCAGAGTTCCCAGGTCAAGGAGAAAATATTGCAAGCAGCTAGAAAGAAACAATTGCAGTATTGTGGAAATACAATCAGGATAACACAAGATCTAGCAGCTTCTACATTAAGGGATCAAAGGGCATGGAATAGGATATTCCAGAAGTCAAAGGAACTAGGACTCAAACCAAGAATCACCTACCCAGCAAAACTGAGTATAATACTTCAGGGGAAAAAATGATCTTTCAATGAAATAGAGGACTTTCAGGCATTCTTGATGAAAAGACCAGAGCTGAAAAGAAAATTTGACCTTCAAACACAAGAATGAGAAGAAGCATGAAAAAGCAAACAGCAAAGAGGAGTCATAAGGGACTTGCCAAAGGTGAACTCTTTACATTCCTACATGGAAAGACAATATTTGTAACTCTTAAAACGTTTCAGTATCTGAGTAGTTGGTGGGACTACACACACACATGTACACGTGTGAGCACACACACATACACACATGCACACACACACAGAGAAAGAGAGCACAGAGTGAATTGAATAGGATGGGACCATATCTTAAAAGAAATTAAGGTAAATGGTGAGAGAGAAATGTAGTGGGAGGAGAGAGGGTGAAATAGAATGGGGTAAATTATATCTCATTCAAGAGGCAAGCAAGAGACGTCTTAGTGGAAGGAAAAAGAGGAGAGCTGAGAAAAATACATGAAATTTACCCTCATCACATTCGAGTAAAGGAAGGAATAAAATGCACACTCATTTTGGGATGAAAACCTATCTTACAATACAGGAAAGTGGGGGAGAAGGAGATAAGCAAGGGGGGGATGATGGAAGGGAGGGGAGGAGGGAGCAATTTGAAGTCAACACTCTTGGGGAGGGACAGGATCAAAAGACAATATAGAAACAATGGGTGGCAGGATAGGATGGAGGGAAATACAGTTAGTCTTACACAACATGACTATTATCGAAGTCATTTGCAAAACTACACAGATATGGCGTATATTGAATTGCCTGCTTTCCCAATGGTAATGGGTGGGGAGGGAGGGATGGGGAGAATTTGGAATTCAAAGTTTTAGGAACAACTGTTGAGTATTGTTGTTGCTACTAGGAAATAAGAAATACAGTTAATGGGGAATAGAAATTCACCTGGCCCTACAGGACAAAAGAGAAGATGGGGACAAGAGAAGGGAGGGATGATAGAAGAGAGGGCAGATTGGTGATAGGGGAAATTAGAATGCTCAGTGTATTGGGGTGGGGGAAGGGGATAAATGGGGAGAAAAATTGGAACCCAAATTTTTTTGAAAATGAATGTAAAAAGTTAAATAAATAAATTTCTAGGGGCAGAGCCAAGATGGCGGAGTAGAAGGAAGCACGTTTACGAGCTTCCAAAAGCCCATAGAAACCAAAAGCCCATAGAATTAATGTAAAAAGAGTCCCCCATAACTTCTGGGGCAATACAAGGTGTGCAGAAGCAGAGTGGAAGAGATTTCCGTTCCAGGGAGCCCTGGAGACCCATCCCCAGGGTCTGGCGCGCCCTGGAAAGTGGACCCCACCCCCAGCGCTGCCCTGGCCGGGGCCCCAGAGAAGCTGATCCGAGCAGGCTTCAGAGACGGAAGCTCCGGCAGCCGGGAAAGTCCCTCTGCCCACAGAAGCTACAGGTCAGTGAGAAAGAAGGCCGGGCTGGAGGAGAGGGGAAGCAGAGCATCTCTGTGACTCGGGCCCCCTCGGGAGGAAGCGGCAGCGGCAGAGACGGGGGCAGGAAGCTGCAGAGGCAGAGGTGTGGGCGGCGGCTGAGGCGGCAGTGGACCAGGACTCGGGAATCCCCCAGCGGCAGGCAGGATCTTCATTACGGAAGATTCCTGCATAGGACCTGACGGAGTTGAGCCTGGGAGACGGCCCTGCCCCCACCCCGCTCTGTTACTGAAGGCTTCTGCTTAAAGCACCCAAGGGTGCGGGGTTTGGGAGGAGGGCCCCCCACCCTGCCCAAACCCACTCCATTCCTGAAAGTCTCTGCATAAAGCCCCCGAGGGATCAGAGTCTGGGAGGCGGCCCTGCCCCCACACCAGCACCTGAACTAAAGCTCACTGATTGACAGCCGGCAGGAGGAAAGCCCATTTAAATCTCAGAGGCCAAGCACTAGCTGGGCGGATCCAGGCGGGAGTGGAAAGAAATCTCAGAAGTCAAGTAACTGGCTGGGAAAATGCCTAGAAAAGGGAAGAAAAATAAGACTATAGAGAGTTTTTTCCAACAAATGCAAATGATCCCGACCTTCGGATCTGATGATGAGGACGTATCCTTGCCATCAGGGAAAGACGTGGAGGGCGGGGCCTCAGTACCCCAGACAACCCAGGGGGGTGGTGGGTGGGCTCAGGCCCTGGAAGAGCTCAAAAAGGATTTTGAAAAGCAAGTTAGACAGGTGCAGGAAAAACTGGGAAGAGAAATGTCAGAGATGCAAGAAAAGTATGAAAAACGGGTCAATACCTTGGTAAAGGAGACCCAAAAAAATGCTGAGGAAATTAACACCTTGAAAAATAGGCTCACCCAGTTGGCAAAGGAGGTTCAAAAAGCCAATGAGGAGAAGAATGTGTTCAAAAGCAGAATGAGCCAAATGGAAAAAGAGGCTCAAAAGCTCACTGAATTTAATAGTTCTCTCAAAATTAGAATGGAACAGATGGAGTCTAATGACTTTATGAGAAACCAAGAAATCACCAAACAAAACCAAAAGAATGAAAAAATGGAAGAGAATGTGAAATATCTCATGGGAAAAACAACTGACCTGGAAAATAGATCCAGGAGAGACAATTTAAAAATTATGGGACTACCTGAAACTCATATTCAAAAAAAGAGCCTAGACATCATCTTCCATGAAATTATCAAGGAAAACTGCTCTGACATTCTAGAACCAGAGGGCAAAATAAGTATTGAAAGAATCCATAGATCACCACCTGAAAGAGATCCAAAAAGAGAAACTCCTAGGAACATTGTGGCCAAATTCCAGAACTCCCAGGTTAAGGAAAAACTCTTACAAGCAGCTAGAAAGAAACATTTCCAGTACTGTGGAAATACAATCAGGATAACCCAAGATCTAGCAGCTTCTACATTAAGGGATCGAAGGGTGTGGAATAGGATATTCCAGAAGGTAAAGGAACCAGGACTCAAACCAAGAATCACCTACCCAGCTAAACTGAGTATAATACTTCAAGGGAAAATAGGGTCTTTCAATGAAACAGAGGACTTTCAATCATTCTTGATGAAAAAACCAGAGCTGAAAAGAAAATTTGACTTTCAAACACAAGAATGAGAAGAAGCATGAAAAAGTAAACAGCAAAGAGAAGTCTTAAGGGACTTACCAGAAGTGAACTGTTTACACTCATACAGGGAAAGACAATATGTCTAACTCTTAAAACTTTTCAGTATCTGGGTAGTTGGTGGGACCACACACACACATGTACATGCATGCACACACATACACACATGCACACACATACAGAGATAGAGAGCACAGATTGAACTGAATAGGATGGGACCATACCTTAAAAGAAATTAAGGTAAATGGTGAGAGAGAAATGTAGGGGGAGGAAAGAGAGGGAAAGGGAAGGGGGTAACTATATGTCATTTAAGAGGCAGGTAGGAGTTTCTCTTAGTGGAGTGAAAAAGAGGAGAGCTGAGAAAAAAAAAAAAAACAAGAAGTTTACCCTCATCACATTTGACTAAACGAAGGAGTGAAATGCACACTCATTTTGGTATGAAAACCTATCTTACAGTATAAGAAAGTGGGGGAGAAAGAGATATTGCAAGGGGGGGTATGATGGAAGGGAGGGCAAAGGGAGGAGGGAGCAATTTGAAGTCAACACTTGGGGAGGGACAGGATCAAAAGACAGAAGAGAAACAAGGAGGGGCAGGTTAGGAGGGATGGTAATCCAATTAGTCTTACACAACACGACTATCAGGGAGGTCATTGGCAAAACTACACAGATATGGCCTATATTGAATTGCCTGCCGTCCCAAAGGGAATGGGTGGGGAGGGAGGGATGGGGAGAATTTGGAACTCAAAGTTTTAGGAACAACTGTTTAGTATTGTTGTTGCAACTAGGAAAGAAGACATACAGTTAAGGAGGAATAGAAAGTCATCTGGCCCTACAGGAGAAAAGAGAAGATGGAGATAAGAGAAGGGAGGGATGACAGAAGAGAGGGCAGATTGGAGATAGGGAAAATTAGATTGCTTGGGGTATTGGGGTGGGGGGAGGGGAGAAAAGGGGAGAAAATTTGGAACCCAAAAATTTGTGAAAATGAATGTAAAAAAAATTAAATAAATAAATAAACAAATAAAATCTAAAAAAAAAAATAAAAAATAAATTTCTATTTTTTAAAAAAAGAAAGAAATGTATGAACAGAGAAGGATGAAGTTCATTCATGCCTTGACAGTTGGACAAGCATATGTGTCTCATGGATATTTACACACTATCGAGTGATCTAATAAAATATTTTCAATAATTTGGGTGGATCTCCCATGGGATCACTTGTGGGAACAAATAAAAATGAGAGGTACAAGATAGGAAGGCATGAATAAGTTGTGATCTGCACCATCAGAAAGAATTTCCATATTAATAAGGAAAAACACGCATTGAAATACCCGTGTTTATAGATTTCATTATATTATATTATGCTATGTAATATTAACATTATACTCTCTTAAGTTACATTATGTCATATGATTTTATGCTATACTATATACATATAATATACATACCATGAATAATCACAAAATGATCCTTAATCCCCTGAAAGGAAAAAAAAAGCAACCTGTAAGAAAACAAATCCTTTTGGGATCATAGATTTTGAGTAGAAAGGGTTCTTGGAGCTAACCTAGTTCAAAATTCTTACTTGACAGTAAAGAAAATTTAGGCCCAGAAAAGTGATGGCTTTCCATTTGTTGACTGAATTTATTAAAAAAAAAAAAACTCTAGATGTACCTAAAGCAATGTTTTGAAATATACTAATACCTTTAACTGCTAAATAGAATCATTTCTAAATCAATACTAATTTAAATAGAAGGGCGCATGACTAAATAGTTGTATATAATCTTTAAATTTGATTGATTATAATTAAGTCCAAGAATAGATTTTTAAGCTTTTAGAGAAGGTCCTATCTAAATGATCATGGGTAATCTCTTGCCTAATGATCTCTTTAAGTATGGTTTGCCTGAAAAAAGGCCAGCCTTCACAGTGAGAACTCACTGCATCATTTGGCTGTAGTCTGGGAAAGATAAGCAAGGAAATAAGCAAGGGAAAACAACCTCCTGATGAGTTTGTCCAGATTTCTATGTGCAATGACTCAACAGAAAAACTTTCACCACCTAAAATGTAAAATTTTGGAATTGAAATGTTTGCAAAGTAATATTAAAGTATGTAACAACTTGGTACTACTCCACATTTGTCTACGCCTCAAGAAAGTCTCTAAAGCGTGGAATACTGCATGCATTAGACTATTTAATACACTTAATTTTGTTGAATTTTTAGCTAGATGGTGCAATGGGTAGAGTGCCAAGCCTGGACTCAAAAAGACATGAGTTCAAATCCAGCCTCAGATAAATACTTTCTGTGTGACCCTTGGCAAGTCACTCAACCCTGTTTGCCTCAGTTTTCTCATATGTAAAATGAGCTTGAGAAGAAAATGGCAAGTCAGTACAGTCTCTTTGCCAAGAAAACTCAAAATGGTGTCACAGAAGGTCACATAATATTGAAAACAAGTGAATAACAACAAAAAGTTTTGTCAACATTTTTCTTTCATCCTTTTAGAAAATATTTTCCCCAATTACATATAAAAATAACTTTGACATTCTTTTTTAAAAATTTTAAGTTCCAGATTCTCTATCTTCCTCCCTCCTCTGCCTCTCAATGAGAAGGCAATTTGATGTAGTTTATACATGTGCAGTCCTACTAAACATATGTCCATATTACCCATGTTGCAAAAGAAAATACAGACTAAAAAGAAGAAAATAAAAAAGAGAAAAAGAAAGAAAGAAAGAAAGAAAGAAAGAAAGAAAGAAAGAAAAGAGGGAAAAAAAGAAAGAAAGAGCATTTAAAAAGTACGCTTCGATCTCTATCAGCTCTTTTTATGGACACGGATAGCCTTTTTCATCCTAAGTCCTACAAAATTGTCCTCAACTGTTGTATTGCTGAGAATAACTATATTGCAGTTACTGTGTACGTTATCCTCCTACTTCTGTTCGCTTCACTTTGCATCAGTTCATGTAAGTCTTTCCAGATTTTTTCTGAGAGCATCCTGCTCATCATTTCTTATAATACTGAAATAGCGTTCCATCACAATTCCATACTATACCACAACTTGTTCCACCATTGCCCAATTGATGGGCATACCCTCATTTTCCAATTTTTTGTCACACTAAAGAAACTGCTATAAATATTTTTGTACATATAGGTACTCTTCATTTTCATTTTTGGGATATAGATGTAATAGTGGTATTGCTGGGTCAAAGGGTATGCATGGTTTTTAGCCCTTTTGACATAGTTCCAAATTGCTTTCTAGAATGCTTGGATCACTTTACAACTCCATCAGCAGTGTCTCAATTTCCTCACATCACCTCCAACATTTGTCATTTTTCCTTTTCTGTCATATTAGTCAATATGATAGGTTAGGGATATTACCTCAGAGTTGTTTTCACTTGCATTCCTCTAATGAATAGTGATTTAGAACAATTTTTCATATGACTATAGATAGCTTTGATTACTTTTTCTGAAAACTGCCTACTCATATCCTTTCAGCATTTATCAGTTGGGAAATGGTTTCAATTTTTTTTTGTATAAATTTGACTCAGTTCTGTGTATATTTGAAAAATGAGGACTTTATCAGAGATATTTGCTGTAAAAAAAAAAACCATCTAATAAGAGATGTGTTTACTGCTCTTTTGGCCTGTGCTCTGGTTTGTGAGTCACCATAAGTACTCTTTTCTGCACTATAGCTATAACCAGAATCTCCTCTCCCCCAAAGGTGCAAGCTCTTATGTCCTAATGTTCTTCCTGACCCTCGCACTGTCACTCAGTATTATAACATAGATCCGAGTACAGGTAATACAAGAGTCCTTCACCCAATACCAGCAGAGGGGGCCCTTTGTAATTTACTTCTGACCAGTTGTCTGACCCCCTTACCCTCTGTTCCTCTTTTCTTCTTACATTATTATATAAGAGATGGCTTTTTAAGAAGGGTTAGGGGAGGAATAGATAGGGAAGTTAGGGGAGAAATAATATGTATTATGTAAAAAAAAAACCCAAGAAGATGTCAATGGATTTTGTTTACATCACTGATGTTATTTGAAGGAGTCACTTCATGTAGTCACTATATAATAGATGTAGTCATAACAGTGACTACAGTAAACCCATAAGCTATGCTAAACATCCATATATTCCTGTTCAAAGTATCTAATTTGTCCGTAAATCCTAAATTGTATTTTAAACCACAAATCTTCTAGCAGACCCCCTACATAAGTTATCCAACAACTGGCTTCTACATCTTTTCCCATTTCTACAAAATGGATTCCTGCCTATGGCTCTTTCTTCTGGAACAGAGGTAGACAAGTTGGATTAAATGAAAAACAAATCTATAGATTTTTTTCAGTCAATATATGCAATAAATAGAAAGGAAAATGATTCAAGTTTCTACTGTCTAGAAACATTGACATTTTAAGAAGAAATCCAAATTCTCAGATAACACCCTTTCATCTTTTTCAGAAAGAAGAAACTAAATGAGAATGGAAAATTGAGTATAGCTAGCTTTACTATAGAGAGACTATCAACTTCATGTAATCAATAGCACAAAGTAAAAAAGATTACAAAAGTCACATCCTGGAAGTGGCCCAATTCCATTATTTATCAATATACTAGAGAAATGAAGGGTTAGGTGTTAGCTTCACAAATGGAAAGAGTCTTGAATTTAGACTTCCAGTGATGAGAAAAGGCAAGCTGTCTCCTTCATTCTTTGCGGGGGGTGGCATGAAATCCAGTTTATCTGCCGATGGAGGCCCCAGCCATCTATCCCAGTTCTTTAAATGTCTTGGCTCTCCAGGAAATTAGATAACCCTCTTTCAAAGTGAGTAAGAATTTACTCTCATGAGAAAAGATGTTAAGATGTGAGGAAGAATTTGGGGTAACCCATTATAAATGCCATAAATATATTACTCTTTTAATTTAGTTTTAATAAGGTAGTGAATCTCAGCTGATTACAAACCAATTGAATATTAAAGCCACATTTATTGAAATTTTAACTGGCAGGAGTAAGATAAAGTAGGTAACACACTTTTTTTTTAGTCTTTGGTAAATAAAATTGGGGGAAATTGTCTTTGTTTATTTAATATCAGGAGTTTTTATCTGAAAGGTTGGAATAAAAACAGCAGTCTTAGTACAGTATAAGTTAAAGACCAAATGAATATTCAAGGCATATTAAGTGAGATTTAGTAACCATAAATTTGATATGTATCTGTTATATAGCTGCTCATCTTTAATAAATAGGTTTCTAATAAGCGGTTAGTATTTATTCAGCATAGCACAACTGTTGCAATGAATAAATTAAATGCCTGTTTAATACATTTTATTCAGCAGGAGGAGTTAGCACAGCTTCTTTGGTGATGTTAATTTTGGAGCGGGGCCAAAACTCTAACACCCAGTTGTCAATATGGTGTCCACCATGTTGAGTGATACAGCACAGTCAATAGAACACAGTGCAAAGAGTTATAACTGTGATGAATAAGGTCAAGAGTCATGGTGACTATATTTATGGAAAAAAATGACAATTCTCAAACACCAACCCAGGACACAATAAAAACTGGATAAGTTGCTATTTTTAATAATCTTCCTCTTTGCCTCCTAATGATGATAACAGACATTTATATAGTGCTTTTGAGTTTGCAAAGCATTTTACATGTATTTTCCCATTTAATCCTTAAAACAACCTTGTGAGGTAGTTGCTTTTTAATATTCATTTTTCAGATGAGGAAACTGAGGCAGCAGGAGGTTAGGGGATTCACCAAGCCCACACAGGTAGCAAATGTCAGGGGCAGATTTAACTCCTGAATCTAAGTCCAACACTCTTTACTATGCGCCATATTGCGCATCATGCTCTTCCTCATACTGTGCTGAACTTGAAAAGAACGGATAGATTTGGCAAGCATTTTCTCACTTCTCCTTTTATGATTTTGATTTCTTTCAACCTCTTCCAGGCTCCCATTCCCATGATGCCTCCCTCTCTGCCCAAAGTTTCCAACATCAGTTCCTGACCCAATAAACACCCCATTTTTCAGACCTTTTGTCCTTCTTCTTTCATCAAACTCTACCAGGTTTCCTTGATCTCCCCATCCCCGCCACTCCCCCCCCCCATAAAAACGTGCCTATCATTCTAAAATATCTAACCATATCTGTCACTGAAAATTAATCCGATGATATCATTTCCATTATAACTAAATATGTTTCAAATACAGAGAATATGCTGTATTTTTATAGAGGGTTACTACAGATATAATGATACAGATACAATAAATTTCAGAAATATTGATGTCAGTTCGGAAAAAAGCTAAAATTCACTTCAACAAACAGGACTCAAAGGAAAAAAATAGCATAATCTGTCCCTGCCTCTGTTGAGCTTATATCCCTAGCAAGTAGGCCTGAAACCTCTGCTTAAAGATTTCCATTGATGAGAATTTCTCTATTGTCTGAGACAGCCCATTATACTTCTGGGGAGCATTAATTGCTAAATTAAAAAAAAAAGTTTTCTTAATAACTTCTAGCACCAATCAAAACAAATGAATTTTGGTCTACCAAACAGATATTCAAATACATGATGATTTCTACCTCCCTCATCTCCTAGGTTTTTTTTCCCCCATTCATTTAACCTGTCCTTAAAAGATGAGCTCCCCAGTCCTCTCACCATCATGGTCACTCTCCTCTGAACACATCATACTTTATCAATCTTCTCTCTAATAAATAGTACCATAACTGAATATAATCCTCTGAATGAAGTCTGACTACGGCAGATTACAGATGAAGCATCATCTTCCTCATTCAACACATTATTACCCTATTTAAGCAGCTTACGGTCATATTACCATTTGAGCCTGCCATATCCCAGGGTTCCATCATCTCAGATGAGTGTTCAGAGCTCCAAATATTTTTCCCCTAAAACCTGAAATCTAGCCATCTACCCCTCAACTCTCCTTGTGAGACTGATTTTTAGGGCCCAAGTTAAAAAGTATTTTTCCTAAATAAACTTCACTTAATTATAAATAAAAAAGTGTGAAAGGGGGAAAATGAAATTTCTGTTTGACTTTCTTTTCAGTTGAATTGAAATCCTAGCAACAAACCATTTTGTTTACTGAAATGACAAACTTTTCTTTCTTTTTTCTATCTTTAAATAAATAAAGAAACCAGCAGCAGGCAGGAATTGCAGCCTTGGCTGAACTACAGGAAGACTCGAGAAATCCATCCTGCAACATGTTCCAAGATGAAATTCCAAAACAGAATGAAATATTTCCTGGTGCAAAAGACCCTCAGTGGACCAAGAAATTTGCTTGGAACCAAAGAAACCAGGTAAAGTCTGTTCCTCATTAGCTTCTATGATAATAGCCCAATCTTGCATTCTCTGTTTCTTTGGAATTCATTTGTTTTCATTACATCAGGTGGTTGTTATTATGATGTGTTAATGGGCTTCAAGCAGTGTTGTCCTCAGTGTCTCAGGCTCTGTGACTGCTAAAATGAGAGGCTTGCTATTTCTTCCCTTTGCATGTCTATTTGTCCGTGGGATCAGAGGCTTTTATTACAAGCATATTCAAAGGGGTGGGTAGACGCCAGGCATTTCATCAAGGTTTCAGAAGTCCCCTTTTATGATATAATCACCATGCTCCATTTCCCCTGTGCCCCCATCCCATGCCAAAATCCTTGGCAGGCCTTCAACCAAGAGAAGCCACCCAAGCTCTTGACCCTCTTTCCTAATGCTTCCCCTGAGCCCTACATCATGCTCCTGTAGCTGGCAGTCTCATTTTCACTGCCAACTTTCATTTTCTTCCCTAGGGTGCTTTTTTTTAAAGTCATCGTTCCTTTGGTCCAAGGTGAGGATAGTGAAGCTCTGCATCTTTTTAATGTTGAATGTCAATTAGCCAGATAAGCTTCTCCCTATATAATAAAAAGCATCACTTGCTCATAAGGATAATGCCTACTCCAAAAATAGTATTATTAAGTCTACCCTATTACAGACTTACAAAATGAGGATAATGGAGCCAGAAATCAAACTCAGGTCACTGCTAAGGTAAAGGAGTGCACTAAAGTTCACCAAGACACAAGTAATTTTAGGCCAAAAGTATTTCACAAAGTCTTGAAATCACAGAATGTAAGAGTTGGAAAGGTTTTGGCAGCCATCTGGTCTAATGCATTAACTCCTTATGAGAAGTCCTTCCACACCAACACCACTGGCCTCCTATTCTATAATAATATCATATCATAGCACACCATATATATTTTAAAGCTTGAAGAGATCTCAGAGACCTTCTAGTCCAGCCCCCTTATTTTTCTGAGGCTAGAGAGGTTACCTGATGGTGTCCTAGTAACTCACAGATGTTGAGTCAAAGGTAAGATTCGCACCTGGCGCTCTGACTCCAGAAACAATGTCCTTTGAACTCCAATGGGCTTCCTCCTGCTTACCAAACCTCAGTCCTGGACTATGCTAGCCATTCACTCTCTTTCCATCTTAATTGACCACAATATATTTCAAAATTTTTACCCTCCAACCATCTATGTTCTCTCTTCCCTTTCTCTGAATTTGCTTGCTTCCTACTTTAATGAAGATATAGAGGTCATCTGCCCTAAGTTTCTTCCTTTACCTTATGGTATACTTAAAAACAGCTCCTTCATAGCCATCTCCTATTCGTTATCTTCCAGTTTGCTCCACTCTTGTGAAGAAGAAGAGTGTTTTCTGAGGTAGTCAAAGGTTAAATGATTTGTTCCAGGTCAAGTCGCCAGTATTATGTAAGAGGCCAAACTTGAACCCAAGACTTCTTGACTCCAAGACTACCTCCCTATAGCTAATAACAGGCATTTATATAGCACCTTAAAATCTGCAAAAAGCTTTACAAATATCTAATTTAATCTTCACAACAATCCTGGAAATTACATTCTATTATCATTCCAGTTTTACAGGTGAGAAAATCAAGACTGAGAGAGGTTAAATGACTTGTCCAGAGTCACATAGCTAGTGTCTGAAGCAGATTTTGACCTCAAACCTTCCTGTTTCCAAGTCCAAGAAGGCTCTTACCACATTCTTACCACCATATTATGCTGCCTCTTAATGCTCCTCTATAATGCCTACAACAAAATAAAGCACTTTGGAACTGTTCATTCAATTTATACAGCATCCTCATAGAATACCTATTGTCTACTTCTAGCTACATTGATTGTCATGCACAGTAAGACTCCTATTTAACTGAGTTATGAATGTATTTTTAAAATGCCTAAATATATGTTTGCACACAAAAGATAACATTGGTGTTTACCTAAGGCACTGTCTTTAGTAACTAATGTGCTTTTTGTAATAACCTGAGAAAACAAAAACCACCCTTCCTATTCCTGGGGAAATGGTCCTTGTTATCATTTCAGCAACGCTAACCATGTCTGCTATTCCAGATGCTATCAAGAAGCAGGTTTGGTTGAGAACCTTTTTGTGTGTGTGTGCCGTGTCTATGGAAAGATTCTTTTATGCTCATTCTGTTCTGGTAATTGTTAATGTTATTGCTATCTTTATTGTATGACTTGCGGTTAAGCATTACTTTTTTAACAGCCTTGGATTATGCTGATGTCTGCCACATGTGGTTCCCTTAAACATGATTCTCCCATTTTTTCTCCTCTCCAGGACTTGCCCATCCTTCCCCCACCTCCAAACTTTCCAAACACCTTCACCATCACAGATGGCATTTTATGGATAGCTTTTCTGGTCTACATGTTTGTGTTTAACTTGACTTGGTGCTTGCTAGAGATACAATGAGAGACTTACCCAAACTAGCACTGTTATCTCACAGCTTTCCTTTTGTGTAAATTGCACTTTTCCTTATCATTGATTAAATATTCTGAATATCTATATGTCTGAATGTCTGTAACAATCCTTTCTAATTTTTTTTTATCCTGATGTTTCCTAAAGACTTAATACAACATCTTTTCTGAGACCAGGATAATACAAAAATTGACAAAAGAGTTGTTGAAGTATGAAAGTATTGAAACAAGCTGTGAAGATTATAAATGAGACTTAGCTAAAGGTTGAAAATGAAACATTGCCTAAAGATACATATTTGCACTCATGGGATGGACATTCTGTCAGCTGTTTCCTTCCTCATGTATACAATATGGCCATGTGATGTTGTAATAAGGTTTTGCCTTAACAGTTTATTCCATTTTTCCCCAAAGCCCTTCTTTATTTTTGACCTATCTTCTCCACCTCCCCTGCCCACCCTTCTCCTCCCCAGTACATTCCTAGGCCACCTTCCATCCTCTGGTCTCACTTTCCTCCTTTTCCAGGATCAACCCTTTAGTGAACCAGTTCAGTTCTATCTTATCCTGCCCTCTTTGAATTCCTCGATCCTTGCCTTATTAAACCCATCCCTTGCCAGAATCTAACTTTAGGCAGTAAAGTGGCACAATGCATAGAGCTCTAAGTTCAGAGCAGGCCTGTATAATCTACAGCCTGGTTTAGAGTGAGGAAAAGCTGAGTTCAAATCCAGCCTCAGGCATTTACTAGCTATGGGACTGGGTAAATTAGTGGGTAAACCTCCCCTTGTCTCTTCATATTAAAAACAGGGATAATAATAGCGCCTACTTCTCAGGGTTGTTGTGATGATCCAATGAGATATTTGTTTAGCACCTTGCACAGTGTAGATCCTTTGTCAATGCTTGCTTCCTTCCCACTTAGATGCCCCTGAAACAAAATGCGAAAAGCCAAGCAACTCTACTGAGTGAGTCCACTATAATCCTCTTCTTTGACCTGAGCTATTGGGAAGTCCTCTGAAATGGTATTCCTGCCTGAAGTCTACCCTAAAATAGATCCATCACCATGCCAAAGCAATTGTGTAAAGTATTGATATGGTCATGTTTCTCCCTTACTCAATAAACTTCAGTGGCTCTCTATAAACTCCAGGATCCAGTATAAACTATTCTGTTTGCCCATGAAAGCCCTTCACAAACTGGCCCCAGACAACTTTTCGCCCTTTTTCATGTTATTCTGTCCATGCACACTGTGTACAGAGAAAATGAATTTCTCTATAGTCTTCACACACAGACATCTAACTTCCATTTCTATACCTCTACAGTGGCCAAACTTCCATGCCTAGAACGCAGTCTTCACTTCCACCACTTAAAATGCCTAATTTCCTTCAAAGCTCAACTTAGTCATCAACTTCTACACGAGACCTTTTCTGATGCCACCAACTCCCAGTGCCCTCCCTTTTATCTCTAGTGAGATCTTTACCTATTTATGTGCATGGTGGATAAAGTGATAGATTTGGAGCCAGAAATTCCTGAGTTCAAATTCTGACTCAGATATTCTACTAGCTCTTTGACTGTAGACAAATTGTATGATGTCTCCTAGCCCCATTTCACTCATCAATAAAATGGAGATGGTAACACAGTGATCAAATGAGATAGTATGCATGAAGTGATTTGCAATCTTTAAAGCCCCATGTAGAGGCTAACTGTGATTAATATCATTATCGCCATCCTCATGATGATGAGGATGGTGATGACGGTGTTCTCCTCATTATTGTTACTGTTGGGACTCCTCTAGCTAGATTGTAAGTCACTTGAATTCTTCTTTCTGTCTCTGTATTCTTACTGTCACCCTCCACCCCAACAGAATGCCTGGAACACAGTAAATATTTTTGGTTGGTGAATTGCTTTAGTGATTTTTGGACAGAGAAGCAGTATAAAACAGCAGTATCAATGAGTACAATATTAGGCATCCTAAAAGAGTTGCATTTTTTAAGATCAAAATATGATGAATTAATCGTGACTCAATTCTGAACCAAATCCAGTTTTCTAGGTGCCTAAGGCATGTTTATTCTTTGTTCAGTCATTCCAGCTCTGTCCATCTCTTCCTGACTCTATTTGGGGCTTTCTTGGCAGAAATATGCAAGTGATTTGTCATGTTCTTCTCCAATTCATTTTGCAGATGAGGAAACTGAGGCAAACAGGGTGAAGTGACTTGTCTAGGGTCACATAGGTAGTAAGTATCTGAGGCCAGATTTAAACTCAGGAAGATTAGTCATCCTGACTCCAGGACCAGCACACTGTCTATCCACTACACCACCTACCTGCCCTCTGAAGCATGGATGCATTTATATTTGGGCCCACAAAAAGCACTTGCTGGGGAATAAACAGTCTTCAAGCACTCAGAAGGAACAATAAAATCTGCTTAGTGAAGAAGAAGATTTCAAGAACCCTATCTGATAGTAGGTGATGAGATGGATAGACACTAGACTCAGAATCAGGAAAAAAAGATGTCAGTCTAGGCTGACACTTGTACTAGCTGGATGACCCTGGGCAAGTCTCTTACCTTCCCTCAGCATGTTGCACTCTCTGTAAAACATGGATAATAATAACACCTACCTACCTAAGGGTTGTTATTAGAATCAGATGAGATAGGCTATGCGCAGTATTGTGAGTTCATTAAAGTACTACATACATGTTAGATATTATTATTTTTACACATAAGAAACAATAATTTACACATTTTGATATGGTGAGGAAAATTTTGTGCTTGGTTTGTGAGTAAAGGAATCCACCAGCCTCTATTACAAGCAAATTGAGCCCTATGGGATAAATCCTCTACTCTAGCTACTAACCTCTTCAGCTTTTTAGTCACAACTAAAATCCCATCTTTTACTGCAAACTTTCCCCAACACCTACCTATAAATTCTAGAGCCTTCCCTCTATTAATTATTTCCTATTTATCCACTACATTGTTTGTTTTGTACATATTTGTTTTATGCTGTCTCACCCATTAGATTACAAGCTCTTTGAGGTCTAGGACTGTCTTTCGTCTCTTTTTTGTACCCTGAGTGCTTAGCACAGGGCCTGGCACCTAGCAAACACTTAATAAATATTTATTGAATGAGTGAATGGTAAAAGCAAGAAGGAAGTAGAAAAACAAATAAATGGACAAAAGCAGTAGAGATTGGATACTACAATGATGGCAATAATTGGTGATGGAAATTAGCAGCAAATGGCATGTATGGGAGCACCAAATGCTTTGAGAGCAGAAAAGAGAAGGGGACAGTGACAGAGAGGAGATAAAGCACTTCTCTGGCACCAGGAGGGGAGTGAGTAAGGAGGATAGAGAAACAATCATTGGTTCTTCAATAATGGACTTCTAGAAGTAGCAGGCAGAGGGTATCTATGGTGTGAATATGTGTATATGTGTTGTGTGGTAACTCATTATAATCTGAGGCCCACCCATGGTCATCATCGTCATCATCATCACCATCAAGCATTTTTTAAGTATCTGCTATGTGCCAAACACTGTGCTAAACACTCAAGGTACAAAGAAAAGGGGAAAGAAGTCTCTGCTCTCAAGGGTCTCAGAGTTCAATGTGGGGATGGCATGAAAAAAATAAATGCATATACAAATGTGGGGGGCTGGAGTGAGTATTGTTAGGGGAGGTAGAGGAAAAGATGGGATTTGATTTTTAATGTTTCAAGAACAGCCTCCTGCAAAAGATGGGATTTGAGTTGTCTCTTCTTTTTAATATTTAGGCGTGTTTTGTTTTTACCTTACACACATTTACAGATTACTCTCACTCCCTGAGAGGTCTCTTATTACCAAGTTAAATGATTAAATAGAAGTCATAATATAGGGAGCTCATCTAAAATATATGCAACATTCCACATATACAGCAGTCCCATCTCTCTTTTAAAACAATTAAGAGAAAGGTATTTCCTCACCCTCCTCACTCCCATTCCATTAGGGAAAAAAAAATCCTTATGACAAATTTCCTTCAGTGGATGAGTTGAGTCTTGAAGGAAGCCAGGAAATCCAGGAGGTGGAAGTGAGAGGGAAGGTACTCTAGGCATGCTAGGTAGCCATTGCAAAGACATAGAGTCGAAAAATGGAATATCATGCGAGAGAAATAGACAGAGGGTCAGTGATGTGTGGTGAAGGCATGCAAAGTGACCCAGTCATCAGGCCCAACTTATGTACAGCTACATCTGCATCTGCATTTGATGTTCATTAAGATGGTTTTGATACATAATGAAAATTTAAATTGTTTTCAACAAATTCTGTGTAAGGAGTCAGGGAAGCATATAACTCAATTTAGAAAGACCTGTTAATTAAAAAGTATAGTTTCAAAGACTGCAGAGTACAAAGATTAAAACCTCAAAGATTAGGGATGCTCTTGACTTATTGTGCAGCCATCTTGAATAATCAATGTGTTTCCATATGTAATATGATCCTAGAGGTACCAATGCCTGAAAAGGTTCAATTCCACTAAAGGGATATTTTCTTGACATTTTATTTCAAAGTATCATTAAATTCAGGTCCTTAGCCAAATCCCATTAACACTTTATTTTGAGAATTTTAGCTAGATATGTAATCTATCCCCATGAACTTGATCTAGAAAGATATGCATGACACTTCTTAGACAAGTCAACAGTAGTAAAATGAAGCATTTTTTCTTCATTAAAACCTTTTTAAAAAAACAAAAAAACATCGTGGGACACATAGGGAGTACTTTTAGATGGAATTATCCACTTTATGCCTTTAGATCCCCCATCAGTCTCACTTTGCCTGGCAGGACCTCAACATTGCACAAAAGATAACAAGAGCTTATGTTTTCATGGTGCTATCAAGTTTGTAAAGCTTTTTCCTTTCACTATTATTCAAGCACAATATGACTTACAACCATAGCCATCTCCTTGTCACCCTGTTTCTGTACCATCAGAATCACAGAATCTACTGAGATCTTAGTCTAGAGATTTCATAAATTCAGGTTAAAACTCCAGCCTTGGATTTTTATTTAGGTCTTCCTGATTCCAAGCCAGTGCCTGGCACATAGTACTTGTTGACTACCACCTGGGTTGACTGACTCTCCACTACTCCACATCAGATACTTACCAGCTGAATTGCCTTGGGTAGGCATATCTCTCTGACCTTCAGTTTGGCCTTCATGTGGTCTTCACCCATAAAATGGAAGCATCCTAATATAAATAGTCCTACTTCACAAGGCTATTATAAGCCTCACATAAGATAATGGATGTAATGCCTTTTTGCACATTTAAAGAGCTGTATAAGTCAGAGTTGTTATCTTCTCATATTTTTTCGATAGAGAAAGATGGGATAAGTCATTCTCCTGCATTTATTCTTTTATACTTAATCCTTTGAAGATCATTGCAGAGGTGAAACAGGTGACTGCTTTTTAAATAATTGAATAAACATATTGGGATGTAAGCACATCTTCTGTAGACTCATTGAAAGCATCTTTAGAACAGTTCAGTACTAGACAGGACAATGGTTCTGATGTATGCCTCAATACAACATAGCTTTTATTTCTTCTTTCCTAGAGGCAGACTGGTGATTCACTAGAGTGTTGAGCCTGGAGTCAGGATAGATCTGAGTTCAAATGCACCTCAGACAATTAAAGACTGTTTGACACTGGGCAGATCTGTCTACCCTTAAACTATAAAATGATGATGCTATTAATAGGATTTTTCACTCAGGGTCACTGTGAGGATCATATGAGATAATAAATGCCTGTATTCTTCCTTCCTACCACAAGGTCATAGTTTATTGAAAATGTTTCATTCTATGTGAACTGGACACTATAAATAATTCATTTAGTGACATTGAATTAAAATTTGCTTAAATGTGTGGCAATTGTGAGCAGCATTTCTGTCTGTAAGAATGATTTAATTCCAACTCAGCTACTTTTTGAACCATCAAAGAAATTTTACAGGTATATTTGCTTAGATTTATGAGAGATAAAGTGTAAGGGTACATATGGAGCCATCTTGAAGTCAGGAAGATAGAGTCTAGAATACTTTCCCTTGTGCATAGTAGTTGTGTGACCATAAGAAATCACTTGATCTCTCAAGACTGTCAATTACAGAGCACATACCAAATTATGTTGATAAAGGAAACTTCCTCTTATTCTAATGAAACCATATATCCATTCCATACCCAAGTTTACATAGAGAAACTTTATTATCTATTAGGTTCTGAAATAAAGGAACATAGCATCACAGATTTAGAGCTAACCAAACTCCCTCATTCTAGAGAGGAAGAAAATAAAGCCCCTAGAGCTTGAGAGACTTACCAAGGTTTCTCAGGTAATAAACATCAGAAAGAGGTTTTCAGGGTAGATCTTTCGAATACAAGGACAATGATATTTCCACTATATTCTGCTTCTGATTTAGAATTCCAGTGCCCAAGGTATTTTTTGCTTGTTATATAGTAGGTGATAAATTTTCACAACCTGCAGTGATATTTCCCAAATTTTATTATTTCCTTGAATTGTCTACATTGATAATAAGTCTGAGTTCCTTAAAGATGGCTTATCTATATTTTGTCTTGATGATAACCATACCCTGAATTGCAATCATAAACTCCTTCATTTCAATAAAGAAATCAGCATGGCTTTTATGTTTCTTTGCCAGTTCTTTGTCAACATATTGCTAGTTAAGTTTATTCAGATTTTGCCCACTGAGGGCTTTTTAATACCAGTTGTTGCATATTAGATATTTTATAGGCTACATGCAAAAAGAGAAACATTTTTAGTTATGATCAATGAACACAAAGAAGTCAACCCACATTTCAAACATTTTTATTTTATTTTTCACTTAACGGGTACGTATTTTATTTTTAACCTAAGCCTTCACTATTGCTCAGTAAAGCGATTTCTAATTATTTCAAAAGCATTTCATGAGTTTTTAACATGTTTTTGATGTGATCTGAAGAATATCTACAAATTCTTTTCCTTACTTTTGACTAAGAAATGTAGACTTTTCTTAGGTTTTCTTAGGGTGATAGGCTTTGTGTTTCATTAATATTTACGAGTTTTCATTAAGATACTTTCCAAATCTGTTATGCTAAATTTCATAGTTCTGAAAGTATGTATTAAGGCTAGTATTGCATAAGTGTTAATTGCTTTAAAATTATTTTTTCCATTTAGATTTGATTTTTAAGTTGCCAGTAAGTCTCAATCACAACATTTTCCTTGGCAACTTTATATTCGATGTATCTTCCTGGGGCAGACCGTGTGATTTATAAGTATCACAACTATTTATAAATACATACACTGACTGGTTGGGTTTAATCCATAGGTTCAACTTCATAATCTCAGTTTCTATCTTTCCTCAGTGTAATATGATGATGGTGATGATGAGGAGGAAGAGGAACAGAAGGAGGAGGAGGAAAAGGATGAAGAGGACAATGACAATGATGATGATGATAAAACCTAATGCTCTCAACTTTTTCAATGGGGTTTAATTAAAACTGTCCCAAGTACAAGTCACTATCCTAATAGTTTTCTTTAAAGTTTTAGAATGACCAAAACATGTGACATAGTCAGCTCCTAAGACAAAAAGACATGGTTTCTTGTTTCTTATTAGCTGTGTGACACTGGGTAACTCACTCAACCTCTCATTACTCTAGATCAGAGCTGTCAAATTCATGGAACTCTGGCCTTGTATGACTGCAAAACTCCCTAGCTGCCACTGAACATGTAACCAAAATATAGCTGTTAAATATTTAGGAAAATCAATAAAAATACAAAATATCACATATAGTTTTAATCTGTGGTTTTCTAAGTCAATATGAAACTTGTAGGAATCCTTTCTGTTTTAATTTGACACTAAAACTCTGGGAAACTCTCTAAGAATATAAAATTCAGAGAAGATAGCCATGACCATTATTGACAGAAATTTTCTGACTCATGGGGATGGTAATGTATTTAAGGCTAAGTAGAACTATAATTTAATCAAGCAATTTCCCTTTAAAAAAGTAACATTTTATATCAATTTTCCATGATGTGATTATGTTGGTCATAAATAAGAATTTTCCACATGAAGATCAATTACTCTTGTCTTTTTAATATACCTGGACCTAAATAGATATTAGATAAAATATTTATTAGATGCTTACTATGTTTCAGGCACTGTGGCAAGCAGAAGCAATAAAAATACAAGCAAGAAGCAAGATAGAATTTACCCTCAAGGAACTTACATTCTAAGGGAGAAGACAATGTGTAAAGGGGAAGCAGAAATGAAGGCAAGGTAGAAAAGTCTGAGGGACTGAGTCAGGTTAGAAGTGAACGTGGCTACTGTGAGTACTTCCTCAAATAGAGATTCTAGATAGAGACTCAATAATTGGAAAAAAGAGATATCTGTGGTGAAACTCAGAATGACAATACCACTGGAGCAAAGGTTTAAAACAAAAGTCATCCAGGGAAGAAGGGTCTGATCTGGGTTAGAATCTATTGTCTATATTTGAAGTTCATGACCAAGCCATAATGGAAAGGGCTCAAAAATTGTGATAAACAATATAGGGTGTATAAGTGCTCTGGAATTTTAGAAATATATGCTGAATATTCACCAATACTTACTGATAATAACAGGATTCTACTGATATTTCTAAAGCTTTTTTTCACTTCCTTTCGGCTTTGCAATCATATTCTTTTCTAGTTAAATGTTCTTTTTAAAGTATTAAAACTTGTGAGCACTAAATACATACCACCTCTCTTTGGAGAGATCACTGGTATTCTCATTTTTGTATTTTAGTTTTACATGGATGATGCCTTCAGTTAAGTGGGATAGGATTGGGTTGATGTCTGAGATGAAGCTAGCAAAGTGCTCTTGCTGCAATTTAAAGCATTTGGACCCACAATCACAGATCTTATTGGACCCAGTCTTGTTCCAGTTAGTTCCAGTCACCTGTCTTGTATCTCTTCTTTCATTTATGATATCCTTGTACCACCTTTGTTTCTTATTTGGTCCAACCTTCTTTTCCTTGTGTTGAATATCTTGATATTATCAATAACCAGATATATTCTGTATCCTCCTTCTTTGGAGGTTCTCTCTCTCCTCTAAAGACTTTTGTTCTCAAACTTCTATCTCTAGGAAAGTTTTTGACTGATGATCATTTGTGTTTGTACTGTTTGATTCCTTCTATTGCCTTATCTTTTTGCTTCCATCACTGATTTATGGGGTCTGGAATTTGTGGCATGCTTTTGTTTCATAAATTCTTTTCTACATGTTTCTTTTTGGTTACTTACAACTTGGCAATATTGCATTCACATTTGCATGCATAGGATAACTATGATGTAATGGTGCAATAATTTTCTTCGGATTTCTGATAACTTTCCAAAATCACATGTTTAGCATCTGTGACCTACCCTTGGAGATTTTAACTGATAGTACCACCCATCCTCCTGTGATTCTTCTTATGGCCACAGATGATGTATATACTGCTGTGTACAGGCCCTGAAGTGTTTTTAACATTTCTCTGTCAAATCATGTAAGTTGGATTAGATGGTTAGTTACTGAGGTTCCATCCAACTCATAAAGCCTTTAACTATGTGGTTCTGTATAGGAAAATATGTTCATTCATGATGATTACACCAGAGAGTCAAATTATCATGCTTGGATGTCATTATAAATGATAAATATCATTCCTTATAATATTAGTTATAAAATATTTCAAAATTAATATGGTAACTTTATAATTATTATTACTATTGTTGCTATTTTTATTTTTTATTTTACTCTGAGTCAGTACCTAGAAATTAACCAATCATTTCATCAATAGACATTTATTAAGTGACCACTATGTGACCATTAAGTGACCCACTGTAGTGGCAGCATGTTATGCACTTAGGATGTTAATATAAAGGATAAAATAATGCCTATTCTCAAAAGGCTTACAAGTTCTTGTTTCAGGTCATGAGCTAATATGATTGGGATGCCAAGGATACATATCACAGAAAAACTTATAGCTATTCCAATCATTTAATCTAGAAAACTATTCCAGACTCCAGAAGATTATTAAGGACTTTTTTAAAAAATGTATTTATTTTTAGTTTTCAACATTCATTTCCACAGGATTCTGAGTTCCAAATTTTCTCACCATCTTTCCCCTCCCCCACCCCAGATGGCATGCATTCTGACTACCCATCCCTCCAGTCTGCCCTCCCTTTTATAGTTCCCCTTCTTATCACCTTCCTCTTTACTTTCTTGAAGGACAAGACAGATTTCTATACCCTGTTGCTTGTATGTCTTATTTTCCAGTTGCACATAAAAACAGTTTTTTAAACATTTATTTTTAAAAGTTTGAGTTCCAAATTCTCACCTTTCTTCTCTTTCTACCCACTCCCATTGAGAAGGTGAACAATTCAATATAGGTTACACATATGTAGTTATGCAAAACACTTCCATAACAGTCATGATGTGAAAGACTAACTATATTTCCCTCCATCCTATCCTGTTTTCCCTCTCAATTATTCTATTTTCTGCTTTAAGCCTGTCCCTTTTCTGAAGTGTTTGCTTCTGACTCCCTCCTCCTCCAATCTGCCCTCCCTTCTGTTGTTCTCCCCCTTTTTCCACTTCCCCCCTACTTTAAGGTAAGATACTCAATTGAGTGTGTATGTTATTACCTCCTTAAGCCAAATCCAATGAGAGTAAGGTTCACTCATTCCTTCTCATCTCCCCCCATTTCCCTTCCACTGTGAAACCTCTTTCTTGCCTCTTTTATGTGAGATAATTTTTCCCATTCTATCTCTCCCTTTCTCCTTTTTCCAATATATTCCTCTCTCACCCCTTAATTTTATTTTTTAAATATAGTCCCTTCATATTCAACTCACCCTGTGCCATCTAATCTATCTCATGAGTTACAAATATCATATTTCCATGTAGGAATGCAAACACTTCAACCTTAACAATTCTTTTATGATTTCTCTTTCCTATTTACCTTTTCATGTTTCTCTTGATTCCTATATTTGAAAGTCAAAATTTATATTCAACTTTAGTCTTTTCATCAAGAAAGCTTGAAAGTCCTCCATTTCATTGAATGTTCATTTTTTTTCCCTGAAGGGTAATACTCAGTTTTTCTGGGTAGGTGATTCATGGTTTTAATCCTAGTTCCTCTGACCTCTGGAATATCATATTTCAAGTCCCTTGATACCTCAATATAGAAGCTGCTAGATCATATGGTTATCCTGATAGTATTTCTACAATACTCGAATTGTTTCTTTCTGGCTGCTTGTAATATTTTCTCCTTGACCTGGGAACTCTGGAATTTGGCTACAATATTCCTAGGAGTTTTCCTTTTAGGATCTCTTTCCAGAGGTGATGAGTGGATTCTTTCAATTTCTGTTGTACCCTTTGGTTCTAGAATATCAGGGCGATAATTTCTTGAAAGATGACGTCTAGGCTCTTATTTTGATTAGGGCTTTCAGGTATTCCAATAATTTAAATTATCTCTCCTGGATCTACTTTCCAGGTCAGTGGTTTTTCCAGTGAGATATTTCACATTGTCTTGCAATTTTATAATTTCTTGATTCCTCATAAAGTCATTGGCTTCCACTTGCTCTATTCTAATTTTGAAGGAATTATTTTCTTCAGTGAGCTTTTGGACCTCCTTTTCCATTTGGCCAATTCTACTTTTTAAAGGCATTCCTCTCCTCATTGGCTGTTTGAACTTCTTTTGGCCATTTGGGTTAGTCTATTTTTTAAGGTGTGATTTTCTTCAGTATTTTTTGGGTCTCTTTTAGCAAGTTATTGACTCGATTTTCATGATTGTCTTGCATCACTGTTATTTCTTTTTCCAATTTTTCCTCTATTTCTCTTATTTGATTTTCAAAATTCTTTTTGAGCTCCTCCATGCTCTATGACCAATTTATATTTCTCTTCAAGGCTTTTATGTGAGAACTTTGACTCTGCTGTCCTCCTCTGGTTGTATCCTCCAATCTTCCTTGTCACCTAAGTAAGTTTCTATAGTCTGAGTTCTTATACGATGTTTACTCATCTTCCAGACAAACACTTGATTTTCTAACTCTTTGTCAAGGTAGGATTCTGCTTCCAGTAGGTGTAGGCTTTATGAATTTTGTATCAGATGCTGGATCCCCCACTGTCTGTGGGTCCAGAGCTCTGGAAGTAGCCACTGCTGCTGCTGCTGCTGTTGTTGCAGCTGCTACTGCCACCCCCACTCCACCCCCACCACCCCCCTGGGGCTGGGAGCCAGACACAGCTAGGCTGCTTGTTCATATTTCATCCAGGTCTCACAGAGTTTTCTCACTGACCATTTTGGCCTTTGTGGGTTGAGAAGTCTGGAAACTGCCACAGTTGCCAATGATTCAGTCCCCCGAGGCCTTCTCCAACCTGTCTGTGCCAGTATGACCCATGCCAGACTGTGCTCAGCTCCCTGCCCAGGGCAAAAGTCCCTTTCTATTGACTTTCCAGGTTGTCTTGGGATGGGGATTTGTTTCATTCTGTCATTTTGTGGATTCTGTAACTCTAGAATTTTAGAGTCATTTTTTACAGGTATTTGGAAGACTTTGGGTGAGAGCTCAGAGAAGTCCCTGCTTTTACTCCACCATCTTGGCTCTGTCCCCCTGATTAAGAACTTTTTCATAAAACCAGTTTGGAATATGTACATGTGTGTGACTGAATTAATCAGGCAGTACTATATAACATCTTCTACATTCCTTTGTTCTATGTGATTCAGTAATTCTCCAGATTTTATTCCTTACTCTGTTACTGTGTTATCTAATATCACTTGAGCATGAAAAGTTCTTGAATTATTTCTCAGTGTGACTATAGGATGCATTACATATACCCACTGAGATATGAAGACTACATGCTTAACATACATACACACTCTTATAAATGGTGGATGGAAATTTTTTAAATGATTAAATAGCAAAGGAAAGGGGAACAAGAACAGGAATTATGGAGTGAGAAATGCTTTTCTCTGGAAATCCACAATACCTTATGGTCTTGATAAGGCCTCTGAAAACTCACAATATCTAGGCAATATTGATAATCCCAAAATCTACAAGAATCTTAGACAGTGTTGGATCCTAAGAGCAAAATGAAAGCCTCAGACATTTTCTCAATTACTTTAAATAGCATGGGTAGCCCAGCTAGGTACAAAAAAGGTAGATATTGTCATCTGAATTATCTAAGTTAGCTAAAGATTGATCACTGTTCTTGTTAAAAGGGAAATTGTCATATTTCTAATTCAATTTGTGAAGATTAGACAGATAAAGAGACAGCTAATTCAAGAACACAGTTAGGATACATTAATGAACCCTTGAGTCATACCTACCTTTGAAAAGGAAATATTTATTATTCTAGATGAGAAGACTACTTCCTCTGTGGAATGAATTTTCCTAGCTCATAAGTCTAATTTTAACACCTTAGCTAACAGGGATAAATCGAAATCCACAGAGCTTTTCTCTACCTTGCTCTCTACTTAAATGACTATTGCTAGAAATCATGCCCCTCCTTCAAAGTCTGCAAATATAAATGTCAGAGGAGTAGCAAAGCATCAATAAGTGTTTGGCCAGCTTCAAGACTTACCTTTCAATTCATTTGGCCAATTAAATATGATGAACTTTCATTAAATACCTACTTGGTGCAAAGTCCTGTTCTAAGTGTTGAGAATGCAAAAATGAAAAATTATATAGATCTTGATGTCATTCAATTTGCAGGTTACTGGTACATACTATACAGAGACAGATGAGATTAATAGAGATTAAACCAAAATGTTTTAGGGAAATTCAAGGAGGCAGAAATTTTGAAGTAGGGTCCATCGTGTGAGACTTTGCCAAAGAGTTGCCTCCAGAATTGAGCCTTGTGGGAAGAATATGTCTATGTCTCAGGATTCTTTTCCCGAACACCAGATTTAAGACCGTGAAACCTTTTTTCTGGTGTCATACCTGTCACACAACTGGTTCAGCCTGTGTGAGTTTTAGCAGATCATGGGCTCTCTGGCCTTCAGTTTCTTCTAAAAATGAGAGAGTAGGACTCAAAGTTTCTTTCCCTTTCTGTGAGTCTAATTATATTCTTCAATATAATCTACAAACTTCAGTTTCTTCTAAAAATTAGAAAGTAGCACTCGAAGTTCTTTTCACTTTCTGTGAGTCTAATTATATTCCTCAGTATAATCTACAAACTTTCACTAAGCAATAGCAACAGTACATGCCAATATAGTAATAAGTCCCTTTGGTCATTTACAGAGCCTGGAATACACTCTCTCCTCAACTCCATCTTGAGGAATCCTTGAGGTCCTTCAAAACTCAGTTCACGGGTAACTCATCTTGCAGGTGTCTCTCTGTCTCTGTCTTTCTGTGTCTCTCTCTTTCTTCTCTCTATGTCTCCCTATTCCTATTTCTTTTTTTTTCTCTTGCATATTATATTGCATTTGTTTATATTTGTTACGTCCCCAAGTAGAATATAAGGTACTTGAATGAAGATGTTGTTTTATTCTAGCCGCAGGCATTTACTAGCTATGATGACATTATATCAGTTACTTATCCTTTGTGTGCCTCAGTTTCCTCAACTGTAAAATGAAGATAATAATAGCAACTACTTTCTAGGATCAAATGAGATATTTGTACAGTGCTTAGCACAGTACCAGGTGCATAGTAAGAATTGAATAATTCTGTCCCTTCCTTCCTTCCTTCCTTCCTTCCTTCCTTCCTTCCTTCCTTCTTTCTTTCCTTCCTTCTTTCCATCCATCCATCCATCCTTTCTTTTTCCCCTTTGCATCAAATGTTCTTCTATCATCTCAGTCATGGAACATCACAAACTCCAAAGAATCAAAATTAGTGATCTCCCCAATAAACAATGTAAAGACTTAAGTCATTTTGAGTAGGATGCAACATAGTACAAAGTTTTAATTTTAAGGGACATGTGATATAAGGGGTGTCATCAAATAAATATCTGAAAGCAAAAAAAAAATGTGTGAGAGTACTTTATATGTGTGTGTGTATATGTGTGTGTTGTGGGGCAGAGTCTTGTGGCAAGAGTAAGAGATAAACCATAGACAGTTCATATGCTCCAGAAAGTGAGGGAGTACTCAGTCTGTTAAGCAGATGCCTTATGGCAAAGTTCTAAGATGGCATGGAGCAGCAGAACACAGAATGACGAGTGATAATGATCATGATGATGACACACATGTATGTAGGGATTTAACAACTTTGCCAAAAGCTTTCCTGGCATTATCTCATTGGTGTTTGCCAATGATTTAGTGCAATAGGTGTTATTGTATGATTATCCTTATTTTATAAATGAAAAAACTGAGGCTTTGAGAGCTTTAGTGACTTACCATAAAAATCTGAAATGAAGCCTTCCTGGTTCTGAAGTTCATACTCTATCCATTATTTCTTGCTTTTCTTCTGTAAAGTAAGGAGTATTGAGTATCCCAAGCAATGATCACAGTGCCTGCATATAATAACCAGACAATTGTTTCAATTATTAATCAGCTTGAAGTGAATTGCACATTCCTGTATTCCATTTGTCAACAATGGCCCCTCTCTCAACCCTTAGATCTGTCTTTCCCTACATCAGCCCTTCTACAGTTTCCTTCAATAAGGGAACTTGCTAGGCCAAGTCTTAGGAAATATATTAATGTATTATTTTTTCCTATCATTAGGAAAAATCTTTGTCCCATAGAAAACATTGGGATGAAATTTGAACCCACCTCTAATGGTTTCCAGGCAATAATGCTCTTTGGAAAGGGAATACTCTAAGGATATGTGCTCTTATGTTACATTTTCTCATTTTTTCTGTTTTCCAAAGAATTATCCAAGCACAAGTATACTTATTCATAATCAAAAGTATTAATTGTACTACAATAGAAAGTGAATTCTTGGGAGGTTTTTTTTTTAATTCTCTAACATAGAAAACATTTCTGTAATGCATTAGCACATGACAAGTCTTAAATGTATGAAATCAACTCTTTTCAATAGATACTTAGCACAACATTGAGACTCTTACAGGGAAAATTCTTCTCCCCAATAAAAGACTCTAATTAATAAACATTTTAGTCCTCAGTCTTCAAACCTTTGTTTACTTCATTACTGGATCATGATGTAATACACAAAAATGACTCACATTGTACTGAGTCTTGCAAAAAATGATCCCATCTTAAGGATTACAACATGGAAATGAGCTATCCATAAATATTAAAAATTATCTACTTCTCACAGATGTTCACTCTGCTTATTATCTGCAAAATTTCTGAATCAAATGTTCAATATGAATTTGTTAGTATCCACCAAAGATTGCTTTTGGCAGGGTATATGTTGATATCAGCAGGAAATAAATAGGAAAACATTAAAAGGTATGAAACTTTAAAACAATAGCTTAAAGGTGTTTTATAAACTACAGATGGCTTACCCCATTTAAGTGGATGTTTGCTGTGGGATGAGAAATAGTCGGGACTGGGGGAAAAAAGGAGGGGGAATGATGTGAAAATAATGTCTCCCATGCAATATGTTGTATTTAAAACAGAGATAAGCAATATGAAAATTACCTCTTATTCCCTGTATTAGCAGATAGTCCAAATATCCTAGTCCAAATATTCCAGGACATATAAAGTGGGGAGAAATTTTTTGAATATGATTACAGGTCAAAAATCATAAATTTTGGTATTTTGCAAAATGGGATCTCTTCTGTTACCAAACACTGAGCTCTCTCTCTCTCTCACATACACACACACACACACACACACACACACACACACACATACCATCTTTAATTAGTCTTCTTCCATGTTTTCACCAGTGCTATACAAAAAAACAAGACTTTGTTTCATGAACAGGGAAAGGTGAAGATCAGAGGAGTCAATTTCCACTGGCTGCAACAAATTTTCTCCCACTGAAATCCTTCTAGAGTTGAGTAAATCATTCCATGCCTTCCCTTTCTCTCTAGCTAACAACTCGATCAAACTAAAATGCTGCTTTACCACCTTAGGCTGTGATCTCATTAGAGCTTAGAAACAGAAGAGCACAGAGCACAGTGTACAGATGGGAGATTGTCAAAGAGAGGCAGCACAGGATAGGCTGCTGGCGATTCATTTGTGCTCTCCTATCTCATTCATAATTGAACCAGTTCACCAGCATGGTGCTAGAAGGCACCCTTGCTTTTTTGGGGAGGGTAGGCAGGCTGCCTTTGGAAAGATGACATAAAGTGATCTTCCTTAAAGATTCCAGTCTTGAAAAGAATTAAAGGAACCTGGGGTCCCAGTGACCAAATTCCAAGTAGTTCTATGCTGGTGTCAACTGAAGATAGTGTTAAGTTCTACATTCTTCTGGTTTTAATTCTGAAAATGCTGTTGGACTTTATTCCTGGAACTATCGCTTACAATCTTATGACTTCATAATGTAAAAGGAGTGTGTACAGTAATGCATTCTAATGAGGGCATCCTTAGAAGGAGAGTAATTAGGTGAGAGAATGCAGTGCCTTCTGCTCTGGAGTTCATTTTGCCATGTGTGTTGTTTGTGACCCTGAGCAATGCTGATACAGACATAGGAGCAATAAAGTGCCAATCCAAATCTACTTGTCCATTCTTCTGTTGTAACCACACTATTGAGAAAATCTTGCTGTTCTGCTCTGACTCGAGCAAGCCAGGGTCCTCCAGTGGAAAGTCCAAGAAAATACTGATTTTTGCACTTCATTGTTGAAGAAGATCAAGAAAATACAAAGTTTAAGCGCTGCCCCATATTCCCAGAGACCTTTTTCCTCTTCATAGTTTTTATTGTGAACGATAGACATATTCCTCATTTTGTAATAATCTATCCAGATTGCTAATTGTCCCCTGCTTCTGTGTACTTGGAAAGAATCAAGTTTACATTGATGACTCAATCAGTCATTTTCAAATACTACAAACCAAATGGTAGCATACCTTCAATGTACTATTACCAAACCAAAGGTACTTAAGAGCTCTTAGCAACAATAACAATAGTATTGTGTCTGTTTAAAAATAGATTTTGCTTTTTGACCTATTGTATATACTAAAAAAGCTTAAGAAATCATAAAAATGATTCAGATAGTTCAGATAGTCTTTATGACCCATAAAGGAGACATGATCAAAGTCCTAATTATAATGTTCCCAATATTCCTAATTCATATGGGAAGATAACTTCAAAATCAGATGAAGACCTCCTTCTTAAACTTCATGATATTGACTAGGCTTCCCATGGTCACACAATTTACATACTCACCTCAAACATATAAATGTTCCATGATAGATCATCTTAGACACCTTTCTGAATACATTGTTTGCCCAGCACTCCTTCTGCTCTGTTTCTCAGTGGGAACTTGCCCCTAGATGTCCCTGTCCCTGAGAACAAACATTTTTGAAAATATGTTTTCTGAAAAGGTGCTAGTTATGAACATTGGGTGTTCTCACTGTTATTTCATTGGTGTGAAATGCCCATTCCTTGAGGACTAGAGGTATTTCTGCTTTTTCTTTTCATCTCTGGTGCATAGCATCGTGTCTGACACTTAATAATAAATGAACAAATATTTAATAAATGATGTTTGAATGAATGAAGAGTGAGTTTTGGGAGAAGTATTAAGAAATAAAGCTGTGGGTTAGAGATTTGAATCTGGCCTTTTCCACTGCTAAAATAATGAATTGTTCAGACTACAACACCAGGGGAAAGAGACTCACTCTCTGGTCACACTAAGTGGGGAGAAAATCACCTTTCAGTCTAAGAATGCTTATCAGGATAGTACTGCCATTGCCTTGAACTTTAATTCCCTGGGGCAAGGGGACCAGACAAAAGCATGAATGGTTGGTATGCCACTGACTCCTGGTACTTTTCCCTGTTAGATGAATTTCAGCCAGTGTGTGGTATTGTAAATTGGTAGGATACTATAGGTCTCAAGTTCAGAAGAGAGGAAAGGAAATTTATGAACTTCTGAAATATTTGATGTTTCATGTGTTCTATAGGACAAAATATAACTCGTCCCATATTTGAGACATTTCAATACTTTCTTGGGGGCTAAAAGAACTTTGACTTTTTCCATGGAGACATAGATCCAAACAAGAATTTGCTAGAACCAACTCAAGCCAAATCAAGAAGGCTGTTGGTTAAATTTTCCATGTGAATCTTTGTACCTTAGAAACTAGCAAATGCTACAAATTGGGACTTGAGTTACCGTTTTGTTTAGATTTAGACTTAATAAAGTGATGAAGAAAATGTTAATAATACAAATTAAGTTACAAGGGCATGGAGTACATTCTTTTTCCCCCCAGAGATCCAGTTGTTAAACACTTACCAGCATACTCATTAATATGAAGCATATTCTGATGTTCCCAGAGAAGACCTTGGGATTAACCCAAAGATTTTTGAGAAATACTCCACTATTGAACTGAATCCACATATCCCAAAATCTTAAATCACAGGCCACAAGTTACATCTGTACCTAGTCAACTAAACCCAGTCGTGTGTTGCAGGTGCATATGCTACTAAGCAATAGCCAGAGGGAAAACATGCTATGTAATTTAAAGAGGGCAGGTAGAATGGTGGAGATTGGGATAAGGTCGCATCTGGGTATGCTTATGGTCATGAGTAATGTTTCTATGAGGAACTGGTTGTACTGAGCTTGACTTAGAGCACATTCTGGGTCATTTCCTCAGGGAACCACCTCAAGACACTAACAAAGGGTCTATCAAAGATTGAACTTAACATAAATTGTCCACATTGTTTTGTTGGTAGAAGAGAAATATGGCTGGTGAAATGGAAACCAACATGGCTAAACCATAAATTTCAGTTGCAAAATCAGCTATTAACAGGACAATGGAGAAACATGGCTGAGATGACAGACTTTCCAAACTAATGTAATGCGTAAAAATAAAATCCCTTCCAAGCTCTAACATACTATCAATCTTCATGTACAAAGAGTCAATTGTTAAGATATAAGTTCCTGTTTCATAGACATTATTTATCTATACCATACATAATAATATGGACCATAGATATGTGATAGCAAGTAACTGAAAGGTTTACCTCAGGTTGAGGATCTAGGGCTCAAAAAGGCAAAAATCACATAAGTGCAGAAGGCACAGATGTGTTGGCAGCCTAGCACTACATTTTGTTGTTCTAGGACCTACCCTAAAGTATTAACTTTGCCATTTGTTAACATTGGCTCTGAAAGCAGAAAGCCTGAATTCAAACACCACCTCCTACAATAATTACTTGTTTAACCTTTGACAAACTATTTGACCTCCTTGAGTCTCAGTTTCATCAAGTTTACTTCCAGCTTCTTGATCCTAGATTTGGTCTTCATAAATGCACACTATACCCTCATTGTCAGACATCTGTTGAAGTTTTATTTTAGGGCAGTGGAAAGAGCACTTAAATTGGAATCACAGGACCTGGATATATATCCTCACTCTGCCACTTGTATAATTACTTGTATGAATGTGAGCCAGTGTCTTTACTTATAAATGAACTCTAGTCTTCTTTCCATTACTAACCATATGTCCTATGATCTATACTTATCATCATCATCATCATCATTATCACTGCAGATGACATCTGAATAGCACTTTGCAATATTCTTTACCTATGTAATCTCATTTGAACCTCTGAACAACCCTTTAAGGGCTAAGATGTTTGCCCTTAAAGGGCTGTTCAGAGGGTTAAGTGACTTTCCCCGTGTCACACAGCTAGTGAATATCTCAGGTTGGATTTGAACTGAGGTCCTCCTGACTCCATGGTCAGTGGTCTATACGCTATGCCTCCCAGAGACCCATTATAGGTATTATCCCCATGATATATTTGGGAAAAAACAGCTTCAGAGAGGTGAGAGATGTAAATTGCCAAATGGGCTAAATGATTCCTACCCAAGTAACAATCTTTTTGCTCTACTTGGATCAATGGCGTTTTGGTCAAAAAATCTTGATGAAATGCTAAAACTTTATTTTTCCCCCAAATTAGTTGATGAAGTCCTTTTCTTATTTCTCAAGAAACCTCAGGGTACAAAGAAAAAGTCATGGCACCCAGGAAGAGAAAACTATGACAAGTAAAAACATCATGGTGAAAGTGAGGAAACAGGTGAAGATCAATACCCATAGGCATAGAGAAGACTGGCCCTAACTATGCAGACGAGACAAGAAAGAAAAATAGGCAGCCTAGTGGATGATGGTTCTAGAGAGAAGATCTGCTCATTTTATTGCTGAGGGATCAAATAGGATACTTGAAACCAAATCAAATGGTGGCCTTGGTGGGGCTTTTCAATTTTCACAGGTTGATTAGTCTTTATTTTCACTGAATGCTGTGGACTTTTATAGAGGGCTAGAAAATCTTTTCACTGCTCTGGTAAATTTCCCCCTATGAAAACTTTTCTTTCAGGGATTTCACTATGTATCAGTTACTAAGCAATTGGAGAAGGGGGCAGCTGACACAGTGGTAGTAGAGTCTAGGGTGGGATAATGGAATTTTTTATTCTCCTTCTCCCAATCACTGAAGTGAAAGGGAAAGCTGCCATCAAAGGAAACGTGTTCCTCCCAGTTTTTGTCACTCTTTTGTTGTGTTGTTTAATCCCTCAACACTGCTCACAGAGATACAAATGGCAGACTGTTCTTCCCCGGTGAGTTGAGGAGTGGGTGAGAAGAAAGACCAGTAACACAAAGAGAAATCCATACCTATGGCAGGTGTGAGTTACAAAATACACTGATCAAAAGGATTGGGAAGCAGATCCATCAGAAGGCTCCTGCTTTCCCCAGTTGTATGGAGGATAGTCAAAGCTCTGTTGTTTTTATTCAGATCTCTATATCACTTAGTACTTAGCATAGCCACATCAATGGAGAGATGTATGAGAATGTGACAACAGAGTAAAATCAATTTCTTTTGGGTCCTACTCTACTAAAGCCATCATAATGTGGGTAAAGGCAGAACTAGTAACTGACAACCTTAGATTCCAATGCTTAGCCAATGGAGGGAGCAAGTTTTTTGTTCTCTTATTGTAAATTATTATAGGGAGACATGGGTGAAGCAGAGGAAGGAGAGCAGTCTTTAGGGTTTTTCCTTTCTAAATTGTCTCCCATCTGGATATTTTTTCAAATTAATTCCAGGGTAAAAAAAACAAAAACTGCTGAGTATAGTTAGTATTTTAAAGGGAGAATAAGGAGGCTATGTTGGGGTATCTCTCAGGGTAATTTTGTCCTAAAAATCTTTAGGGCTTTGAAGATGAGGAAAACAGGTTTAATGAGATTTTTAAATTGTCATAGGAGTCAGAGTAGGTATGGGGTGATTTGTTGGCAAATGATGCTCTGCTCAAGTATCAGGCTCACAATATAGACTCACAAAAACCAACCTCTGCTCAACTCGACTGCATTTATTGTGATCATTCACTGGAGGAATGAGAAAGAACCCCAACTTGCTAAGCAAAACTCAATGGAATGAAATACTAGAGATTGACTTCCTAATTGCATCAAGTCCTAAATGAAAGGGCATGAAGGAGACAGTATAAAGTAAGAGAGGCAAGAAGGGCAGGTTAAATGCATGACTTCAGAGGAACTGGAAAAGAAATATTAGAAGAGAGACTGAACAGTGGGGCAGGAGAGAAAAACCAGCAATAAAGCCCAAGTTAGAGGGACCTGAACTAGGTGACAAGTAAGGCCTAATTATTCCATGAAATTCAGAGCAAAGCTCTTACAATCATCTATTACATTTCCTGTACCTCCTGCCCCACTCCCCTCCAGAGAATATCTCATCAAGTCACTTTACAGAACTGGAAAACTTCAACATGTTCCCAAGACTTGGCTTCAAGGTTAAGAAGGAAATGCTACACTGTGCTTTTTATATAATAAAGTTCAGCTGTATCTCCAACTCTATTTCCTTTTTAATTACAATTTTCTTACCTGAGCCTCAAGTGATTCTAATGTTACCATTAACCCTGGAGGCCCAAGTTATTTTATGTTCAACGACATGTACAGAAACAGCGACTTCTCTATGGGCAATTTCTTCCCTCCATGAACTTTAACCAAGTGGATAACATCGAGAACAAAGTTCCACGCTACCTGTGCCCTGTGGAGTCTGGTGCCCCAGGGATGGTAAATGAATTTGAAAGAAATGGAAGATTATATTGCTTCTGAAGTATCTGGGCACTAGGGAACTACAGAAGAAATAGTAGAATTTTAAAGGAAGAGATAGTCTAAAACTGAGCTATTTGTGAGAGATTTTGCAGTCCCCTTAAAAAAATTAAATTGGGGAATTGGGGCCAACTCTAAGTTGTACTTTTGTTGTTTAGGGAGTATTACTTGGAGGGGCCCTGGGCTCACTCTACCAAATGACCCTTCCTAATGACCCCATTCATAGCTTCAACCAGGAACTCTGGAACCTGACTCATGGATATTCCCAAACCAACAACATTCTTCTAGGAGTGTGACTGTGATAAACTTTCAGTTGGCTACATGATGTTCTATCCCCTGGAAATTCCACTACCTACTATTTCCTCATTGATTTCACGATGAGAAAATGACATGGAAATTGAAGACCATCCAGTCCAACCAGTACCTGATGGAGACCCCATCTATACCACCGCAATTTGTGTTCATGGACCTATGGCTGGAAGGGCATTTGTAGGTCATCTAGTCTCATCCCCCTATAATATATGTGAAGAAACTAAGATACCAGGAAGAAATTCTTCCCTGAATGTGTGATCTTGCCCCTTATTTTGGAAGAACTGCAATATTCCCAGGCTAGATTAAAGAGATGTAGTAGATTGTCCAAAAAAAAAAAAGGATGTATCGGACCCTATCATCTGTAGGAAATCCCTTTTCTATTTAGGTCCTATGCTACTACTGCTACTATTATTATTGTTATCCACATTTTTCAAACAAGGAAATGGAAGATCAGAGAGGGTGTAACTTCTCCATAGTCACACAGCTAGTAAATTTGAGATGCCAGATTTGACTCAAGGTCATCCTGACTTCAGGTTCAGCATTGGATCTATGTGACACCACACGTTATGGAATAACAGAATATTTGTCCCCACACGTTTTACAAATAGGTAAGTTCTAGAAAGGACAGCAAGGTGGCAAAATGGATAGAATGCTGGGCCTGGTGTCAAAAAGATTCATCTTCCTGAATTCAAATCCAGCCTCAGACATTTACTAGCTATGGGACCCTGGGCAAGTCACTTTACCCTGTTTGCCTCAGTTTCCTCATCCATAAAATGAGCTTGAGAAGGATATGGCAAATCACTCCAATATCTCTGCCAAGAAAACCCCCAGGACAGTGATGAAAATAACTCAATAGCTTCTAGGAAACAGCTGGAGAGCTATGCCACATATATTTATATTTATGTATATATATAAATTTATATATTTATAATATATATATTAAAAAATTAAATAACACATATTAAAGTTGAAAATCTTTCACATCTGGTCTGTTGCACAGCTCTATTGCCAATGTATTCAGTCACATTGTGTGCAGAGAAAGTGGAAAGAGGGAAAGAGAGACAGAGAGAGAAGAAGAGAAAAAGAGGAGAATGACAGGGAAGGGATAAAAGTAAAAGGGAGTAAAACAGAGATGAGAATGAATCCATACCCTCAATGTCTGTTGCATTAGAAAATGAGAAAAAATAGCTTTACTAATTATACTGCTTTAAGTAGCCTAGTTCAATAAAAGTTTTCTAACTAGTTATAGAATTAAAATTTCTTGCAAAATAAATCTCACAAAATTTTAGAATTATAGATGGAAGGGTTCTGAGGTCATGTAAATGAACAACAAAACAGCCGAGTTGAAATAGACTTCACAGTACATACAGCATGATGTGGAAGAAAAGAGGGATCTCATTTAGAAGATTCTTAACTGGGGCAAAAGCTCCAGTGAATGGGAACTCTACCATCTCAAGTCACTCAGAATAATTTTAAATTCTTCCACATTATTTCAAAGATTGCAAAAAGAAAATATATTTGAAGGTGGTAATCATGATGCTTCTAAGTCAATGTGTGAAAAAGTTTTTATTAAGTACCTACTATGGGCCAAGTTACCATGCTAAGTACTTGGAATACAAGAGAAGCATGACAATGTTTGCTCTCAAGCAGCTCAGTCTAATGGGGGCGACCAGACAAACAGACCACTTAGATAGAGGATGAATTATTTGTTGTTTGTCCTATGTTCTCGGAGAGGACCATGACATCAGGAAGATGATACCATGACTTGCAAGTGAATTGGGTTTAAGTGAGGGAGGGCTGTACAGGGTCACCAGCCTCACTTTCTCCTCTGAGTCATTTGGGTCCAATAGCAAGATGTAGATCAGGACAACAGGATGAATAGGAAATAATTAACAGGAGGAGGGCATTAAATTAAGGGGGACCAGGAAAGTTTTCCTGTAAAAGGTAGAATTTTAGTTAGGATTTGAAGGCCCAATGAAGCCCCAGATGGTGAGGTCTTGAGAGCATTCCGGGCATGGAGGACAGTCCAAGAAAATATCCAGCGATGAGAGAGGACAGTCTCATTAGGTCAGTGTATATAGGTAGGTTTAGTGTAAGGAGATTGGAAAGCTGAAAGAGATCTAGTTTATTAAGGGCTTTGAATGCCAGACAGAGGATTTTGTATTGATCCTAAAGGTCATAGAGAGTCACTGGATTTATGAATATAGGGGTGACATGGTTAGATTTTCATTTTAGGAAAATAACTTTGGTAGCTTAATGGAAGATGAACTGGAGTAGGGAGAAACTTGTGTAGGGTAGAGTAACCAACAGGGCATAGAAATAGTTGAGATGTGAAGTGATGATCTGCTTTACCAGCTTATCTACTGTATCAGAGGACAGAAGGGGGCATCAGTGAGAGTCTTCTCTTCTCCAGCTTAAAAATGTCTAGTTCCCTCTGTGCCTATCTCCATAAAACATGGTTTTCAGTAGTTTGTCCATGTGCTGCTTAAAATGTGATTATTTTACGCAGTGTAATGGATAGAGTCCTTAACTTGGTGTCAGAAAGATTCAAGTTCTGACTCTGATACCTGTTTAATTATGAGCAAATTATTTGACCTCTCTGAGTCTCAGTTTTGTTGACTGTAAAATGGGGATAGTAATGCCCTTAGAACCTATCTCACAAGGTTATTGTGAGATGAAATGATAAAACATGTTTGTCTTTGTGTTTTAGTCCAAGCCCTATTTCCTTTTTAAAAATTTTCCAATTCATTATAAAATAATAAAAAACAAATTATTCTACCATATAAAGATGAAAAAGGATTGTATTATGGTACCACTAACTTCTCTTATGTACAATTTTTTTGTAATGCGCATATTAATTTTTACAAGGTTATAATAGCATGCCCATATTTGTTTGTGTCCCTTTCTGACCTTTTCATTTTATTTTGTGTACTCTTTAGGTTTCAGGGATTTTTCTCTCTAGTAACCATCGTGCATACTTAGAAGTCCTGTAGAAATGTCCTTTATTATTATTAACTGAATGTAATATTCCAGGTCTGTTCTGACCAGCACCGAGTACAATGGCCCTGACATTCGCCTGTGATATTACAATTCCATTGACACAGATAAGGATATATTTGTTATCTCTACAGGCCAATTGTGATTTTCACAGCACTGTTAACCCCTTCTCTACCTACCTTGCATGGCCAGGATGAAAAATTAAGAGGGAATACACACAGAGAGACATGTGCAGGTATATTTAACTACAAAGGAAAGTATGCACATGTGTGCGTATGCTAACATGTACATTCAGCCTTTAGAAAGTTGGTTATGATGACATACATATATATGTCACACATATATATGTAAATATACATATATAATACATAAAGCAGTTAGCAGCTGGTTTTGATGGCTCTTATATTTGAGTGTGTATGTAATTGTATATATAACATATACATATCACTATAAACAATTGGCAATAATAGCTCACATGTGTGTGCATGTACATGTGCACAAAATCTATGTTACTTATATATGTATGTATGTAAGGGAATTGCCAACCCCCAGCCTCTTGGATGGCATTCAGTGATCACAACTCAGGTAAACGGAGGGGAGATTGGTAAGGCATGAACAAGATGGCTCTGGGAGGAAGGGTTCTGTCCCTGTTTTGCTCAAGGTTATTTTCCCAGGCTTTCCAGAGAACAAAGAAGCCCAAAATGTTTTTCTTTCTAGGGGCTACATGTCCACCCTGGGCAGTCCTGGCTTAAGGTAAATTACTTCCTTGTAAGGGCAAACTAATTGGTGATAGGTTCACTTCGAGCACTGGTGTCAGAGAAGAGATAAAAGCACCGCTCACTGCTTGAGTAAACAGAGTTCTTACTATCTTGTCTCCCGCCTCAATCATTGCTTACAGCTAAACTCCCCCAGGGCCTACAGGCCTCTGTTAGTCAGATAAGCCTGTGGGCCCGAGAGATCCAGCTCAGACTCCCGGGGTCCCTAACATATGTATGTTATATAATATGCATATATACAAACACATATAATGTGTATTAGCTTTCTCCTAGAGTAGTTCAAGGATCTGTAACTTCATGAGTGCGTTTAGTCTCTTTGCTAATGAAGTTCACATTCCCTCCACAATTTGATTCATGATTTTCAATATTTCAGCCAAAAAAAACTATCATCCTTTTCCCAACCTAGTGACAAACTTCTCTCTCTTTCTCAGACGATGAACATACAGTCATGTAGCACCAAGGTGATATCCACGTTGTCCACAGCAGCCAAGGATATGCTGGCACAATTCTGAATTGCAAAATACAGCAGACTTTCTACATGGAAGACAGAACCAAAACATTTATTCAGACACCATAAAGTCAAATCCATCATAGTAACAAAGAAATCTATACACAATAACAATGCAGGGGGCAACACCAGCCCCAAGCCTTCCCTATGCTAGGCTTCCCACAAACCAGCTCCCTTAAATAAATCACAAACAAGCTCTCTCACTCATGCCAGCCAGATGCCTTCTTTTCTCCCTTTCCCTTAGCTCTGATTGTTATCATGACCAAATTTCCTCTCAGCTCTGCTCTGGCTCTGCCTCTTCCTGTTCCACCACAGACTTATGTGACTCAGACTTCCATATGACCCAAATAAATCACATGGGCCTATTAATAAATGAAAAAGATCTTCCCATTTAAATTACTATTACAAGTCTGTTACCAGATAAAGTTCTAAAACTTTATGGAATAGCTGTACTTTTTAGAGTTTGAGCACTTGTTTCCTCAAGAGCCAAAGGTCTCTCATTTCTATATCACAAGGAAGAATGAGAATCAGTTTTCCTTTGGAAGTCTATGAAAAGTCCTTTGAAAGCTGGAAAGTGAAAGACTTTTATTTTTATCATTAGTTCTTTAATCATGATTTCCCTTTCCTCTTTGAAAACAATAAATTGCATTTCACGAAGAAATATAAAGCTTACTATTGAATAAAATTGAGGCTTTTAAAAATGGAGTTATCTTTTTGAGACATAGCTCAAATATCAGTTTCTTTTTTATTTGTTTTGAATATATTTTTATTTCTTTTGTTAAAGATTTCCCAGTTACATTTTAAAAATAGTTCTATATTCTTTCTCTTCTACCTGCCCTCCATACCTTGAAAAGGCAAGCAGTGGGGTATCAATTTATACATGTGAAGTCATGCAAAACATGTTTTCATATTAGCCATTTTATAAAAGAAAATACACACACAAAACAGGAAAAATAAAGTGGAAAAAGCATGTTTCAATCACCACTCAGAGTTCATCATTTCTGTCTCTGAAGGTAGATAGCATTTTTCATCATGAGTCCTTTACAATTGTCTTGGATCATTGTATTTATCAGAGCAGCTAAGTCTTTCACAGTTGGTCATCATTACAATATTATTGTTACTTATACAATGTTCTCTTGGTTGTGGTCCCTTACTAAGCATCATTTCATGTAAGTCTTCCCAGATTTGTCTGAAACCATGTTGTTTGTCATTTCTTATCGCATGTTAGTATTCCGTCTTACTCATAAACCACAACTTGTTCAGCCATTCCCCTATTGATGGGCATCCCCTCAATTTCCAATTCTTTGCTACCACCAAAAGAGCTGCTATAAATGTTTGTGTACAAATAGTATAGTTCCCTTTTCTTTGATCTTTTTGGAATACAGGTTTAGTGGATTAAAGGGTATGCACAGTTTTATAGCCAGTTGGCTATAGTCACAAATTATTCCCCAAACTGGTTAGATTGATTCACAGTTCCACCATCAGGGTATTAGTGTGCCTGCTTTCTACATCTCCTCCAGCATTTATCATTCTTGCTTTCTGTCATGTTAGCCAATGTGATGGGTACTTCAGAGTTGTTTTAAGACATATTTCTCTAATCAATAGCGATTTAGAGAATGTTTTCTTCATATAACTACCAATAGCTTTCATTTCTTCTTCTGAAAATTGACTTTTCACATCCTTTGATAATTTATCCATTAAGGACTGGCTTTTATTACTATAAATTTGACTCAATTCCTTTTATATTGAAAAATGAGGCTTTTTTTCAGAGAAACTTGCTATCATCCCTATCCCTCAAGTTTCTTCCTTACTTTCTAATTTTGGCTACATTTGCTTTGTCAAATATTTCTACATGAAGTGTATCCTGATCCCTGACTGCTAGTGACCGCTATTCTTCAAATTATTTTATATTCAACTACTTAATATTGATTTTTATTTACTCTATTATGAATATATATTAATATATTCAGATCTGTATATATGCCTCTTGAACAGAATATAGTCCTTAACAATAGGGATTTTTTTTATTCTTTATGTTGGTATACCCAAGATCTAGTACAGTGCCTAGCATATAGCAAAAATGATTAATGCTTGCTGGTTGACTGATTAACTGATATAACCTTCATTCCTTAATCCTTTTCTAATCCCCTATTCAGCAAGCCAAACCTTAGAATATAGGAAAAAAGGAGAATTTTTTTAAATCACCTCAATAAAACTATTCAATGCATCAATTGAATCTGACAGTACATGCAGTATTTCACAGTCAGAGTTTCTCACCTCAGTACTCAGGAGGGGGATGTACCTTTTCATCTCTTTGGCTCAGGTTTGGCCTTTAATTACATGGATTGAGTTTTTAAAACATACTTTCCACGTTGCACTGCTCTTCCCTCCCTTTTCCATACCTTCCATATACCAGATGTATGATATTGGACGAAGGGGATCTGCCTCTTTGGGTCTCAATATCCTCATTTTTAAATTCAAGTTGTTGACCTTTAAGGCTCCTTCTGCCTCTGCATCTATGACCCTAAACCAGTAAGATTTGAATGTAAATTGGCTTCCAGCAAAGTATGCAGAATTTTCCAGCTAGAGACAACTTCTAAGATCATTGTCCATAATGTATCCTCCCGCACTTCACTAGCCAGTTAGACGGGTCCTCTGTTTGTTCCTTTGAGTCTCTCCATCTTCTATGTGCCTTTCTAGTGGCCATGCCTCATGTCTGCAATGTATTTCTTCCTCACATCTGTCCCACAGAAGCCCTCCATTCCTTGAAGATGTAGTGCGGTTACCATGCCTTTTCAAGGTCTTGTCGTTGCACACCCCCTTCAGACTACCTTATTTTTAACTCCTCGGTAGTTCCCTTATATACTTAAATGGATCCTTTAAGGTATCTTTTATTCTTCTCTGAGCTGCACTCCTGAATCTTTTACACTGTCTCTGCCATGGCCTAGAAACCTCTTTATTCCGGTGTAAGTTCACTACAGTCCTGGACGTTGGAAGGACCCTATATTCCCACAGGTTTCTCCCTCTAATTGAATAGATCCTCCCAGAATTTCCATTTTTAAGAGAAGGTTCAGGGTTCAGGCTAGCCATACCTTCCATACTTTCCAAGTTATTCTCTTGATTCTCCTTTTGTACTTTCTTTACAGTGTTTCTCTCTTTCCAGTTCCTTTTCATCCACTTTTTTTCCCCAAATTAGAATGTAAGTGTTTTGAGGGTTTATATTTTGGCTGGTATTTGTTTTCCCAGAATTTAGTGTGGTACTTGGTATATATAGTAGGGATTAATAAATCTTTGTTGTTGACTTTATATACTTATACAAGTGTTCATCTTTTCCATTAACTTGAAAATTCCATGACCAGCTCATGCACTGTTATTGAATCTCCAGTACCTGGCATTGGCCCTGGCACACAATAGGCACTTAATAAGTACTTGTTGGTTGATATAATATAATGTATTCATAGAATCATAGATGTAGGGGCTTTAATCTACCTCGGAGGTCATCTATCCTAACCCCATCACTTTACAGATGAAGAAATCAAAGCCCAGGCACAGTTAGTTAAGTGACTTGCCCAAGATCACCCAGTGGAATTTCAGCCCAGGTCCTCAGATTTCAGAACCAATTTTCTTTCTACTATACTAAATTAGGGTCTGGGGATCTTAAGTAGCTGGTTGAGGTCAAAAGGTTAGTTAAGAAAAGATAAGAGCCCTAGTTCCAGAGTTCTTTCCAACATACAGCTCTTCCTTGCAATATATTTTTTTAGATGCTAAAAACTTAAAAATCCTGAATTCCTCATGGTATCCCAGAATTTCATTACTGTAGAACAAGAAGGATGAGGAGGAGGAAGAGGGGGCAGCTATCCAGGGAGTATATGGCAATCGTCCCATCTCCTGACAGAAACAAGATTTCAGGCAGCCTCATTAGTGATGCAACAAGATAAGTCCTTGCTCTAAAGTCATCCACTCTCTCTTGAAGTTTTCCAAGGCTCCCATGGTTACCGACGATCCATGGCACCACAATCTGCCTTTTGCAGCATTTTCAGCGGGAGTGTAATAGAACGCCGGATCGTGGCTGTATTTTTTAAAGGCAATTAATATTTTATTATGCACAGACTTTTATTCTCATCCTCTGGATTCCTCTTCTCTAATTAAATCTTGTGATTTACACAAATAGAGCTGCTGTTCTTTAAACGGTGCAAATTGGAAAAATTAACAAATTCTTGTTAAATGGAATGAAAAGTAGCCGAGGGCCCAATTTTTGTGTTGAAAACAACTGGAGGCTACAGAGGGAATCTGCTGGTGTGTCTCATCTGGGTGTAGCAATGTGACAATTAGGGATAAAATACCTCTGTTAAGTGGGCCTGATAAAACTTCCAGCTGTGCAAGGTAGAGAGGTTAATTCTTTAAATAAATAAAGCCAGTTTGTTTTATGTGTCCATGTTGGGTTTTTGCATAGGCATCTCATCTTATCTAGTGACCCTGTATGTGGAATTTTGCCATTATGGGATTTATAAATCAAGGAAATAAATGTAATTCTACATTCCTTTACATGTGCGTCTATGGGATTCTGTCTGGGGCAGACAGAGTGGTCTTCAAAGAGGGCACAGACACTGCAGGATTGGTGAATTCCATCTTGGGGCCTTCTTCACTGCTCCAACTGGTGTTTTTCAACACTTACTTCCCTCAGAATAAAACTTAAGTCAATTACTTGGATGAAGATTGCCTGGGAACCCTTGAAAGGAGGAAGAGAAGAGAGCAAAGAAAAGGATGGGATCTAAAACACCCTTCAAAGAGTGATATCCCTTCTTATTTCTAAAGCAATTGGGCAAAGGAGAGGACAGAACAGGGAAGATTTCAGATAGGGAGTAACTGTTTGGTTTTTAAATTTAAAGCAAGAGAGACTCTTAGACATTACAAAGCCTAAACATCTCAATTTTCAGAAAAGAAAACTGGGGTCCAGATAAATTAAGTGATTTACCTAGCTTATATAGCTAAGAAATGTTTGAGGTGATAAGCAAATATGAGTCTTCCTGTCTCCAAGTTTTATACATTTTACCATGCCGTCTCCCCTCCATGCTAGTCAAGATTCCCCAAAGTCTTCATGGGTGATAAAATAGCCTGACTCTCACTTTTTCTCATCTGTAAAATGGATTGGTTGGCTTAATTTGCTCTTAGGCTCCTTCCAGACAGATCTACAATAACGTGACCCTACAAATGTCTTGCTCTTTCCAGTAATAATAATGCCAGGTCCAGAGTAATGATCAAATATTCAAATGCTTCTTTGAATTCATGGAAGCTTATTCTGCCTCCAGTTGTAATGATCACAACCAGTGCATGCATTCCCATAAACCAGAGTCATATCTCAGGAGAACATGCCCTGGACCAATTCATTTGAAGCCAGGAAAGTGTGGGCAGTGGTGGTATATAGAACAGTGAGAATGGTTATACAGAAGTGACATAGAGGACAATCCTACTGGGAATAAAGCAGTGCTGGAAAAGGACCTTCATAGAGTTCAGCTGAAGCAGTGGAATTCCATAACTCTCTAGGATCATAAGTAAATGTGTGGGGACAATGTTTTCTATGGTAAGAAAACTGTGCATGCACTTCTCTCTTTAAATGTCTGCCCTTTCTGTAATGGTAATTTAAATGGGAAGATCTTTCTCCTTCACCTGCTTATGTCACACGGAAGCCTGAGTCACATGAGTCTAAGTCACATGGAACAGAAAGGGGTAGAAGAGGAAGGGTGGACAGAAAGAGGCAGAGCTAGGGCAAAGCTGAGAGGAAATTTGGTCATGAGAGCCTTCAGAGCTAGGAAGGATACGGGCAACTGGTTAGTGCGAGTGAAAGAACTAGTTTGTGATTTGTTTAAGGGAGCTGGTTTGTGGGAAGCCTAGCAGGGCGAAGGCTTCGGGATGATGTTGTCCTCTGAATTGTTGCTGTGTACAGATTTCTTTGTTACTGTGATGGATTTGGCTTTCTGGTGTCTGAACAAATGTTTTGGTTCTGTCTTCCTTGTGGAGAGTCTGTTGTATTTTGCAATTTAGAATTGTGCCAGTATATTCATGGCTGCCACAGGTGCTATGAATATTGCACTGGTGCTATACTTACCCCCCACAGCACACCAGTTATTAGCATCCTACAGAAGACCTCTTGTGTGCTGTTAGTCACATCGCTGTATGGTATCAACTTGCAGAAAAAGATGAGAGAAGGTTAGAGAAGAAGGTCAAGCGAGTGTTCCCGATAAATATAAGCCCCAAAGTCAAAATAAGAAGAAGGAATAAGAGATCCAATTTTATGCACCCCAACTAGGAGGCGTTTGTTTAGGTCTCATTCTGTTTTGGTTTTCGTAGCTAGATTTATTTTTTTTTACCATAATGTATGTCCTGAATCTGTAATAGAAGGTTGAACTAAGTTTTATTAATAAAAGTAATTTACATATAAAGGGTTTTAAAGTTTGCCAGTTTCTTTCCTTTTAAGAGCCTTATGAAATAGGTGAATGAGAAAACTGAAGATAATAGAACTTAAGGGGCTTCCCCATGCACCAACAGCAAAGCATGATTCAGGACAAGGTTACCTTTGAGGACATCCACTGCCATTTCCACTAGCACAATAATAATAGCTAACAGTTATATCCATACACACGCATATCATCTGAAGGTTTGTAAAGAGCTTTATTTATGTTATCTCACTGATTGATACCTTGATGTGTCTGCAGTGAAAAAATAGAAGCCAATAGGTTAAATATATAGAATTATACTCTACGTCATTCTCTTAGGAAAAAAAAACTTCCATATAGAAGACTATCTGAAAACAACTACCTTTTTACTCACATTTTCTTTGCATCCTATCCTCTGTTCAATATGGAAATCTCATAGATTTTTCTTTGTATTCAATAGGCAAATTAAATACAAAGAAATATTTCTACATTATTTTTTTACAGAAATACTTGAACACATATTATATATAAATATGTATACATACATTTATATATAACATAAATTGTATAATTGTATAAATTATATATAATATATTATAAATATATAGATAGATATAAATATATAAATAAATACATTATATATTATTTATGTATAGAAATTATATATAAATTACATAAATAATTTATTATGTAAATAATAAATTAGAAATATATTATATATATTTATATATCATGTGTAAACCTATATATAATGTGTATATACATATATATATCATTTCAGAAAGTTCTAGGTAGTTTATTACAATCTTTATTGATGAAGTTCTCACATGACACTTTCTGATATGGGGTATGGAACACATAAGAAATGGTATTGAAGATTAGGAAAATGGAGGAAATATTTATTAGATTTTCCCAATCATTAGAGTGCTTTGAGAGCTTTTTTAGATGAAACTTCTGGGATTGAATATAATAATAACTTACATTTCTATAGCACATTAAAATTTGCAATGAGTTTTTCTCAAAACTGTCCAGCAACATTGGCATTGGTGGTATAATTATATCATTCTTCCTTTAAATGTGAGGAAAATAAGACTGAGATAATTGGTATCTTTTCCAAACGTACACAAATATTAAGTTTGAGAGTTAGCATTCACATCTAAGTAATTCCTTATGTTCATTTACACTGCCCTCAGCAATGCTTTCTCTTCTATCCTTTCCCTTTCTCAGTTTCATGTCAACATCCGATTTATAAGAATTGTCTTTCCATTAGATAGTAAGCGTTTTCAAATCCATGATTGCTGTTTCTTCTTTGTATCCCCATTACTTAGAACTGAGTAAGTGCTGACTATATGCGTGTTGATTCACTTAAGTACACCTTCCACAGTTTCCTTTAAGTCTTCGATAAAAGTTTTGGAATAAAACAGGGCCAAGAAAAGGATCCATTAGAAACCTCTCTCTAAGTTGGTATTGAGGCATTGATCAGAACTCTGAAACTTTCATTCAGTCCAATAGACAAATGTAGATAAATGTTTCTAGAATCTTACCCAATTTTTCTGTTTTACCCAAGTGTATGGGAAGAAATTCTGTCCAAAGTCTCATGGAAATGCAGACATACTATGTCTTTGACATTTCATATGCTAGCATAGCAACTTTGTCAAAAGTAGGGATGATGCCAGTTTGTTATGGCTTGATCTTAAACCTATGCTGGTTTGCAGTGATCCTTCTTATTTAAATAATTGTTTATTTTAAAAATCTAAAATTAGTTGGGGATAGAGGTTTAGTTCCTATACAATGGGAAGTCTACCATCCTCCATTTTTTCAAAATCAAAATATTTGATTTTTTAAAGTTTTAGACAACACCTTTTCTACTCTCTACCTTTCCTTCAGAAGAACTCAGTGGTTCCAACTATCTGTCTGTCATCTTTTCTATTCTAGCAGCTAGAGATACAACTTACTGCCTTGCACAAAAAATGATTCTTAATAAATGCTAGTTGGAGTACCATAGTTTATCAGTCACATTTATTCACTTTCTTCATTTGCTAATATTATAAGGGATAAATTATCCAAGCAGGATTAATATTCAATAAACAAAAGCAACTGAAGATTTACTGTTAACAGGTAAATATGAGCTCACAGGCATCACTGAGATTTGGTGGAATGGAATATATGACTAGAATATACTAATGAATGTATACACCTTCTTCAAAAGGGACAAGGAAGTTAATATACACTCTTATGCAGATATATCTACATATATATGTAGAGAGATGCATGTGTGTATGTATGTATGTTTATATATCTGAAAAAAGATGAGTAGTACAAAACATTTGGGTGAGAACCAGAGGAAAGAGAAAAAAGTAATATCATGGTAAAAGTATAAAGGTTCACTTCTGACAGAGCTACAGTTAGATTATTCAAAGGTCCCGCTCATCAGGATAAGATTAAACAAATGCTAATAATGACATTTGTCATTCACTTTGCACCTCATACCTTCCTTCTACAATTCTTTCATATTTGTGACCTGTCGCATTCCAGGGGTACGCTAGAACCAGCTTGTACCTGAACGTCAATTGTTAAAATTTCAGCGTAAGCACCTTTGAAAAGGGCAAATGCTACAAATCAAGCTTTAATTTATTGATTTGTTGAATTTTCTAGCCTTGAGAAAATTACAGAAAAATATTAATAATGCAGACAATTTAAAAGTGCATCACGAATGTCGTTGGAGTCTTTTGGGAAGCTTGCTGTCATATCATTTCTTGAATTCAGTGGTGCTACTTTCATTCTCACTTCATCTTATTACGTTCTTTTGAATACACAACAGCATTCCATAATTATATTCCATACCCAAGCTCTCTTTTGCCAACAACTGAGTTTTAATGACAGACTCAATTGATCTTTTAGCATTAAGGACTCACATTTATTGTGTTTATTACTTCATGCTTCAAAGAGTAGTTTTATATCTATTCCAACTCTGAGATGCATTCATTCACCCGAAGCAATTGTGTATCTTGTTTGTAGAGCTAATAATGAGAAAAATTCATCTCCACCTTTAAAAATAATGTATTGCCATAACAAACCTTAGGAAAAATTAGTGGTATATGCCCAGAGTAATTAAATACTGGAAGTCTGCTCAAATAAAATCTACTTATTAAAAAATAACTTTATTAGTCATTATACTCTCACACATCTATGAGGACTGAGTGGGAACATCTGTGATTTTTTAAAACATGTTATTTTTGAAAGTTAATATTTGGTGGCATTGCAGATGTCAGATATTTATTGCAAATGAATCATACTCTACCAGAAATTTTAAAAGGCTACAAATAGATATTCATAGAATCAAAGAATTATAAAATGCCTGAACTAGAAAGTACTTTAATGAACATTTAGTCTGACCCCCTCATGTTACTTGTCAAGGTTTTTGTGTTGTTGGTTTTTTTCCCATTTTGGAGTTAAGAATAAAAAAAAAAGAGCATTTCCATATATGTCATAGAACACAGATGCAAAAAATTGTATATCTAACTGGGACTTGCCTTTTTATCCCTTTAAAAAATAAGTCACAATTGAACTGGATGTTTGTGCTTTCTTCTGAATTGCTTTTTATTCTTGTTCTTGGTTACACGCTTCAAAAGTCTTCTGTCTTGGGTTTTTTCAACACAACTATTGCTAAACCCACCTCTCACTACCACTTTCCCATTTAAAAAGAGGGTTAAAAAACCACTTAGAAATAAACGTAGTCAAGCAAAAATCAATGAATTAAAATATAAAATTCATATAGTGACCATATCCTAAAAAAGAATATCTCTTTTTGCACCTTGCTTCCATTATCTCTTTATCATGAGTTGGATAGCAAGCTTCCTCATAGATCTGTAATAGATATGGTTGTTGTTTGGATAAAAATTCTACAATTTTTATAATTGTTTTTCTTTCCAATATTCTTGTCATTAAAAAAAATGTTACACTGATGCTGTATCAATCCATACTACCCAAGATTCACTAAAACTATTTCTTTTACCATTTCTTATGGCACAATAGTATTTCATTATGTTAATAAACCATAATTTGTTCAGCTCTCAGCCAAATGAAAGGCACTTCATTAGATTCTGGTCTTTTTCTTTTCTTCCTTTAATGCTCTTTCCCCCCTTTTAAGGACTCCCTTGAGGATAAGGCAGTTTGGTTCCATTGTGACTATGTTCTTTCTGATATCTTCCTTCTTTAACTGACACCTTCATTCCCATTCTGTTTCACGGCAGAGCTTTCATATATTTCTCTTCCACACTCGGCATGTGGGGATGTGTCTGTGTGCAATCTTCTTTGTTTAATTCTGATAGGATTAGAGCTCATCCAAGGTCTGCCCTGCACTTTGTTCAATGTCTTCCAGTTATGAGAACCAGCACGCACTACCCTCTTTCTTCCTTCCTATGCTAGTTTATTCCTTTTGTCTTCTGTTTTCTTTCCCATCTTAAACTCTTAGAAACTCCCTCAATACATGCGAAGACATTCTGAAGGGACACGTACTTCTCCCTCAGCCAGAATGTTAATAATATATCATCATACAGCCCCTTCTATTGACTGAAATAAATTGTTTTTGCTTGACTTTTGTGTTTTATAAATTTAAAGTTCCTTCTCAGGTGCTTTTCATCAGAAATGGTTGAAAATGTTCCATTTTATCAAAGATACCTCCTTTCTTCCACCCACACCAAATGTCAATTTTGAAAAGAAAAACCATTCCGTTCTTAATTCATGTGTGTTTGTGCATATGTGTATCAAGTTGTGTTCACATCAGTATGAGGGATTATTTATCCACAACAATGCTCTAATTTCAGTCATTTTAAAGGCTTAATTCTCAAGATCACTTTTTAAACTTGTATTTGAGAAATGAGGATTTGTCATCTGTCAGTTCATAAAGTCCAGCAAGCTTCTAATGTATAATTTTGATTTCTTGATTTTTCTCCTTCTAAGTATCTGGAAGGTGCTAAATTATTGCAATTTTCAATGAAAGCCTGCAAAATTTCTGCCATTATTATCCTTATTACTATAATTATTACTATATTTATCATCTTTATTCATGCAACCGCATTCTCCCAGCTCCAGCACAAGTCACAGATTACTGTAATGCCTCTAATTAATCACCAGAATCCTTTTTCAGCTAAACTTCAGTATTTAACAATTTAACTTTTTTCAGATATTTATCTTACTTTTTGTTTACCTTGCCCTCAATGCCATTTTACCTGTCATCCTCCTCTTGATTAGATTATAAACTCCTAGAAGGCAAGAACTATGTATTATTAATACATGTACCTTTCCCAGAGTCCTTTATTCTAGTCATACAAAGTAAATTACTTAATAAATGTTTATTGACTTGATGTTCTTGAATTCTAAAAGTTCAAATCATAAGCCTTAGAAACTGATGAAGGCTTAAAGATGTCAAAAACAGAGTACCTTGGTGTGAGAAGCTAGGGCATGCTACTTTTGAAGGATTCTAATTAAACTAAGATGTTTTAACTCAATGAGAATCAGTTTGGATGGTGAGCAAACATGAAACTCTAAAATCATCTATGACAAGTGAGATGACACTTTACTTTATGGGAGGTGGAGAGAAGAAGAAGCATGTCGGGGAGGTAGTCATTGGGTTATTTTATTGAATAATCACTAATATCTATTTCTCCTCCCCAGCAGTAAGTCATTTTCAGCATCCTTTACAAGTCTATTTGACTTGTCAGAAAATGTTGTGCCTCTACACTAATTTATAAAATTCCCTTGATCCTCTAGGACCAAAAGTACCATATCCAGTAGATTTGGAAGGTAAATTTTTTCTTGTTGCTTGTTCTACCCTCCAAACTAAAGTAATGTAAAACCTTTGGTGGCTGTAATTAGAAATCTTAATAGGGCATTTTAATGGAAAAATATACTGAAATCCATTGTTTGGTTTTTGACACTTAAGGAAATGAATGGTCTTCACTTAAGGTAATGCATGCTTTAATTCTGTTTCCACTGGTTAATACCCCTTAATTCCTTCTTGGATGCCTTTGTGCTTAAATCATACTTTTAAAAAAGGCCATGGACTTATGAATCATGTATCTATAAAATATTTGCTAATAAAATCAGGAAAATTCCATTTTCCTTCCCCAGCTTCAACCCTTGCCTTCAAAATACAATACGAAGGAACTCATGTCAAATGTAACTTGCCCAGCCACCTTTTCAAAATGGAAAGCCATGGAAACCCTAAAACATCTTTATATACACCAGCTTCTAAAAATTAGCCAGGTTTGTAAGCTGAATTCATTGTTAAATGGCTGTTCATCAGACTTTTTAAAAAAGATATTTTAGCATGTAAACATTAGAGTGATATGTGGAATAGTCTGTAGAGAAATGAACTGGTGTTTGGAGACCTGGGTTCCAGACCTACTGTCCCCTGAAATATACCAGCCCTGTCAACCTGGACAAGTCTCTTAACCTATCAGAATTCTAGCTAGCTGTTTAAGGCTAAAAGTTGCAAAAGAAATGATGACTCAAGTTGGCAGAGATTTTTGTCTACACAAGTCACAAGTCCAAACCCTATCCCTAAGGTATAAGCATTATCAATGGCTATGTTTATGCCCCTATGAGTATTGGCAAACATAATACCTTTAACCACTAGCATTTACATAGTGTTTTAATGTTTGCAAAGCAGTTTACATGTGTTATTTCATTTGATTCTCATGACAACTTTGCAAGATATGTGCTATAATTATTATTTATATTTTACAGATGAAGGAATTTAACCTAAAAAAGATTAAGTGCATGCTCTAGGGTCACATAGCTAATAAATATTGGGTGCAGGATTTTAATTCAAGTCCTCCTGTCCCCAAGACCAACATCCTGTCTAGTGAGACACCTACATGCCTCTAAATCATCCTGAGTTATCTTCAGATTGAAATAATTGAGCTAATTTTTTAATTGCTTTATTGCATTGGATTCTCACCTCCTTCAGCTTAATTCACTGATTCAAGTAATTATTTAGAATTATGTAAATAGCCTTAATTTTGGCCCCATTATTTTGCATATGTATATATTTGTGAATAACACATTTCCAACAGTGAAAAATTCCATTCCCCCCCCCAGGATAAAAAATACAAGATTTTTAAAATAGCAAGAACACTTTGCTGGGAAAGCCTTAATCTGGATGAACTCTGCATACATCATAAAAACTTTTCAAGGCCAATCAAAGGTAACTGCAATTTGAAAAGCTGCTATTTACAAATGTATTTCCCAGGAATACTGATTTCAAGAGGCTTACTTCTAAACAAAACAATAAACAAGACAGAGAACCTGATAATAATAATAGGAGTAGGAATATTTTATAAAATTCTTTACAAATGTCATTTGAAATTCACAATGACCCTGGGAGGCTGGTCCCCCTGGATTTCATAATCATCAGAAATTTCTCATTCTTCAAGATGAGATCAACTTTCACCTGATCAGATCATTTTCCACCCAGGTTTCAGGACCTGTTGATCAGATCATTTTCCACCCAGGTTTCAGGACCTGTTCATTCAGGCTCATTATTATTCCCACCCCATCCTTTTGCATTTCTTTTTATATATTGTCTTTGTGTGTTACATGAAGAGCTCCTTGAGGGCAAGTTTTACTTTATGTCTTCCTTGTATCCCCAGTATTTAACACAGTACTTGGCACACAGTAGGCAGTCAATAAATGTTTATGGACTCTATTATTATCCCCGCTTAACAGATGAGGAAACTGGCTCCTGTGCCACCTACATAACAGAAGGGAGTTATGAGATCTACAGATTTGAAAAATGTTGCTACAGTGATTTTGAAATTCATGGAAAGTTAACCATTACTATTTTCACCTCATCAGGGGCAATTACAATTTCACAGAATAATGGCTATCTTAGAGTAGTTTTAAAAATTGGAATCCTTACATAAGCACATGTAAAGATAGGGATAGGAGCTGAGATTTCACTTTTTTAGGAAACATCCATGGGACTTACTCAGTTTGAGACCTTTTCTAACCTGACATTAAATGTGTTCAAACTATTTATCTTTACCTATGCTAACTAGTGCTAATTAGATTTACCTTTTTCAATGCATGCAATCAAATTTTAAATAATGCACTCCTCTAAGAATAAACTACCATCCTGTACCTTAGAGGTTCCAATAAACTTTGTTCAGATAGAATCATGAAGTCTACTTCACCTACCTAGAAACTGTGTGTCTCCCTCCTAGGTGAGGATTAAGTAATCTCCATCAATCAAGGTCTCCCACTGTATTGGGACCATCTCTAATGACCCATTGTCACTGGACCCAGATGACTCCAGAGGAGAAAGTGAGGGTGGTGGCCTTTGCACAATCCTCCCTCACTTAAATCCCATTCACTAACATGTCATAACATCAACTCCCTGATGTCATGGTCCTCTTCAGCAATGAAGGACAAACAACCCATCAATCAATCAACTCTCCTCTGATTGGGTTTTAAGTGTGAGGAACCCAGAAGTCAGTCCTAGTCTCTCCCTAGGAATATGTTGACTGATGGCTGGGGCCTATGGTGGGTTTTTTTATATATTTGTTCCTAAGTTGTTTACCACATAATTTGATATTGCAGTTGACTTCATAAATTACTGATAAAGCAGTTTATAATACTATTTTTTCCATTGGTGGTCTGTCTTATCAGAGTTTACATATGTTTATCAGTTTTTTAACAACACACACATACTGTTACTACATCACACTATACAAGTGCTTAGTTTATTATTGAAAAGCAACTTCTTGAAAGCGACAACAACCTTGAGTTCAATCACAAAATGGAGGCTTAAACCAAAATGGAGTTAGGTATGCTAAAGCAACAAAATTATCCCTACCATTTTATTAAGGTACTAACATTTATGCTTACTACATAACTGTAGAGAATTTATGAAATTCTAGGAGATTAAGTAACTTGCCCAAGGTCATATATCCAGTACAGGTCAGAGTTGGTATGAGAACCTAGTTCTGCTTAGTTTTAAAGCTCCTTTGCTCTCCACTAGGCCATTCTATTTAAATACTGAAAGTCTTTGATAGAGCCTAAAATTCAAAACAAAATGATTTGGAAATAAAACTGGCCTATAAATAGCTTCTAAATTGCTTCCATCCCAAGAATTAATGTACATAAAAAAATTACATATCTACATACCAATGGGAAATTTTCAATTTTATAGGAATAATAGTAAAAAATTATAATGAAATAAATAAATAATATAATATAATAGTAATAGGTATGCATATGCCTTTCAGGCCTGGAAAATTCAATTTTATACAGATAATAATAATAGTATTATAAATAAATAATAATATAATAATGATAATAGATATCTATAGGCCTTTAAGGTAGAGAAAAACTCTTCCTATATGTTCCCTGAAAGGACTGTCTTTTGCATTTTTTTTAATTTAAATTCCCCACATTTAGCATGGTGCGCTGTATAGAGTTGGCACTTGGTAAGTGCTGACTGACTGAATGGTTGATATATCATTTTATCTTCACAACCACAACTTTGTGAGGTGCAAAAGGTACTGAAGTTATCTCCATTTGATGGATGAGAAGTCTGAGGCTCAGCTTTTAAATGACTTGCAGGTGTTCATATAGCTAGTAAATGTTCAGAGGCAAGATTTCTGATTTTCCATACTTTCTCCTTCCTTTTTTTGCCAAATTCCTTGAGAAAACCTTTTATATTAGGTTTTCCTTCTTTTCTCTCAGAACGGTTGGGTGGTGCAGTCGATAAAGGTCTGGACTCAGGAAGTCTCATGTTCCTGAGTTCAAAAACACTTAGTAGTGGTGTCACCCCAGGCAAATTATTTAACCCTGTTTGCCTCAGTTTCCTCATCTGTAAAATAAGTTGGAGAAGCAAATGGCAAACCACTCCAGTATCTTTGCCAAGAAAAGTCAAAGGGGACCATAAATAGTAGAACCCCACTGAAACGACTGAACAATAAACCTCTTCTAAAGTCTTTGCAATCTGACTTCTGATCCCATTTTTCAACTGAAACCACCCTCTCCAAACTTAGCAATGATCTTGGAATTTGTCACTTGAATGACCTTCTCTCAGTGCTCATCTAACAACATTTCTGCAGCATTTGACATTATTGATCACTTTAATGGGATAGACTTCCAATAAAGAGAAGTAGAGCGAAGGTAGTTAGTTAAACAAATGTTTAAAATTGATATTGTGCAACAAGGAAACAGTAGGATCCCTCTTCCTTTCCTGTTGTTATAGGTAGAGGGATGAGAGAAGCTCAGACTTTCAGGGATTCTATGAAATTCAGTGTCATCTACGAAGAGTCGCGGCTTTTGTTAAAGGTAGATAATAGAGAGCAATTTTGTCTTTTGTACTTGTTTTTAAGGTTAAACATAAAAAGAGATTTTGGCCACACTGGATGTATAATTTATAAGGGACCTTGGGAAAAGATATTAGAGAGAAGGAAAGCAGGTAGAGGGATAGAAAAATGGATATCCATTCAACAGGCCTGGGATTTGAAGTGAAGTTAGGGAGGAGAAGAGTTTAGAGATGAGGAAAGAGAGCCCTAAAGACAAGTAACCTTCCTAAAGTCTCTCAAGTAGAGAATGGCAGAGCTCTATTCAAACCCAAAGTCTCAGACTCCAAATCCACCATGTTAAAATATAACAGATGAAACAATGTGGATGACTGGAGTAGCAGAATAAAATACTTAAATTTTGGAGTAGGAAGGAATTATAGAATATCTGAGTTGGGAAGGGCCTTTGTAGACATCTAATGTACAAGACTTAGGAAAAATAATATTTGCTCCAAAACACCTGAAAGTAGTCATCCAGTTCTGCTTGAAACTTTCCAGAGAGTAGGATCTCACTAATTCCTGAAGCAACCCATTCTATTTGGGATAGCCATAATCATTGAGAAGGCTAGTAAGTAGCACATAGAATGCCAGGCCTGGAGTCAGGAAGTCTAATCTTCCTGAGTTCAAATCCAGCCTCAGACACTTACTAGCTATATGACCCTAAACACGTCACTTAACCCTTTTCACCTCCGTTCCTTCATCTGTAAAATAAGCTGAAGAAGGCAATGGCAAATGACTCCAGTATTTTTGGAGAAAACTCCAAATGGGTCATGAAGAATCAAACACAACTGAAAAATGATTCAGCAACCACAAATCATCAGGAATTTCTTACTTAAATAACGTTTAAATTTGTCTCTGAAAACCCCATGCATTTTTTTCTGAGTTTGTCTTCTGGTGACAAACAACCAAATCTTAATCTTCTCTCAATCTGAGAGTGTTTCAAGTATTTTAAGTCAGGTAGCAAATCACACTCAAGTCTTCTGTTTTCTAGTCAAACAGCCACAATTTCTTATTCTGAAGGGGGCGTCATATTAGTAGCAGTATTTTCCTACCTCTGGGTAGGAAAGATTTTCCTATTTAAGGTGATAAGAAAAGTGAAGTGTAGGCAAAAACACACACACATACCCCTCAAATCTTTTATGGATAATTATGTAATAGCTAGAGAATATCCAGAATTCTTGAGGTCAAGGAAAGTTATCCATCATATAACAGAGGGCAATACTTCACCCCAGATTACAATTGAAGGCAGTCTGTAAAATATCTTTAGGGGAGTGAGATGCTATCCAGATCTTTGATATCCTCAGTGTGAGAATTCCTGATATGGACATTTCCTCCACTGATGCAATCAGCAACAATTCTGATTCTTGGCATCAAATAGTCAATTGATAAGAATTTATTAACTGTCTGATATATGACCAGAGACTGTGCTAAAATTCTTTGAGAGCTGCCTGGGGCACTGAGAATTTCAGTGGCTTTCCCAAGATCAAAAAGCTGGCAGAATTTGACCCCAGGCCCTCATTCTGAGACTCATCTTCCTTCCCCTATGCCTTTCAATTTAGGATTTAGAGTTATAATAATAGCCAGTATTATGAAATTCATTTCTAAGCCTTTCTATGATTTTTCTCAGTATGTATGGAGGTCTCTGGAAATGTTTTTCCTTGGTTCTCTGATTGCTCTTAAAGTCTCAGGGATTTACTTCATTAATTTGTATACTGGAATCAATGTCAGTGAAGAGCTTGAAAGTGCATGATCTTGTGTTCTGAAAATTATTGTTGGCAAGGTCTATATGATAAGGATCTTCATATAGTGGGGAGAGGGTAGACCTTGAAACTAGCAAACCAGGGTTCGAGTGCTAACTCTGACAAATGCTATGTTAATGCTTTGGGAAGCTCATTAATATAGGGCGTCTTAACCTGAGGTCCATGATTTTATAATCATTTTCAATATTTTGATAACGGTATTTCACTGTTTTTGATTTTTGCTCTTATCCTAGGCATCTTAGTTTATGGGTTTGAAAATATTACTCTGCCAAGAAGTCTATAGCTTCCTGGACTTCTATAGGGGCTCATGACATACACATAAAAATGTCTGAGAACTCTTGCTCTAAGACTTGAGTTGCAGAGAAGGTGCTAACATGCATTGGTAGAGAGTGCTTCTATACCTGGAAGCTCTCCACACCAATGAAACCACAGGTCAAGTTCCAATTCCCACATCCTAATTATACAGCTAGGTCTCAATTCATATAAGTAACAAATCTCTTAAAGTGGTTTCATTCTTTGAATTTGCACTGAATGTTCAAAGTTATGTTGTTTTTCTGTTGTTTTGGTTGTGTCCAACTCTTTGTGATCCTATTTGGAGTTTTCTTGGCAAAGATTATGAAGCAGTTTGCCATTTTCTTTTTTCAGCTCATTTTACAGATGAGGAAACTGAGGTAAATGAGGTTAAGTGACTTATCCAGGGTCACATAGCTAGAAAGTGTCTGTGGCTGGATTTGAACTCAGGTCTTTCTTACTCTAGCCACTGTGCCACCTAGCTGCCCATTCTAAGTTATAATTATATGCAATATGGTAATTGATTCTAACCCAATGGAAATATGCAGTGTGAATTCAAATAATGAGATCATCTCAGGAGATTCCTTTCATAATAACTGAGATCTTGAAGTAGATTTTTAGAGTGATTTTTTTTTTAAAACTGAATTTTCCATAGTTTTCATGTATTCATGTGAAGCATATTATAACAAAATATTTTCTGTTTTATAGGGAAAAAATGCATGAGCTTTGGCCTAATGGCCTATAGTTTGTTTGTTTATGCATGTCCCCATCTTATCCTTCTACTATAACATTTTCTTAAATAAAGGAAGGAAATGAAAATACACATACTCTGAAAAATAGAGTCATATTTCCTCGAAAGCTTAATGAGGAAAGATAGAGACAGATGGAGTTCACTTGGCTAATTTTCTGCCCAGCTGCCTAGATGAAAAATAAAGATGTACTGACCTCACACTTCTGTATTTCTAAACAGCTCAAATATTCAGTCTGCTTTAGTTAACCAGAAAGCCAAGGTTGAGTGGTCACTATTTAGATCTTAGATTTACAGCCACTATTTACCTGAAGTTCAGTCTTTCTTTTTTTTTTTTTGGCACAGAAGAGAGATTCAAAAAGTAGGACAAATCCTTTCCTCTAGTTTTGATCTTTAAATACGGAGTTTGTCTTAGGTGAAACAAAAATTACCTGCTCCACTCCCATCACATTTATTGGAAGGAGAGTTAAAAAATAATTCGCTATTGTTGTTCGGTTGTTTTCAGCCACGTCCAACTCTTTGTGACCCCATTTAGAGTTGGGTTTTTTTTTGTTTGTTGTTGTGGGGTTTTTTGGCAAAAATACTGGAGTGGTTTGCCATTTCCTTCTCTAGATCATTTTACAGATAAGGAAACTGAGGCAAACAGGGTTAAGGGACTTGCCCAGGGTCACACAGCTAGTAAGTATCAGATTCCAGATTTTAACTCAGGAAGATGAATCTTCCTAATTCCAGGCATGGCTCAATAACCACTGCACCACCTAGCTGCCCACTATATATATATATATATATATATATATATATAGATAGATAGATAGATAGATAGATAGATAGATATAGATATAGATATAGATATATAGATATAGATATAGATATATAGATATATATGTGTGTGTGTATCTATTTTAAATATTTTATTTGTTTTCAGTGTTCTACCATCACTTTCATATATCTTAGATTTCTTCCTCTCCCTCCCACTCCTTCCCCCCGCCACCTACCCACTCTTTCCCTGAGATGGCATACAAATTTATATAGGTTCTACACATACATTCCTATGAAATACATTTCCACCTTAGTTTTGTTGCAAAGAAGAATTAAAATGGGAAAAATCATAAAACAAAACAAAGCATTATACAAAAGAAAATGGTCTGCTTCATTCTACAATCCAATTCCATAGTTCTTTCTCTGGATGTGGAAGGCATTTTGCCTCAAGAGACCATTGAGAATTTTTTAAGTGCTTGCATCGCAATGAAGTACTAAGTCTACCAGAAAAATTACTCTCTCACTGTGGTTGTTGCTGTGTACAAAGTTCTCCTGATTCTGCTCCTTTCACTTAGCTTCAGTTCATATAACTCTTTCCAAACTTCTCTGAAGACTTACTGTTCATCATTTCTCATATCACAGTAGTATTCCATTACATTCATATACCACAACTTGTTCAGACATTGCCCAGTTGATGGGTATCCCCTTCATTTCCAGTTTTTGGCTGCCACAAAAAGTGCTACTATAAATATTTTCGTACATTTGGGACCCTTTCCCATTTTTATAATCTCTTGGTGATACAGTCCTGGAAGTGGTATTGCTGGGTCAAAGCGTATGCACATTTTTGTAGCCCTTTGGACATAGTTTCAAATTGCTCTCCAGAATGGTTGAATCAGCTCATCAGTCCACCAACAATGAATTAGTGTTCCACCTCTCCTACATCTTCTCCAACATTTATCATCTTCCTGTTCTGTCATGTTAGACAATCTGATAGGTGTGATGTAGTACCTCAGAATTGTTTTGATTTGCATCTCTCTAATCAATAGTGGTTTAGAGCATTTTTTTAATATGGCTATAGATAGCTTTAATTTCTTCCTCTGAAAACTACCTGTTCATATCCTTTGAGCATTTATCAATTGGGGAATGACTTGTATTCTTGTACATTTGACTCAGTTCTGTATATATTTTAGAAATGATGCCTTTATCACAGACACTAGTTGCAAAACTTCTTTCCCGGTTTTCTGCTTCCCTCCTAATCTTGGTTGCATTGGGTTTGGTTGTGCAAAAATTTTTAAATTTAGCGTAATCAAAATTATCCATTTTGTACTTCACAATGTTTTCTATCTCTTCTTTAGTCAAAAATTTTCTAGTCTCCATAAACCTGATAAAAATGCTATTCCTTGCTCCACTAATTTATTTATAGTATTAATCTTTATACGTAGATCATGTACCCATTTCCAGTTTCACAATAAATATATATTTGAGACTGATTTTTTTCTGATTTTCTATTATTCATTTAATACTTAGATCCTGAAAAATATCAATCCCTTCTTCAAAAACCATGAAAAATTCAGTAAATTCAAGTTCTACCCCAGAGATAAAATGAAATTAATATATTATTGAAAGAGAAGATGGCAGATCACAAGACTAGAGTCAGTGGTAACTGATGGATATTTCCTATGATTTCCATTGGTCTTCTTGCAACATCAGATGAAATTGAGGAAGTTCCCTATTATGTTGAATAACCTGTGTCTGATTGATTTAGGAAAAGACAGGAATGATTCTCATTGGATGGACAGGCATAAATGGATTATAAGATGCATCATAGAAGGAGATTCACACATTTATATGCTTGCAGATCCATTCAAGCAGATAAATATTTGAAAATCTATTTCTCTAGATTTGCCTTGTCTAGTGTAGTACTCACTGTGAACCTGGCTACCAAGAGCTTATGACAAATAGTCATTTCTCTCTATTTCCACTCTGGAAGACTTTTTCTCTATTCTATATTTTATTCTCTTAGTTTCCACTGAGTGAGAAAAGGTAATCTCTCCATCTACCTGTGTTCTTTATCCTTAAAGAGTTAATATAATGGCATAATAGAAAGTGGTTAGGAACATAGGGGGATATCTGACTAATGCAGAGGTTCTTAATTTTTTTTTTTTTTTTGCATCAAGGAGCCTTGTGGCAGTTTACTGAAACTTATTGCCCCCTTCTCAGAATAATGTTTTTAAATGAATGAATTAAAATGCGTAAGATTAGTAAGATTAGAAAGAAAACAATTATTTTGAAATACAATGGTCAAAATAATAATCACAGAAATAAAAGTTTATTGATGCCAAGGTAAGAACCCCTGGTGAATAGGAAAGGCTTTGAATTGAGATAACTGATTCTTAATAACCAATGATTTGGGGAGATGCAGAATTCCCCCCTTTTTTCTAAAGTTCTGCTACTTTTTTAATTGCTTGTAGCATCTTTGAGAAGTCTTTCCTATTTGAGTCAAATCTCCTCTTGTTATTTCTGTGTGGGATATTCTTCACTCTGAGACGTACTAAGCTGCCTTTGAGCTAACGTGTTCCTACCGCACCAAAATTACCCCATATTTCTCCCCCTGACTCCTCTGACCCCTCTACCTGCTTCAAGGATTCGGAGACTTAAATCATGGTGCCCAACTGGAAAACACTAGTTTTTATTAGTTGTCTTTCCCCTTCTTTCTTTAATTGTGGATTTCTAGCAATTTTCAAGTGTAAATGCAACTTTGAGAACCTGAATCATCTAGGTTATTGTCCTTACCCTCCACTTCATTTAGTATGTTCAGCAAAACCTCAACAATGTATATACAGAACAAAATAAGTTCTATTGGTATTATATATATATATATATATATATATATATATATATATATATATATATATATATATAAAATCTGGGCCAATCATAGAGTTTTAAGAGTCATATACACTATCATAACAGCTCTCAATGTAGGTCTAAGACATTTTCAAAAATATTAATCATAGAGTCTTGTGACTATCATCTTTAAAAGCTATTTTCAATTCCTTCACCCTGAAAACTTTGGCTCCTATTTACCATTCTTTTAGGTCATCTACTCACAAGTCTTATCATGCTTCTCACTCAAGCCCAGTACCTCACTCAAATGAAGGTAATTGATCATGATTCCCCCTTCCTCTTTCCTTGGAATCTTCTGGGGCTCCTTGGATGAAAGAAGACTCCAATTGAAAGTGGCATTTAAAAGGAACGGAACTGTATTTTTCCCCCTCAGAACTGCTTTTGACCTTCAAGAAAATGAAATGTGAATTCTTTGAAAATATTCCGGGGAGTCAGCTTCGAGCTCTTGCCTCTGGCTTCTAGCCACTATTTGTGGGCACTTTGAACTTAGGCTTGCAATGAGACTGTTTCTTCTGTGTTCTCTGAAAAGTAGACTGGACTGATTTTCAAGAGATATTAGCCTTGCTCTTTCCTCTTTCGCCCTGCCCCCACCTCCAATGGAATTTGTGATTACTGATAAACAACTCGGCACAAACATGTCTCCTTTCAGAAAAGCAAGTGGGTAGGATTGGAGGGTATCATAATTCTGTAAAGCAGTCAAGGATTTCCTTGATGTTTATCTCACAGTTGTGACCAACACAAATCTGTAAAAGGTTTTCCAAAACTACTCCGGGGCCTACGCCATAAAATCCTTGAGCAAATCCAGCAGACTGTTTCTGTCATAGAATTATTCCTGTTAAATAGCTGCCTCCTCCCACCTACTTATTTTTTCATTTGACTCCAGTAGTGCTGACCAAAAAAGGAAGTGCTGAGTAACAAAATTTTAGTCATGTCGTTGTTCAGTTGTTTTTTTTTTTTTTTATTTATGTCTGACTCTTTGTGACCCCATTTGGGGTTTTCTTGGCAAAGATACAAGGGTGGTTTGCCATGGCCTTCCCCGGCTCATTTTATAGATGAGGAAACTGAATGAAGTGACTTGCTCAGGGTCACACGGCTAGCAAGTGTCTGAGGCCAGACTTGAACTCAAAAAGATGACTCTTTCTGACTATAGGTCCAGCACTCTACCCACTGCACCATCTAGTTTCCCTTTTAATTACAATCTACCCAGAAAGGAAGCTAGTTCAAATCACACATTTTATAATCAAGGAACTGAGACCCCCACGGGAAAAAATGATTTACCTAAGACCTGGCTTCTAATTGGTGGCAAAGCCATGAGACTTGAACCTACATGTCTTGACTCTCTATCCTGGGTTCTTTTTACTATGCCAGTCTACTCTTTTTTTGTGTGAATAACAGGAGCCTAGCATGGTAGATGGAAAGCAAGAAAGGACTTCATAGTCCATTTAGGATTATAGGATTATAAATTTAGAAATGAAATAGAACTTAGAGGCTCTCAAGTCTCAATCACCTCATTTCACTCATCAGGACATAAAGCCAAGAGGGATCAGAGGCTCAAAGAATCATAGACCCAGGGCAAATTGTTCTTAACCTTTTCGTGTGCCGTAGACCTTTGTGAAATCAATGCTGTGAAGCCTGTGGACTCCTCTTCAAATTAATAATTTTTTTTTAATTTATAAAAGACACAGGATTACAAAGGAAACCAGTTACATTGAAATATAGTTATCAAAGTATTAAAAACACAGACACATTTTCTCATACACACACACACACACACACACACACAGATATTCACAAATCCCAAGTCAAGAACCTCTGATCTAGAGATGAAAAATACCTCAAGGTCCATCTTCTAAAACCCTTTCACATTTTATGGATGAGGACTTGAAGCTTAGACAATTTAATTCCCTTCCCCAAGGAATCTCAAGTGGTAAGTAGTAATGTTATATTACACTGTCTTTTCTTCTCTTTTCCTAAAAATAAGGGAGTCATATAGAATAAAAAATGCAACTTATACCTGGGATATCTGTGGCATAGAGAATTCCCAGATAGGGCAACTCCTCCTTCCCCTTTCCAATTTAAGGTGGTACCTTCTCTGCAATTTATAATCTTAAAGAATTGCTTCAAGGGCAACTTAGGTGGTTCAGTGGATAGAGCACAGCACCGGAGTCAGGAGAATCTGAGTTCAAATCTAGTCTCAGACATTTACTAGCAGTATGACCCTGAGCAAGTCACAATTCTGATTGCTTCCCAAAGAATGGAAGCGTTTGCTTCAAGCAGGGTCATCCAGCCAGTGTATCAGAGGGTGGAATATGAACTTCTTGGCTTTAAGATCAGCTTTACACTAGACTATGATGCCTCTCATCCGAAATTCTTAATTGAAATTTTCAGGGTCTGACCAACTGCCCCTCTTAACTTGTCAAGATTACCTTCCAGTGGAGAGACCCAGTGGATATCCCAGACACTGGCATCTGGTAAGTGTGTCTGTTGTTTTTCTTCTCAGATCTCAGTTTAAAGCTAGATTGAAACACAATATCAGATGTTCTTGATAAGTGGAAGATGCTAGATAGAGGACAAGATACCAAGATTGCTTTTGTGTTGTTTTAGTTTGTTTTTTTTTCTTTTTCTTTTTGTGTGTGCATACATCTCTAAGAGAAATGTTATCTGTCCCTCAGTGAATACTTTGAGACTTAATTTTTGTAAAGATAGGAGGAGTAGAAGTATAGAAATACAACTGAACTGTGAAGGTGCCAATGAAGCATATCTGATGTTCCATGACCTTCCCTAAACTCTTCTAAATTAAGAATCATGCCTCCTAGCCCAAAAGGTGAGAGCTGCCAGGATGAAATTCCAAGAACTTGGCTTTTAATGAAAATTTGGTGAAGAGACCCAGGTCGTCACTTCTTTATCTTTATTTTGTCATCCATCGGGCTCGAGAGCATCCTGCCAATTGCTAATAAATTTCTTGGTAGGTTTTTACTGGGGAATTTGATTTAGCTAATGGCACCCCTCCACAAATTGCTACCACTCATTTATTTGAGGATGGCGGAGCGTACTTTGGGATGACTTAAGACATTTTTAAACCTATCATCAGGTAAACAGTGCCAGGCTCAAAATGCATTGTTTCAAGCAGCCATTCAGTAGTATCAACAAAGTGATATCTCCATAGTGAGCCACTCTGATGACTTCTAAGGTTCCCACTTCTCCAAACACACAACTCTTCATTAACCTCAACGAAGGAGCATTTTGTCTGACATTTCTCACCAGAAGGTCACATCTCAGATGAAGGTGGATGCTGTCCAAATTGGGACAAGTTTCCAGACAGGTGATGGAAAGAATATTATCATTTTTCCCTTACTTGTGCTTAGGGAAGTAATTTGAGGAGGATGAGAAAAAGAGATACCCAAGTCCAATCCAACTGGGGTGAGGGAATCAGGGCTCTTAGCCTCTTATCTTGGGCTGACTTTCTTTCTCTTGTTTCTTTCTCTCATTTCTTGTACATTGAATTTCCTCTGAATCAGCATGTCATTTGTGACGGACACTAAAAGTACACATGACTAAGTGGAAAACCATTTAGAGAGGTCCTTGTCATTTGACATTACCACCCAGTCACTGACACAGCAACTTTTTCATATGTTTTGGAGGAAATGGAGCTGCCTCTGATCACAAGACTCTGTCTACCCTAAATAGATTATTTTTGGGGAAGTTGAGGAGTGGGGAGTTAGTAGGAGGAATGAAGAGTAGTATTACTTAGTTGTATGTTTTCGAAGCTTTTATATGGAACATCATTTCTTGATGAATTTCTTCTTTACAATAAAAATAAATTAAATTAAATGAGGATAGACAAATGAAATGTCATTATATTTTATTCAACTTGAAACATGAAGCCAGTTATGTGTGTAATTAATAGTAGTTAAAAGTGGGAACTTTTTTTAAAAAGTATTTTCTTTATTTTGTTTGGTGAAATTCTACATCAAGGCAGATAAAAGGACTGAAAAATTTCTCGAAGTTCATTTATTCACAGAATCTTAGAAAGAATTAAAATAATGAGTACTGAACTTGGGATTCGAGAGGCAGTTCACTATAGCAAATAAAGTCCTAGCTTTGGAGACAGAAAGTCCTCCTTTAGATTCTAGTTGTGTGACCCTAGGCGAGTCCCTTAACCACTCTGGGCCTCAGTTTTCTCCATGCTAATATGAAAAGACTGGTCTCAACGTTCTCTTAAGTTGATTTCAGATTTGAATCTATGATTGTCTGAGGAAATTTCATCTCCATCATTTATATCCTTTGTGACAATGAGTAAAGCACAGTTAAATACTCCCTAAGGTTCAGTTTTCTCCTCCATAAAATGAAGGAGTTGAAGTATATGACCTTCAAAGTCTCTTCTACTTCTCAACCTATGAGTCCATGATCTTTATTTTTCTCTGTTTCCTCAGCAGTAAAATAAGGGTGTTAGGTGAGTTGATCTCTTTAACCCCTTCCAGGTCAAAGTCTCTTAACTGGTCATTATGTGAAGGACCTTATGCCAGGCCTTAGGGATGTGAAAACAAAGATCCAATATGCCTGGGAAACAATCACACCTATGTGGTAAACTGAAACGTCTTTCCCCTCTGCCCCCACCTATCACACTTCTTCACCTTGAATCTTGCCCAAGCAGACTCTAAGTTCTTTGAGAACATTCTTTTTCCATATTTCCAAGACTAATACAGTAGCTGGTACATAATAGGAGCTTAACCAACACTAGCTAGCATCAATGAAGTTCTTAAAAGTGTGCAAAGAGAATTGGACAACTGTGACATAGGGGCTGTTACTAATCCCAATTTAACAGATGAGGAAAATTGAGAGTTAAGTAGCTTCACAAAAAGGATCCCACAGCTAATACCTGCTTGAGGTAGGTTTTCAACTCAGGCAAATAGATGCCTGTGATTAATCAGTCTTACTTTGCCAAGACTTTCCACCATACTCTGCAAATAGTAATAAATACTCACTGGATTGAATTGCTAGGTTGGATGATCTTCTTGACTTCTTATAGTTTAAGTTAAGTTTAAACTCTTTTGAATGTGAAATTTTTCCCTGGTTCTTTTCTCGCAGTCTTCTTTTCATGTCTATCCCTATGGTGAAATCACTGCATTCTTTGACGAACTCTCATTCTAACCTGTCAAAAGTATTTATTAGGCAGACGCTGTGTTCCCAGAACTACTTCAGCCTCTAGCAAGACCACCCTTTTCCATAAACCACAGTTTCTAACATGTGGAAGCAATCCCTTAGTTAACAGGTTATAATAAAATCATTGAGCAAACTTATTTGAAGGGACTTGGGAGAACAAAGGATCACAGAATTTCAAAGCTAAAAAGAACCTTTAGAGATTATCTCATTCAACTCTTTCACTTGACATAAAGAAAAATTAAGAAGAACCCTAGAAAGGTGAAATAATTTGTCCAAGATTACACAATTAATTAGGGACAGAGATGGGACCCATGTTTAAATTACTTTCATCCAAAATTGCAGATGGAAAGAATGCATTCAAATTCTTTATTTACATTTTTTCCTTTATCCCTAGTATGTTCCACAGTACCAGGCACATAGTAGGCATGTAGTAAATGCTCATTGATTTACTGATTAATCAGAATTAAATGAGAGTAAACAGAACTCTTTGATTTAAAATGGTGTAGCATAACTGAGGGATTAATATTAGACTCTTGTCAGATTAGATACAATTCTATTCTGAAACACAGAATGTGATTTTAAAACATGTTGAGGTCTAGTGTATAAAAGAGCTTCATTTTGGATAATCCATCTGGAGGTGTCCAGTGCGTTGCCAGAGAGATCTATGATTGGTTCTGAGTTGTCAAATACTCTTCAACAGTGACTTGAATATAGATATCAATCAAATGCTCATCAAATATGAAGATGATAGGAAACTGGAAGGATAGATAACAAAATGCATGGCAGAGACTGGGAACACAAAGATCTTGACAGGCAGAAGATCAATCTCATAAAAATAAATTCAATACAGATAAGTGAAAAGTTCTATATTAGAGTACAAAGAATTTCACACACCTAAGATACTAGAGGTATAGGGAGACAAAAGTGGTTTTGAAAAAAGATCTGGGGGAGGAGACAAGATGGCAGAGTAGAAAGACTCACGTATGCTAGCTCCGAATCCACAGTCCATAAATTTCCCATAAAAAGAACTCCCCACAAATTCTGGAGCATTGCAAGCTGCGCACCAACACAGTGGAGGAGATTTCCGTTCTAGAGAGCCCTGAAAAACTAACCCCAAAGGTCCATCGCGCCAGACAGCGGAGCCCATCTCTGCACTGCCCTGGTCGCGAGGCCCTAGAGGAGCAGATCCGAGCAAGCTTCAGAGACAGAACCTCTGGCAGCCACGAAGTTCCCTCCACCCACAGGTGCTACAGGTCACTGAGAGAGACGTCTGGGCTGGCCAAGAGGAGAGCGGGGTACCTCCGTGACTCGGGCCCCCTCAGGAGGTAACAGCAGAGGCAGTGGCAGAGACAGCAGCGGCCGGAACTCCTGGAGCAGACGGGAGCTCAGGGCCATTACTGAAGATCTCCGCATAAACCGCCTGAGGGAACTGAGCCTGGGAGATAGCCCTGCTGGAAGTCCAGTGGGCTCAGGCCATGGAAGAGCTCAAAAAGGATTTTAAAAATCAAGTTAGACAGGTGGAGGAAAAACTGGGAAGAGAAATGAGAGAGATGCAAGAAAAGCATGAAAAATGGGTCAATACCTTGGTAAAGGAGACCCAAAAAAATGCTGAAGAAAATAACACCTTGAAAAATAGGCTCACTCAATTGGCAAAAGAGGTTCAAAAACCCAACAAAGAGAAGAATGCTTTCAAAAGCAGAATTAGCCAAATGGAAAAAGAGGTTCAAAAGCTCACTGAAGAAAAGAGTTCTCTCAAAATTAGAATGGAACAGATGGAGGCTAATGACTTTCTGAGAAACCAAGAAATCACCAAACAAAATCAAAAGAATGAAGACATGGAAGAGAATGTGAAATATCTCATTGGAAAAACAACTGACCTGGAAAATAGATCCAGGAAAGACAATTTGAAAATTATGGGACTACCTGAAAGCCATGATCAAAAAAAGAGCCTAGATGTCATCTTTCATTAAATTATCAAGGAAATGTGCCCTGAGATTCTAGAACCAGAGGGCAAAATAAGTATTGAAGGAATCCATCGATCACTGCCTGAAAGAGATCCAAAAAGAGAAACTCCTAGGAACATTGTGGCCAAATTCCACAATTCCCAGGTCAAGGAGAAAATATTGCAAGCAGCTAGAAAGAAACAATTCCAGTACTGTGGAAATACAATCAGGATAACCCAAGATCTAGCAGCTTCTACATTAAGGGATCAAAGGGCATGGAATAGGATATTCCAGAAGTCAAAGGAACTAGGACTCAAACCAAGAATCACCTACCCAGCAAAACTGAGTATAATACTTCAGAGGAAAATATGGTCTTTCAATGAAACAGAGGACTTTCAAGCATTCTTGATGAAAAGACCAGAGCTGAAAAGAAAATGTGACTTTCAAACACAAGAAGGAGAAGAAGCATGAAAAAGTAAACAGCAAAGAGAAGTCATAAGGGACTTACCAAAAATCAACTGTTTACATTCCTACATGGAAAGACAGTATTTGTAACTCTTAAAACGTTTCAGTATCTGGGTAGTTGGTGGGACCACACACACACATACACACACACACGCATACACACACGTACATGTGTGCATGCACACACACATACACACATGCACGCACATACAGAGACAGGAGAGCACAGAGTGAATTGAATAGAATGGGACAGTATCTTAAAAGAAATTAAGGTAAATGGTGAGAGAGAAATGTAGTGAGAGGAGAGAGGGTGAAATGGAATGGGGTAAATTATATTTCATTCAAGAGGCAAGCAGGAGACTTTTTAGTGGAGAGAAAAAGAGGAGAGCTGAGAAAAAAACAAGAAGTTTATCCTCATCACATTCAACTAAAGGAAGGAATAAAATGCACACTCATTTTGGTATGAAAACCTATCTTACAACACAGGAAAGTGGGAGAGAAGGAGATAAGCAGGGAGGGAGGGATGATGGAAGGGAGGGCAATGGGAGGAGGGAGCAATTTGAAGTCAACACTCAGGGAGGGACAAGATCAAAAGACAGAATAGAAACAATGGGAGGCAGAATAGGATGGAGGGAAATACAGTTAGTCTTATATAACATGACTATTATCGAAGTCATTGGCAAAACTACACAGATATGGCCCATACTGAATTGCCTGCCTTCCCAAAGGGAATGGGTGGGGAGGGAGGGATGGGGAGAATTTGGAACTCAAAGTTTTAGGAACAACTGTTGAGTATTGTTCTTGCTACTAGGAAATAAGACATACAGTTAATGGGTAATAGAAAGTCATCTGGCCCTACAGGACAAAAGAGAAGATGGGGACAAGAGAAGGGAGGGATGATAGAAGAGAGGGCAAATTGGTGATAGGGGAAATTAGAATAGTCGGTGTATTGGGGTGGGGGGAGGAGATAAATGTGGAGAAAATTTGGAACCCAAAATTTTGTGAAAATGAATGTAAAAAGTTAAATAAATAAATTTATATTCAAAAAAAGAAAAAAGATCTGGGACTTTTAGTGAACTACAAGCTCGATATGTGAGTCAACAGTGTTATATGTTAGAAAAAAATGATGTGATATTAAGTTATTTACATGAGGTCTAATTTCTAAGAATAGTCCCACACAAGATGGTCCATCCCTAGTGTGTGGGGTACTGAGAGCTTTACCAATAAATCAGACACTCAGAGGTATTAGCAGAAAGAATAGTTTGTTTATTGACTTTCTCTTTTTTATTTTAATATAAATTTATAATTTAATTTATAAAATGCTGCTCCCCAGCCTCAGGGCTTTCTGCGGCGGAAGCGGCTGCTATTCAATGTGAGCTTAAGTTCCGGTGCTCAGGTGGGGGCAGGGCCACTCCCAGGCTCAGTTCCCTTAGGGGGTTTATGCAGAGACCTTCAGTAATGGCCCTGATCTCCCAGCTGTTCTGGGAGTCCTGGGCAGCCGCTGCCTCCCACCGCTGCCTCCCGAGGGGGCCCGAGTCATGGAGACACCCCGCTCCTCTCTCTGCCAGCCCAGAAGTCTCTCTCACTGACCTGTAGCACCTGTGGGCAGAGGGACCTTCACTGCCGCAGGAGGTTCCATCCCTGAAGCCTGCTCAGATCTGCTCCTCTGGGGCCCTTCAGCCAGGGCAGCGCAGGGCTGGGCTCCGCTATCCAGAGTGTGACGGACCCCTGGGGACGGCTTTCCAGGGCTCTCTGGAATGGAAATCCCCTCCACTGGGTTGCTGTGCAGTTTACACTGCTCCAAAATTTGTGGGGAGTTCTTTTTACAGGAAATTTATGGGCTGTGGATTTGGAGCTAGCATACATGAGTCTTTCTACTCTGCCATCTTGGCTCCTCCCATTTATTGACTTTCTCAAGAAAGATCTCCCCCAGAGCACCCAAAAGGTGGTGCCAACCTAAGCGGAGCTGTGTTTTACTCAGCAGATTATATAGGCCCTAACTATAATTCCCCCTCCCTAGCTCTCTCCTCAGGGTACATTGATGCAAGCCCTGAATGTACAATCTATTCGTGGCAATCTACCCCAGCAACAGAGAACAAAAACAGTTTCACACATTAGCCTCAAAAAAGCGGGGGAGGAGGTGTTAGTCCTCCCTGCTGTATGCCTAAAGACAAGGCAGAGAGAAGGTTGGGAAAGTACAGAAGGCAGTCTGGAAAAGTATAAGAGGTAGTCAGGAAAGTACAGGATATGTTGAAACATTTCTTCTACAAGGTCAGCCTGCTGCAAATGTGTCAACAGGACAAGAAATAATTAACTCCTTGAGGAGGCTTCATTCCCGAGAGATCCTCAGAGATCATCTCTCACATCTAGTCTCCTTGCCTTTCCTCTAACTGTGTCTCATAACTGGATCTTTAGGTCCCTTTAATATTCAACTCAAGTTCCATCTTCTGCATGAAGCCTTGCCTGTTCCACCGTTCTGCTTATGTTCTCCCACCCCAAACTACTCTTGTCATTCTATGTTGTTATTTTTTTAAATTACATTAGAATTAATAATATAATTATTGTTATTAATTGTCATATGTATGTATAATATGCGATACATGCAATTATGTTAATGAATCTATACAATATTATTATTGTGATATTGTATGCATATATGTTTATATACCATATATACTTTTATGGGGTATATACAGTGTTCATGGAGTGCTAACACCTCTGGGGAGTGGGCTTGCTGAGTCCTTTTCAGGGTTGTTCATTTACCTTTGATGTCCGTATGTCCCATAACTCTTACAAACCTGTGACTCCAAGGACTTGTAGCATGTGCAGTGGCCACACCCTGGTAAAACCAGTTTTGTAATCAGGCTAAACCAGATTGAGGGTAAATGACAGATCTCAAATTCATCAATGAATTAGGGGGATGTCTACTCCAAGCATGTGAAAACTTCACAAGAGTGAGGACAATTTATTATAAAGGACATGAAGGCAGCTAAAGTAGATTCTGTGCAGTGCTTAGAGCTTGGTCAGACATCAAAGACACCAAGGTCGCCCACTGTATCCTGGGCCATCACCAGTCCTCTTGACTTTTATCTTGCCACTGGTGTTCAATAATTGGAAGGGAAAGTGAGACTGAGAATGCTGGACAGCTCCACCTCACTTCAATTCAATTCATTCTCAAGTCAAAACATCATCCTGTGATGTCACTGGTCTTCTTTGAAAACAAAAGATGAACATCAACGTACACACACACGTACACACACACACATGTACACACACACACATATGCACACACATATACACACAAATTTCATTTCCATGATTATAATAGAAGCTCCTTGAGGGCAGATTCTCTTTCATGTCCATCTCTACATTTTCATTGCCTACCAGTGTCTGGCACAGAGCAGAAACATCCTACATGCTTACTGATTCGTTGATTGTCTTACTCTTTCCCCAGAGGCTACTTTTTGAATCTTTTTTGGTTTTCACCTCCTAATGACCAGCAGAAGGAAACCTTTCATAGACAGAGAGATGTCAGGGAGAGTATTTGGATGTAGCTATTCTGAGAGGAGACAAAGAAAGACCAGGAAGAAAGGGATAAGGTACTTAAAATATTTGAAATTGTGCAATTCTGATGGGAGCTCACAATTAATGTTCAAAATTTTCTTGTATCCTTACTTGATTATACTTTCTGAGAGGAGCAAGCATCATCTTGAATTTCAAGAAAGCAATGATAGTGGAGTATTTAAGCAATGTTCTAGGATTTTTACTTTTGTTTTTGCCAAAGTTCTAGAACATATTATTAAATGCATTTAATTCTGCTCTCCAATTAGTACAGCATGATCATGGCTCACCCTTACTCAAGAAGGTCCCAGGGGGCTTCTATTGTCTTTAAAGAAAAAAACATATACTCTTTAATTTGTCATTAAAGTCCTTTACAGTCTGATTCCAACCTACCTTTACAGATTTATTTCATGTTACTACTTCTATGTCCTCTCTTTTTCAGTCAAACAGGAGAACCTCTATTCCCTGAAACTAGCAGTCTATCTCCTTCCTTTGTACCTTCCTTTGGCCCCTTCTCCTTAGGTCTGCCTCTGAGAATCAATTCAGAGACCATCTCCTATGGGAAGCCTTTCCTGATTTTCCTATTTGTTAGTGGTCATTCTTTTATTTAAATGCTTTTTGTTTTTGTTTTTGTTTTTGTTTTTTTTTACTTTACTCTCCTAAAAAGTTGAATGTGAGAATATAAATTTCTGGAAGGCAAAGTATATTCCAGCCCTCTTCTCTTGGTCATTCAAGCTACTAGCACAGTGCCTTACACAAGGTAGGTGATGAAGGAATGCTCATTAAATTGAATCAGCTCTCTAAAGGAAGCAGAGATCATGAAACTTTAATGCATTTTGATCAAGAATAAGTATTGCTCAACTAATTTTATTAATCAAAAAACTTCCTTCTTTTTATAGAATTTTAAAACTGGTAGAAGAGTAGAATGTTGTGGTCATAGTTTAGTGGAATTTTAGCAATCTGAGAAAGTTACTCACTATCTTTGAAGATACATTGGAAGAAAAAATGGTCAAATTAGTGGGCAAAGTTAGAACTGGTCAAGTACCTAAGTACCAAGACCTAAAGAATAGTTAACAATGAATCACTTTCTACTAGGAGAGGGGTCTTCAGTGGGACTGATCCAAGGATCTCTTCTTAGCTGGGGGCTGGCCAATATTTTCATGTTGATTTAGATAAAGGCATAAAAATGGGAGGCTCGTTAAATTTTCAGGAGTAGCTGACGTTGGATGACAGACAAATATTAGTATCCAAGAAAGTCTTCACTGGCTAGGACAATGATCCAAATTTAATAGGATGAAATTGAATAGAAATATGTGGTATTGTTCAAAGACTAAGTCTATTCCATATAATTGAGTGTGAATTTTATAACAAAGGATTTTAATTGGAAGGTGATACATTTTTAAAATCTGCTGATTTTTTCTACTTTTTTCACCTAATCATTTCATTTATGTAACATTACCTAAAGCAAAGGTGTCAAACATTTAGCCTACAATACTACTCATTATGACTTAAACCAGAAAAAATATAGTTCCTGTCTAATTTTGTGTTGGTGTATTAACATATATATACATATAAGTGCATGTACATATGTATATATACACATACATACATAGATACACAACTGATGATTTTCCTTAGCTCTCCCTCACTTAATACCAATTCACTTGCAAGTCATGACTTCTCCTTCCTGATGTCATGGCCTTCTTTGAGAAAGAAGGGCAAACAATGATGACATATACATACATACATATGCATACATATACATACATACATATACATATATGTACATATACATATGTGTAGGAGATTTTTCTAAGGAAATATGAAGCATTCAGGGATACTTATGTGTGGTTTAGTGGCCCTCATTTCTTTTTGTGTACCACCAACCTAAAGGCCCTTGGGGTTGGTTTAAATATGGTGCCTCAGACCCAAATAGCCCTTTGTAGTATGTTGAAAGGAAGCATCTGAAATTATAGGTGAGGAACGTGGTCTGTCAATAATAAACTTACTCAAGAAATTTTTTTAAACCTTAAGATCCATAGAGGCTTGGAACAATGACATGGGACCTGTTAACAGGAAGAAGTAGGCCAAAGCATTGCAAATATGAAATTATACTTGGGTTAAAAAAAAGTCAGTTATATAAATGTAAGATATGGGCAGCATTGCTTGATAATAGTGTTGGTGGGGGCAGGGAACTGGGCTTTCTTTTTATTTATGGGTTGCTGTTTTTTCAGCGTATTTCAAAAAATCAATCAGTAATGGACACAGCAAGTAGTATGTTCATGTTCTAAAGAAGAACATTTAGACTTGAAGCAAGGAAACACTTGCAAATTAATTAAAGCAGTTTGGAAGAAGACTATATTGCCTCAAGAAGCTGCTTAGACCCATGCTGCCCACTCCACAGGCCCCTCACACCGGCAATCTTTGTAGAAGGGCTTCCTAGTTAGAAATCAAAAAACCAACCAACCAGCATATATCGTATGCCCCCAATGTGCCAGGTACTGTGCTAGGCATGGGAGATACAAACACAAAGAATAAAATATGGGCTTGGATCAGAGAAAATGGTCTATGAAATTGAATTATTCTGATTCTACTTCCTCTAGTTTTATGGGTAAGAACTTGATGCATTACATACAGGTGTTTGATTTTACTTTAATTTCTAGGGCCAATGAAACACTTGCAGACAGAGAGAGAGACAGAGAGAGAGAGAGAGAGTGAGAGAGGTAGAGAGAGAGAGAGAGAGAGGGAGAGAGAGAGGGAGAGAGAGAGAGAGAGAGAGAGAGAGAGAGAGGTAGAGAGAGAGAGAGAGAGAGAGGTAGAGAGAGAGAGAGAGAGGTAGAGAGAGAGAGAGAGAGAGGTAGAGAGAGAGAGAGGTAGAGAGAGAGAGAGAGAGAGCACAACTCTATATTTACCATATAGACCTAGAATTTTCAGGATTTCACATTATAAATCTAATAGCAAAAAAAAAAAATAAACAAAAAATGAAGGCCAGACAAAGCATAGGGTTTGCAAACAAAATGACATCACTGGCAGACCTGGGGAGATTATCTGGTCCATGCAGAATTGCATTGAGCCAATGCTTTTCTAAGTCAGGGCACTCTAATATGATTCATCTTGTGTTATCCTCCCTGAGAGGTAAATGGAGCAGACATCATCCTCATTTCATCCTTTTCCACTCTAGTCACTGCACACAGATCTGAATCACAAATTCCTCTAGGGCAGAGAATATGGTTCATACCTATCTCTAGCCAATACTTGGCAAACTTCCCTGTACATCCTGGGCCTTCAATAAATGTTTATTTTTGTTGTTATGATAAAGATGATGATGATGAAAATGAAATCCCCAGTGGAGGATAAATGGGCCTGACATATTTTGGTCCGTGGGGTCACTAAGAGCCTGCCATGTAGGAGATGCTTAATAAATACTTCTTGCATTGCTGTCAACCATAAGCATATTCTCTCACAGAAATCCGTGTATCATTTTCAGGTAGTGAAGTATAGTAGTAAGATTCCTGGGTTGGAATCAGGATATTTGACTCTGGTCATTTGATATAAGCTAAGTAACTATGCTAAAGGCAGTTAACTTTTTAAAGCCTCATTTTGCTCTCATTTGTAAAATGGGAATGATGATTGTCCTATGTATGTCAAAGAATTTAAATCTGGATTTGACCTTATAAATCATTTCTCTCCATCTCTCCCTTCCCTCATTTTACCGATGAAGAAATCATGGCATAAGGAGGTAAAGGGGCCTAAGTTGAACAAGGAAGGAAAGAGAAGGGGAAAGGAACAAGCACGTATGAAGCACCTACTATGTTCCAGTCACTTGACAAATATTATCTCATTCAGTCTTCACAACAACCCTGGAAGGGAGGTGATCTCTCTAATCAGCTCCTCTAACTTCAAACCCAGTACTGTCACCATCGTGGAACCACTCCTTCCCACAAAGGTGTTGGGAGGAAAGTGTGTTTTAAGCCATTCTTAGCAATGGAATTATTACTGCCATCAGTCAATGTGCAAGTAATTAGTAAGTGGCTACTGTGAAGCTAGGGAGCAGCTTGGTGGTGCAGTGAATACAGCACCAGTGCAGGAGTCAGAAGGACCTGAGTTCAAATCTCACCTCGGACACTTGACACTCACTACTGTGTGACCTTGGGCAAGTCACTTAACCCCAATTGCCTCATCCTGTGTCATCTCCAGTCATCCTGATGAATATCTGGTCACTGGATTCAGATGGCTCTGGAGGAGAAGTGAGGCTGGTGACCTGCACAGCCCGCCCTCACTCTCCCTCACTCAAAAAAGAGTCAAGCGCAAGTCATGTCACTATTTCTCTGATGGCATGGTCTTCTTCGGCAATGAAGAACAAACACACTGTGTGCTTGGCATTGTACAAAAAACACCAGAAATTAAAACTCCACTAAATAAGTTTGTATTTTCTAAACAAAAATATATTACTAACAAAAAGAAAAAATATGTACATGTGTATATATGTAAATATATGAATAAACATACACACATATATGTATTTATGTATATGTATGTGTGTATATAAATGCACACATATACTCTCTCTCTCTCTCTGTTTCTCTGTGGCTCTCTCTGTCTCCCTCTCTCTCCTCTGAAGGATACAGTAAATAAGTAACAAATTCTCCAGTTTAATCTGACTAAAATCACTTAATCAGTGAGTGTTTATCAAATATGTAAGGAATAAAAACGCAAAGAGTGAAAAAGTTTGTCCCCTAAAAATACTTACTTTCTAGTGGGTAAACAACATGTCAACCTACATGTGTGAATACAGGCATGTGTATATTTGAATGTGTATATATGTGCATATACTCATAAAAATATAAAGAAAATGAATTTTAAAACAAAATAAAATCTAGTCTTAAACCGACACATTCTTTCCTATTACTATGCAGACCATCCTTCCCAGTCACCCCTCTTTACAAACTCACAGTGTTGTCTCCCACTCCTCACTGACCCCACAAGTTTACTCCGTTATCAAATCCTTTCATTTGTACTTTCACAGCATTACATCCACGCTCTGTGTATGTCCTTCCCTTCAATCCCATGGTCACCACCTTAGTTCAGGTCCTCATTACCCCTCATCCAGGCTCCTGCAATAACCTTCTAAGAGATCTCTTCACCTCAAGTTGCTCCATGCTCCAATTCAGAGTCAGTTGTCAAAATAGTTTTTCTAAAGTATAGGTCTGACCATGTCGATGAGATTTAGTGGCTCCCTATTACCTCCCACCCAGATCAAGTATGAATTCCTCTGCTGGACAAAGGAAAAAGGCTTGGGCCCTTTCTGCCTCTTCAGTCGTCTAATATTTTGTTTCCCTCCACAGTGTACAATTTAATGACCTTGACCTACTTGTGCTTCCTCAAACAGGATGCCACCTCCTTGTCTCAGTGCCATTGCACTGGTTGCTTTTTCTTTCCCTGAAACTGTTTCTCCCCTCATCTCTACCTCTTAGCTTCCCTAGCTTTCTTCAGTTCAAGTCCTGCCTCACACAGTCCTACTCCTCCCTCCCCCAGCTGCTAATCCCTTCCTCTCTCAGATAATCTTCTCTTTTCTGTATATGGCTTAATAGTTTGGATGTTGTCTTCCCACTAAATTATATGCTCCTGGAGGGAAGGGACTGTTTTTGCCTTTCTTTGCTTAAGCGCCATGCTTGGCACATAGTAAGTACTTAATAAAGGCTTGTTGCCTCTCATCACCCTGATTACTTTTCTTCTAGACCTCACTCAGCTGTACCCCAGGTCTTCGTACATTCTTACACGGAACAGATATCTGTTTCCTTCCTTTCAAAATGATGATTTGTGAGATCCTCCCTGTTTTAAAATTCTGTGATATCTGTGAAATCACCCTCATTCAGAGCCAGAACACCAGGTCTAGTGGCATCTAACATTTGTCTATAAATTGAACCAAGCTATTTTGATGATAGGAGCTTTCAAAATCTCCTAAGCTTACTAGTCTGCTGAAATGACATTTATTATCTTCTAAATTTGTGCTTATTTAGGAGGCACACATTACAGCCAAAAGAAGGCTAAGTTGGAATTCAAAGGACCTAGATTTGAATCCTCCTCTGCCCCTCCCAATGTGACCTTGAGCAAAAACCTTCACCACTCTGTCTCGGCAACTCCCTTTGTAAAACAAGAGGATTGGATTAAAGCACCTTCAAAGTCTTTCCTGGTTTTCAGTCTATAGATCTAGGGCCCATCCCTCACCTTCACTTTGGAGATCATCACCTTCAGAGTATCTTTGATTTCCCTGAATCTTCCTCACATCTCCCCTCCAATAAGTTCATGTCTTATCCCTTCTACCTCCTAATTTTTTCCGTCTGAACTTCCACCACTCATTTCCACTGACACTGCGCTAGTCCAACCCATATAGACAATTTCAATGACCTCCTAATAGGTCTTCTCCTTCTCTTCCTGAAAATTCTATCCTTCATATCACTGCCAGAGTGATCATGATTCCTTGTGCATACATTTAGCTAATTGTCACTCCTTTGTTCATTTTTATTTTTTTAATTAATTTGTTTTCAGTTTTCAACAATCACTTCTATGAGTCTTAAATTTTCTCCCCTTCCATCCCTGATACAGCATGCAATCTTATATGATTTGTACAAATACATTCTCATTAAACACATTTTCACATTAGTCATGTAGCATAGAAGAATTAAAATGAATGGGAGAAATCATGAGAAAAATCAAACCAAAATAAAACACAGCACAAGAGAAAAATAGTCTACTTCATTCTGCATTCTGATTCCATAGTTCTTTCTCTGGATGTGGATGGCACTTTGCATCATGAGTCCTTGGGAATATTTTAGGTCCTTGCACACTGTGACTCTTTCTGTGTATAATGTTCTCCTGGTTATGCTCATTTCATTCAGCATCAGTTCATATAAGTCTTTCCAGGCTTCTCTGAAATCCTCCTGTTCATCATTTCTTATAGCACAATAGTATTTTATTACATTCATATACAACAACTTGTTCAGCCATTCCCCAATTGATGGGTATTCCCTCGATTTCCAGTTCTTGGCTACTACAAAGAGAGCTGCTATAAATATGTTTGTACATGTGACAGGTTTTCCCTTTTTAATGATCTCTTTGGGATAAAGTCCTAGAAGTGATGTTGCTGGCTCAAAGGGTATGCACATTTTTGTAGCTCTTTAGGCATAGTTCCAAATTGCTGTCCAGAACGGTTGGATCAGCTCACAGTTCCACCAACAATGAATTAGTGTTCCAACTCTCCCACACCTTCTCCAACATTTATCATCTTTCTGTTTTGTCTGATAGGTGTGATATGGTACCTCAGAATTGTTCTGATCTTCATTTCTCTAATCAATGGTGATTTAGAGTATGTTTTTCATATGACTGTAGATAACTTTAATTTCTTCCTCTGAAAACTACCTGTTCATGTCCTTTGACCATTATGTCAGTTGGACACTCCTTTGTTCAAAAGTCTTGAGTGGCTCTCCTACTGCCCATTGAGGAAAGTTTTAACTCCTTTACCACGTATCCAATGTTCTCTACAATCTAACACTATCCTACTTTTCTTTATCCATTTCCTATTTCTGATAATGAATTCTGCTCCAGTCAGATTGGATCCCTGAATGAAACCTGTAGTTTCCTATTTCAATTGCCTTATATATGCTCTTCTCTCTACTTATAATTCCATCTCTTCCATAAAATCTTCTTCAGTCTTCTAATGGCCTTCCCCTGCTAAGACACAGATAGAACTTTGTTTAATGACTCTCCAAAACTACTTATCATGAATATTGCATATATGGTTGTCTTGTTTTTGTTTAATTGGTCTACCAGACTATAGTTTCTCCACCTAAATATGCATATATGGATGTAGATGTATTAAAAAGGTATTTATTGATATGTTTTGTTTTTGAATAATTATTCCTGAAAGTAACACAATGGCCATGGAACCCTCCCTTATAAAAAAAAAAAGACAAAATGGCCATATCTGATAATGCAAACAACATTATGCACACACACACACATACATAAACACAAGAAGAGGGAGGGAAAGAGAGACAGACAGATAGACACACACACACACACACACACACACATATACACATCCTCCTCATTGGAAAGGCAAGTTTGTTTCATCAACAAGACTCTTAAGCTCTTCAAGGTCTAAACCACAAAGTCATGGAACAAGTAGATGCCCATTATATAACTGTAAATAATTCTTAGATCCACTTATCCAATCCTAGCTCTTATGACCTCCAGTCTCATATCGTCAACTGCCTATTGACATGTCCAGAACAGAAGATATTGTCTTTTCCCTCAAATCCTTTCTTCTTTCAAAATCTCCATCACTGCAAGGGTGCTATTTTACGCCCTTTCACTCAGGCTGGCATTCAAGATATTCTCCTTGACTTCTTTCTCTCTCTTACTTCATCTCTCTCTGGTATACCTTGTCATTTCTGTCTTGATAATGTCTCTAACTTATGTTCTCCTAGAGACAGTTACACAGCACAGTACATAAGAGCATTGGGCCTAGAATCAGAAAGACCTGAATTTAAATCCACTCGATAGCTGTGTCGTCTTGGCTAAGTCATTCAACCTTTGCCTTAGTTTCTTCAATTGTTAAAAAGGGATAATGACAGCACCTAACTCCCAGGACTTTTGTGAGGCTCATATAAGATGCAATTTGTAAAGGACTTAGCACAGTGCTTGGTACATAGTAAGCATTTAAAAAAAAAGACCTCCCCCACAAAAAGAGATGAGCATAAAGCAACATAAAAAGTATCTGACCATAGAAAGTTATGATGGTGACAAGGAAGACCAAGACACCAACTCAGAAGAGGACAAAAATGTCCCAACAAAACCCCAAAGTAAAATGGAAAATGGTCTCAAATCCAGAAAGTACTTATGGAAGAGCTCAAAAAGGAGCTTAAAAATCATATAAGAGAGGTTGATGAAAAAGTGGGAAAAGAAATGAGAGTGATGCAAGAGAAGTATGCAAAAAGAGCCAACAGCTTGGCAAAGTGCTTAAAACGTAGACTTGACTAAATGTAAAAGTAGATAGAAAAATCCACTGAAGAAAACAGCTCCTTTAAAAAATATAATTGGCCAAATGGAAAAGAAAGTATAAATCTAATTGAGAACAACATGTTAAAAGTTTGAATTGGGCAAGTGGAAACTATCAAACAAATTCAAAAGAATGAAAAAATGGAAGAAAATGTGAAATACCTCAAGGATATTTCTAATTACAATCCTCCATACCAAGTGCAAAGTATACACAAAAGAAAATGCTATTCATATCCTGATAAATTGCTAATGGACTCTGAATGTAGATTGAAGCATAGTTTTTCACTTTATTCTTTCTCATATTTTTTTTCCTTTTTTTCTTTCCTTTTTCTTTTTGATGTGTTTCTTTCACAATTGCAACTAATTTGGCAATATTTTACATGATATCACATGTATAAACTATATTAAACTCCTTACTATTTACGGAAAGGGGAGTGGAGTGAGGGACAAAGAAAAATTTGGATCTTAAAACTTTATGATACTAAATTTTTTTTGACTTGTAACTGGGGAAAAATAAAATAATATTTAAAAGAAAGAATGTTAAAATTTTTCTTTACATGTAATTGGGTAAAAAGACAATACTATTAGAAGAAAAAATAATCTAATGAGTTGAATCAAGTCATAATTCTCTAAGTTCTTTTGCTAATTTCTATATTTATATTGTATATTAGCCTCTTTACATATTTCTATGTGGTTCAGCAAATATTTGTAATTTACTATCACTATTTAATTGAAAGTGTTATATATTAGAAAGATGACTGATTTTGGAGTAAGAAGACATGATTCTGGTACTAGACTCTTGATAAGCCATTTAGAGTCCCTGAGGTTCAGTTTATTTATTTATAACAATAGAGGGATTTGAACTAGGTAGTCTATGATGTCCCAGGTCTAAAGTTATGGTCCTATGAAATCTTTCCTCTGTGTGTGTGTGTGCATGCGTGTGTGTTGTGTTTCTTTAACTCCCCTATGTAGCCTGAAAACTCCCTAGGAACAAAGACCTCATCTCTTATTTCTTTATAACTTACCTAGTGCCTAGCACTGTGTAGATGATATATGTCATCAATTTTTTGCTGCTAAACCTATCAGATTCAACTGACTATGCACCAAACCCAACCAAAAAATGATATGGGTCATTACACCAAAGACACTGTTTTCTTTGAAAATCTCTTCCCAGTGTTAGCAATGACTTAATGACACTTTGAATTATCAAGGGTATATGATTTCACTAGTTTGGGCACGCACTCCTCTTCACTACCACCTTCCATATCTTGGTTTAAGGTATCCTCAGTTGATACTCAGTACCGAAGTACTCTAATGATTCAGTGATCTCATCAGTGTTCATTCTATAGCCAACAAGGCAGATCATAATGCATGCATGGCTAGTCATCTAACTCCACATTTCTCCGAGTCAAGGGCAATGCAATAAGAATCAGGAAGTCTTGGCTTCAAATCCCATTTCAGCGGCATGACTGAGCATGTCATTTAATTGCTCAGGACTTCAGCTTCCTCATCTGAAAAAGGAGGAGATTAGATTTGATGACTTCCAACATCCCTTCTTATTCTATATCAATGATCTTATGTTCCTTCTGTCAGTTTGCCAGAAGGGTTAGACTCAATATTTGGGGGACATTCCTTGCTGTCTCTATACAGAGAAGATACAAATGAGCAAAAGGGTTATCCAATGGGAGTTTCTCATTATTAACACATGACTAGGCCATCATCATTTTCACTCATACATTTCTCTAGCAATAGCCATGATTCCATTTCTCTATAACTCCTCATTCAAAATGATTTGATGTGAATGAAAAAAGTCATTATCCTGGAGTCAATCTGGTGATAAATTTAGTTAAGCCTGTAACAATGACTGGCATTTCTAGCACTTCAGGTTTTGCAAAACTCATTATCTACATGAAGTCATTCAAGCTTAACAACAACATGATGAGGTAGTTACTATAAATTGTATCATTTCTATTTTAGAGATTAAAGAAAGTAGGATTCAGAGAGGTTAAATGATTTAGAATGGAATCACAGCAAACTAAAGGTCGCTTATTTAACCAAGTTTTTACTAACAATGAATCCATCACAGGCCACAATGACACACTGACTTTTATTACGATGATAAAGTTATTTGTTTGTTCCTAGTTCAAATATTTTAAGTGATTTCCTACATCCTGACTCAACATACATTCCAATTCCTTCCATTCCATTCAGAGGTAAGGAAAGAGAACACTTGAGACCAGGAAGAAAGCTTGCCAAAAGCAGGATATTAAGGGAATGGAATGCCAAAATCAAACAGAAAAATATTAATAGCTGAAAAATACTGAAAAGGTACTAATTTAAATATTAGTGAGAAGGAACATTCCTGGCAAGATGGGTGCGTCTTCAAGAACATAATAGAGAGGATCATTTCAATTCAATTCAACAAGCATCTATTGAGCACTGATTGTTTGCTAGAAAATGTGGATCCAAAACAAAACTGGTCCTTGGTCTCTAGGAGCTTCTATTCTACTGATCTGAAGTAAAAGCACTTTTAAAAAAAAGACCCAGAAATAAAATTATACTTTAAAAGCAGAGATTCTTGGCCTAAATAAGTGTGTGTGTGTGTGTGTGTGTGTGTGTGTGTGTGTGTGTGAGAGAGAGAGAGAGAGAGAGAGAGAGAGAGAGAGAAAGAGAGACAAAAGAGAAATGAAGATGATAGAAAGGTAGATTGATTAACTCCTTCAATTGATACTGATAATTGCTTCCTTTGTATTATTATCCTAATTTTGTTTTGGACATTTGACAGCCTTATTCAGGAAGTGAATCCAAAGGTTTTTCTCATTCTTCCTAAGATATCCATGCTACAAAAAAGTTAAAAATCCATAATTTAAAGCTTCCTTTTCAACCTCCACTGCCACTTATGCCACTATCTTCATGCTGATACTATTTTTTTACATTTGGAATTTTATTGAAAAAAACAATAGAGTAGTGGATAGTATGCCTGATTTAGATTCCAGAGTGACCCTACACAAGTCAACCAATTCTTCCAAGCCTCAGTTTCCTCATTTATAAAATGAGGACAATAGTAGTATCTACCTGGCAAAGTTATTTTGAGGTTCAAAGCTGGAAAGAGATTCTAAAGGTCATATAATCCAACTCCCTCATTTTATAGATGGGGAAGCTGATTCCCAGAGAAATAAACATGACTTGTCTCCTGTCATTCAAGTAACAAATAAGAGAGCACACACTGAAACTGAGGTCCTTACACTCAAGGTTCAACACTCCATTCAACTGCACCATGATGCCTCCCATTCAAATTAGTTTAATATATAGTACTTTGCTAACCTTAAAGTTCTATATAAATGTTGGACTTTATTATTTCCAGGAGGGATAGTATAATTGGGAGGTGAATTCAGAGAGAATAGAATAGACAAGGACACCAAGTGTACCAACAGAAATTGAAACAGGAAGTCCCTGGATTATATCTGTGTTGATCAGGTGTTGAAAGTAAATTTTTTAATAAATTATAGAAAATACACTGCATGCAAAATGTGTATATATATACATATGTATATGTATGTATATGTATTGATAATCTTTAGTTTTTCATATACTCTAGATTTTAGTAAAGACCAGAATTGAAGAATCTGGACCTTGACAATCCTTTGATATAAAACTTTAGATTTTGAATTAAGAAGAGCCTGGACCTGATAGTCTCCTTTGTTTAGAGGATACCTTTTGGTGTCAAACAAATGGGACTTCCTTGCCAGATCCTCCTTTTGGCATCTTAGAGATAAGAGAAAACACAGATGCCTTGGGTTGTAACTTCAGCATCTGTTATCTGGGTGATGGGACTTTGTTTTTCTTATCTTAAATCACAAAGGCATGCTACGGAAGGATGATGCCTACAACCTGGGATCATAAAACCCAACTGATGTCACTTTGTTTACAATGTGTTTATCTAAGAGAGCTCCTTTCTCATGGCAAAATGTACTTAAGGCAGTCAGTTTCTGTATTGAGGCAGCCAGGACATTTCTGGCTCCATAATGCATTATGTTACCATTTTCTTTAATAGGGAATTGATTGATTAATTAATTGAATCATAAAATGTATGCATTTAGCCTGTTGCCTTTTCTCTAACCAAGTTTTCAGGTTAACAGTATATACACATATATATAGTTGTGTGTATTTTTGAAATCTACTATGAATTGCCCATTCCAAACTGTAATATTAAACATCTTTTTCAATCAAACCATCTTAGTAATTGCATAGCAATACACAACTGTGATTGACTCACAATAGAGGATAATCCATGAAAAATCAATTTCACTGAAATAGTGTGTCTAACTAGGAAATAATATCTAAATAGCATTTTAGTGCTTGGGGTAACCTTGAGAAATGGGACAAAATGCAGGTGAAGTATGTGACTACCCTCTAATATTATCCTACTGATTTCTATTGTACTAAGGAATTAGGTGTGTAATTCTGAACTACAGCTTTCATTAATTCTGAAGGTCTGTCTCAGGCTATTAGCATCATTTGAGTGTACTGGCTCTTATGTAAATTATAGCCAAAGTAGAACAGGAAGTTACTCTATAATCATTTCTCCATCTCCAGTAAGAAAATACTGTAGAGCATATGGCAGACATGGTTAACTGTACTTTATGCTAATCTCTGCATTCTGTTTGCCTCACCTAATTAACTCTACTTGTACACTAGACAGAGTTCTCCAGCACAAAGCCTTTGGGGAGTCCTTTGCATACAGTTTTAAGTACCTCACAGAAGAGGAAGACCAACAGATAGTTAAATATAAGGGAAATTTAAAGGGAAAACAAGAATTTCTGGGTGATGGCTTTTTTTTTTTGGTGTTGTTCAGTTGTTTTAGTTGTGTCTGATCCCATTTGGGATTTTCTTGGCAGAGATACTGGAGTGGTTTGCTATCTCCTTCTCCAGCTCATTTTACAATGAGGAAACTGAGGCAAACAGGATTAAGTGACTTGCCCAGGGTCACCCAGCTAGTAAGTGTCTAAAGACAGATTAGAATTAAGAAAGATGAGTCTAGCACCACCTAGCTTTGTTGGCGAGGGTGGGGTATGAAAATTTTCCTTATAATTAGACTGATTGAAATAATTAAAAATGATAGTTCACTCTCAGATTTAGCAGTCTTTCCTATACATTTATATTTTATTAAATATAACTTCCTTTAGGGCATGGACTTTTTCAGGGAAGCTGGAGGAGTTTGCCTTTTTCTAACAAAATTCTGAATACACTTTTGCTTATTTTTTGATCCAAATTTAGGCAAGAAGTTCAAGGAAGTCCTTGTGGGAAATGAAGGTGCCCCACCCTGTCTTAGGGAGTAGTCTAAGGCAGAAGAGTCAAACACTTGCCTGAGTCACAGGCAGCCTACAAAACCAGATTAAAATGTATTTGGGAAATATTTAACAAAATAAATAAAAATATGATAAAATAATATTAAGATGTGGCTTTCTAAGTTAATGAGCATCTACAGGGATCCTTCTGTACAGTTCAGAGGTCACCATTTCTATACCACTGATCTAAGGCACTACAGGGTGAAGAACCTTATGGAGAATCATACAGTCAGGTTATGTCAGAAGTAGGTCTCTTTTGAAAAATTATTTATTTTATTTTTAATTTATGGAATAAAAAACCATTTTCATAATATAGTGTAATAAAAAGATAATTACACATGAAACTACAAATTTATCATGTGTCATTTATTATTCCTTTTAAATATATAACAAAGTTATCACATAAATATTTTCTTCCCTCCCCTACCCTGCCCCAGATGATCATTTGATACAAATATGTATATATATATATATATATATATATGTAGGTTTTAAGCCCAGAGTTTACTGACCGTGATGACAGGCTTATTTCCATTTTATGCCCTAGCACCTCACACAACATACTATAGTAAAAACAATAGAGATGTAACTATGTTTAATGTATGTTTGTTGAATGAATGAATGAATACAAGAATGAGTTCCATGTAGTTCATTAGGGATAAAGATAGCTTAGTCCAATCCCTTAAAAATTATAAGAATAGTAACTAGAATTTATATAATGTTTAAAGTTTTGCAAAGCAAAATTATCTCAGAAAAACCCAATGAGGTAAATATCATTATTATCCCCATTATACAAATGAGGGAACTAAAGATCAGTTGTTAAGTGACTTTGTCAAAGTCACAAATCTGGTAACTGTTTGAGGAAGAAATTGAATTCATGTCTTCCTGACTCCATCCAGTAATCTCCCCATGATATCATCTAACTGTCTCAAAAAATTGCAAAGGGTAAAAATCTAGGGAATTTTCTTGCAATTTCTAGAAATAGCCACTGAATTGATGAACCATATGCTTTCTAAATCTTACAGTATTATAAAAAAAAAAAATGAAGCTGTTATTGTTTTCTTATGCCATTTGTTTTCCAAAAAAGCAAGTAACTTTGATTTCATTGACATCCATACCTTGTGTGGTGGAAATAGCATCAGCCAATGGAATGCATCAACAATCTCTTTAACTTCTAGTTTTACAGAACTGCCTGAGGCATTGAGAGCTTAAAGTGTTTCTCTATGGTTAGACATGTGTAAGAGCCAGGACTTGAAGCCAGGTCTTCCTGGCTCTTAAGATAACCAAACATTTCTATACTTGGAAAAAGGAAATTAAGGAGAGAATGAAATCACGTGCTTTTTCACAACTATGGCTAGAAGGAGAATTCTTAACATCACAAGGGATTGAGGAGATCAAAAGGTAAAATTGGAAATGTTACTAAGTTTAGTAAAAGGAAATAACTATGTAAACAAAATCAATGAAAACAATTTGGATGGAAAAATAAAGAAACAATATTTATATCAAATGTTTCTAAAGCCCAACATGCAGCATATACAGGGAATTGATATAAATATGGACCAAGAATCATAGCCCAGTACACAAGAGATCAAAAAATGCAAACACTTTTTGGAAAGAAAAATCATAAACTTTTAATTGGACATGAGACATCAATAGTTAAAGAAATGCAAATCTAAGCAAACCAGGTTTTGCCTCATGCTATGCCAATTGTCAAAAATGATAAATAAAAGCAATCATTATTGTTGGAGAGGCTGAAAGAGGACAGACTCACTGAAACAGTGCTTGCAGAGTTGTGAAGTGCTCCAACCATTCTGTATTTCACCAAAATCATGCAATAACAACAGCAACAAAAAAAAACAACAACTAAATCATCATGCCATTTCAAGAATATGACCCCAGGTAAGTACAAAACAGAAAAAGAGAATTTATAAAATTAATTTATGCCAAAATATTCACAGCAGTGCTCTTTAGATCAGAAAAGAACTATAAAAGTGAGTACCTACTAACTGGAGAATGACTGAAAAAATATAGTATATGAATGAGATTAAATAACTGTACCATAAATAATCACAAGGGAGACAGAGTTGTATAGTGAGTGGAGAGCTGGCATCAATATCAGGACAAGGAGTAACAAGCTCTATAAAGTGATCATCATCCTTAAAGAATTGTTAAGACATTGTTATGCCACGGTGCTAATAAACAGTTCTCTTAAGCTAGAAAATGTTAAAGCTTCTCAGATGGACTTACTGAACAATGCAGGTAAGAGTAGCCAACTCTTTACTCAAAATGACATTGATTTGTTCAATTACTACTCAGTTTTTCTTATGCCAAAGTAGATCTCACAACAAAAGTCCTCTGGTTAGGTTTTAAGTAATGAAAGAAAACTTCACTCATCAGGACATAAAACTTTTTGATATAGTTCTTAAAATACATTTTATTCTCCATGCTAGTATATGGCATCAGTGCACATGTCCTATCACCCTACTAGAGTAAATTCCTTCAGAGTAAGGACTATGTCTTATTGATCTTTGATTCTTCCATAACACTAGGTACAATACCATAATAACAATTATAAATCTTAGCATATTATTAAGGTTAACTAGATGCTTTTCTGATAACTCTGCAAAGATTTGCTATTGTGGAGCTGTTTTTCAGTTGTGTCCAACTCTTCATGACCTGTTTGGGGTTATTTTGCCATTTCCTTCTCCAGCTCATTTTACAGATGAGGAAACTGAGGCCAGCAGGATTAAGTGACTTGCCCTGAGTCACAAACTAGTGTTTGAGGTCAGATTTAAACTCACAGAAACTTTAAGACCAGTACTCTATCCACCATGCTACCTAGAAACCCCAACCCAGCAAAATAGAATGTAGCAATGTTTTCCCCTCCATTTTATAATTGTGGAAACTGAGTTTATAATAGTGAAATAATTAACCCCAGTCTTCCTTTTCAGACAGATATCTCCCTGTCTTTTACCACTAGCTTACACAACCCTATGTTCCAACCAAACACAGCTCAATTATGTTCTCTGTACATGTCCTGTCCCTTGCGTGCTTCTCCACTTTTGTACAGGCATTCTCCCATGCATATAATGCTCTTGTACATATAAAGCTTCTTCCTAGTAGAATTCTTATATCTCTTCATGTTTTAAATAAATGTTCTCCCCACAGGAAGATTTTCATGATCCCCCATCTCAAAATCACTCCCTATTTACTCTGTATACAGTCTGTATTTCTTTTTCTGTGGGCATCTTGTATCACCCAATGGAATATCAGTTTCTTGAGGACAGAGATCATTCCATTTTTGTCTGTGTCTCCATCACCTTGTTTTTAGTATGTGTTTATTAAAGCTTGGTTGAATTATATTGGATCCCCTAGCCATATCCGGAGAACTAAAGTTTAACAGCTCACATGTCTGTACTTCTTGATCAACATTAAAGAAGAATGAGAATGAAACACATCATACAGAAATTGTGTGGTAGCAAGAAAAGATGTGCTGGTTATGTGGCAAGAATGAAGGATGACAGATAAATAGCTAGAGTGCTCCATTGCTGCTAGCCGTGGTAGGGGCCAGAAAGGAAGGCCTCCAGCATGTTGGGTAGAATCAGTGGGGTGAACTTTTGGGAGGTCATAAAGGAGATTCACATAGAATGAAAAACCATGGATGGGTTATAATCTATATGTTTGAAAAGAACTCCCAAATCAGTGAAATAACAGAGTCTATTGAAATAGTTTTTTATTTAGAATTTACAAAAATTTACTTTCCTTACAACAACAAAATGCTGTTTTATAAATAGAATTGTTCCCACTTTGAAAATATGGAAGCTAAGTGAAATAGCTAGGTGGCATAGTGGGTAGCCTGAAGTTAAATCTGGCCTCAGATACCTACTGGCTATGTGCCCTGAGTGCTTCATTCTATTTGCCTCCGTTTCCTCATCTGTAAAATGAGCTGGAGAAGGAAATGGCAAACCACTCGAACGAATTTGCCAAGAAAACTCCACAAAAAGTCAGACATGACTACAACGACTGAACAAAAAATAATTAAGTGTCTTACCTAAGGTAAGCATGTTCAAGCAAAAAGTTTTTAAAGTTAGATTTCTCTAGACATCAGATCCAGCACTCCTTCCAATTTTATAGTACTATTCTGTGTTTTAAAGAATATATCTACTATTAAGAAATGTTCAATCTAGGACTCAAAATAATAGGTACTAATTTGGAAGAAGGCAATAATTAAATTAATGAAAATGAACAAAATATCTTAATTAAGGCTTTAATATGTTTTAGACAATGTGCTAAGCATTGAGGATGCAAATACAGAAGTTCTTGCCCCCAAAGAAAATATATTCTAATAGAAGAACAAAACCTATATAGAAGAGCAAGGAAAGAAATGGGAGATTTGGTCTGGGGAGTCAAAAGGATGGTGAGTTGATCCATAAGGCAATCAGTTACTCTCCCCAATATTATCTCTCAAATATGATAATATTTGTAAAGTGATAAGTCTATTTTCTGTTTCATAGTAGCTACTCAATAAATACTTGTTCTTTTTCCCTTCTCCCTCTTTTCCAAAATCAATAGTATTATTGATTTGGTTATTGTGCCCAGAAGACGGAAAGTAGAAGGGAGTGGGGCAAAAGTGGAAAGTTCCATGTGTCTGGAAAATGGATAGATGGTCTGGGTAGATGGTTAAATGAGATATGAAGTTTGCTCTGATCTGAGAGACCCTGGATATAATTGATTAGACAAGTTTGCATTCACTCACCAGTCAAAAGAGCTCAGTCCCATATTAAAATTCCAAAACTGAATAGATTGGCCAGGGACTGAGGAAAGGTTCTTCTGGAAGTCCAGACTGGAAGATGCTACACTAAGTGGGAGAAATGACAGGAACATGGCAAGATGGACAAAGTGGATAGAACAAAGGAAGAAAAAAGGAAAGAAAGAAGGAAGGAAAGAAAGGAAGAAGGATGTGGAGGGAGAATGCAACAAAGGAAGGAAGGAATGAAGGCATGAAGGAGTCAAGTAAGCAAAGGCAGTGTGATACAGTGATAAATTTGTAATTATGGAAATTGAGTTAAAAATCAGAACATGTCATTCATTGACTGCATGACCTCAAGTGAGTCCCATGGGTCTGGGCCACAGGTTCTTCATTTGTTAAATAAGGAAGTCTGATTATGTTACTCCAAAGAGTGTTAGAGAGTACAGTACATAGAGCACTTGACTTAGAGTCAGCAATATCTGAGTTCAAATACCACCTTTGACACTTATTTAGCTATGTTACCCTGGGCAAGTCATTTAACCTTTTTTAGTCTCAATTTCTTCATATGTAAAATGGAGATAATAACAGCCATTTAACTTGTAGTTTGTTATAAGGATCAAAAGAGATAACACAGGTGAGGTATTCTGCAAACCTTAAAATATATTATAAATAATAATAATTAGCCAAAAGTCTCATTCAGTTCCAGATGAAATGTCGGAAGGAAAGAAGGAAGGAAGGAAGGAAGGAAGGAAGGAAGGAAGGAAGGAAGGAAGGAAGGAAGGAAGGAAGGAAGGAAGGAAGGAAGGAAGGGACAGCTGTTTCCCTATTTCCTAAATGCACCAAATGATCTAGGAAATGGCACTGAACCAGGCACCAGGAGCCCTCAATTCTAATCCCATCTCAACCACTGACTTCCTAGGATCGTCTAGGGTCATTCTTAACCTCTCCTTTACTTCTTTGATATGACAAGTAGAAGTAATAATATCTGTCCTGCCTAATTCATGCAGTCATGAGGATCTAATGAGGCAATACACATGAAAGCAATTTCCTGAGTATAAAGCATTCTATAAATGTAAGATGTTGTTAGCATTTCCATTTGAGGTCAAGATTAAAATCAGCCTCAGAATGATGGATAAAATGTTAATCATTCCTCTCATTCTCAGGCTAACCTCTTATTCTCAATGATGCTCTCAAACACTATTTCCAAATGTCCATCAATTATTAGGAAAGACTGGAAAAATTCACTTGGATCCCAAATGGATACATAGATGCTCACTGAAACTTACTAGTCTGAAGATCTAACAAGGACATTGCTTAGAATTATAGGTTTCCTGCATGAGACAAGAAAAACTGAAAAGTTAAAATTAATTACATTTTGCTTTAGAATTTGTATTCATAAAGAAGGTTTAGGACAGCTGCCTGTTGTGACTTTTAAAAGACTCTAAATAATTGACGTATAACTATATCAGTTCATTCACATCTCTTATCATTAGATGTGTTAAAATCAAAAAATATATAAAAATATATAAAATTTACAAATTCATATTCTAGAAAGAGATTATCATTTTTTTCAAGGTTGTATATGCTTTAGTGAGTTTGCTAATTTATTTTAATAATTAATAATTTTCCAATCACTAAGACTGCTGCTTCCCTATTTAAAAGCCACAGGCTTTTTCCACTAAACTTCCAGAATGCAGTCATTTAACTCAGACAATGACTATTCTCTACTTTTCTTGGATTTCTCAGAGTGAATTTCTACAAGGATGAATGCTAGACTCCTCCAGATCAGGTCTGATGTCAATGATCCACCCATCCCAACAGGAGAGTACAACACCTGTTCCATATAGTGTTTAGTAAAAATTAAGTGAACAAAAAATTATTTTGTTGCTACTCATGAATTCCTGGCAGCATCTGTGCCCTCATCCTGTGTCTTGGCTAAACAGGACAATCCAGAAGGAAAATAGTGCTGGATTTGGTGATGACCGGAGTTCAAATCTTATGTTGGCCACTTCCTACATGCATTGCCTTGAGTAAGTCATTTCAAATCTTTGACTCTCCAATCTTTGACCCTTTGACTCTCACCTAGAAAATAAGAAGTTTCAACTACATGACCCTAAGCTCCCTCCATGCTCTGCTTCTATTTAATATACTCTAACCAGGCCCACCCTCCTCAGGTTCTACCTCTACACTGAGAATTTTTGCCAATTGTTTTTTTTCTTAACAAAATCTTTCTGTCACACGCCAGGTTCCTACAAGGCACTTTCCTCTGGTAATTAGGGCTTTCACTTTTGATTAACACATGAACTCTGATTATCTATGCATTACTGTTCAAAGGTAACCTCTTTGTTTTTTAAGGATTTATGGCATAATTATAGTTTAGCTCAAAGGATTAACTTCAACCACTGCGGCAGGGCGTTAGGAGAGATACTTTTCACAACATCTTACTTTGCCATGGACCCATCCAGAATAACAAAATTACAGAATTTTGGATTTGAAAGTAAAATCTCCAATCAATTTCCCCTCCATGACCCATACCCCTGCCAAATTCTCACAGTGGTTTACCTCACAAATGTTCATCCAGCCCCTGCTGAAAACCATCACTGAAGGCAGATCTACTCCCTCAAGACACCTTTTTAGGTAACTGTATTGTTAGGGTCTTTTTCTTTGACATGAAACCTAAAATTTCTTTATCACTTTCACCCATTTTTCCTTGTTCTGACCTCTAGGATTAAGCAACAGTTATATGGTACTTTAATGTTGTCAATGTGCTTTGCCTATATCTAATCCTATTTCCATATGGCAGCCTTTGAAATATTTAAAGACAGCTATCATGACCCAACACCTCAGTCTATTCTTTTTTAAATTAAACATTCTTAAAATAGAATGTATTAAGCACCTCCTTTGTGCCAGGCACAGTGTGAAATATGAAGGATACAAAGAAAGGCAAAAGAATGTCCCTGATGACCAAGGGCTCACAGCCTAACTGGGGAGAAGAATCCTCCCCCAAGACATAAATTTAAAGACCCTTCACTATCCTGGTTGCCTTCCTCTGGGTATTCTCAATTTCATCAATCAGTTTTCTAAACTGTGGCACTCAGATATGAATATAATGAACCAAAAGTAATGTGGTAGAAGTGCGGCACATGCTAAATTATGTAAGATGGCGCCATTCACATGAAAGATATTGGGGAACCTGCTTCTGGGAGACATGAGAATTGAAGTAAGTGAAGATATTCTGTAATGATCCACCAAAAATCTTTCCCTTTGGGCTAGTAGTTGGAATCTTTAAAACAAGCTGTCTGAACACAGTCTACCTCTTTTTCTTTCATTCATATCATTTGGTGAAAGACTCCTTCACTCACAACAGTAAGGTGGGTAAGGCCTGAGGGCTACCTCCCCTCTTCTCTTTTCTTTAGGCCAGGGAGCCCCAAGAAATAGGCTTAAGGTTTAGGGTCATGATTTGTTCTTTTTTTTCCTATGTTAAGAGAATTGAGTCACTGACTCAGGAGACTCGGGGATCTGGGAGCCCCAGAATAAAATCTGAGTGTTACAGCCAACATTCAAGCCTTCTACCCCAGTGTGATTACTGCTATGTAAGAAATGAATTAAAATGTCAGCCTAATCGCCCTTCTTTCCAGAGGATGGTGGTATAGGGACATTTTTGCCACAGTTATTGGGGAAAATGTGTATTTACTTTTACTATTCTTTTGAAATACATAATCCTTTGTGATGATGCAACTGGGGTGTTTATCATCAACCCGTAAAAGGGAGAAAGTATGAGAGAAAAGGGATACCCTAACCCCCCAGGAGCTCCAGGGTACTGGAGAATGCTATTGGGGTGGGAGAGTTAAAATATAACACATCAGGCCCTCAGAGAGTGGAGCCAGAGAAAATCACATGAGATCATCCCTTCCTTTTTCCTAGAAACTGTCCTCTTATTAAACAATTCATATTAGCTTTGTCTTTATCGTATCACTCTATTAACAAATATTATACTTGTAGTTCACTAAAACTCACTCTTTTTCAAACTAATGTCTCCTTTGTCTTCTACATGTTAAGGGTTTGCTTTAATCCTCGCCAAAGTTTTAGATTTGTCCCTATTAGGCTTGATGTTATGATAAACAGCCCAATGTTGGGCTAAAGGTTGGGGAACCTATGGCCTTGAGATTGCATATGTCCCTCTATGTCCTCAAGTGCAGCCCTTTGATTGAATCCAAAGTTCATAGAATATACTTGAGGCTATAAGTTCCCTATCCCTCTTCTAGCTTATCAATATCTTTGGGGATTGAAGGAGATTCTTAGACTTCCAGTTTCTGTCATCTACAAATTTAAAAGAGATTCTATCTCTGTCTTCATCCAACTTATTGAAAATGCAAAACAGCACAAAGTCAAACAGATCCCTGGGGCATTTCACTGGGGGCCTCCTTCCAAGTTGACTCTGGACCATTAATGAATGGATTTACTCTGAAGTCATTCAAACACTTCCAAAGACAACTGAGAGTACCAAATTCTAGCCTACCTACATCATGTCACTTTTAGCATAAAAAGAATGACTTTTTTTCATCCCACTCCCAACCATCCCTAAATTATACCTGGGTAATGGTGAACTTTTCTCTAGATTATAGTTTTGATACCCTCCACCCCATGAACACAGAGGTTCTCATAAACAGCAAAAGTATACAAGTTATGGAAATCAGATTCATGTAATCAGGTCCCAAGAACAGGGAGAATAGGGAAGGAGTTGTGTGTAGATTTCGAACATCAGTTCCCACAGCAATGTCTCCAGAACGTTAATTTAGTCCCCCTTTCCTGTTTACATGACAGAGAAGTTCACAGACTTTCAGAACTGACTTGGGGAAAACAGCTGTTCCCTCTTTGCCGTCTGAGGTTTTACATCCACATCCAGGAAAGTAAACTATCTTCTGCTTCTTCAAGAAAGCAATTAGAAGGGGACAGGTACAAGGACATTTGTGTCACCTGGGTCTGACCTATCCCTGAATTTCAAAGCTGGATTCACATGAACATCTATTATTATATACCTCCTTCTTAAAAATAAAAATAACATATAGGAATCAGAACATAAGAAAACCTGTAAAAATCTACAAATAAAAGCTTCTTGTTTAATCAACAGCCTAGGTTTGTCTCTGTATATCTGGGTTGGGTATATTTGCTTTCTCCCAGAGTCGATACCACCCCTGCAAGGGGTTGTAACTTAATTAAATACTCCCTCCTTTGTTTTCTTCTTTGGGTTTACTTCCCAAGCTGTGGAAAGGTCTGTCCACAGTTAGGCCATGATCCACTTTTATCCCTCTCATTTATAATCGGAGAAAGAATGAAAACACTGGATACCTCCCAGTGTGCTGCTGACAACTGTAGATGAATAACAAGTAATACTTCGTTATTATCTAGCCTAGAGAGGTTTGTGGGATAACCAGTTATTGACCTCTCTAAGTAAACACATTGAAGAATCTGGCTGTTGTGAGGAACTCAAATGAGACTCAGCGGGAACCCTTTCAAGACTGTCCCAAGTACTTGTTCTTGATGATTGAATTCAGGCTCATTTCTCGTATAATATTTCTTATATTTCACCTAAATTGTTGAGCAGGTGTTTGGACCTTGAGAGTTATGTCCTTTTACCTGTTCAAATCTATGGCTTTCTAGGCTGGGAAGTTGTCTCCACCTCTTCTCATCCCTGGCAAGACTATTAGGGAGGAAAAGGCTCCTAACCACACATAAGTCTGTCTTTTTGCTATTTTTTGCCTCCCTAGAACCAAGCACACACTGATCAGTTTATAAAAGCTTGCACACAATAAATGTTAGTAATACATATTTATTTTGTACTTTAATGTCATCAGAGTGCTTTATGTATATTTTATCATATGATGCATACAATCCTGTGAGAAAGATACAGTTTTGATTGGATTTCTACAGACCTGATTTCATCAGTGTAGGTGAGTGGTGTCACACTCAAAACAGAACAGGGGACCATTAATCTGTGCACAAACTGCATGTGAATTTACTTTTAAATTGTAATGTTATCTATGTATATTTTAATTTCCAAAAAAATATTTTGCACTTATATGTTAATTTCATTCCTTCTGTACTCAGGAGTGTTCTGAGGCATACATACATCTGATACCTTTGGTATCAGTAACTCCTATCAGTGAAATTCATCTAAACTCAAGTTGTGTACCTACCTACTTACCCAGACTTCTTCAAATCCTTCCCATTTTCCATATCAATAAAGCCTCCACCAAAACAATCATTTTTTTTAGCAATCAGTTTTCTTTCAGAAAGATATATGAAAAGAGCAGAACAATATAAGGAGCAGACATATATGCCTCAGAACTCGAAACCATCTCAATTCTTCACACCCCCATTAGGTTGGAGACCTTGCTACCTGGCTCATACTGCACGATGAAAGAAATAAGAAAGTTTCTGTACTTAATGCAAACCTTCAAAATCCCATTGGCTGAGGGGAGGAGTGGTTCAGTCATTGAGTAAAGTCAGCTCTGACTGGGAGTTGGCATTCTACTTAGCTCCCTAGGAGATAGAATGCCTCAACCCAACATAGGAGGAACTACTCATAACACATTTCTGACTTTGGGGAAAAGATTGGGAGAAAAAGAAGTGGCATCTTCTCAGCATTCCATCTTAATCTGTCTGATCTTTACCTCCGAAGTCCATTTCCAGAATGGTCTTTTAATCATTCTACATTAGACCCTAGGAAATCACTTAAGGATTCAAATATGTCTTGCCCCCCAAGACTAATGGGAGAAGCAATTCATTGAAACCACCCCACAAATCCTTGAGACTCCCAACTCATACCTATTCCTTCTTATATTTGAATTTTACTCTGCCTCAATAGATAAGCAAGGTAGAGGGGGAAAGCTGAACATTTTTCCTTGAAATATCCAAATAATAACTTAGGAAAATTGGTTTTGGTGAGCATAATTTTCTGCAGAAGTATCTTGGCCCTTCACTTCACTTGGCATAAAAGACAATATTCTTTAAGGGTACCATGTATAAATACATATTGGTCAAATTTGTGGAATGAAAGGCATGTAATATTGAATGGCCTCACAGCTAACATGGTGGCAGTAAGGGAATAAGAAGACCCTGCTTCCTCCACCATGGGCAAGGCATGCAGTTAATTTTATCATTAAATACTGCCATTGGGAGGAATGAGTTCCTTTGAAATATAATAGCTGCAGATCTCATCTCACTGTACCTTTTCTTTCCTTTTTGTGTGTAAGGGAGTGAGTGTTTCAGATTAGCTCATTTTAATTAGGATTTAGTTTAATTGAGTATGGACAGGATTAAAGCCTAGCTTGGAAGGAGAAAAAAAAAAGAAAATTCTTTGTCAATAGCCGAATATTTTTCACAGAGAATTCTGTTCCGCATGTTAATAGGGAGAAGGGGATTGTTTGTGAGCACCAGGAGCAGGAACAGATGTGCTTTTCAAGGTTGCTGCTCTCTTAAACTCTTCAAATAAAAGTTGAACATTCATACGAATCTCATTAACTGTAAATATGCTTGTTTTAAATAAACTTTCATCCGTTACCTTGAAGTTGAAGTAAACCTTTTTAAGTTTAGTTTAATATAGACCCAATTTGAGGATCTTAGTTTAAAAAATAAAAGAAAGGGAAAATTAAAAAGAACATTTCACAAAAGAAAAGTAGCAAAAGAAGCAACTTATTTAATTGGGTCCTCCAAAATTTCTGGGCCTCTGGTGAAGTCTATTATTGGACTCAATTGCTTTGAAAACCCAACACGTGTGGGAATGTAATTATAAGTAAGTTTCATTGCTTACTGCTTTCTTCTCCCCATATTTTTTAATTACCTTGTTTGTTTTATTCCAATGACACCATGACATATCATTGTGATCAGTGGTTGTGAGCTGAAACGTACATGTATCACATATTCTGACAGTAAATAATTAAAGTATTTAAATAAACTTGTGTAGGTACCACATTTCTGTGGTTGAACAAATTTGTCGAGCAAGGTTTTATGCTGATATATAATTATAACTGCCAGGGCCTAGCATGATCCTCACTGAGTCAGATTAATTTACACATTAAGCAGCCATCTGTAGAACTTCTTATAGGTGTACCCTGTCTGTGGCAAGTTATTATATATGAGGATACAAAAATCACTTTGGCCAATAGGGTTACAGTTTTTTTTTTCTTTAACATCACAGTTTCAGACAGTTTACTGAGAGTAAATTGATCTAGAGTTTTATTTTTCTCCTTTGCTTCAAGATTCAAGTTTGTAGACTAACAAACTATAGAGGGTACTATCCTTGGAATGAGAAAAAACTGTGTTCCAATCTAGCCCCTTACAGATAATGCCTTTTTGACCTAGGTCAAGTTGCTTAGGATCATGGGATCATAGAGTTAGAGCTAAGAGACCCAGAGGCCATCTAATACAGTCTATCATATTATAAATAAGGAAATTGGGGCTCAGGAGAAATTATTATGTAGTGAAAAGAATCCTAACTCTGGAGTCACAAGGTCAGAGTTTCATCTTCTACCTCTTGGATTCTTGGTTGTGACTCTTTGGGGAAGGCACTTAAATTCCCTAGCCTCTTTTTCCCTCAACTGTAAAATGGTAAGTCTGAACTAATTTGACTACATAAGAAGACATGATGATATGAAAGACCAAAAACAAAAGAAAAAGAGGACAACAGAGAATAAGATGGATAGTTTCATGGAAACAATGACCATGAACTTGGACAGGCTTCAAGAGATAACAGAGGATAGAAAGACCTGGCATGCTATTGTGGTCCATGGAGTCACAAAGAATCAGACACAACTGAACAATTGAACTAGATGGCCTCTGAGTTCCATTCTAGCACTGGGTTGATGTTTCCATGATGCTCTAATCTGCCTAAGGCTGCATAGGAAGGAAGCATCAGAAGTAGGATTTGAACCCAGGTCCTCTGATTAAAGAGTAAGTTCCTAAACTGTATGCATCACAATTAGGTAATGACCTAAGACTTACTGATTAAAACTAAGGCTAGAGGGTTTATAATCTGTTCTGGAGCTCCTAGTTAGCAGTCAACCAGCAGTAAGTATTAAGGATTTACTGCATGTCGAGTGCTATTGGTAAGTGTCAGAGATCCAATAATAAGAACAAAGGCAGTGCCTGTCCTTAAGAAGCTTGCTTTGTAATGAGAGAGCTGAAAAAATGAGGGGAGGGGAGATAAATTAGTATGTCAGTCTATTTGGGGGAAAGGAGTTTCCATGCAGAGATGTCCTAATTAGTGAAAAGTGTTCCTGAAATATGACATCATAGCTTCTTCCCATATTCATTTGACTAGGTTGCCTAATGAGTCAGAAAAACTATATATCTTTTTATCTCTAAATATGTAATGACTGGTAAAGTACAATCATTTATCTTAGTATTTGTTAAACATTCTCAGCCTTTTGATAAGCAAGTAATCAGGCTCAAGTTCTCATTTCAGAGTCAAGTTGCCATCATCTGTATTCAGAAAAGATGAATTCCTTGCATAGTTTGGGTAAAGCCTCAAAAACTACCATAAAGCCTGACAGGGTTAGTTTAAAAAAAAAAAGAAAAAAGAAAAAAGTCACTGTGCCCTGCCCTATTTCTGTTCGAGACTGAATTTAAGCATCAATGATTTTAGTGCCCTAGCAAGAAATTTGATATTAGAAGGAACAAAGGTGTTTCCAGACCTACACAGCGCCCTGGTTAACATATAAGCAGCATTCACACAAAAGCTATTTGAAAATCGGAAGCAACTTGTTTTCAATTTTAGCCCTGGCACATTTGTCAGGCTGTGCATCGACTTTGTATAGTTGGGATAAACAGACTCCAAAATGATCAGAGTCGCTTAAATGTCATTGATTTGGAGTGCTCCTGTAAAGCAAAGCCTTCACACTCAACAATGAATGTCTCTTGATTGGGAAGCCCATGGGTAGGCTAGAAAGATCCAACCTGAAACTCATTCATTCTCCCTTTATTGATGACATTAGAGTGTATTTCTTAACAAAGAAAAAAATACAACAAAACAGAACAAAACAACTTGAAAAGAAAGAGAGAAAGAAAGAGAAAGGAGTGATCAGTTAGAAGCCTCTAATAGCACCATCCAGAACTAATGGCATAAGTTTTTTCATTGAGAGGTGCAATAATAGGCTTCTGAGATCTCACTACAGGGGATTTTCAATTTATACTGAAAACCATAATGTTCCTTCCTATGAATCATTTTCATTAAGTGTAACACTCAAAATACTCCTATAAAGAAGAGAAGGGCTATAGCAGAGGAAAAAAAGCCAGCAAAAGAGTTTACTCTGAGAAACTCTTGGATGAGAGTGAAGACTCTCACAGCATGTCTACACTATATAATTTTACCGGGACAGCATATGAGTAATAACACTTATCTGCGCTTAGCCACGGATTGCTTTTTTCAGCGTATACCTGAATAGCGTTCATGCAGGTTGGTGCCAACCCATTTGCTAGTACAGATTTGCTATACGCCACATGGAGTATGGGCAGCACTTGCTTTGGATCGAATATGCCCTACAACTGTGCGGGTTTCTATCAGAGCCTTCCATGCCCTGCAGGACATGCAACCGAGTCCAGCCAACTCTTGAATGTACTTGTTAATTGAGGAGAGGAATGGTGTTACCAATTAAAAAAAAAAAAGAAATGAAATGTTTTGCAAGCCCCTGACAACTTGAAAACCCAAACTTGTGACTTGTGCTATGTTTGAGTAAGCATTCCCAACGAAAGCTTTTAGTCTATCTGGCAAGACTATCATTCAATGGAAGGATGCAAGAATTCTATAAGCATACAGTACAAACTCACATCGTATGACTATTTGAAGGTTTTATTGGTCACCATTTTTCTACAATGTGAACTGGCCCAGAAATTGAAGTCAAAGTTTATCTTAATATCCATCAGTAGTATACCAAATTTGGTCCCAAAGTAAAACAACTCATTATTTGAAGGTTATCATGGAACAAACAACCATGAAATGCAGAGCAGGTTACTTTTTTAATAAGAATTTCATTTCCATTGACTGCAGATTTAGAAAAAATATTTATGGCATCAGATCACTTAACCACTGAATTGTTCCACATTGCATCAATGATCATCCAGACTAACTTGTTCTTGTAAAATAGCTCCCTTTAATCTTTCAACATTGCTATCTCCTAGCCAAGGTGATGGACTCAAGAGGTAGAAACATTTATTTTTGTATGTTATTAAAGTAAAAGTATGTTTTCCTTGAGTATGCATATTTTTGGAAAGATTTTGCTTTTCCTATTTTATGTGGGGGAAAGAGAGATAATAAATGTTTGTTACTGAAAAAATATAAAACAATATATAACAACATAATATATAAAAATTACAATAACATATAATAATAATTATCTTTATGTCCTACCCAACAAGGACTCCAACAATCCTTCTTTAAAGATCTACACTGAGGAAAAATACACTCTCCCAAGATAGTCTCTGATGTTTGGAGAGCTAATTGTTAGAATTGTGTTTCTTTTCTTTGTATCGAAGTTCTTTTCTTCTTTGCAGCCTCCAATCATTTTTTATATTATTTTTACCCTCTGAGGCCAAAGAGAAGAAATATACTCCCTTTCCCACATTACAGTTCTTCTAATATTGACCACTACTACATCTCTGCTAAGATTCCTCTTCTCCAGGCTAACCATTCCCTTGTTCTTCTATTATATTTTTAATATAATGTTATTTGATATTCCTTTGGCTATAAAAGTTCTGGTTACTGGAAGGGTCCTGTCAAATCTTGAAGAAATACTGCCTGCATTTGCAAAAAAGCACAAATTCACTAGCCACAAACTTTAGTTTATTGTTCAAGTAATGAAATCTTGAATCATAGCTCGCAAATCATCCTAAAGATATGCAGGACAATGCTAGGATGCCCATTCCAAAGATATTTTAGAATACAGAAATGATCAAGCAGTAGCCTTCTCTAAAGCACACACAAACATATTTGCTGTCCCTATTATAAGCAGAACTAACAAATAGAAATAGTTTGGGCTAGCTAGGTGACATAGCAGATAGAGCGTTGGGCTTGCGGTCAGGAAGAGTCATCTCTATGAGTTCAAATCAGATCTCAGATGCTTAATAGCTGTGGGGCAAGTCGTTTAACCTGCTTGGCTCAACTCCCTCATCTGTAAAATGAGCTAGAGAAGGATTGGCAAACCACTCCTATATCCTTGCCAAGAAAACCCCAAATGGGGTCATGAAAAGTAGGAAATGACTCAAAAACAACTGAACAATGAAAAATAAGTAATTCTTCATTCACCAGAATGGCAAAGTAGCATAGTGAATGGAAAACTAGCTTTGAAACGTGGAACATCAGAGTTCAAGTCTCACCTCCAGTTCTGTCCTAGTCACTTAGTACCTCAGACAATTATGTAAGGCTATAATTATGTAATGGGCCAGCCATTGGGTAGAGGGAATTATTTCACTTTCAAGGTCCAGTCCCTATCCCTCTCCATATCATTCTTGTCAAATGTACATACTTGGCAGGAAGTATATGATTGTGTGTATACCTTGATGTAATGGTAACTATGAGAATTTAAAGATCTTCACCACCCATTAATGACCCTGCCCATTAAGGAAAGCTTGACTAGAGGAGGCCCACACCTTTTGTCAATTTTCTAATGAGGCACTGGTTCTCAAAGGTTGTGATGCTCTCTGACTCTGAAAAATGTATATATACTCTGAGGTGAGGTTTTACTTTGGGGCTTACTTTTGGAAGAAGGTTTGTGTGTCAGATGAAACTCTGGGCAGCTGCTAAGGAGCCCCCTGACTTTGAAAACCCAAACATTGGTGCTTCTCTCTCAGGTAACTATGTATGTTCAATCAGTTATCTTTCTGTTGATCTGTGACATATGTGTTGTTTATGGTCAGACAGCTAGAAGCCCTGTCTGTTGATTTTGGTTCCTCTTCATTTTCTCTGAAGTCCAGGGTGCTGACTTTTTCCCCTGAACTAAGTGAATGATGTATGTTCTTGATTAAAGTGATTGTTGACCCCTCAAAAGTTGCTTTCCTTTCAGAAATGCAGATCTAAGAACTTGTGATAGCTACTACTTCCCACCCCCCACATGTATATCAGAGTCCTTGCTTTTATACTTGAGTTCCCCTATTATAGGTGGGAAGAAAACAAGCACTGATGAAGTGTTTGTCTTGTGCCAAGCACTTCACTAGTGCTTTACAAATATATTATTTGCTCTTCAAAATAACTTTAGGAAGAAGTTATTATTATTTTACAATTAAGGAAACTAAGGCTACGATAGGTTGCCTTGTCCAAAGTTCCACAGCTAGGAAGTGTCTGAGGTTGTATTTGACCTCAGTCTTTGATTCTAGGCTACCACTCTATCCACTACACCACTTCGTTACCTCAATGATACAGTTTATACAGCATCCACTTTGCCTGGTTAAGTGGTTTGAGAAAAGGGTTTGTAGTGAATTCATTTTCAAATTTGGAGGTAGTTGGTGCTGCTGCCTGAAGCAGTGTCTGATTCAGTAAGTAATAAAGTGTTGCCAATATTTGGGGTATGCTAGGGACTTTCTAATTGCTGAAGCAGTGTGGGAAAATGTTTTCTATAATATAGCTTCCTGTACCATACTTCCTAGAAAATGCCAAAACACTTCAAAGTTTTATTCTATTTAGTATCTATTTATTGAGGGCTTGCTTTTGCCAGACATCATGCTTGGCACTGGAGATGTAAAGGGAAAAAAAATTAAAGGCTTTCTGTAGTTGAAGAGCTTCCATCATACTATAGCAACATGATGCATACATACAGTTCAAAGAAAATGGAAGAGGGAGAGAGCATTTGTCTTTATCTGGCATAGTATAGTGGAGAGAACATATTAATGGGACTGGGGTTTAAAACCCACCTCTGACTTTAATTACCTGTGTAACCCTGGTCAAGTCATTTAAACTTCCTTGGCCTCAGTTTCCATATTCATAAAACTAGCAAGTTTGACTATATGGTCTCAGAGATTCCTCCCAGCTTAAGATCAGAAAGGCTCAATAACTCAAACAAGAAATCAATTTCTAGATGAGTTGACCCTGGAATTAAGTCTTGAAGGAAGAAAAGGAATCTGAGATGCAAAGCTAAGGAAGGAGAGATTTCCAGACTTGGAAAATATCTGCAGATGCACGGAGGTGGGGGAGAGAGAATCAAGTACAGGGAATGATTAATAATTAAGTCTAGTTGGAATGCCAAGTGGTCTCCATCACCTCTCAGGTCTTCAAGAAAGGAGCAAATAAATACAGCTGTAGCAGGAACTCTTTGCTCTCCATCCAAGGAGGATGTTGGCCTGGGTTCTCTGGACTCATAACAACATCTGGCCAAACACCCTGAAATGGAAGAGTGAATCTAAACTACAAAATGTTTTTCTGGGGATGGAACATGCAGAACAAGTAATATTCCAATCTTCTATGACCTGGTCACTAAAGCAGTTGGTGAACCCTCAGGCCTGAATTTTTTAATTACATCCCATTGCTCCAAAAATGGCATAAGATTTTTAGTTTCCTATGTCAGGATCATGCATAATAATTGATCATCACTCAGGACTGTTGGATCAGATCAATTGCCCCACACCAATAAGTGTATGATCAAGAATTTGCTTTAGTCATAGTTAAGCAAGTTTGAGTAATCATCTATAATAGTTAAAGAAACTATTTTGATCATGATTAAGAGATTCCATCTTAGTTAAGAGTACATACAAAATAGAAATCATTTTATGCAGTATAGATTGGAAGATCTTGGTGACATTTCCCTCCTGGATGTTTCTTTCTTGACTTTGTCAACATATCTGACTTACTGTCTCACCCTGGAACTTCCCTCAGTGCCTAGGATCTCCTCACCCTGGAAAATCCATTTGCCCTTCCACCTTCTCACCTTGGACCTTTTGCCATTTTTGGTTCCTTTCTCTAATTAACGAGATCCTCCAGGGACTTGGGGGTGCCAATCTTCATTCCTTTCCCCATTCTTTTTCTGACTTTTGGGATTTCAAAACAAGGAGCCCTGGGGGGTACTCCCTTTTTCATTTTTCAGTTCCAATTTATCTACGTATTTCCTCATTAGAATGTAAGTTACTTGGGGGAAGGGACTTTTTTTCTTTTTGCTTACATTTGTATCCCCATCACTTAACAGAGTGCCTGGAACATAGGAGTTTATTAAATGCTGTTGCCTTTTTTCCTTCCTCTCTCTACAAAGGAAATTCTCCACATTCCCAGCAAACCTTTTATATTCTCTTAAAGACCACATCTCAAGTCTTATATTCATTTAAGGCCTCCATATTTTAAGAAAACAATTCATCAGTTGCATAATGTCTAGAAAAAGTATGATGCAGATGGTGAAAGGCTGTGAATGGTAAAGCATCTTACAATGATCCATTGAAAGAACTGGGGATATTTAGCCTGAAAGAAAGAACTGAAGGGAAATGGCTAGATGGGGAGGAAGAGGAAGAGTGGGAGAGAAAGTTGTCTTTGAGTACTTGAAGGGATGGCATGTGAAAATGGGGTCAGACTTGTTCTTCTTGGCCCTAGAAAGCAGAACTAGGACCAAGGTATTTAAAGTTGCAGAGAGATAGATTTCAATTAAGTTTAAAGAAAAACTTCCAAGGAAGTAAAATATTAGGAGAGCAGAACTGATTGCCTCTGGAGATAGTGGGTTCCTTCATGTTGAAATTCTCTAAGTAAAAGTTGCATAACATTTTGTCAGGGAGATTGTAGAGATGGGTTGGTTCTGATCATGGCATGTAAGACTCATTCCTTAAACTCTCCCTGGCACAAGAAATCATCCCTAGATGTGTGGCTAACAACCATTCCCTTCAACATTCTAAGGATAACCCTAAGGAACTGGGATTTTCTGGTACTGTCATTCATGAACCTCCACTGATGTACTTACCAGTAAAAGTATCAGCCAGTTGAATCAATTAAGTTTTAAGGAAAAGGTGTTTACTAAGCAGATATGGCAAGGAAAATTGTTACAAAAGCCTCTCCCCAAACCAAAGACTTGTACAGGCTTCACCTTGTACATACAACTTCTCTGAGGATAGTGGGTCCAAACTTAGAGAGTACATGTGGTCAAAAACTCACTCCATCTAGTCATTAGAAGTCTTTTCTCTTTTCATGTAACTGGTGTGAAGATCCCTTTAGATATAGTTCTCTAATGGGCTTAGAAGGCTCAGAAAACTAGCAGAGTCCTGAAGCTGTCTTCCTTGGTGCTAAGTCTGATTTGTTCTCTGAGAGTCTTTCAGTTCATGATACAGACTGCTATCATTAGCTTCTGCTGCTCTAAAAACAATCCTACCAATGCAATGGGAATGCCAAACATTTCTAGGTTTTGAAGTTTATAGTCATATAATCAGTGGGTAAGGAGGAAAATGTGTCTGTCCTCCAAGAAAGGTAATGCCTTCCACCTCCCCACCCTCTATCCCACCCCATCTATTTCTTCATCACTTGCTCAAAGTGCCCCCTTCAGTGATCTGCTACTCTAATGTATGACTGCAAACTGTCTTGCTGTTGCAAAAGCCCAATGTTGTGTCACACTTTCAGTCAATTACAAAGCATTTTCTATTTTGGTATAATTAGTCTTCATCAATGATCAAAGCACTCCATTCCCACAGTATTGATTAAGAACTTGCTCACATTTAGTTTACTCTTTTGGTTGATTGATGAATTGGTCGATTCTATCCAGTCTGTGATTAAGTTGGTTGGAGTAAGATTGGAACACTCACCTTTTCATAGATTCCAAGTTATAGATTAGTGATGTAGACCTTGACCTACACATCAGTTTCTGCTTTTAATCAATCAAGCAGAAAAAAATATTCACTAAGTATTAGCCAGGTACTATACTAGGTTCTGAAAATAGAAGTATAAACTATGAATACACACACACACACAAGCATATACATAAAATCTTCAAAATAATTTTCATGGAGGGGCACTAGCAACTGAGAAGATGAGAGAAAAGGGGGTTTTGTATAAAAGGTGACTGTGGAACTCCATTTTGGTCAAAACTGTCATTCAGTTAATAAACATTTATTATTTGCCAGACCCCATACTAAGAACTGGAAATGTAAAAAGAGTCAAAAGTCAGTCCCTGTCTTCTAGGAGTTCATAATTAGGGATTTCAAGAGGCAGAGGTGAAGGAGGGGAAGCAATGGCTTGGTGGCAAGAGATACGTCTACCATAAACTGATAAGACATGCCTTAATTAACATAATAGAAACCCCATCCCTTAGGAAACAAGAAGTTATGTGTTTCAAAAGATTGCCAACAGAATACAGTACTCGTGTATTTTACCTTAGGTTTTCACCCACTTAACAAATGCCCATAGAACTGAATTCATATTCATGTCGTCAGCTCCACATTCGGCTCACAACACATTCATTTTCTTGAACAATTTCATCAGCATTAAGCGCGAGCACTAATTAAAGTCATATGGCAAGATCGAGTCATCAACAGCAAAGTCCTGGAGCCCAGCCAGTCCACCACCTCAGAAACTGTGCACAGTACATCTCAGGACTATGGAATTGGACATGTGGAGAAGACAGATGACAGAGGAGTGTAAAAACAGCTGCTGTAGAAGTAACCCAAGCAAGATGGAGCTGAGAAATGCTATAAGAACATCATGATGCAGAGCGTGAACCTGTGCGGTAGAGCAGCGGCCTGCTACGAAACAGCAGCAGCAGATGGTCCATGTTACAATGAGGAAAGCAAGGGCAGGAGAGTTCTTTTTTTAAGCAGGAGTGCCATACAGCCTGAAGGGCAAGGAGCCAGGGCTGAAGAGCCAGGCAGACTCAATAAATGAGGATGAAAGCCACCAACCAGACCTCACACTTCCCATACACCCCAAGTGGCAAGGCCACAAGTCATCCATCTGTCTCTTCCTGCCACAGTCATGCTGTGAGCACTTAGGACTCGTTTGTTTGCTTCCCTAAGGGGGAAGGTTAAATATTCAGAACTCTTTATTATGCTTTCCACCATCGCTTCCTGACCTCTGCCAGGGTCCCCTCATCCATGAGATGAGAATCAAAAGGCTTTCTTTGAAAGGGTTTTAGTGAGGTGGACATGGGAAGGGTAATGATGATAATGATGGTAGCCTCAGTGATATATTCAATGACAAAGAACTAGACTGGAAGATGCTTTCATCTCCTTTCTCTGATATCTGCTTCTGGCTATGATTTTTGTTGGTGTTAAATTCAGAACTATGGCACTTAGACAATCAGAATTCTTTTTGTTTGGTGGAGGTTTGGGAGAGTTGCAACTTGAATACCCTGATGATCTTATAGGATCATATTTTTAAAGTCAAAGGAACTTCAGAGAATATTTAGTCCCACCCCTTCATGTTGCATACGATGGGGACCTGGCTCATGAGCAGATTCCAGCAGGTGTATCTTCTTCCTATGGAGAATGCTAAGGAGCTTGCTTCTGGAACAATCCTCAGGAAGGATTTGAGACACTGTGGAGGATAAGTCTATAACTGAGTCTGACCTGCTAAACATATGGTGAATGAGAGGCTCTTTGATTGACTAAGGAGTCATTCAAAAAAGACTGTCAGCTTTAGAACTTTCCTCTTTTCCCCATCCACTCATTGAAGTTTACGAGGTAACTCTTTCCATCACAACATCCATAAGAGATCTTATGGTAAAAAGGAAGGTCTTAGACTCTTCTCTCCTCCTGCTCCCAGACCATATGACTCACAAAAAAAATAGACCTCATTTACTGACCTTTTCATTCATTCTTTCCCCTTTTTAGCTGACTTGCATTGCCCAAAAACAGGACTTGTCCCCATGTCTTCCTGACTTTGAGGTCGGATCTCCAACCATTACACCATAGCTGCCCCCTAAAATATTAACAACAACGACTTGCATTTATGTAGTACCTGCAGTATACCAAATATCCCACTATGTCTTTTACAGATATTGTCTCCTATGATCCTCACAAGGACCCAGGGAGATAGGAACTATAATTGCCCTCATTTTATAGAAAATGAAACAGACAAATAGAAGTTAAGTCCAGGGTCCCCACAGCAAGTAACTGTTTGATCTCTGATATGAATTCAGTTCTCCTTAGCTCCAAGCCTTTGACTATTTTGACTGAACTATCTGGTTATTTCTAGGTGACACTGAATTGCTCCATTTCGATTATTTAGAATATAATTCTTCTTGTACCTGGGATTTGAATTCTGTCATGCTCTCAGTTGAACACTTCCTTTTTTCTGTCCCTTGTGCATTATAAGGAGTGTTGCAACTTTCCTTAAACTTGCTAAAATGTATTTTGATGTTTTCATTTTGGTGTATATTTCTCAACCAGTATTTACCACTCTTCTTCTGAAGGGGATGCAAAGATGAATATAGGAAACATTGATTAAGTGCCTAGCATCTACCAAGTATCATGCTAAGTACCAGGGCTACAAAAAAAGAAGACAATCCATCTTCTCAGGGAGCTTGCACTCTTTTGGAGGAGATGATATGTATGTGCAAAGGTTCACACCGAAAACCACAAAATGAGTACAAGGTGATTTAGTGGGACGAAGAGGGCTGGTTGCTGAGGGATGATCAGGAAAGAGTCCATTGTTGAAGGAGGCTCAACTCCTTAGTTTAAGATAGTTTCAAATTAATTCTTCCTCTGCCCTGAAGTACCAATAACACCAAAATAGATTTAATGAATTTAACTTTATGAAAAAAAGGAAGATGATAAGAACATGCCCTTTGCCATAGCTAAAGAAATACGGGAAAGTCCTCATTGATGAAGAGTACAGAATAAATAATGAGGTAGATATTGAAAGACATATAATCAAGAAGGAAAACAAATTTTGAGAGCTATATGAAGCTCTTCTAATATTTTAATGGTTAAACATGAGCGTCAGATTGACTTAGAAAGTTAGGGTAAAGAGGAGATGAACTAGTTACTGAGTAATTTTAAGAAACACAACTCCCAGGGAGATTTTTGTTTTCAAGACGTTTTAGCCTGGGCATTGACTAGCATGAGCTCCCAGGAAGTCTGCCCAGGGCCAGGAACAATCAAGCCCTAAGGTACTGTGTAAGGGGAAAATAGAAATGTGGCAACATTGAGTTTATGAATGTTTATTAGGAGGGAAAATTTAGAAAGAAGTCAGCAAGAAGTTTATAAACGACTTAAGTTAAGGAAATCATATTTCCAAGACTAGTCCTCATCAACTGGCTTAAAGGTCTGGGCCTAGGGAAATACAAGGTTATCTGGTTCAGATGTTCCAGCCTTATCATGGTCTTCAGAAGTTAAGCCACTCCAGGCCTGTCTGCCTGAACAACACCAACTCGCTCCTACTAACCCCTGGTATTACAACGAGGAGTGTAGGATCTTAGCACTTGACAGACCTTTTTCAGTGTTCTACAGTCACTACCACATAACTTAGATTTTTTTCCCCTCCCTCCCCCCAGGTCTCCCACTCCCTTACCAAGATGGCATACAATTTTATATAGGTTTTACACATACATTCCTATTAAATACATTTTCACTATAGTCATGCTATGAAGAAGAATTAAAATGAATGGGAGAAATCATATAACAAACCAAAATGTAATACACACACACACACACAAAAAGACTTGTTACATTCTGTGGTTGAATTCCATAGCTCTTTCTCTGGATGTGGAAAGCATTTTGCCTTAAAGATCATTGGAAATTTTTTTTAAGTCCTTGCATTGCAATGATGTTCCAAGTCTACCAGAAGAAACTCTTGCACACTATAGTCCTTGCTGTTTGGCAGACCTTCCTTAGCCTATGGGTACTGTGTTGGGTTCAAAGATGATATGAAATATGGAGTAGTCTAATTCCACTAAAAATTATGTCTTCTATTATGGTTCCATGGTAAAGGAAAAAGAGATCATTTCCCATTACATGATAATAACTAATATTTAATGTTCACAAGGTAAAGTGGATAGATAGTTAGACACAGAGTATTGAATAGAGGTTCCCAAACTTATTTGATTGACTGCCCCCTTTTCAAAAAAAAATTACTCAGTGCCCCCCTGGAAATCTAAACCTTTAATGTTTTTTTTTTAAGTTGTGTCATTTCAAAAAAATTTAAATGACTCTTAAACTTAACAATTTATTGTAAATTTGTGGGGGTTTTCCTTCACTGAAATTTTGATGATGCAATATTGCATCATGTAACCATACAGTATCATACTGTAAAGAGGACATTACATGAAACATATTACTGCTGATGCATGCTGGACTTCCTGACAATGTACCACAGGCTAGCTTGCCAGCACTTGCTTCTTAAGACCTGCGAGTGAACTTGACCATTGATTGATTATAACTTGCATTTTGTATGTTTATTCTGAAAAATAATATACCCACTACAACTTTAACTCTAGTACATAATAGATGAAACGTGTGAATGGTTTTTCTGAATTTTCTTCTCTTCTCTTCTTTTCTTAGGTTTCCACAGCCCCCCTTTTTTATTCAATGCCCCCTATTGCACCTGAGATTACTACCACTCCCCCTGAACCATTCTAACACCCAAGGGGGCAGTATTATCCACTTTAGGAACCTATGGATAGATCAAGTTGCAAATCTTACCTCTGAGAGAACTTGAACCTATGACACTGAACAAGTCATTTAACTTCTCAGTGCCTCAGGGAAATCTCTAAGACTGGAAACTAGATGAGTAGAGCCAAACTGAGGTGGTAATTCCCTATATGAAGGAAGGAAGGAAGAAAATGTATTAAGCATCTACAACATCCCAGACATTGTCCAAAACTCTGGGGATACAAATACAAGCAAATAAGACAGTACCTACCTTCAAGGAATTTACATTTTAATGGGAGAAATTAATGCATAAATGTGAATTGAAAAGCATAAGGGGGTACAAGGAATACATTTTTCTCTTTTATGGACACAAATACATAGAAGGGATTAATCATTAATTTGTAGAATGGAAATTGGAGGGAGAGCAGTTACACAAGTGAATTTTAGGATAAATGTGTGAGTGTTTTTTTGTGATTTGTCTTTTTTATATCCACTATACCTGCTTTGAAAATCAATGGTGGACACAGGAATTATGAATAAAATAATATTAGGAGTGCAAATGATTGCCACATAAACATAGGCTTCAGAAATTTACAATATGATAATAAAGTCTTATAAGAAAGTGTTGTAAAATAAAAAGAGACTGATGCAGGGAAAAATGTTGAGCACCTGATAATTATACAAAAGGGGTGTCATTTTGTTATAACGATGCATAAAAATAGTAGCGGTTATACCTGTAATTAGGCCAGTTAGCGGGTAGCTTCTTCTAAAGGTAGTCAGTTCTGAATCAATGGAATTCTTTAGGAAAAGTCTGAATGAACTCTTGTATCTTAAAAAGAAGATTCTGATTTATACGTTTTCTGGACTAGGTGGCATTGGAAGTCTTCTTTCACCTCTGACACTTTTCATCTCTGTGGTTCTCCAATTTTCTGTTTTGGGGAGAGTCATTATTGGGTAATGGAAAGATCACTGGGCAGGGAGTTTAGAGACCTTGGCTCTATTCCTGGTTCTGACATTAAATTGATGGGTGACCTTAAACAAATCATTTGACCTTCTTGTTCATCACTTTCCTCATCTGCAAATTGAGGAACTGGAATAAATGTTTACTAAGAATAAATGATCTGTAATACTGAGTGTCACAAAGAATTTTTGCAATCTAGTTATAAAACCACAAATGTAGAGTTGCTTGGAAATAGCCTTCATAGAATCTGATCACCTCATTCTATAAATGGTGAAATTGAAGCATGGAGAATATAATTGCCTTATCTCAGGGTACACAGATAGTAAATGTCTGAAGTAGGTTTGAAATCCACTACCAGACTCTACGGCCATTGGCATCTCTACTATACCACCCAGACTCTCTAACCCTCTCATTTAACAGATAAGGAAACAAAAGCCCCCAAAAGCTTTCTTTTAAATCATCAAAGGCTAGGTAAGTTAGGATTTGTATTCAAGGTTCCTAAAAATTAATCCAACCTCTTTTTTGTCTCACCATGAAATTTCCAGGTCTTAAAAAAAGAATAAATGAATGATAAAGCATTTATTCATTTATTAGATAGATACTGTGTGCCAGGTACTATGCTAACTACAAGAGATGCAAAATTAAAAAATAAAATGAAATCATCTTCTGTTCTCAAGGAATTTACTTTCTCATGGAGGGAGATAATATCTAAAAGAAAACTAGAAAGTAACTTTTTTTTTTTTTTTTTGCCAGGAGACACATAATTTTCCTTATGAAAAATCCCTTTGAATCTGAGCTGCTCCCAAGCAATGGAGGACTGATGTGCAGTGAAGATCTATTCAGAGCAATTTGCCACTGCAAATACTCCTTCTATAGATATTCTTTTCTGACCTCACAAGTTTCCACCCTGAATACACTTGGCATCCTTGATGCTGTTTGGACATCCTCACTTTATCTTACATTTCCTGACTGATACTTCTAATTAATTCCCAACTAGCCTGTTTTTGTTTTTGTTTTTGTTTTGGCTTGCCTAACTCTGTATAGGTCCTCCTCAGCACTCTCCATCCCACCCCTTTGCTATCTCCAGCCTCATCCACATTAAAGTGATCACTTCTCCTCCTTGCAAATTGGGTGCCAGTACTGCTCCTTCCCTTGTTCAAAGTGGTGCTATCCTTGAACACCTTGTATTCTCTCTGTAAGGACAACAGCAATGGTGTTGTATCTAATAAATACTACCGGGGGGGGGGGGTGGAGCCAAGATGGCAGAGTAGAAAGACTCACCTATAATAGCTCCAAACCCACAGCCCATATATTTCCTGCAAGAAGAACTCCCCACAAATTCTGGATCACTGCAAGGCATGCAGAAACACAGTGGAAAAGATCTCTGTTCCAGAGAGCCCTGGAGAGCTGTCACCAGGGTCCATCGAGCCCCAGAAAGCGCCCACCCCAGGGCTGCCCTGGCCATGGCCCCAGAGGAGCAGATCTGAGCAGGCTTCAGGGACAGAATCTCCGGAGGCTGGAAAGTTCCCTCTGCCAACAGACACTACAGGTCAGTGAGAGAGACGTCTAGGCTGGCCGAGAAGGGAACGGGGTGTCTCTGTGACTTGGACCCCCTCAGGAGGAAGCGGAGGAGGCAGCAGCAGAGGCAGTGGCGGCGGCCTGGGACTCCTCAAGCAGGCAGGCAGAAGGTCAGGGTCATTACCAAAGGTCTCTGCATAAAACCCCTGAGGGAACTGAGCCTGGGAGGCGGCCTTGCCCCGACTCAAGCACCAGAACTTAAGCTCACATTGAATAGCAGACGCGCCTGCAGCAGAAAGCCCATTTGAATCTCAGATCCCAAGCACTAGCTGGGCGGATCTAGGCGGGGGTGGACAGGAATCTCAGAACTTAAGTAACTGGCTGGGAAAATGCCCAGAAAAGGGAAGAAAAATAAGACTATAGAGAGCTACTTTGAAGGGGTACAAATGTTCCCACCTTTCAATTCGGATGACAAGGAAATATTCTTACCATCAGGGAAAGATGTGGAGGTGGGGCCTCTGTATCCCAGATATCCCAGGGGGATGTCTGGTGGGCTCAGGCCATGTAAGAGCTCAAAAAGGATTTTGAAAATCAAGTTAGACAGGTGGAGGAAAAACTGGGAAGAGAAATGAGAGACATGCAAGAAAAGCATGAAAAACAGGTCAATACCTTGGTAAAGGAGACCCAAAACAATGCTGAAGAAAATAACACCTTGAAAAATAGGCTCACTCAATTGGCAAAAGAGGTTCAAAAAGCCAACGAAGAGAAGAATGCTTTCAAAAGCAGAATTAGCCAAATGGAAAAAGAAGTTCAAAAGCTCACTAAAGAAAAGAGTTCTCTCAAAATTAGAATGGAACAGATGGAGGCTAATGACTTTCTGAGAAACCAAGAAATCACCAAACAAAACCAAAAGAATGAAAAAATGGAAGAGAATGTGAAATATCTCACTGGAAAAACAATTGACCTGGAAAATAGATCCAGGAGAGACAATTTAAAAATTATGGGACTACCTGAAAGCCATGATCAGAAAAAGAGCCTAGACATCATTTTCCATGAAATTATCAAGGAAAACTGCCCTTAGATTCTACAACCAGAGGGCAAAATAAGTATTGAAAGAATCCATCAATCACCACTTGAAAGAGATCCAAAAAGAGAAACTCCTAGGAACATTGTGGCCAAATTCCAGAATTCCCAGGTCAAGGAGAAAATATTGCAAGCACCTAGAAAGAAACAATTCCAGTATTGGGGAAATACAATCAGGATAACTCAAGATCTAGCAGCTTCTACATTAAGGGATCGAAGGGTGTGGAATAGGATATTCCAGAAGTCAAAGGAACTAGGACTCAAACCAAGAATCACCTACCCAGCAAAACTGAGTATAATACTTCAGGAGAAAATATGGTCTTTCAATGAAACAGAGAACTTTCAAGCATTCTTGATGAAAAGACCAGAACTGAAAAGAACATGTGACTTTCAAACACAAGAATGAGAATAGCCATGAAAAAGTAAACAACAAAGAGAAGTCATAAGGGACTTACCAAAAGTGAACTGTTTACATTCCTACATGGAAAGACAATATTTGTAAGTCTTAAAATTTTTCAGTATCTGGGTAGTTGGTGGGACCACACACACACACATCTACACGTGTGCACGCACACACACATACACACATGCACACACATACAGAGACAGAGAGCACAGAGTGAATTAAATAGGATGGGACCATATCTTAAAAGAAATTAACTTAAATGGTGAGAGAGAAATGTAGTGGGAGGAAAGAGGGTGAAATTGAATGCGGTAAATTATATCTCATTCAAGAGGCAAGCAGGAGACTTTTTAGTGGAGGGAAAAAGAGGAGAGCTGAGAAAAAAACAAGAAGTTTACCCTTGTCACATTTGACTAAGGGAAGGAATAAAATGCACACTCACTTTGGTATGAAAACCTATCTTACAATACAGGAAAGTGGGGGAGAAGGAGATAAGCAAGGGGTGGGGGGGATGATGGAAGGGAGGGCAACAGGAGGAGGAAGCAATTTGAAGTTAATACTCAGAGAGGGACAGGATCACAAGACAAAATAGAAACAATGGGGGGCAGGATAAGATGGAGGGAAATACAGTTAGTCTTACACAACACGACTGTTATGGAAGTCATTTGCAAAACTACACAGATAGGGCCTATATTGAATTGCCTGCCTTCCCAAAGGGAATGGGTGGGGAGGGAGGGATGGGGAGAATTTGAACTCAAAGTTTCAGGAACAAATGGTTAGTATTGTTCTTGCTACTAGGAAATAAGAAATACAGTTAATGGGGAATAGAAAGTCATCGGGCCCTACAGGACAAAAGATAAGATGGGGACAAGAGAAGGGAGGGATGATAGAAGAGAGGGAAGATTGGTGATAGGGAAAATTAGATTGCTCAGTGTATTGGGGTGGGGGGAGGGGATAAAAGGGGAGAAAATTTGGAACCCAAAATTTTGTGAAAATGAATGTAAAAACTTAAATAAATAAATTTTTATTAAAAAATAAATAAATGAATGAATGAATGAATAAATAAATGCTACCTACATATCTTCCCCATTCTTTGTGGGAACAAAGAACCTGGACCCACATTATTTTGAGCATTTCAATAATTCACTGTTACAGAATTTCCAAGGCCATTTAATGAAATTTTGCCTAAGAAAAGTCACCTTGCAAGCATATTGGAAAAATGGTCATCCAACACTCTGCTTAAATGCCTCCATATAAAGGGAACCCACCATATCCTGAGGTAATCCATTTCACTTTTTAGTTGTTCTTAATTTTAGGGAGTTATTTCATACCCCAGCCAAAAATTTTTCCTTACACCATAAACATTTTTTTTTAAATTCCCACCCACTGACCCTACTTATGTCATCTCAGGCAAACAGAGCAAATCTGATCCTTTTTTTAATGGATTAAGTCTTCAGATCTTGGAGATAGCTATCAAGTTCCCAATACATCTTGTCTTCCTATGGGCTAATCATCCCTAATTACTTCAAGGGTTCTCATATAGCATAAACTTGAGGCCCTTCTAAAACCTGGTTTCACTTTTCTGGATGCTTTTCTAGAGGGAGGGCTGTGCAAGGTGATCAGCCTCACTTTTTCTTACAGAGCCATCTAGATCCAGTAGCCAGATATTCATCAGGACAACTGGAGATGGCGCAGGATGTAATGGGAGATACTAGACCTGTTATTATCCTTGGTAATTTACATGCTAATGGGGGAGACATGCTAATGGGTGGAGCCAAGATGGCAGCATAGAAAAATACTCAGACAAGCCACTTCAAAATTCCCCTCCAAATAACTTTAAAATAATGACTCAAATTGAATTCTGGAATGGCAGAGTCAACAAAAGGTCAAAGACATTCTTCCACATCAGGATACCTTAGGTAGTCAGAAAGAAAGATTTAGACAAAGGGCTAGAGGCTGGCCCTGAGCCCATGTGGATGAAATACCAGTGATAGTACTAGAGAGTGACAACAGAAGCAGTAGCAGCTTCTGAAACTATCAAGGCAGAGATGGCTTGACCTGGCAACTTACAGAAAGAGAATACATAAAATCATTATCTTAGCACTGGACTTAGGACCAGAAGCTGTTCACTTCTTTGGAAAATCTTTTGCCTATACCCATTTCTGGTTCATAGTTCAAAGGCAGTGAGAACTTTTAATTAAGAGTGAGCAGGAGCCATGTAGATCAGTATTGCTTTGAGTTGTAAGTGTTCAAGGACTCTGAGAAATAGTGTTACTCACCCTGAGGTACAGTATCACATCCAGTTCTAAGAGATCAGAGATTGAGAAACAGTTTTGGTTTTGGTCCAAAGGGAGCAGGAGACCTGGAGAGTATCAACTGCAATCCCAAGGATGAGGGGCCCTTCCTGACTAAGGACAAAAATTCAGAGCAGGAGAGCAGTGACCACACCTCTCCCCAGATCATACTACATTGGAAGTACCAAAAACTTCCCAATCCTGACCTAGATCTGAAAACAACAGGGCAACAAAATTTTAATGAGTAAGCAACAAAAAAGAACCAACCATGAAAACTGATTGTGTTGACAAGGAAGATCAAGACACAAATTCAGAGGAAGACAACAAAGTGAAAACAGCTATAAGTAAAGTTTCAAAGCAAAAAAAATGTGAATTGGGTACAAACCTAACGAAAATTCCTGGAAAATCTATTTTTTTTTTTATTTTAACAAGTATGGTAGAAGAAAAGCTAAGTAGAGGAATATGTGTGAAGGAATAAAAATTTTAAAAGATGAGAGATAGAGGAGACATAAAAAACAAACAAAAAAATAACATCTTAAAAAAAGAGATTTGGTCAAACAGCTCACTGAAGAAAACAATTTTTCAGAAATTAGAATTGTATTCAATGACTCCATAAGACATCAAGAAACAATAAAACAAAATCAAAAGAATGAAAAATGGAAGAAAATATGAAATATCTCTTTAAAAATTCCCTAGACAATAGATAAAATAAAGATAATTTAAGAAATATACTGGACCACCTGATAGTCATAATCAGAGAAAAAAATCTAGACATCATAGTTCAAGAAATTATAAAGAAAACTTCCCAAATATTCTACAACCAGAGAGCAAACCCCCGAATGAGGTCCCAAAATGAAAACTCCCAGTAATATTATCCCTGAGCTGCCAGATTAAAGAAAAAAATATTTCAAGCAGCCAGAAAGAAGTCATTCAAATACATGTGATCCACAGTCAGGATCACACAAGATTTAGCAGCTACCACATTAAAACAGCAGAGGGCCTGGAATATGATATTCTAGAAGGCAATAGAGCTAGAATTACAACTAAGAGTAACCTGCACAAGAAAGCTGAGTATAATTCTTACAGAGGGAAAATGGTATTTAATTAGATAGCAGATTTTCAAGTATTTCTGATAAAAATACCAGAGCTGAATAGAAACTTTGACTTTCAAATAAAAGACCGAAGAAAAACATAAGATAAAAATGAAAGACAAATCACAAGGGACTCAATAAGATTATTCTGTTTACCTTTCTGTATGTAACTTCTAAGAACTTTATCATTATCAGGTCAGTTATAAGGAATTTACATCAGTATCAAGGCATGGGATTACATTATGCTGGCATAATGTAAAATACATGGAGAAATAAGAAAGAGGGATGCCCTGTGAGAAGGGGGAAGGGAAATGAAGGATGAGAAAGAAACTATATTATGTAAAACAGGCACACTTTGTTGAAGGCTTTGTTGAAAGCTAGCAAACTCTTTCTACCATATTCCCTTAATCCAATGGTATCAGACTCAAATAGAAATGGAATCACTAAAATAAATGTAAGAATCACTGTGGCTCCATATTGATTTAGAAAAGCACATGTTAATGTTATCTGTGTTCTGTTTTATTATATTTATGTTGTTTACTATTTCCTAATTACATTTTAATCTGGTTCTAGTCACACGGGAGTGTTGTGAAGGCTTGTTTTTGTATCTTTTCCTCATCTACTAGTCTAGTGACCACTTGTCAAAAAAGAAAAAAATGAGGTGAGCCAGGCAAGATTTGACCATTATGAAGACATAAATCACTTAGTCATTTTTGCAGGAGTCCATCATCTTTATCAGAAAGGGGCTGGAAGTGTGTAGTAATCCCTATGGAAATATATCAAAGTATCTATCATTTCATGTGTCAAGCATTCCTTCCTCCAAAGCAGATTCCATTCCTTTCACACTTCAATAAATCAGTCTTCATGAGGTGTTGTTTCCAAATTAATTATTACGTATTCACTTACCTTTGGGTACTGAACTTCTCCACATTTTAATAGGTTGATTTTTGGATAATATTCTATGTCTGAGTCTGAAAATTTTGAGCTTGTTAAGATCTATTAAAACTGGTGCTTTATTGGCAGAGTCGTGAACACACATCTTCCACAACCTGATTCCTGATGGTGCTGCCAGGAATATTTCCTATAAATCTTCTGTTAGCCATTCTATATTGTAGTCAAATGAACTTACTTCCAGTCCTCTAAACTTAGCATTCCATCTTCCACATCCTTGTCTTTGCAGAGCTAGTCTGAGGGATCTGGAATATATTTTTTCCTAACTTCTAACTTAGCTTCCTTCAATGGATCCTATAACAAGCCTTTCCTGATCTGCATAGCTCTTCTTTCCTTTCCCAAATCATCCTTTATTCACTTGTCCATTTAAGTGCTATATCTCCTAGTGAAATGCAAGCTTCTTGAGGGCAGGATCTGGTTTTTTTTCTATTCATTCACTTTTATCTCTATATTTATATTCCTAATTTCTAACATGTCTCGTGAACATGTTACATGTTTGATAAATGGTTGTTGAATGGAATAAAAATGAAAATGTTTTGGCAGAAGAATGTGGAATTTAACAAAGAAAAATTTAAAAATATATGATTCTATATAAAAGTGAATATGTTATGGAAAATTTAGGGATGATAAAGGTCTATAGGCCCTGTAATCCATTTTCTATTAAACATTTCCTTTATAAACTTATTATTATTAATTGGATCCAGGCCTGTGTTTTCTTCCATACAGGGAGTTTCCAGTGTGAAAATTCCTTCTACTGATATAAATTGGCAACATATATGACCTGTAGTATTTGGAAGTTGGCTGGAGCCTGAGACTTGCTTATGTATCAGAGACAAGTTAGATAATTTGCTTGTATATGTCAGAAGAGTTGAAATTCAGGTCTTCCTCACCTATATATCAGACCTCTGTTCCCTTATTAGTCCTTAGATTGTAGGGGATATGTGAGGTAAAGTTAATTCAGAGCCATCAACACCTTATTTTCATTTTACAATTCACTTCTCATATGAGATTATAAAGGACAAAGGACTAGGATCCATCTCTTCTTGTTGGAATTATGATTATATGACTTATTTTTCAAGTTAAAATAGAAGATGGATAAAGTCTCTTAATTTTTGATAGCCAGACTGATTTTGTTTTGGCAAAAGCTTTTATCAGCTATTTTGACACTGGCAAATGTAGCCCAAATGGAAAAGGGAATTTTTTATGAAATATAATTTCGAATTCAGGAGGCCTCGAAGTTGACATGTCACAGAAGTTAATGACTGAAAAAGAACTGTACGTACTGTGTGAAATGATCACTATATTCAGAATAAAAGACCTTGAGTTTAAATCTTGAGTCTACTCTTTTGTAGTTTTTCTAACCAAATCATATAAAAATTCTGTGCCTCAGTTTTCCTATCTGTAAAATAAGTGATATCGTTCTCCAAGGTCCCTATAGCACTAAATTCTGCAATGTGATATTAAGCTTATGATCATAAAGATAAGCAATCCATTCCTTGCCTGAAGCAGAATCCTCTTCACAATTACTCTGAGAAGTGGCCTTGTTTGAAGACATCCAGTGATGGGAAATGCCCCTGAGATAGCCCATTCCATACATATCTAATCCAATGTTTGCATTTTATAGATGACGGAAAGGAGGAGAAATGACCTGGTCATGCTCATCCAGGTTGATAATGATGGAACTGGTACTAGTCTTCAATGTTCTCATAACTCCTACTCAATAACTTTTTCCACTATAATTGTCCAAAGGCAGAAGAACTTTTTTTATTTTCTTTGAGATTCTTGCCTACAGATTTGTTACCTGAAACAACTTACTTAAAGCAAAATTTCAAAACAATGTGTCTTACCTGCTTTATTCCCTGCAAAAGTCACCTAAATAAAATTGAGTCATGGCTATTTACAATTTAAATGAGATCTGATTTGAAGAGCTCCATAATATTAATATATAGATAAAGGATTCTTGCCAGACTATAATTATAGGGAGAAAAAAAAAGATATCTGAGTCTGGTAACAGTGACTTCATATCTTCAGATGGAAAGTAAAGGTACCTCCCAGGTAGCCTTCGTAAAAATGCATCTTGAAGAGTAGGGGAGGGAATAGAGTGATAGGATAAACATTGACTTGTGAGGTCCAAAAACCAAGTGGAATATTTTAAAAGTACGAAATATAGTACAAAAACCCACCGTCAAGTATTCTGAAAAGGTTACGTGCTGGGATTATATGAAAAACTAACCAAGAATATCTGGGCCCAGTATGGGGAAATTGGGAGGACAAGTCGAAAAATCTAAATCAGAACAACCAATAAACCAGATGGCTCAGAGGGGAATTTAATTGCTGTGTATAAAATCTAATATGGTGCAGGCACAGTCAAGCCAGGTGACTTTTTTCTGTTAAACATGGATATTGTAGCTCGCAGAACACCCGTAAACAGACATTTCCGATATACTCAGAATTCTCATTTAGAATTATTTATTTTGTACTATCTCAAAACTATTTCCCCTAGTCTCCTATGTCCTCACTATCACCTCCAGATATCTCTCTCCTGTAGCCCTCACTATAACATCTAACAATGCTTCCCTCATGCCTCCCATGATTCCCTTTAAACTCTAATGATTCCTCCACCTCTCCGTGACCATCAGAATAATCTGTAACTCCCCATCTCCACTTTACTTGATTTTGCCTTCCTCCACTTTTCCAGTAAAAGGGCTTAGATAAATATTAAGGCAACTGACTCTTGTTTCTAAGGAAGACTTGATCAGCACCCTGGAAGGAACATGAAAATAGAAAACAGAAATGTTTTAATAACTATTGTTTCAAACCCAAATTTCTTGGGCTATTAAGTTCTGTTACATTCACATATAATTTTGTTTTATTCTTGATGATAGCTTAGGATTTGAGTACGATCTCCTCATAAAAGAGAAAATAAAGAATATAGATCTCATAAATAGCATGGCACCTTTATTTAGTTTCTATTAAATACAATGTGTGTGTGCATGTGTATGTGTTTTAATGAATACATTAAAGGAGGTATGATTGTGATTCTGATATTGTAGATCTAGTTATCTAATAACAAGACTCGGAAGCAAAAAGGAACAAAGAAGATAAACATAGAAGACAGATGCATGCTCTTAAGATAAAAGCATGTTACTAATTTTATATATAGCATGAGTGTAATATTACATATATACATACATATATATGAACTTGCATATATATTAGGTATAATATGTAGATTGTTTGTACATACATTTGTGTGCAGAATACCCAAAATAATATTAGAGAAATAAGCAATTATTAATCACTAAATGTGAGCTAGGCCCTTTGTTTGGCTATGGAAATAAAAATTTAGAGAAGGAAATAATTGCTACTTTCAAGATGTTTACATTATCTGCAGTGGTAGATGGAGTGTGGAAACCCATACTGATGAATTAAAGCATTCTTGAAGTGTTTTAATAATTTTGGTAGCACTGATAGCTTTGTGCAAAGCACACAAACTTCAACTCAATTCAATTCAACAAACATTTATGGAATGCTTTCTCTATCCCAGGCACTAAGAAAAGAACTGGTGCTGCAAAGGCAAAAATGAAAGACTCTGTGTTCAATAAGTTCCCGTGACCCTAGGAAGGAGGAAATGTGCCACATTAAAATGGTTAAATATGATTTTATTGATACTCCTTTTTTAATCACATTTTTTTTCTGAATAGGTCTCTCCCCCTCTAACACAAGCAATTATATTGAAAGAGATTAGAAAGGAAAAAACTTCAGGAAAATTGACCAAGATATCAAGTATTTGGTGATATGTGCTTCATCCCACAGTCATAGTTCTTCTTCTTTTTAAAGAAGGGAAGGATGTAATGTGTAATTTCTCAACCCATCCTCAGGCGAAAGCATGATTATCCAATTTCATTTTTTTCTTTCTATTTACATTGTTACTGTATCTGTCCTGCTTACACCATGCAACTTCTACTCTGATAATGATGTCTGCCACTACCCGTCAGTAGCCAGAATTCTGTCCCTAAGGCCTTGACTGTGATACTTAAAAATTTTACCTTATCTTTTTTTGAAGGACAAGGAGGATGATGGTAGAAACTTTGATCCGTCACACTTCACTACTCTTTTCTAGCTGCACTTATATATCTTCTTTCCTTACGACAGGAGTTCTTAATCGGTAGTCTTGGAACATTTTTTTCCTTTAATTTCAAAGACTCTCTCAATATTATTGGTTTCCTTTTGAAATCACATGAATTTTATTTTATGCATTTATAAGAAGAGGTCCATGGGCCTTACAAAAGAAATCATCATCAACATCATCATCATCAACACACACACACACACACACACATACACACACACACACACAAAGTCCCCTTCCCCAGTAGAATACAAGCAAGCAAAATAATCTTTTAGGGAAAGGACTGCTCTTGCATGCACATAGTTCTATCTTTAATTCTTAGTACAATGATTTCTATCTATCTATCTATCTATCTATCTATCTATCTATCTATCTATCTATCTATCTATCTATCTATCTATATCTTTCTGACAGTCCTATCTTGTTTTCCTGGTTCTGTTTCATTCGGTCTTATATATCTTCTCAGGCTTTTCTCACTTCTGTATATTGTATCCAGTGTACTAATATTCCATTATATTTTTGCACCAAAATTTGTGTGGCCATCCATCAATCAATAGATACCTACTTGATACAAAATATTTGCTCCATAATTGACAACTGCAGGAATGAGGAGCAAGCCTCATTAGAATGGAATACTTGTTATCTTTTCCTTCTCACTCCACCTTGTGGCCCTCAACATACATTCACAATCTGGCTATTTGACATGTATATATTATACATCTGGAACAAAGAACTTTTATCACTGCAAGTCAAACAAGCTGTATAGAAAGGCATTTGGCTTGGGACTTGGTTTCCTTGATATCATGTCCTCTCAAACTGAGTTCACCCACTTAAGCTTTAGCTGTCCAGTCATATCCATCTCAAAATAATTTCCTGCTAAGCAGTGGCTTGTGAAATGACTACATCACTCTAGAAGTCTTAAGTAGATAAAAAGTATCTGCAGGCATTTTTTCCCTTTTGTTCTGAATTCGGTAAAAGTTTTCAGAGCATGTAAGGACTAATAACATTTATGACATTTTTTTTTCCAGTAGAAAGAAGACAGATGATTCGCAGTCTTCCCTATGGAAGGTGCACCACAAGTATATGCATGTCTGTATTCATATACATACAAAGTATATATAATGTGTATGTATGTGTGCACATATAACTATATATAACTATATACAAACAGATTTCACAATACACATCTATCTTTACATATGAACACATGTATATGGAGTTGCACTGCATAAATATGTACACATGCATACATACATGTATATTCTGTAAGTATGCACATGTGCTTTGTGTAGGTGTATACACATGTTTATATGTACATGCATATGTGAATGTTGAGGGAATATTTCTGACTCTACCACTTTTTGAGAGAGTTTATATGCTATTCCTAGGGTGACTTATAACTGATGCCCAGAGTTAGATACTGTGACTTGGAAGGAGCCTCAAAGACCATGTAGTCTAATTGATAGATGACCAGGACCACTTGAATTGCTACCTTCTACAGTAATCTAGAATACTGTAGAATGCAATAACAGGCAGTGTTTGGTATGAGGGCAAGAACACATCCTTGGAGCCCAAGGATCTAGTTTTGGATTCTGGTGCTGGTATTATTTGCATGACTTTGGGTTCTCTAAGCCTCCATTTATAAAATGAGTGAGTTGGATTGGATGAGCTCTATGGTGTCTACCAGATCTAAGTCTGTTATTGATGGGAAACCTACCGGCTTTAAGGTCAAGAGATCTGGGTGTGAATCTCACCTCGGCTTCTCAGCTGTGACTTCCTCAAGGTCAAGGTTAATGCTTTGCTTTGTTTTTTTGTCTTTCAGGCTTTGTAATTATTTTAGTCTCTCCCACCTCCATTTCCCTGTAAGCCAGGGGAAAATGAATATGTCATGCTCAACATTTTTTACTCTATCCCCTTTTGGGGAGAGTTCATGTTCTAGGACTGGAATGACTTGTAACTATGCCAAGAACTTCTGGCTATAATAAGTCAGTAGGGACCTCAGAAGTCATATGTTCCACACCAGTTAGAGTTAATAAAGTAGGTGACTCATTAAATAGAGTATTGGGCCTAGAACTAAGTTCAAATCCAGCCTCAGACGCTTGTTAGTTGGGTTATCCTGGGCAAGACATTTAAGTAGTCTGTCTCAGTTTCCTTAACTGTAAAATCCAGATAATAATAGATCCTACCTCTCAAGATTGTTGAAAGACTGTCACATAGAAGCTATTAAATAAATGTTGGTTTCTTTCCTGCCATACTTAAACAGGTATATATCCTGTATCATTTCAGAAAAGTGCTCATCCAGAATTTTCATAGTGATGCCCAATAAAAGCAAACTCACTACCTCCCACTGTTTCCCTAGGCAGCCAAGTTCACTGTTGTACAGTTCAGATGTCTTGTGAGTAGGATACACAATGTAGTCTACAGCATCTCTATACAGACAAAACATATACTTGTATAATGACTAGAGAACAATGCAAGGGGAATTACAGTGACCAAATGTCAAAATATATGATACAGACAAATGCTGTAGGAGGTTAGGGATGGCAGAGATGAATATGAGTTGGAGGTTTAAAGTAAGTTCTGCAATTCTTTAAAATTTCAAGATGTTATTTTGACATTGTATAAATGCAGCCAAATGGCTGTAGTTCTTAATAGGGGCTTGCCCATCTTAAATCTCCGATTCTGCCTGAAACTAGTCTCTTTGGAATCTGAATTCCTGATCTAACCTTCCCCCTCTCCCTCATCCATCCCCCACCTCAGCCCTAGTGCTCTATCTTTAGAGTTCCTGACCAAATTATTTTTGTTCTAATTTTGCATAATCTTTTTTCTGTTTCTTTTTTCAGTTGTGTATATTTCTAAAGGTGGAGGACATGGGATCATAAATAGGCAATTTTCTAAAATGGATGCCTTTTCATTTTCTTTTTTTTAGAAAAACCTCCCTAAGCTGTGAAAATGACATCATGGTCATTTTCTAAAGCTTATTACCCAGATTACTATTAATAATAATCAGATAACATAATTAGCACCTGCATGGCACTTTTTCATTTTCAAAGTACTTAGAAATATTAATTATGTAACCTTTCTAGCACCCCACTTTACACATAGAGAGAGCAAAGCAGAGGTTATGTTTTTTCAAAAGCAAAATTTAGCAATATGTCCCCAATGTCCCTGCCCCGTCCTTAGACCTGCAAATGAGCTGTCCTCCCCCTTCTTACCTAAAATCATGACTACTGAGCTGAAGATTTGTACTAGGAAAGATGCATTAGCCCACCCGCCTGTAAGGTAATTCAGGCAAGTCCCCTGAGGAGCACAGATACATTGAATTTCAGAGTTAAAGAAAGCCTTGGAAATCATCTTATCCTAGGACCATGGATGCAATGATAATAACTGATATTTTATTTAAGTTTATAAAATACTTTTTACATATTTTTCCCACAATTATACTAAGAGATAAGTACTATTATTATATTTTGGCAGAGAAAGAAGGTAAGAGTGAAGGAGGTTTAGTGTCTTGTGTGGAGAAGCACAACAATCCAGACCCCTCAGTCTATTCACTGTGTTTTGGGTAAGACTCATTTTGGTTCATTCAGCAAGTAAATGTCAGAGATGGGTTTAAAACCCAGTTTTCTCCTAACTCTAAAAATAACTGTTCTTTCCGCTATCACCTGGTATCTCTCACTTATAATTTATTTTGAGATTTTAGATTCCTGAAGAAGGGTTCTCAAAGGTCATCTAATCCAACTCCTTTTTTCACAGGTGAAGAAACTGAGGCTTAGGCAGGTTAAAATATTGGCTCTTTGGTCACACGTAGATTCTTAAGTTTATGCCTGGGAAAGATGTCAGGAGAAATCTAGTCATTTTTACAGATGAGGAAACATGGAGTTTAAGTGAACCGACTAAGGTCATACAGATAGGAATCAATATATCTGGGGTTCGAATCAATTCCTGCGATTTAAAATTCTGCTCTATTTCCATAAGACTATCTCACTATTCTTGGTGGAGCCAGGCTATTTATGTAGATTTCAACATCAATATAATTTAGAATTGAGAGAGATATTAGAAATAATCCAATCCTAGGACTTCATTTAACCAATAAGAAAACTAGGGCTCAGAGAGATGATAACTGAGAGGAACCTCAGAACTTCCCTAATCCAAACTTTTTAGTTCACTGATAAGGAACCTAAGGCTCAGGAACATTAAGTGACTTGCCAAGGGCACTATGACTTGTTAGTATCACAACTGGGATTCCAACCCAGATTTCCTGAGTCAAGAACATTTTTTATTATGTTACATGGCCCCCTTTTACTTCATGAATGAAAATCAGCCACTCTGCTAAAGAGAAATGAGAACCAGGGGCCTCTCTCTTTTCCCTCCATGCCTTTCCTTCTCTGTATGACATTTACATTTGTATCTCTAACACTTAATATGATGATTAATGTATCTAGCCCTGAATAAATAGATTTTAAGGGATTGAAGTTAGGTAAAAGAATAGCGTAGGGAGTTCTCTCTCTCTCTCTCTCTCTCTCTCTCTCTCTCTCTCTCTCTCTCTCTCTCTCTCTCTCTCTCTCTCTCTCTCTCTCTCTCTCTCTCTCTCTCTCTCTCTTCTCCTCCCCTTGTTAGGTGACTCAAAACTAAATCTTTTCATGTGCAAAAGAAAAATAGGGTTGTAGAAAGTGAAGTGATTTTAATTTACAGGTGAAATGGGGGGAAGAAACATTGCACAGTGTCGTACCACAGGATTTGTCATAGGATCACTGAACCAGAAGAGATATTAGGAGTGACTCAGCTAAGCCTTCTCATTTCATAGATGTGGAAATCAAAGCTCACAGGGGTTAAGTGATTTGTCCAGGGTCATGCATCTAGTTAGTGGTAAAACCTGGATTGAAAGTTAAGAGATATGGTTCTAGGAGAAAAAAAAATAGATATTCATTGAACTGAAATTCATCCCCAACTTCTTGCATTATTTGATTTCATTTTAGTAAGTGGCTGAAAGATTTTTTCTCAAATAAACAAGAAATATGGAAGAGATAAATAATACTAGGCTGTTTTTAGTAGAATAATTTAATGATATCTCTCTACTATACTGCAACCTCCTTGGGGTAGTCCCTCACTACTTCATACCTAGACTATTACAACAACCTTCTGGTTGAGCTCTCTGCTAGGTCTCTTCCAATTTTTATCCATACCTGCTCAGTTGCCGAAGTGATCTTAAAATACAGGTCACCATCCAATCTCTCACTGTTCAACAAACTCCAGTGGCTCCTTTTAACCTTCACAATCAAATCTCAGATCCTCTATTTCTCTTGTTATTCATCACTCGATCACTTCCTTTTCAGTCCTCTCTCAGTTTACTCTCCTCTGAGATCTAGCAATATTGGCCTTGTTCCCTTGTACATGACACTCCCAACTCTGTACCTCTTTACTGGCTTTTTCCCATATTTAGAACGCTTTCTTTCGTTTCTTCTGACTTTTGAATTCCTTGAATCCCTTCAAAGATCAGCTCAAATCCCATCTTCTGCAGGAAGCTTTTCCCAATCTTGTGCCTATGCCCACCCCTGGTTAATTTCCTTCTGAGATTATCTCCCATTTACCATATCTATATATGTGTATGTGTGTATGTGTGTACAGTATGTATATATGGTATGTATGTATGTATATATGGTATATGTATATATAGCAACTATATATTTGATGTATTTCATATATGATTAATGGGAAATTTATAATATATACATGCACATACATCTTACATGCACATGTTTGTTTTCACATTGTCTCTGCACATTAGAAAATGAGCTTCTTGAGGTCAGAGACAATATTATTTTTATTCACAGAGCTTAGAACAGTGCCTCATCAAAAAGTTCACTAAATAAATGCTTGCTGACTGACTTATGCATAATCTAGTCAAAATAAGATACTTGAGATTGAATTGGGGTCATGTCACTACATTCCGGAAGTGAAATTCTCTATAGCTACTAAAATCCACATTTACTGATAGTAGAGACAATTTTTTATATAAAATTGAAGAATCTAGTGCAGAGGTTTAGAAGTTATGCCTTAATATTTCCCCTGTACTGAAAAAATGCTATTTTTTATTCCACAATGAAAGTTGGATCATGCCAAGCTTTCTCAAAAATCCACCAGCTTGTTCTTGCCAGCTATAGAGAACAATAGGGAAGGATCGCATTAACCTGGCACACTCACTTTCTCTTGCATCCAATATTTTCTCTTGAAAATGAGTCTTGAAATAATCTGTGTTTTTCCTTCCCACATCTTTCCATCTTCCTAGAAGACTTGGTGGCTTTTACCTCTATCTTCTCCTGGCCATTGATCTGATACTTTTGACTGGTAGCAATCTATTGGAGAGTTGTCAGGCAATGAATGTGGATGCTTTTTTTTCTTTTTCTTGATCCAAATTTTCCTTAAATAAATGTGTTAGGGTGTTTATTACTATGATTTACACATTGTTTCATGGAGCTTTCTCTTCATTTTAAACATTTTTTCAATGAACAAAAATCTATTTTTCTCTCTCAACCAGCAGCCATTAGAAATACAAATAAATAGATAAATAAAAACCACAACCTTGTAACAAATATTCATAGCAAAGCAAAATAAATCTCTATGCTGGCCACATCCAAAAAAAACCCCACGTCTCCTTCTGCACCCTAAGTTCGTCACCTTGGTCACAAGATTGGTGCCGTGATTAATCACTTTTTCTCTGGAAACTATGGATGACCTTTATGTTGATTGGGTAGCTAGGTGGCACAGTAGACAGAGCACTGTCTGGAGTCAGGAAGACCTGAGTTCAAACATGGCCTCAGATACTAGTTGCATGACCCTGGACAAGTCACTTAATCTTGTTTGCCTCAGTTTACTCTTCTATAAAATGAGTTGGAGAAGGAAATGGCAAACGATTACAGGATCTTTCCAAAGGAAACTCCAAATTCAGTCACAAAGAGTCAGACAGGACTGAAATGAATGAACAGCAGCATTGTGTTGATTTGTGTTCTTGTCTTTCAAAGTTGTTTATAATTACAATGTTGCTGTCATATTATAACTTGTTCTCCTGGTTCTGACCATTTTACTCTTCATCAGTTCAGAGAAGTCTTCCTAGAATTCTCTGAAAATATAACTTTCATCATTTCTTCTACCACAAAATAGTATGCATCCATATGCCATAATTTGTTCAGCCGCTGTTCAGTTCATAGACATCCTTTAGTTTATTTTTTGTCACCACAAAAAAGCTGCTGCAAATATAGATTCTTTTTTTCCCTTGCTTTGGTCACTGGGGTATAGATCTATTAGCAGTTTTGCTGGGTCAAAGGGTAGACACAGTTCAGTAACTTCTGTTAATACTTTTCTAACAGGTCATCTCAAATGTCTGCCACTCTCTAAATGGAATTCCTTCATGGCTGCTGATTAGAGTAGAGGTCCCTTTCTAATCTTCTACAGATGGTACCAAGGTGAAGCAGGCGCTCCCTCAATAGGCCAGTTTTCTCTTGGACACAGTCTATTGTAAAATAGAGGCCTCCCAATGACTAAGATCCTGGACAAATCACTGAACTTCTCAGTTTTATCGTAAATTGAATGAGGGGGCTGGATTAGCTGCCTCAGGGGTCCCTTATAGCTCTGACTCTATGATTCTGTGATCTTTCATTGCAAAAGTGGAAAACTACACTTCAGGAATATTGCATATAATATCTTATGCCATCAGACTCGGTTAACATATTAGTTAATTTTGAGGAAGACTTTTTTCTCTTTAAAAAATTCCACTAGCATAAGGGTTATATTTGGAAAATAATGGAAAATAAGAATGCAAAAATACTAAGAAAAATAAAAGTTGCTACATGACCACCTGTGTTGTATGTTGTATTGGAGAATATTGGCAAGTAAAACAAATATGACAAAGTCGCTAATGTTCCTTCCAGAATTAAAACTCTGTGATCCTACATACTTCTAATCCACGTAAGTTGTACTTTTAAAGTCTAGAACTACATACTTCTAATCCACATAAGCTGTACTTTTAAAGTCCAGAACTTCATCAGAAGGGAGAACTATATGAAAGAGTCAATAAAAATCTTTCTTCCCTTTGGGAAAAAATAAAAACAACTGAAATTTCATTTGTTTCAGAGATCAATCAACATTTATTAAACTCCAAATGTGTGCCAGAAACTGTGCTAAGCATTGGGTATACAAAAATAGACAAAAAGTAGTCCCTGCTCTCAAGGAGCTCACAGTCTAATGGGGGATATAACAAGCAAATATATACAAAGCAAGGGGCAGCTAGGTGGTGCAGTGGACAGAGCACCAGTGCAGGAGTCAGGAGGGCCTGAGTTCAAATCTCATCTCAGACATTTGACATTCACTAGCTGTGTAATCATGGGCAAGTCACAACCCCAATTGCCTCATCCTGGGTCATCTCCAGTCATCCTGATGAATATCTGGTCACGATGGCTCTGGAGGAGAAGAAGAAGCCCTCCCTCACTCAAAACAAAGTCAAGTACAAGTCATGTCATTGTATCTCTGTTGGTATAGTCTTCTTTGGCAACGAAGGATGAACACACACATATACAAAGCAAGCTATACGTAGGATAAAAAAGAAATGACTAACAGAGGAGAGGCACTAGAAGTAAGAGGGGTAGAGAAATACTTCCTGTGGAATATGGGATTTTAATTGGGACTTAAAAGAAATTCAGGGAACTCAGTAAATGGAGACAAGTACAGAGAACATTCCAGGTATGGAGGATGACCAGAGAATGTGTTCAGAGTCAAGAGATGGAGCTGCTCATAATTGTCATCATTAAGAATCTCTTTTTCTATCCCCTGGGAACTCCCTCCACTGTCTTTAGGTTATATGACTTGTCCATAGTCACACAAGTTGAGTGTGTGAGAGGCAGTAACTAAACAAAGTCAGCCAGGGTGCTTTCCACTATGACATGCTACCTCTCAAGAATGACACAAGAGTTTTGACTTTTGAGGGCCCAAGTGCTATTTGTTGTTGTTGCCGTGAGCATTTACATCCCAGAAATGGGTAAATGTTTCAAATTAGAGTCGGGTTTATTTTTTGTTCATTGTTTAGATTTAAGAAAGTGATGGAGAAAATATTAATGATGTAAATGAAATGTAAAAGGGTGTCGTAACATTTTTTTTTTCGTAAGATAGGTGTTAAGCATTTACTAGTACATCACTGAGATATTTATCCAGTGTTTAAAGGACATGAAAGCATGTCCAAAAACATGAAACAAGATCCATTAAAAACAGGCTGTATCTTTCTCTAATTGGGTCCTCATCAGTGATTTCCTTTTGGTCATCTATGACTGATTTTCCACACTTCCCATGGATATTCTAAGTCTCGTTCTCCTCTCCTTCAAAGGTAATACCTCCTCACTGTGATTTTTTTCCAACAAATGACCTCACTTCCTATTTTACAAGGACTGTGAAGGCCATTGGTCTCTCTGTAACCTTTCTATGACCCTAATGATCCTCTTCTCCTTTCTTTTTTCTCCCTAGTATATTGCCCTAGCAGTTCTCACATATAATGTTTATACTTCTCTTTCTACTGGATCCTGCCCTCCTCTACCCACTAATATATTGTTCAAATGTCCCCATTCTATAATAATAATAGTAATAATACACGTGGTAGACACAATAAATACTTGTTTCAATAATAATACATAGTGGCATTTAATGAATATTTCAATAACAATAATTATGATAACTTTTCTTTGATTCTCCTACTCTCTTGAGCTACTGCCCTATAAATTCAACTCAACAAACAATGGGAAGTTAATGAAGATTTTGACTAGGATTATGGATTTAGAGTTATAAGGGACATCCGGGAATCATCGTCGTACCTCAAAATTTTATAGTTGAGGCATAGAAGGATTAAATGGCTTTCCTCCCAGTGAATTATTCTTATCTCCTTAATTAGATTATACATTCCCTGAGGGCTGGGCTCCATCCTTCAGTACCTAATATGAGATTGAGTGCTTTGGAGATATTCCTAGGATATGAAAATAAAAAAGAACATTAGTGAAGATCTAGTCTGTGTCCCTCATTTTACAGATGAGAAATCCATCCAGGTCCCTCAGTTTGTAAGAAGAAAATCAAGGATTTGAACTCATATCCTTTTACTCCAATCCATTGAATCCTCAGTCTATTATTGCCATTGAAAATTTTTGCATACTGTATCATGTCTTCAGTTTGGCAGTCTATATCATTTTGACTTTCTTCAGTATGGGTAGTCATTCGCTGACCACAAAACCTTCTTCCAGCATCTTTTGAGATCACACATCTATGGCCATGTTCCATCTCTGATCACTGTTTTTATCATGAACACTATAGGATCATAAGCTTTCTGACATAGGACTAGAAGGAATCTCAGAGATCTGAAGCCTCAGCCCTTCATTTTCCAGATAAAGTAACTAAATCTTAGAGAAATTAAATACTTAACCAAGATCATTCAGGTAACAATCATATGACTAAAATCTCCAGAGCAGAAGTTCTTAACGTTTTTTTTTCAAGCCATACACCCTTTTGGCATTCTGGTGAAGCCTCTTAAGCACATAAAAATAAAATACATGGAATTACAAGAAACCCCGTTATACCGAAACGTATTTATCAAATCTATTTTGAAAACAAAAGTTCACAGATCCTAAGTTAAACATGCCTGATCTAGAGGATTGTACACCTTTGTGGTTTTTGTCTTTATTTTTTTGATCTATTTACTTAGTCATTTGCATGTTTTTTTAAGACATAGAATCTTCTCACACACTGTTTCCTTGACAAGCTAACTTTAGCTCTTCCTTAGGTCTTACAAACTTTAGCTCGAGTAGTTAGCTTTCAAAATGGGAAATTCTTCACCTCTCAGTGATGAATATTCATTTCAATTATTTTTAATTTAACAAAAGATAAGAGATAGTGGTAGTAGATAGATAATTGGCCTCAAAATCAGAAACACTTGGTTTCCAATTCCTGCTTTCTACACATACACACACATTCAACACATACGTTTTCTCACCCATATTGGCTGCATGAGACTAGAAGAGTTGCTTAACCTCTCATTGCTCTAGACAACTTTATACACACACACACACACACACATATGTGTGTGTATGTATGTATATATAGATATAGATAGATAGATAGATAGATAGATAGATAGATAGATAGATAGATAGATAGATAGATATAGTGGTAGCTGGAGTTTTAGTTTTCTCACTCAGGAAATCCCAATATCACCAATCCCTATCCCTTAACACTTAATAGTTCCAGATTGCTTCTTCTAAATAATCCCTACAGTATCCTTTCTTTTCCTCTGAACATTCTTCCCGTCAAGTTGGCTGCCACTCATTCATGGGTGCCATAAGAGCTGCTGAGAAGAACCCTTCATTATGCATTAACCCTCTTTCATTTCCAACTTGCAGAGCTGCCCTTTTAATAAAATGCCCAATATCCATCCCCACCCCCACCTACATTTGGTGGCTTTGGACTGAGAATGCAATTCAAGCATGTTTGCCATCTCCATGTCCCAGTTTATTCATTCTTGCTGCTTGGAACTTAGTGGGAATTTAAGTTACTTTAAAAGTTATACTAACTGGGTGTTAGTTTTCAATAATTAACTCAAATGGGGAAGAGCCACCAAGGCTCTTTCCCCTGAACTTTCATTTATATGTAGATCTGCAGCAGCCTTGTTGATAAATAACACTGGGGCTCATCAGCCTCCTCCAAAATAATCTACAATATGACAAAATGAAGGCTACTGAGTCATTGAGACATTAAATATGAAAGACCTTTGTGATGCCTTTACAGAATTCAGGAGAGCAGATTTATCAGCCAGACCCATCTTTATGGTAAATGATGCATAAATAATGGTGAAGGTATATAAAGGGAATTATAGGAAGACTTGCACACAATGAATAAATTGGTAGGGAACCAGGTTTGCTTAGGGTAAGCAACTCTGCTGACTTGTTTAGAATACATCATTCAGTGATGGATGTAAAACAGCAAGATTTTCTAATACCAGAGTTTCAGGGAATGAGTTCAGATTGAACAAGTAGCCCATTTTGAAAATTTGAAGACATAACAACAATAAGGTTAGAATATTTGCGAATAAAAGAGGTCAGTGACACTCTTGAATGCCAAAGACCTCTCATGGCAGTGGGTTCACAATTTATAAGTTCTTAGAAGAGTGGGTGATCTTGAGGGTGACAATTCTGATTGATCAACAGTTAATGAGAGAATGAATATTATAAAGGCAAATGGGTTATATTCCAATAAGCATCAAAGCTTGGTCAAAGAGACATCAATTTCCATATTGCCAGTCTGATAAAAGGGAGAATCCACATTTCCCCAGACCTGTCTGAGTAAGCACAATGAGCAGGAAACACAATGAGAGGGTTAGAATTTCTTTTACTGTGTGGTTAGATCTCAGCCTGGGAAAATCTTTGCCTAAGATGTCCCACACTGGTTGATTTCTGGATGAGGAAGTAGAAAAAGGGAAAACATTGGTCCTTATTCAATAATTAGTTATTAATACAAGAGAGAAATAACCATTTCTCTCAGAAGGCAGCAATTTTTTATCTTATAATCCTGACTTCTTTCTCCTCTTTTTTAACAAAAGAGGACAAGAAAATAAAGAGGGCACCCAATCAATCAGCCAAAAGCATTCAGCATGTACCACTCAGTATGTTCTAGGAGAAGCAGCATAACATAATGGTGGAAGTAGTCTTGAATCCAGTAAGACCTACTTCTCACACAAAGCTATTTGATCCTGGAAAGTCACAAGCTCTGGATGCAAGAAACAATTCTCTAACTACATGTGGCATAGAAGGTACCAACATCTGAACTATTAGAGGTAGTTTCCTCACCTGGAAGAACCATGTATGAAGAAAATGAAAGTTCCAGTCTCAATCTCTTTCCCATTATGTGCTAAACACTTGAGAAATAAACAAAAGTTTATTCCTGCCCTCAAAGAGCTTTATATCCACTGGGGAAATGTAACATATTGAAAGGTAAATATATGTATGTAGAAGATAAATGCAGAGTGATATGGGGCTCACTAAAAATTGTGAGAATCAGGGATTGCGGTTGGCATTTTAGCCAGAGCCTTGAAGGAAGTCAGGGGTTTCAAAAGCAGAGATAAGGCTGAAGTACATTACAGGCATGGGGGACAACCTTTGCAAAGGAAGAGAAGTGACAGATTAAATATGATGCGTGGGCAAAAATAGTATTTCTAGGAAACTGGAGTCCATATAAGCCCAAAGAGAACCTACCTCCCCATCACTTATAGACATGCAAAGATGACTTTGTGTGGTTCTTATAGCTAGTCGAACACACAAAAAGTGATCCTTCCAAAGAAAGGGGCAGGGAACCCTAATGAGATGACAGCAGAACTTCTGAGCAGGGACTTCTCCACTCCCTCTGTGTTGCAGCAGCTTGCATTCAGCATCTTTGAGGCTATCACAGCTCAGGCAGGAAACATAACATGAAGTCCTGTTCCCCCGCTGAAAGCCCCCTTCTTCCACCTTTGATGAAGCACCGAGATCATGTCCTTGCTGGAGGCGACCTGAGGAGGAGCAAGGACTCGATAGAGCAAGGAATCCATAGAGAAATAGCTTACAACCAGTTCAATGTGCTTATCACACCATGCAAAGTCATTTGCCTGTTCGTCTATTTTTTGGGGGTTGTAATTTCTCCCCATCCCCCTTCCCCTGCAGTGTCTCTTTCCTTTGGCTTGTCATTACTCTCATAATATACAATTTTGTTTTCTGTTTGCAATTTTCTGCTGCAGTGGTTTCAAAGTTTCGGAATAATCGGCTCCCATCTCACTGCAAAGATGATAAGGAGACACATATCTGAGCTTGCTTATTGGGAAAGTTACATTAAGTTCCACTTCACATACTTCAGACTAAGAAAATCCCTCATTGGGACTGGCAAAGTGAGATCCTCCTCCTTTTTTTTGTTGGACAGCACTCAACTTTCTCTTTTCCTGTAGCACGTTAGGGCAAGTGCCCTTTTAATAAAGGATAATGTTTAATAATTGCTTTGAATTACATTCTTTTGGGGGGTTACAGGGACAAATCAACAAGTCATCACCCTGGTCGTTTGGAAGAGAAAATTATTTTCTTTTCTTAAAGGTGGGGGAAAAATGAATTTTGCCTTTGGCTCCTGCCTCTCAAAGCCAATATTCAACACCTGAGTCCAGAAGATAAAGATAGGGTCACACCAGATATGATTTAAACATCTGTAGGGCTTTCTCTTTGTGCTTTGTTTTTCCAACCTAAACTTTCCAATATTGAGAGTTCACATCCCAGGCCTTGATCAGCAATGATAAATGAACTACTGAATTGGAAAGAGATGCTGCTATTATTTTAGCCAGTAAACTAACTCAAGGTTAATCGGGGTGTTATTTCACCTATCGAAAGTGTTTGGAGTGGACATATGGTTTCTATTGTACAACCAAAGCTCAGTTTTGACTATGAATATAGATAATTACCCTTTGGACTTTAAACATTTCTATGTGTCACGTCTAGTCAGAGCATTTTTCAAGGTCAATAGGTTGAAAGGGTACAAAGTTGAAAAAGAAAAACCTGGGCTTTTGAGTAAAATTTCATATCCTAAAGAAATAAATACAATTCTCTACTGCTCTCTCTTGGAAAGAGTCAGGAATAACACTCAGAGAACACTGGCTGCATCAAACAAAAGCTCATATATTCACTGCCAAAAAAATCAATAAATGTTTTGGACATCGAAGACTGGTCCTTAGATTTAGAACTTCAGTGGAGTGATACCAAAGAAGGTGTAAGGAATTCAGTAATCATTTGAATACTGGATGTTTTTTCTAAATGTAACAGAAATAGAAAAACACCATTATGATGTTACATATAAATATGTATATTAGTATATATGTATGAATATATCTATAACTATATGTATGGTATCCATGTACTGTATTACTCTGGGTCTAACAATTTACTAAATTCAAATTTCCAAGCTGACATTGAATGTCTCACAAAAAAATTTTAATTGCTCAGCATGATACCAATATTCTGGCCCTGCAAAATAACTCACTGAAATAAAGGCAGACAATATTCTAAGTGCTTACAGCCCTTCAAAGGTCAAAGTCAATACTTTATGCACTCATTTGAGCATGCTCAATCATGATAGGATGAATTTTTCTTGATTCATAGGGCTAAGTCTAGAAAATGTGAAAATACTAGAATAAACATGAAAAGTCTAACCTTTACGTTGGCAAATGTGTTTTTCTACTTATTTCCCTCAGCACAGTAAACTGAACATTTGCCAACATTACTTGATTGGTGTTGGGTGGGAATCAGAGTAAAGGTGGTCTCTGCCCATTTTTACAGCCTTCATTTTATTAAATTGCTAATTATCTAACCATCTTCTAATTATTTATCCATGGTGCAAAGAGAAAAAGCAAAACAATTCATCTTTCAGTCTTCTTGTCTTTTGATCCGTATTGTCTCTCAGACAAAGACAATGTCTTAAGAGACTTCAGCCTAATTTGAAATGAAATTAAGTACATGTAAATGGGGTGTAAGGTATGCTCAGGGAAGACTAGTACCTCTGGTGTGATGGCTGCCAAGCCCTTTTCAAGGAGGCTTTCCACCTTCAGTGTCCACCTGTTCCACCCTATGCTCACCTGTGACTCCAAGAAGCTGTAGCATGCGCAGCAGCTGCACCCAGATAAACCATTTCAGCAGACAGGCTAAACAAGGTTGAGGGTAACCAATGGGTCTTTCTACTCTACGCATGTGAAGACTTCCCCTGGTGGAGGGGGCACATAAGAACAATTTCTTCCAACTACCTTGAAGGCAGCTGAAGAAGGCAATTTGGAGCACTTAGAGCTTGGTTAGACATCAAAGACATCAAGGACACCCACTGCATCCTGAGCCATTGCCACTTGTCTTGATTCCATCCTGCTACTGGAGTCTGATGACTTTGGAGGAGTTATTTGAAAAGGCTTTAAGCCAAGCCCAAAGTGGAGGGAGGGTTGGTGCATGACTTTCTGTTTGCAGATGATTGTATACTCAATGCAACCTCTGAAGCTGAGATGCAACAAAGTATGAACCAGTTCTCTGCTGCTTGTCCTAATTTTGGCCTAACAATTAACACCAAGAAAACACAAGCGTTCTCCTAGCCACCACCACACCATGCAACAAAGGACGAACACAACTTCTGTGAGCAGACAACACTACACCATGTATAGGTGGAACAACTGGTTACAGCAAATGGAGAAGTTTTGAATGCTGTGGATATGCTCACTTACTTTGGTAGTGTACTCTCCAGGGATGTACACATTGATGATAAGGTTCATGCACACATTCCCAGAGCTAGCTGAGTGTTTGGGAGGCTCCAAAGTAAAGTACGGGAGAGAAGAGATATTAGAATGACTACCAAACAACTCTACAGAGCTGCTGTGCTTGACCTCATTGTTGTATGCCTGTGAAATATGGCTACCAGGGCTATGCCAGGAATGAATTGCTTCCATCTGAACTGTCTTAGGAAGATTCTAAAGATCATCTGGCAGGATAATGTACCAGACACTGAAGTTGTTACTTGAACTAAACTGCCATGCATTCAAACTCTGCTTCAGAAAGGGCAACTCTGATGGATTGTCCACATTGTTCGAATGAAAAATGTACATTTGCCAAAGACTCTTTTATGGAGAACTTGCATGGGGCGGGAGATCACCTGGTGGTCAGAAGAGGCAATACAAGGACACTCTCAAGGTCTCTCTCAAGAGCTTTGGAACTGATTGTGTGACATGGGAGACAGTGGCACAGCTCAGCATGGCATGTCCACATCAGAAAGGGTACTATGCTCTATGAGAAAAGAAGAATTGAAACAATACAAAGGAAACGTAGGATGCACAAATATTCCCACGGATTATCTGTGCCCAATCTGTGTTGGTCTGATCAGCCAGTTGGACACACTGAAACTTGCCTTTATCATAGTGATGTCATTTTGGTCCTTTTGGAGAAGGAAGGACAACAGCCAGTACATGTAAATGGAAGGAGCAATTGTCCCCAAAAATCAAACAAACAAACACTGTGTACTTATAATCACCAAAATTATATTCAGAAAAGAGTTGAGAAAGTGAACTCCCTTCTCTTCTTTGCAGATGTAAGGCATGGTATGGAAAAATAACTTCACTTTCAGAAAGGGTTGATATCGTTGCTAGTTTTGCGTAAGTGCTTTTTTCTCTTTCTTTTTTAATCTTTGCTGTAAGTGAGGGATCATTTGGAGGAAAAAGATATATCGAGAAATGAACAAGATACAAGAAGTATCAAAAAATTTTAATTACTCTTCTCATTATCATACATTTGGGCACACGTTTCCTTTGGCACTAAACGCTTTTCCATCTTGGGGTCATATCTCCTAGAATATTTGTCACTATCATTTTGTAAGAATATATGCCAACACTTAAAAGAGGCATGAAGAAAAGCAAAAAAATTGAATAATCTTGAAGCAGGTTGAAGAAAAAGGGAGTAATTGGGTTTTCTTGGCTTTCAACTAATGGCTAATTTTAATACAAGAGCATGATGTGAATGAACCTTACTACCTATATTCACTTTTCTATTTACTCTGGTATCAGGTAAGGGTGAGGATATTTTTGTTTGTTTTGGGTTTTTTTTTATAACTTAATACTAGCTCATTTTCATTTTCTTCTTCAATCTCAGGTGTCACCTACTGGTTTCCATTTAGACTTGTAGTATTCCCTCTCTTCTTTCTTTAGAATCCCCAGCTCCTTTTAAGCCTTGGTTCATGTGTTATTTCTTGCCAAAAAACATTACTGATCCGTTTCATTAGAGCTCTCTTACTCCTGTTTAAATCATATGTGTATGTATTACATATATATTATATGTATGTATATTTATGTGTATGCTTGTTGGTTTATATGTTGGCAATTCATGAATGTTTATTAGAGTGGATTAAAACAGATTTTTTTTTGTTTTGTTTGTTTTCTGGGAGAGGAAGTTTAATGTCATCCAAGTAGAAGCTATGAAATAAGTAGACAGAAACCATATAAGGTGGCCCCTTTGGTAAAATGATACAAGGAGCTTTGCAATCTCTTCAGAAGTGCTTTGTTATTATAGTCATCCATGATGTCAAACTCAAATAAAAACAGATACCTTCAGGATGCATGTTGACTTAGAAAATCACACCTTGGCATTATCTATGTTGTATTTATTTATTTTGTTAAACATTTCCTCATCACATCTTACTCTAATTCAGATCTCTAGGCAGTGTCATCACCACCATGCCTACCGTCACCATTATCATCATCTTCAATATCATCATCTAATTGTAACTATCACTCTTTAAAGCCTTCATAGTCGGTTACTACCCAAAAGAAGGTAAAGATATTGTACCTTTACTCACAGTCAGCATAGACCAGAAGGAGTGAGTAAATAACATGTAGAAATAGGAAATCATACAAACAGGTTCTCAAAACTTTACAAAAAGACTCACAAAGTACCTTAAATGCAAATGAGGAAGACTAGTCTCCAACAGCTAATGAATCACTCTAGGCCATTATTTATTTGTCATTCCTGGCATCTTAAGAGCAGCTTGGTATTAATGGCTAGAAAGCTAGTTTCTAAAGCAGGAAGACCTGGTTTCAAGTCCCGCCTCTCACTCAAAATAGCTGTTTGACCATGGTTTGGTTGAGGACACTCTCATTGTCTTAGGAACTCTCTTTGACCATAAGTTATACTCCACAGGCATTGGGAAAGTGAGTTCCCTTACTAAGGTTTTCTACACACCAGTGAACTCACTGGTCCAGAGCCTCTCCTAGAGGCAAAAATTTATTTCAGATTTTGTTTGCTGTTGTTGTTTTTAAAGAGATTCTACTAATAAAGACCTGACCTTTTGTACAATAATTTTTAATTTTTAAATTAATGGGTAAATGATTTATAAATAATTAAAACACCCTATAATTTACATAGCACATGTGGGCTAAGCATGTACTCTCTCTATCCCTTTCCCCCTCCTTTCTTTTCAACCTATAACCAGTCTTAAATAATCCACAGTCACTAATTAAAAGTTGATTATATACTTCTTATTCATAAATGGGAAGGATACTTAATACTTTGCATTTTTATAGTACCTTTGCTTTCTAGCACTGTCTCCTTTTTATTCTCTATGACCTTTCAAGATAGTAGGAAAGCAGGTAATATCCTCATTTTATGGCAGAGGTAGGCATAAGGTAGGTTAAAGTGACTTTCTCAAAGTCAAAAAAAATGGAAGTTTTAAACTTAAGTCACCAGACACCAGTAGTCTTCACTTCACTCAATTATCTTGAAGGGCCACTTTTAATAATTCTTTCTTTAAGAATTTGACCCCATTTTCTTATCCCAAGGTGGATATATTCTCTCTCTCTCTCTCTCTCTCAGACATATATTCTCTCTCTCTTTCCTTCCTTCCCTCTCTCCCAATCCCTCTCCTTCTTCCTTGCTCTCTTATCTGATCTCAAAGCACTTTATCCTGCTCTTATGCCTTAGCATAATCTGATTCTTATCAAGCTTGCAACCTCATTGTCATCTTTGAATCCGCATTCATACTACCCCATATATCCAGTTTGTTCCCAAGTTTTGCTGTTTGTACTTTTAGAATATCTGTCATATAAGTCCCTGTCTCTTCACTTACACGGCCAACACCCTGATGAGGGTTTTTATAACTTCTACTTCAGCAACATTGTGTTTGGTCTCTCTATCTCAAGTCTCTCTTTACCATAATCTATCTACCATTCATCTGCCAAATTAATCTTCATAAAATGTATGCCATTTCAGGATCAAATAGGCAAATCTTCTGTTTCTAGTATTCTTACTATTTTATGCCCTCCCAGTACAGGATGATCTAACAACCTTCTTATTGCTCTATGCAAACAAAACTTCATTTCCTGACTTCATTTTTTTCACTGTCTCCCATGCTGGGAATGCTCTTCATCATCACCTCTGATTCCTAGCTTCCTTGGCTTCTTTCAAGTCACATATCAAATTTTACCTTCTCCAAGAGGTTTTCCATGATATCTCCTACTACTATCTTACTTCTGTGAATATCTTTCTATGTATGTATCTATCTTTCTTTCTTTTTACCTATCTTTCTTTTTATCTATTTATCTATTCCTCTATCTTTCCCCCTATTATTGTTCATCTCTCATTTTTGAAGAGTACCAATGACATCATGATGTTGGGGTAAAATCCTGGATGGTGGGAGATGTCTTGACTTGTGCATGAATTGTATTTGCATGAGACAGAATTTCACAAAGTCATTAGACTCACCCTTTCATAGTAATTGAAATCCAAAAGTAGGACAAAGGTAAGAATGAATGGCAATAGCCCGGGATGCTGTGGGTGACCTTGTCATTTTCAAAGTCTGACTAAGCTCTAAGTATCATTGGAACAAATTGTTCTTATTCACCAATCCCACTGGGAGAAATCTTTAAGTGCTTAGAGTAGAAATGCTCCTAGCTCGCTGATGGGCTTAAGACCCATTGGTTACCCTCAACCTGGTAGCCTGTCTGCAAGATGGTTTTACCAGGGTGTGACCATTGGACATTCTACAGGTTTTTGGAATCATAAGTGAGAGTTGGGTGATAGGTGAATACCAAAGGTGAATGAATAGCCCTGAAAAGGACTCCACAAGCCTTCATACCAGAGGTGCTAGTCCTCCCTGACTACCCCACATACCCCACCCATATATCTGTGTCTATAAAGATATAGATCTATCTATCTATCTATCTATCTATCTATCTATCTATCTATCTAGTTGCTTACATGACATCTCCCCATTAGATGACCCTTGAGGTTATGGAATGGTTTTATATCATTTTTGCTTTTATTTGCATACCTAAAACTTAGCACAGTGCCCAGAACGTAGTAAATGCTTAATAAATACTTGTTGACTGACTGAAAATTAGAATGATAGTAGGAGCTTGAGCATAACTATCTCATAAAATTGCCAACTAGTAGAAAATTCAAAGACATAGCATCTAACTCCTCCTCCCATAATTTCTAACAAGATACAGTCTTAGTGTGATTCTGCTTAAAGGCAGGAGAATGACTTTGGATATGCCTTCCATATCTTTATATCTAAGAGCAAGTTTAAATGAAAGAAAGGATGATATATTGGTAAAGAAAAGAATTTGGAGTTGAGAAGACAGTTCAAATCTGACTCACTTTACTAGGCAAGTTACTTAATTTCCCCCAAATCCACTTTCTGTATATGTAAGATGCAGATAATTATAGCAACAAATTCAGAGGGTTATTGTGATGATCTCATATGCTTTTGATCATAAGTGCTTTGCAAACTTAAATCATTATGTAAAGGTATGCTGTTATTATTAGAAATCAGTTCAAATACTAATAATGTTGAGTTATTTTTCATACTATTCTATACTTTACAGATAATCATCAATATGTTCAGCTGAACACTATACAGTTTTGGCAACCAAAACTGAGAATGAGAACCTCCAAAAAAAGTGGTCTCACCGGTTAGTCCCAAACAATGGGTGAAAATACTAATCATAACTTTCTTGCTACCTACCTTGGAGAAATGTTGAATGGTTAATGAGGTCATTTTATGAAGTCCTTTAAATACCTTTGAAATAAAAGTATTGGACAAAATCAGATATATTCTCAAGGCTAATACCCACAAGATATGACTTTACAATGTCTCTCTCAGGCTGACCCCATTATCAGTTACATGGCACTCTCAGAACCTGCTCTCTCAGGAAAGGAAGTGACTAAGCTAACTTTTAAACAGGCTTTATTCACTATATTATATGTATGGAGAATTGTGCATTAAGAATTCATAAAATACATTAACTGAAGTCAAAGACATTCCAGGAAAAGTCTTCCACCTGTAAAAACACATAAAAAGACTTGTGTCTGTTATTAATACACCAAGTTTTATTTGACTGCATTTCATTACATTTACTGCCCCCTATTTCGTCATAATCTACTAAGGGTACTTGTGCCATATGGCCACACTCAGGAAGAGATGTATATGAAGGAAAGAGTCAGAGCCTTGTTTGCCTTTCCTTCGTGCCAGATGCTGATGGAGAGCCTTGGCACTCTTGTGGACATAGGCAAACAAAAAACATGGTGGAGAATCAATAAAGTTGACATCAAAGCACACCATATACAGACAAAAGGTATAAGATATGTTTAGTAGGGCTGTTATTAACATATTTAGAATGGTGAGTATTAATTTACATCTTTACACCAAAAGTGATTTTCTAGGATATTTTCATTTTTTTTATCCCTTTCCTTCAGATCATTTGTTCTTTCCAAAATGGCATTAAAGAGTAAGTCAAGACTTCAACCTTCACCTTGAGAGGTAGCTGGTGGTATAATGGGTGAAGCAAGTTCAAATCTGGTCTCAGATATATGTTTGCTATGTGTCAGAGGCAAGTTACTAAACCATTAGCTGCCTTCATTTCCTCAACTGTAAAACAGGGGTAATAGTAGCATCTATCTTGCAGGATTGTTGTGTGAATCAAATGAGACAAAATTCATAAAAAGCACTCAACACTATGCTTGGTACACAGTAGACATTATATAAATGCTTATTCCCTTCTTCCCTCAACTTCCTGATTTTTTTCAAAGTAATTGTCAATTCTGCTGAGGTACAACTTAGCAAACACCTTTCCAGGTAGTTGAGCTTGGCAGAGAGAGGCTTCCATGGTATTGAGGGGTTCCTCTGTGTGGCATTCATGGGAGAACAAGGTCAAGTATCACATATGTCAGGAAGGCATAATCTATTGCATTGGAAGGAAATTTCTCATTAATGTGATAAAAAAGCTACTGATGCATTAATCATTGAAAGATTAAAGTAAAATGAAAGAGATGAGAGAGACCTCTGATTCAAACCTCCCAGATCTCTGACTCAGTCCTCTCATTTAAATATATGAGGACATTGCATAAAGAAGTGCAATTTTTCTTGCAAGACCACTGAGTTGATGGACATGGAATTTTGTACAAATAAAAATTCTAGAGATTTAATAAATAAAGCATTCTGAAAATTTTAAAGTATTTGTACAATTATAAATACTTTGAATTAATAGCTGCTTCTTTTTTCTTTGGGTGTGAGGAGTTAGAACTGTTCTTGTGATTTCTTTAGAATAAGAACATCTCAGTAAGGAAACTCCTTCTATCAGTGAAAATCAGCAACTACTCTGAAACTTATATTAGTAGAAAATTACCCTAGTCAATAATTTGCCCAGGGTCACATAATCAATGCAGATCAGAGGCCAGATTAAGATCTTCCTAACTCCAAGACTACAGTCACTGTGTCATGCTGCCAGGATAAATGTTTCTACCTATTATTTTCTTTTTTTAAATATTCCTACTTGTTGCCTCATCATAGCATGGAGGTTATGTCAGATTGCCTATAAAAGACTATGTTAATGGAGCCTAAGCTCCTGAAAGTTCTACCATTTTGAAGAAAAAAAGCTTTTAGTATGGCCTTGATAAGACATCAAATTTCATTTCCAAGGACCAGCCCAGCTATTCACAGAAAGACCTATCAAGAATAATCTGACCACCTGGCAATGAAATTTAGTTATGTATAGCAATTCACAGAATGAAGAAAAAATAATACAAATTATTCTAGATAAAATGAAAAGTGTAAAATTTCAGTCTTGAGATGGGTTTAAATATTCTCCTGTGATTCCTTCCATCCATTTGGATGCTTTGCTTATCTTAATAGAATTGGGGAATATAAGCTTCCACCACCCCAGGAATTTTAAATGGACAAAACAACAGTGGGAGAATATGCCAAACAACTGAATATTCTTTAGTCAGTCCAAATTCTTAAGGCATTCCAAATAGAAACAACTGCCAACCTTGAACTCAATATCCCCAAACTGAAGGTGGGAAGGAAAGAAATGTAAAATGTCCTAGCTGTGGAGTGAGAAAGCCATGTCTCTGGCATCACATGCGGAATTATGGGGGAGCTGTAGAAGAAGGGAAAAAACATGTAGTTACCACTTAACTGCCCAATTTGTTTGTGATATTATCCGATTTGTGCATGTAAACCAATTTCACAGGTGCGTTTGTTGCACCTGTTTCAACAACCATAGAACTAAATGAATTGTCTCTGCGCAGGCATATGTTTAGACATAAATATGTATGTGGTATGTCAGCATAGAAATGGCTGTGATGATCCGTATATATCTTCACATCCAAGAAGATGTCTGTTAGTGTCAAGGGACGTTTTTTTGGAAAATGAAGCATTTATCTGACTCCTCCTTCCCCTGCTCTTGTCTTGAGCTGTAGAGGAAGCTTTTGAAAATATTGAATACAGAGCCTTTTAATACATGCTTATGAAAAACTATACACTACAGATGAAGCCTTGTGTTAAGTACTAGGACACAAAAATTAAACAAGTCTCTGCCCTCATAAAGCTTATAGATTTTGCAAGGAAAAAATAATAATTTACATGAGAACAATTTCCTTTGAAACAAAGCTGTGAAAATGCTTTTAATTTTCTCTATGAAGAAATTTTGACTCATAGGATAGGAACAGAAACTGGTATCATAAAGAAACTGACTCAGAACAACACATTGTCACTTCTGCTTCAAGTAAAGACTGTTAAAAACAAACAAGCCAATAAATACAGTCACCACCCAAGACACTGAACCATGACCTTACTTGACGAGGATCCCATAGTCAATATATATAGAAACAGGAGTTGAACCAGGGTCTTCCTGGCTTCTATTGACAGCTCTCATTCAGAATACTATTTTCTTTCTCATGACTCAGAGAAATTGATTAGATAAGACAAGGATAACAATTTTAAATCCAGTCTTCTAATTTTACTCTTTAGTGCTCTATTCTATTGTAGAGTCTATTACTCAGTCAATAAGCATTTAAACACCTACTATGTGCCAGGCGCTGAGGTAAATGCTAGGGATACAAAGAAAATCAAAAGACAGCTCCTACTCTATAGAACTGTACAGCCTAATGGGGAGAAAACACATACAAGTAAGCCTATAAAGAATCAACTAGAGATAGTCAACAGACAGAAGATCTTACCATTGAGAGGGATCAAGATTCAAGTTCAGAGCATTTGAGTCCAATGGAGTATATCACTATTATTATTGACTTGAACTGGGGCTTGAATAGTTCAATTAATTAGTCAGTCTTCTAGGATATAATCAGTACTTATTACACAGCAAGTACAGTGCTTAGTGTTAAAGATTTAAGAACAAAAGTGAAATAATTTCTGCCCTCAAGGATGAATCTATAAGTATATCCCTAGTATATATGAAATGAGTGCAAAATAGTTTTGGAAGGGAGCAATCTCTGACCTTGGACAAATCACGCTCATTAGTCCTCAGTTTCCTCACCTGTAACATGAGGAGGTTGAACTACTCAATTAGAGGATATCTAGGCTTAGACATGTCTTTGCCTGAATTTCAGTCCAACTTTTTTTGGGAGATTAGAAAAGTCCTAAGGTAAGAGATGGCATGTAAGTTGTACTTGAAAGGATGCTATCAATTTTATGAGGCAGAGATGAGGAGATTTTTTTCTCTTGAAATGGAGGAATTATTTGTGGGAAGACTTGGAGACATGATAGAATATTACATATGAAGAATGAAATCATAAAACCATGAATATCAGTATTAAGTGGAACATTAGAGAGGACATCATCTGACTCTCTCATTTTATACACAAATAAGGAAAGTGACTTGCACAAAGTCATATTATTTTTGAGTGGCAGTGTCAGGGTCAGTACTATCACCTACCAGTCCCTTCTTATTTTGATTACATATAAAATAAACTCAAGGGGGAGAATAGATTTTCTGTGAAACTATTTTCTCCAGGCATCCAGAAGTTAGTAATTAAAGATAAATTTCAATATTCCTCCTCAGAAATTCAGTTCTCAAAATGTACTTCTGCATACTGTGAAGAAAGGTATTTTTAGAAATGCGAAATGTGTGCCACTTAATTCCTGTTAAGTTCCTTTAACAGATGGCATAGGTCTTTGATTTATGCACTCACCTCCATGTGGCCTGCTGACAGTCAGCTTTTTTTATTTCTTATGTTTTTTTTTTATCTCAAGTCTTTTCTTTTTCATTTAATGGAACAGAAATCTCACCTTATTGAAATTGGACCTGATCTGGTGATTAATTGAATTGTTCTGATCATATCCTTTGCCTAATGAGTGGGGTTCATTACAGCATCAGGAATTGGGTCATCTTAACCAGGTATGGATTATAAAAGTGATAATACCTAATTTTATAAGGATTTAATTTAATGAAGATTTTAAAGGTTTTGCATCAAATGAATTCTTAGAATTACCTCTTCCTAAGATTAGATGAGATAGGAGATAATATAATAGACACAGAAAACTAAAGCTTAATCACAAAATCATGTGCATCCAAAAAAAAAAAAATGAAGCAAAAAACATCCCATGAAAGAAAAAAGAAGGTGTAGGTGTAGGTGTAGGTGTAGGGAACGTAAAACTGTTTTTTTTTACTCTGGAGTAGGGTAAGAGAAAGTATTTTCACGTAACACATTACAGCTTTCCTTTGGTTGACAGCACAATACGATGTACAAGAGGGAGTTTTCAGTATTTATAGACATTTATTTCACACCTCTCCTGGAATAAAACTGTTTTCATTCAGTCAGAAGTCTAAAAGTTGACGATGTATGAGTTCATGATAAAAATAGCACTATTCATTAGTTATCTATATTTGTGGCTAATTAAAGTCAGGTTAAACATGTGGTTTTGAAAGTTTAAAGATGATTGAGGTGTCTGCTAGGTCTATGAAAAAAGAGGTAAATATGGTGGCGGGGGGCTAATTGTACAAAAATATTTATAGCAGCTATTTCTGTGGTGGCTAAGAATTGGAAACTGAAGGGATGTCCATCCATTGGGGAATGGCTAAACAAGTTGTGGTTTGTGAATATGATGGAATATTATTGCACTATAAGAAATGATGAGCAGGATGATTTCAGAAAAACCGGGAAACATATGAACTGATGAAAAGTGAAATGAGCAGAACCAGGATAATATTGTTCCCAGTAATAGAAATATTGTACTATCAAGAACTGTGAATTACTTAGTTATTCTTAGTTATTGGACACAATGATCAGGACAATCCCAAAAGACCCATGATGAAATATGCCATCTACTTCCAGAGAAAGAATTGCTAATAATTGAGTACAGACTAAAGTGTACTATTTTTACTTTCTTTCTTTCGATTTTTTGTTCTAATCTTCTTGCCCAAAATCATTAATATGGTTTTGTTCTACACAATTACTAAAAATAAAAAGGTAAATCAGCTATATAAAAAAGGAGGACAATTTATCAACCCCCTTGATTAATCAGTGAAGTGACTTTCCTCAAAAACCTTTAAAAGATGTCTGCAGATTCCCAAAGTGGGCTATACCACTCCCAGGGACCATTGGAATGATAAAGGGTTTTACTCTCCTATCAATACTACCAGTATTATTATTCTCAATACAGATAGCAAGAGGTATAGAGAACATAGTGTATAGAGGACTGGTACCTGAGCCAGGGATGCATGGGTTCAAGCCTCCCTTTTGACACATACCAAGTCATTTAACCATTCAGTGCTTTAGTCAACTGTATAAAAGTTGGAGGGGAGGTAATACTCTGCATTGATAGAGGGTGTTTCCACAACTGGAAAATCTCTATATTAATAAAATCAAAAATCTTCTATTTATATCTTTCCTACTTTTATCAGATACAACAACCTACATTTTTCCAAAATGAAGCATTATAGGTGGGAAGTAGTTGTGATTATACAAGAATTTGGTGATATCACAGGGATTTTGGTACCATTCAACAAGCCTTTTCAACAATGAAAATCATCAAGAAAGAACCTGGTGCCCGGAAGGAAGTTCTTACGAAAACTGAAATTTTCAATTGCAGAAAGAATTTTGGGAGAAGATCCACTTTCAACCAGATGAGGAAGTGCAGGAAGTTCTCAACAATTCTTTTACTTACACTATCTTTACCCTCTAATTACTTAATATTTGATTGGAAGTTTAAGTCACACATAAATGATACAACTAGAGAAAAAAGAAAGCCATGCCCAACACAAGACAAAATAGAATGATAACAACAGTGACAATTCTGATTAGTTTTTTCATAGATACATACATTAAGATATAGATTCAATTACTGGAGCAGATGTTTACCAAAAAGTGACTGCCTCTTGAAGACCCAGTTGCCTCATCTGGGTTGTAGTAGATTATCAACTCAAAGTAATCCAGACAAGAAAGATAATAAGAATATAGGCTAAGATGAAACAATATATGTCAAATGTTTTGCAAACTATAAAACACTATATAAATGTTAACTGTATACTTCTAATTGTTCTTGGTTTTATTTATATTGTTATGCTGAATTCGCAGAGGCTGAATTTCCAGAAATAAGGAAAAAGTACAACTCCTGTACTCTTCCCTGGTCACCTTAAATGTTGTGTTCATTTCTGGGAATCCAATTTGGAAAAAAAAAGTTGACAAGCTAGAGAAGATCCAGGGGAGGCCAGGTAACTGTTGAAAGGTCTTACCATCATGCTATATCAAGTGAAGGAATTGGAAGTGTTTTGTTAAAAGAAGAGCAGAATTTGGAGACAGAGGAAGATTGATAGTTGACTTTAAGTATCTGAAGTCCTTTTTCAGGTGGATTCTGTATATGAAATCATAGCATCTCAGATTTAGAGATTTTTTAAATGGTCTTAGAAGTCATCTAGTTCAACCCTCTCATTTTACAAAAAAGGAAATAGACTGGAGAGGTTAAGTGACTTTTTCCTGATCAGGCAGAGCCATGATTGGAGTAAAGGTCCCCAGATTCCAAATCCATCATGGTTTACAGTGTATGATGTCATCTCTCTGCTTCTCTTTGGTTCCAGAGGAAACAATGGGAAATACTTAGAACCACCTCAAAGTTCAATGGAAAACCTCAAAAGACAGTGAATTTCCTCCATCGGTTATATGCTCAAGCAAAGTCTGGATGGAGATTTGTCCAAAATATTGGATTGAAAAGGAATTCTTGCTCAGATATAGTTTGGATTATATGTTCACTGGGATGCCTATCAATTCTGAAATGAAATATTATATGATCTCTAAAATGAGTAATCTACTATCTGCCTCATAGCACTATTGTGAAGAAAATATTTTATAAAATTTTTAAACTACAGTAAAATGTGAGTTAATATCATTATTAGCCATATTGGTATTATATAAAAAGATAATCTGATCCTAGCAAGAGACAGACAGTAGAGGCCCAATTCATTCATTCATTCATTCATTCATTCATTCATTCATTCATTTGATTATTTATCTATTCGTTTGTTTGTTTCTTTATGTATTCATCCATTCATTCATGGGTCACCTGGTAGGATAAGGTACCAGACACTGAAGTCCTTGCTTGAGCTGAACTGCCAAGCATTCAAACTATGCTTCAGAGAGCACAACTCCGATGGACTGGCCACGGTGTTCGAATGCAAAATGTATGCTTGCCAAAAAGACTATTTTATGAAGAACTCACATGGGGCAGGCGATCACAGAGTGGTCAGAAGAAGTGATACAAGGACACTTTCAAGAACTTTGGATTTGCTTGTGCAACATGGGAGACACTGGCACAGGACTGCTCAGCTTGGTGTGTCCACATCAGAAAGGGTGCTGTGCTCCATGAACAAAATAGAATGGAGACAGCACAAAGTAAGCATAGAATGTGCAGATTTGGAGGGTCCACCTCAAATATTCACATGGACTATCTGCGCCCAATCTGTGGGAGAGCATTCCAAGCTCATTTTGGTCTGATCAATCACAGTCAAACACACTGAAATTTCACTTTATCATGATGTCATTTTGGTCCTCTTTGAGAATAATTTCTTCATCCATCTATCTATCTGTCTGTCTGTCTATCTGTCCACTTTATCTATCTATCTATCTGTCTGTCTATCTATCTATCATCTATCTATCTATCTATCTATCTATCTATCTATCTATCTATCTATCTATCTATCTATCTATCTATCTATTGTGAGATAATCAGGGTTAAATGAATTGCCCAGGATCACACAGCTAGTAAATGTCAAACATCAGAGGCATAATTTGAACTTAGGTCCTCCTGAATTCATGGTGCTCTATCCACTTTACCACTGCACCCCTCCTTTTGCAACAATGTGAGAGCAATAGTTTTGATTTGAAGTAGATCAGAATGGTCTTCAAGAAGATCATAAGTCTTTGGACTAAGTTTTAAAGGAAATGTAAGATTTAGTTTAGACCAATCATTTACCAACTTGTTGACCAAAGAGCCTTGGGATGCCTCAGGGGTGTTATAACAATCCCTTATCCAGTCCCGTATTTTCTCTCTCAACAGACATCAGTAGCACCACTTTTATCATTTGGGGGTCCAATAAACTATCTGATCTTAAAAAGGGGTACACATACTTGAAAAGATTGGGAACTTCTAGATTAAGCTATGGGGAAGGGGAAAGGATAATTACTATGTCTGACATGGTGAAAAAGAATTAAATGCCCATGGGATGCCCTGAATCTTTTCAAAAGAAGGTACTTTAGCATAGTAAATCTATCATGAGTTGTTTGAACGTCAATGAGTAGCAGACTAAAACAGTCTAAAGCAGGATGCCAGCTGCCTATCTTTTTAAGAGACCCATTTATAATTCAACTAAACTAGCCAAAGGAAATACTTTTTTAAAGGGTCTGTTAAAATTCCACCTTACCCATCATTACACCATAAAAAATCTGTCAATTGTAGGTAATATTTTCATTACATAAAATAATAAACTCCATGGAAACCTTGATGTTGGAGTTTACCGAACTTTGAAAATGAGTTTCATGATGTAGTTAAATCTCTCTGCTTTTACATCTATATTTTATGCGCACTTGGAATTATTTGTGGTTCACTCATTTCATACCAGAAACCTACAATAAAATGGCATTTTAAATATAAAAGGTGAGTCACATGTAGCAAGTCAGGAATGTTCTACCTTGTTCTTAAATAACTCTTGATTTTACATAAGCTAATGATTCATGTTAGCTCCACTGGGCCTTTCTTCTCATTATTCCTTAGGAAAGAAAGTCTGAAATCAGAATTTCCCAAATAAATGAGCCCATGGAACCCCTTTGTGCTAGAAATATATCTGTGAACCCCAAAGTACTAGTCTTAGACCCAGGAAATAAAGACTTTTTGAGGATAAAGGAAAATTAGAGGGTAAAATTTAAAAAAACTATATTTATCTATTTTAATACCAAAAATAGTGCTATTCATGGGGAGTAATAATTATAAAAAACTAATATTAGAACAAGCTTTTAGGTGTGCAAAGTGTTTCAAGTACTTTATCTAGTTAAGCCTCACAAAAGTCCTTCGAAGGAGATACTATAGCTACTATCATTCACATTTTGCAGATGAGGAAAATGGGTCTCAGAGAGGTGAAGTGACTTGCCCAAGGTCATACAACTAGTAAGAGTCAGAGGTAGGACTCAAATCCAGTTCTTTAGTGAATCTAAATCTAGGATTCCATCCATTATGGTGTTTTCATGATTGAATACTTTATCTTTAAATGGCAAAAAAAATATTGCAACATTAAATACTTTCAACAGAGTGCACTAAAATTCTAAGCAACATCTGGGTTCCATTCCTTTATTTAGCTCATTTTTTTGTTAGTATTAGCACTGACACTGGAGGGCGTATAAAAAAGGGAAAGATTAATAATTTATTTCCTTCTTTTTCTTTATTCTTCCCTCCCTTCCTTTCTTAAATTTTTCTTTCCTTCCTTCCTTCTTTCTTCTTAAAATCTCTCTTGTGGTTGTAAGTATATTTAGATATTCATATTTGTCAATGGTTCTTAGCTTCACAATAAAAAAAAATTTTGTTAAGAAATTAAAATGATCCAATGTTTCTTACTATTAATATTGTAACATATAGTGTTAGGACATAATGATCTAAAGTAATCTAGAGCAGCGCTCCTCAAGGTAAATTGTGGCAACCTCAAGGGATCCCTAAGACCTTTCCAGAGGCTCTGCAAACTGGAAGAGGGAAATGAATAAGCATGTGTATTTTGACTACTTTGTGTCAGGCACTATGCTAAGTGGTTTTTACAAATATCTCATTTAAGGTCAGAGATTTTTATAATAATACTAAAACATTTTCATTTCTAATACAGTTAAGAGCACTAGATGTAACCCACACAAAAAACAGCCCTGGGGTGGTGGAGGGTCAGAAATAATTTTTGAGGGTATAAATGGTTTCTGAGAACAAAGAGTTTAAGGCCTGCTGATGAATTCCAAGTCCTTCTTTTATAGATGAGAAAAAAAATCCTAATTTCAAGGTGAAATGACTGAAGCAAGATCATACTTCAGTAATTCGGATGATCCATAATCATATTAGATATGAGAACTTCTAATCAGTCAACAAGCATTTATTAACCACTTACGGTGTTTAAAGCCCAGTACTAGACACGCCAGATAAAAATTACAAAAAAAAATCTCTACCTTCAACAAGCTTACTTATAGCCTATGGGTAGAAATATAAAGCACATATGTAAGTAGAAATATATATATATGCATGTATGTATGCATGTATGTGTGTATGTGTGTGTATCGTCGTGTACACCCTTCATTGCCTAAGAAGACCATTCCATCGGAGAAATGATGACATGACTTGCACTTGGCTTTATTTTGATTGAAGGAGGGCTGGGCAGGTCATTTGTATCTGTCCAACTTATTTTTGCTTTTTTTTTTATATTGGGTCTTAAAAATCCAACAGTCTCAGCCTCTGTGGTAAAATGGATCATCAGACCCAGTCACCTAGCTAGGCTCTATATGACACTTATGTTGACTTTCAATAAATGCTCTGTAAGGCCTCTCCCCAATGCATCTTCCTCAGAGGCCTTCCTCTGGTTGTTTGGATACCAGGACAGCAATTGGATCATCCTACTGTTTTCCCTCCGTCCCTCCACAACCAGTCTACCTTTTCAGGTTGCAAATAGAATCACAACATTCTACGGTTGAAAGAAACTTCAAAATTCATCTCTTTTTACATATGTATTAGCAGAACTTCTTTCTATGGCAAACTTTACAACTAGACACCCACACACTTTGCTTCAAGACCCCACATGAAGGAAAATACAGTAATGTAGCCTGCTTGCTGATACAGCTAATTGTTATGAAGTTTCTTCTTATATTGATCCTAAATCTACCTCTCTGTTTAACTTGAGCCTAAAACTCTAATTTTTCATTTATGTTCCCTGCCAAAAGAAAGAAGGAAGGAAGGAAGGAAGGAAGGAAGGAAGGAAGGAAGGAAGGAAGGAAGGAAGGAAGGAAGGAAGGAAGGAAGGAAGGAGGAAGGAAGGAAGGAAGGAAGGAAGGAAGGAAGGAAGGAAGGAAGGAAGGAAGGAAGGAAGGAAGGAAGGAAGGAAGGAAGGAAGGAAAAGAGGGAAGGAGGAGGAAAGAAACATTCATTAAGATCTTACTATGTGCTAGTCACTGACCTAAGGACTGGGGCTACAAAACACACAAAGGAAACCAGCATTTATTTATCAACTACTGTATGCCAGACAATATACAAAGTGCTTTACAAATGCTATGTCATTTAATCCTGACAACAACCCTGGGATATAGTTGTTCTTATCCCCATTTTATAATTAAAGAAACTAAGAAAAATAAAGATTAAGGGACTTACCAGAGTAACACTGTTATCAAGTATCTGAAGCTGGAGTTCTTTCTGAACCTAGGCCCAGTGAGCTATTTATTGTGCCACCTAGATGTTAAGACAGACCCTGCATTGGACCTGCAGAAAAGAAAAAGAAATTGACTCTCAGCAGTGCATGGTAACCAGAATTCTTTGCCTTATTTAGGATAATAGCCAATCTGGGGACCCATTGCACTCCTGCAACATACATAACTAATATCTTTCTGGGAGTGACTTTTTATACAATATTCCTATGCACTGTGAACTAAATCACTCAAAGCATTAATTAAGAGATTACTATGTGCCAGGCACTGCTGGAAGAAAGCATGTGTGCATGTGTGTGTGTGTGTGTTTGAGACAATAACACCCTTCAAAAAGCTCCCATTTGATCAGAGAAGATGTCATGCTTGTGCAGATATTAATAGATTATTAGATATTAAATAGATATTATTATATTATTAGAAAGAATACAAATGATCACTACTATTGTTTGTCTTTCATTCTCTAAGAGGACCATGACATCAGGGAGGTGATGCCATGACATTCAAATGAATTGGATTTAAGTGAGGAAGGGCTGTGCAAAGTCACCAGCCTCACTTTCTCTTCCGGAACCATCTGGGTCCAGTGGCAAGATATAGATCAGAATGACTACAGATGACCCTGGATGCAGTAGGAGCCCTTGGCCTTTTTAAGTCAAAGCCTTAAAACAGGTCTCAGTTTGACTTATCATTCATGCAGAAGGTGACATTTGAACTCACCTTTGGAGGAAACTAAGAATGCTACAAGACTGCAATGAGGTGGTAATGTGCTCTAAGAGGAGATAGAATCATATGTGAAGAACCTCAAGAAGGCTGGTTTTGAATGGACCATACAGAAGGCAAGGGAATCACTTAAAATAAAGCACGTAAGGTGGCTTGGGGCCAGGTTGTGAAGAACTATAAATGCCAAACAGAAAAGTTTGATTTGATCCTGGGGTAATAGGGAGTGACTAATGCTTATAGAGCAGGGGAATGATATAGTGCAGACTTTGCGTTAGGAAAATCATTTCTGCAGCTATATGGAGGATAGATTAGAGAGGAGAGGAAGTTGGAGTTTTATATCAATAAAAATCAGAATAGATAGATTTATAGGTGCATTATATATACACAAGTATGTGTATATCTACACATGCATATACACTCACACATACATGAATGGCAACAGGGAAATGATTGTATTTATCTATCCTGTTACAACTATAAAAGCTTGATTTCTTTAGACTCAGCATAATCCACAACATGAAGCTGTTCTTTCAGCTACTGCCAACATACAGAAAACTCTAGGGTGCTTATGACATCATGGAATCTCAATATTGGGAGATACTTCAGAGGTCATCCATTTTTATTCCAAGGCTTTATTATTTCAAATATTTGCAGTTTCATCCATGCAGTTCCTTCCTCCGCTTGTCCTTTTTCATTTGTATCCAACACTTCGTGACCCCTGCTTGGGGTTTTCTTGGCAAAGATACTGCAATGGTTTGCCATGTCCCTCTCCAGCTCATTTTACAGATGAGGAACTGACGCAAACAGGGTTAAGTGACTTGCCCAGGGTCGCACAGCTATTAAATGTCTGAGGTCAGATTTGAACTCATGAAGAAGAGTTTTCCTGCACTCTATCCATTGCATCACCTAGCCTATTGTTCATCTGCCCTTCACTCATTCATATATTCCTCCCAGATTCCATTTTGAAGAAGGTCCTGGGTCAGTCAACCTGCATTCTTCTCTCAGCTGTTTTTAACTCACCAGAATTCATCTCACCCCACTCCACTGCTTGGGTGCACCCCATTCCTTTTCAGTTCTCCCTTATATGGTATCATCCCGCATTGAAAGGCAATCTCCTTGAAGGTAGGACCAGTCTCTTTTTTTTTTTTGCTTATATTGGCAGCTCTGGTGCTTAGCATTATGTCTGTAATATAGAGTTTAGTAAATATATAATGACTTGACTTGACTGACAGCCTAATCATTATGTCACTATGATAAAGGGAAACATTTGAATTCATAGAAATTTGTAGCTAAATTGCATACTTTGAAATACAAAATCAACTCAATCCACCCATAGGCATCTGAAAGCCCTTAAGCAGGTTTGGACCATTTCTCAAAATAATAACCGTTTTTAATAAGCAAAATAGCTACCAGGTTTCTAGCTTTTCAGGGTAATGACAGATGAAAGGGGGTAAATGAAATCATTCTCTTATCATCTTTTAAATATTTTTGAATTATATTGATTCAAAGCAAAAGCTTGAGGAGACAGAGGGAGAAAGAGGGAGGGAGGGAGGAGGAGGAGGAGGAGGAGAGAGAGAGAGAGAGAGAGAGAGAGAGAATACTTTAAGAAAAGTTTTTTAAAAATTGGAATAACTCATGGAGTCACAATGGCTTAAAGATAACGTTATGGTCCTTGAAATTCACCAAGAAATGCATATGAGAAGAGGTAGGAAATATGGATCTGGAATAAGCAAGAGGGAAGTATGGCAATTTTTATTCTTTTGTCCGTAAGTTACCACCAGTCCTAGGCCTGTTTTAAAATCATATGCTATTTTTAAAAAGAGACAATTAATTTTGGAAAATGACTCCTGAATCAGACTCACATTAAAAGATAGGCTAGTGGTTCAGAAGATTGAAGTCAAGATTTTTTTTCTCTATGGAACCCACGTATAATTCAAGATCAGTACTACCCCCATGTAAACAAAATGATTTCCAAAATAGTATACCATTTCAAGCACTTCTGTCTAATAGGAATCTTTTAAAAAATACATTGGAACGTGTTGCAATGTGATCTTTTGGCATGTTTGCTTTAAGAAGGTGCTCTTTGTGACTCAGAATTAGCATGTGCATCATGAGAGTTGGGTTGCCATGGAAAGTACACATTTTTTAATTGAATAGCAGACTAATAGGCACATAAAACCCACATAACTTGTTGGCACATAAATTGCCTCTCCTGGGGCTGCAATTAAACATACTCCTTTTTTGAAACATTTTCCTTGGACTTTTTTTTAATCTACCCTAGGTTGGCTTAGCTAATAGTCATATATTGCCTGCCTGGGATGGAAACTTCCTTTCTCTATCCCTTGCTATCAGGACTTCCCATTTACCCAGTACCAGCTCAACTGGGAGATGACCACTAAATTTAAATGTTTAAAATCTCCAAAGGATGCCAACCCTCAGTCCACTTTGTAATAGCGCTTAGGATGTTTGTAAGAAACACAGCAGAGAGAATTTGGCTCTTAATTTCAGGAAAGAAATAGATATTTTCATTTGGGGATTTCCCATAAGAAATAGAATTGTTGTTGAAGGTAATTGAGAATGGTTTTCTTTTGTTTTCACTGTTACTGAGCACCCAGAAAGGAGATAGACACTCTCAAGGTCTCTCTGAAGGACTTGAGTATCAGTTGTGAGACATGGAGATACTGACACAAGACAGTCCAGCATGGTGTGCCTGAATCAAAGAAGGTGATGTGATCTATGAGCAAAGCAGAACTGTTGTAACAGCAGGAAATGTGAGAGGCACAAATCTAGAGAAATCTCATCCCAATTGTTAAAATGAACCGTTTGTGCCTGACTAATTGTAGAGCCTTCCAAGCTCACACTGGACCAGTCAATCACAGTATAACATGCTGTACCTTGACCCCAACATCAGGATGTCATTGGTCCTGTTGGAATACTATGGACAAGCACAACAACTGAGAAGCCAGCTACCAAGTGATTGGACATGGGACACCTTAAAGGTCATTTAGTCCAATCCCTTCATTTCAAAGATAAGTGAAGACCTAAGGAGAATAAATAAATTTAGTATCACAATGCAATGAATGGTGGTTTGCATTTTACAGATAAGTAAACTGAGGTTCAAAGTAGTTAACTGACTTGCCCAAGTCCACACCAGCACCAGGATTCCAACCCAGTTCCCTCTCTTTCAAATCCAGGGTTCTTTCCATTCAGCTCAAATCCTACTTCAGAAGCTTACTAGTTATGTGACTTTGGTAAAAATCACTTAACTTCTCGGGTTTGGGGACAGACGATCTCTAGCAGTGCCTTCAACCTCTACCTCAATCAATCGATCAACAAACATTCATTAGTCACCCATGTGGATGTGCCAGGGACTGGGCTGGGAACTGGAGATTCAAACACAAAGCAAACCTGTCTCTTCCCTCAAACTGCTTTTCATCTTACCGGGAGAGGCGATAAGTATATGCAAAATCTAGGGATGGGGACTGGACCTGTAATTTCAACGATACAGGAAGCTCGCTGAGAAAGAAACTCCTTAAAACAATAAAGGTCCATATTTTCTCTTCAATATATAGTTGCAGAGAGCTGCTTAATGCCCTAATAGATTAAGGACTTGTCCAAGGTCTCCAGGGCTTACTCCAGTGAGTTTACTGTTCATTATGCCATGCTGCCTCTCCCTCTATACAAATCTCTGGAGACACCAGAACTAATGCCATAGAATCAGATTTAGAGTCAGAAAGGACTTCACAAGTCCAATCTCCTAATTTTTAAGAAGAAAAAAAAATGAAGCTCAAAGGTATCACAAGGGTGGCAAGTGGTAGAAGTAAGATTCACATTCAGATCTTGTAACTCTAAGCCCAGTCCTCTCCCCACTAAACCACAGGGACAAATCCAACCCAAGCTAATCTTGGAGAGGCAGACATTCTGAGCCCTATAATCCTATCCTTTTCTGATCAAGCATTAAATACCCCCTCTACTTTCACCTGTCCCCAACTACTCTGCCCGATGACCCATTCTAAAATAAATCCATTCTTGACACATTCCATTTCTTGACACAGACCTGGTACCTGGTATCATCTCCTTTTCCTTAGTTGACAAGTCGCATACGTAAATATTTGCTGGGTTCATTTTTGTTTCCAAAGTGAATGCCCTACTTCCCATGATCCAAAGGATGATATGGGTAAATATACTAGGAGATTTGACCTTCTCGTTCTGCATTTTAAAGACTATTATCCAGTCCTTGCCCCCTTCCCCAGATTTCCTTTTGTCACAATGGAACATGTAGAAAAGAGTCATTTGAATGCCCATCTTCACTATTCTTGAAGCCCACACTGACAATCTTTCAAGTAGACATTGTATTTCATAAAGAATGCTATTCTAAGATCACTGTGGCTTGAACAATAAGAAAATTCAAGCCTACAGGAGGTAAGCACAACAGGATACCCGTAAGTAACAACACCTACTTATCAAGTAGGGGGGAGCTTAACAGACTTGTTCCTGGCTGTGACAAACAGTGAGCAGAATTCTGAGTGAGTGGTGAAAAGGTAAAAATCACACACACACACACACACACACACACACACACACACACACACACACTAGATTGCTCCGGAAAAAATTAGAAGTACTGTACTAAATCTCTTCCTCAGTCCAAATCAAGAGCAATTTAGCATAATAATGATGGGTAGAGTTCAGCAGCTGTCTCTCCTTTTATCCCATTGCTGTGCAGAGTTCACCCACCTTTGTTTTCTTGCCTTGATTCCAGAGTTCATTTTTTATGATGTTCATTTTGTGTGTGTGTGTGTGATGAAAGTGATCTCATCTTGAAGGAATAGATGAATAGTTCTTTGTGCGTTCAAAGATAACTTTAACGGCTTGGAACAAAAGGAAGTTGTGGTACAGATCAAGGGATTACGAGGAAATGTTTTTACAGATTTTAAATAAAATATAAACAGCTGTTGAGAGAAGCATGGCACAGTAACAGTTGTTACCAATCCATTAATAATCTGAACACAAATCCAATATTGTTGATTATATTTAACGCTCATTTTTCTGCAGAGAAAACCAACGCTGCAACTTGAAATGTGCACAAGATGGAGTGAATAGCCAATCAGAACCAGTACAAAGAAAGAGAATAGTAGATGTAACTAGGATTTATGACGTGATTTTTTGTTGTTGCTAAAACCAAGTAATCGATATCTTCTAGCTGCGTAATGAGTGGTGCTGATACTAATAGCTTACTTTTGTTGGCTACTATTCAATAAATGTTGGGGAAATGATGAAACATTCTAACAGGTTTTATTGTATTTTATTTTTCTCCCTCTGTGTCCCTTACCTATAAAACGCTCAGTTCCATCCTCTACTCATCAGCATTCTGCTTTCCGAAACACTGACTATGGCAGCTGAAAGGGTATTTTTCATCTCTTCTTATTATTCATTACTCTACATTTGGCTGTGCTCCTCCAAATTCTGAACATAGGGAATGTATAGAATGTCCAGAAATCTCAGATAATGCCAAAAATATGACTGATTTGGTCATTATGTAGACAGATCACACAATAGTGCATCTGCTAATTTCATTTCGCCAGGAGCTAAGAATCTCAGGGTTGAAAAGGCCCCTACTGGACATATAGTCCAGTCCATAACTGAAAATAAATCTCACACACACACACACACACACTATACCATGTGTAACAAATGATCATCTAGCCTTTGTTTGAAGACCTCTAGTGAGGTCTTCATGCATTTGTTTTTTAATCTATCAAAGTATCAGAGCATCATAGACTAGAGTCAGAAGGAACTTTAGAAATCTTCTAGGTCAATAATATATTTTATAGATGAAGAAACTTACCCAGGATAACATAGGTCACAGAGCTGGAATTTGGTCCCACGTCTTCTGAACTGAAATGGAAGTTACTTTCCACTGTAACTCACTTTAATAGCTACAGACCGGAAAAACAGATGCAAAACATGCAGAGCTGTAACTAGCAATTTGTTCACCCAGGGAAAGTGGAATGAAAGATGTTGCCCCCTGTTGTTGGAATGGAGTTGAAGATATAAGAAGGGTGGAGACTCGATGTACTCCATTGGTCACTTATGTAGCTTAAATATTCTGGTTGTGTGTTTTTGGACAAGTAAGTAAACCACTGGTTGCCTTGGTTTTCTCATCTATAAAATGGGTATAATAAAAACACCTACCTTCAAAGGCTGTTATGAGGATCAAATTTGATAGTATTTATAAAGTTATCAGCACAGTACTTGGAACATTAGTAGACAATGTATAGATGCTAGCTATTTAATATCATTATTGTTGTGTTACAGGTGTTAATTAAGTGCTAAATTCAATTGTTTCTAGGCTGCAGAAAAATTGCTATTTCTGTAAGTGTCCTATGAATTTCAGAGTACTAGGGCAAAGTTCCTGTTCCCTCACTTTAACTTTAATTTTAAAAATGTGATAGGGCATGAATGAAGGAGTGATCATGGGCTAGTTTGTAAATTCCGCATTAAATTGCATGTTGGAGACTACCCTAAGAAGAACAAATTTATAGACTCCCATTCATCTAGAATTTTTAGATATACAAAATCATTTCCACCTTGAAGGTAAGGGGCACAATTATGGTTATCACTATTTTACAGAAAAGCAATCTTAGGTCTTGAAAAAGTGAATCTGCCTGAATCAAATCATGCAGCTGTTAAGAGATATGAAGGGGTTCAAATCCACATCTCTTGGCGCCAATTCCAGCATCATTTTCAGTCCACCATGCTGCCTTTCTGTTGACTTGTCTATAATGGGAAACTGACAAAAAAATAGTCCAATATCATTGCTTTTATTTTTTTTAATTGTCAATTAATCATCAACAAATATTTCAACAAAAAAAACTTTGAACTTCTGTTCTATAGTTCACTTTAATACATTTGCATATATCTGTATAAATATATATAAATATATGTATATACACATTATGATGCATAAAATCACTTCCCACTCCTTGAGGGGCAGAAATATGGTTATCACCATTTTACAGGTGCCTTCTCCTTCAGCTGCCAATGTGATTTCCTTAAAGAGTAAGCCCTGCTCAAAGAGCTCTACTGGTTCCATATTGCCTCCAGGATCAAATATGAACTACTTTTCCATTTTAAAGTCATCAGAATCTGATCTCTTTCTACCTTTCCAGTCTTCTTACATTTGATTCCCTTCCAAATACTCAATGTACCCAAAATGCTGATCTGCTTAAAGTTTTTTAATTCAATATTCCATCTCCGTTCTTCATTCCTTTTGTACTATGCCGAGAATGCCTTACCTTTTAGTTTTATCAAGACTCAGCTGAAATACCACCTATTCTAGGAGCTCTTTCTTGATCTCACTAGCTACTAATGACTTTCCATTTGAAAATGTTTTCCATCAATTTTGTATATATCTTGCATCTAGCTCGTTGTTTACATTTTGCCTCACTCATTAGAATGTAAGTTAATTGAAGTCAAGGACTATGTATTTAACAAAATAGTATTACAAATTTTCTATTTATCTATATCTTCTCATACTACTTTTGGTACAGTTTCATGTTTTTAGAAAATATTTTATCAATGATGATCTGTTTTCCACTCTGACCCTCTTCCTCTTCTCATTCCAACCTTGGGACTATGAGCTTTGATAGGTGACTTTTCTTCTCATTTTGACCAGAAGCAGGCCACCTACCACTCCTGGACCATCTCCAAACCAAAACTCCCCTATCAAAGGTTTCCAATTCTAACTCCCCAATATGTACTGCCTTCCCCCATTAGTGTGTGAGGGACTATCTCACTTTTCTATTTGTACTCTCACTACTTAGCACAAGGCTTGACAAAGAGTAAGCAATTGAGAAATGCTCTTTCATTCATTTTAATGATTATCTGTCATGACTGTGCTTCTATTAAGTGCCAATTAAAATCTTTTATTTTGCTGCAAGAGTTCCCTAATCTCTTAATTCTAGTTGCTCCCTTTGGTACTTATTTCATATTTATTCTGAATATAGTTTGCTTTGTATATAAATATATACATGCATGGTTTTTTCTCAGATTGTAAGCTCCTTGGGAGCAAAATCTATGTTCTCTCTCTCTCTCTCTCTCTCTCTCTCTCTCTCTCTCTCTCTCTCTCTCTCTCTCTCTCTCTCTCTCTCTCTCTCTCTCTCTCTTCTCTCTCTCTCTCTCTCTCTCTCTCTCTCTCTCTCTCTCCTCCCTCTCTCTCTCTCTCTCTCTCTCTCTCTCTCTCTCTCTCTCTCTCTCTGTCTCGGGTTATTGATTAATGATCCACTAAGCCTTCACTTCTAAAAAGAAACCATATTTCAAAAATATGTATTATCAAGTAAAAGAAACCACATTGTTTGAGTGGCATCCCAGAGATTTTGATCAACATGAACCCCTTTCCTAATGTGATGCTCCTTTGTCTCATCTCTATGCATAGGATAGTTTAACTCCACTCTTTTCCTTTCTCATTTGTATAATGGTTCACTCCTCATTTTTCTTTTCTAAGGGGCAGTTAGGTGGCAGAGCAGATAGAGCACCCGGCCTGGAGTCAGAAAGACTCATCTTCATTAGTTCAAATCTGGTCTCAGACACTTAACAGTTGTGTGACCCTAGGCAAGTCATTTAACCCTGTTTGTCTCAGTTCCTCATCTATAAAATGAACTAGAGAAGGAAATGACAAACCAAAAGATGAACCAAACTATCTTTGCCAAGAACATCCAAAATGAGGTCACAAAGAATCACACAGGACTAAACAACAGCATCCTACTCAAAGATCAGAAGCTCTTTGAAAGGAAAGAATTTAGGATTCTTTTGAACCTTTTTCCTTCTGTTCCTGGCAAAGTGCCCTGCACATAATAGGCACTTAATATATGTTTGCGGAAATTAAATTAATTAAATGACAGTATAGTTAAAAGTTGTCAAAGAAATTGGCTCAAGTATCAAAGAGTTCTTTGATAAGTTGGTAAACTACAGTCAATTGAATCAGGATTATCAAAATCGCATGTTCCTAGTGGGCAGAATTCAATTCCATCAAGTATCAATACATTGATAGATCTACAAGTTCATCAGTGTGTCACTGTCCACCAATAAAAATTTCAAGAGATCTTCCCCTAATTTAATTTGATTTTTCCTTATTGAAATCTGAGTCTCCATATCATGATCAGACTGGAAATGAAGACACTACTCATAGGTCTTATCCCACTACCATTGGCATGGGAACTTTGACCTTCTCCATTTCCACTTTGGGCTATTTTCTCCCTTCTTGGATAACCTAGTGACCATGAATTCTAAGGGATTCACTATATATTGGTGTGGGACTTAGGGTAAATTTCTGATTGGCACAGATCCTTGAATTTCAGAACTACTGAGCCCCAAAGATCTCCTTTGTGAGCCTCCCTGATGGTTGGGATTACAAGTATGAGTCATTGCACCAGGCTGATGTGACTCTTCTCAACAGCCTTCTATAAATTTCCCCAAAAGAAGCCATTCAATGATAGAATGTAATGATTTTAACATATGAGTTCCAGACACCTTATTTTAAGCCTATACTTTTTTTTTGTATCAGATCATATGCTTAGCAGTAAACAATGCATTCAGTACGATCTTATGGAGTCTTATAATTTGAAAGCTACAAGGGACCTTGGAGAATATTTAGTTTAATCCTTTCATTTTGAAGATAAGGAAACAGACCCAGCAAGGATAAACAACTTAGGATAAGGCTCCATATCTCATTAGTCACTGAGCTTATTTCCAGACCTTTAAGTCTTTGGAAAGTTCATCTTGCAATATAATTATTCGACCTGGATCTGCCACATATGATGTTGCCTATAAGTCTATTTTTAAAATTATATTAACATTAATGATAACAAGGGGGCTGAGTGGGTAAGCAAATGGTCTTGGAGGGAGGGAGATCCGAGTTCAAATCAGGCTGCTGATATTAGCTGTGCATCTTGGGAAAATTGCTAAACCTGTGTTAAACTCAGTTTCCTCAATTTTAAAGCACTATTAATACCTCCTTGATACAATGGACAGCAACACTTTTTTTAAAAAAGTTCTGTTTGCAGAAGAAAGTATGGCATTTCATAACAAATCAGAAATAATCCTTAGCATCCCCCACTCCATACCTGCCACTTGAAGTGCTTTACTGTAGAGAGTGATGACAAGGAAAATAGGAAAACCATGAGTGCACAGAAACATACTGAAGACACAAATATTTTTTAATATGTCACTATTTAACAAAATTTAAAACAAATATCATCAGTTATAACCAAGGGCTCTTTATCAATGGAATCTCTAAGTTTCTAGTCATGCAAAAATGAGTTCTTGACTCATACAAAGCAATCAAAAAATAACTTTATCCTTAAGTCTAGATTATAACAATAAAATAAAAGAGTAAAAATAGGAGCTACTAATATCTGAAGAACTGGGTGAAAAATTGGACACCAAAGGTGCCCTGAGAGCAACCCTGAAAAGGGCTTGGCAAGTCTTCACACCAGAGGAGCTAGATCTCCCTGAAAAGTAGCTGATATAGGAAACTCAAGAAAACAAAAAAGATCTAAATGAGAACTCAGTGAAATCCCAAATAATTAGTGAAATAATAAATCAACAAAATAATTAACAGTTATGTAAAAATGAATGGTAAAATAGTAGACAATGTACCAAAATGTTGAGAATGTATCTAAGTCCTCAAAATAAATTTTTTATCTCTAAAAGTATACATTGGCTAAACAGAAAAAGAATAAGTAAATAGGACACATAATATTTGAAACAGGACAATAGACAAATTAGTAAAGTCAAAAGATTAAAAAAAGAAATCTCAAGTATTTAGGAGAAATAATTAAATGAAAAGGGCAGTTAGGTGGCACAGCAAATAGAAAACCAGACCAGGAGTCAGGAAAACCCAAGTTCAAATCCGGCACCAAATATTTTCTAGCTGTGTGCTCCTAGGCAAGTCACTTAACCCTGTTTGTTTCAGTTTGCTCATCTGTAAAATGAGCTGGAGAAGGCAATGGCAAAACATTTCAGCCTCTTTGTCAAGAAAACCCCAGGTGGAGTCCCAAAGAGTTTGACACAACTGAAAACCATTAAGTAAAATGTTAAAATGAAAACAAGACTAAAGAAATTTAAATAAAGATAGTTCCTTGAAAGACCTAACAGAAATGATAAACTTTTCACTAACTTGATGTGTGTGTCTGTCTGTGTGTGTGAGAGAGAAGAAGAAGAAAAAGGAGGAGAAAGAGAAGGGAGGGAGAGATCAAATTATCAAAATACAAAACACAAATAAGAATTAAGTATAAAAAATAAATAAGCTACTTGTCATAATCTCTACACAATTACATGCTAATAAAAATTATAAACTCAAAGGAAATTGATGAATATTTATAAAATATTTAAATTAATAAAATGAGAACCAGAATTTTAAAAGGTGAACCTCATAAAGCAACATTGAGTAACTCATAAAAGGACTACCAAGATAGGTCCACTTTGGGAGGAAAGAGGGTTCAAGGAGTAGCTATCTTAGAACGGAGACTGAATATCTGAAAGGAGGGACCTTGTTACCATGTCATAATCTATTATTCAAGGAGACTAGATGTGATCTTCCAAGCTCCAAGCTTTTATTTTAATAGCAAAGAGGAAAATAAAGTATACAATTTCAAAATCTTCCAGTAATAAAGTAGTATCTCTGTATATAAGGTCATGGTTAATGAAACAGGTGGCAAAAGAGGAGGGAAAACTGCGAAAAGAACAGAACTGGTTGATGTTGATTATTTTTTTAAATTTTGCCACTGGCAAAAATTCCACTCGTCATAATAATTTCATCCATCTAAATATATTCTATTATTTTGGTGGCAAGCTCAAGACAATTATATACCTGTCAGTTAGTCCTCTGAAACTCAAAGCTGTCGCAGTAAACAGCTGAATGAGACACAGGGAGTGAAGATTCCTTAGAACAAGAATCTGTCACAACTTCCCTGAGTGACCTTGGAAATGTAATTGAGCCTTTCCGGGCTTCACTTAGCCCTTCTACAAAAAGAATATTTGAATATATTCTTCCTGGAGGTGTTAGAAAGCTTCAATATGTTCAGAAAGCTCTTTGAAATGTTCCACTGAGTAGGTTCAATATCTGCCAATAAATACAAAGGTTGGTTTTCAGTTACTATCATTGGGTACCATGACCTCTCAGCAATTTAGTAGGAAACAGATCAGACTGGAGGAAACTTTGAGATTTGTATTTATTAATTATCACTGGATATTTGTGATGAAAGGAAAACTGGTGAAATTTACAAGGCCATATTACTTGGGGGAAAAAGTCATCTGGTTTCTAAGCCTAGGGGACCAGGGAAATATTTCAGGTACTGAGAAAAGGCATTTTTCAGTCATATATGAAATTTTCTGCCAATCATAGTGATTGTAGGGGGGGAGGAGTTCATTCTGTGATGAGAAACTGCCAGGAAAATGTTTCAAAGATGATATGAACACAGGGGAAAAAGTGAGATGGACATTTCAATTCATCTGAAAAGAAGACAAAAATCAAATAATTGTGGGAAGAAGAGAAAGGAGCGTACTGAACAACTGTACTAAGAATTATGCCAAATAGCTTCATATATTATTGGTAAAATTCAATTCGATTCTGCAGCAAACATGTGTTAATTGCCTGCTAAGGAAAAGGCACTATTCATAATACCAAGAATCTGCTCTAAAAGAATTTACTTTCTCCTTGGGGAATACAATAGTCACCAACATAAATAATGAGGAAAGGAACAAAAGGCGCCAGAGAGATCAGATAATGCTATAGGAAACCCAAATTGCAAAAAACACATAGCTGATAGATTCAAGCAAGTTTTAGTCAGAAATACTTGGATGATCCAGTGCTCAAAGTGTTGGACTTGGAGTCAGGAGGGCATGGGATTGAATCCTGCACAAGTAACTGTGAAAATCAAATGAGTTGATGTACATAAAATGCTGTGCAAACTTTAAATCTCTATGTAAAAGGCTTGCTCTTATTGTAAGAAAAGGCATCTCAATCTGAGCCATCTAGGAATGGTGGCTAGTTTGTTCAAAAGCACAGGACACAGGACATGGAATGTGATGGTCAGAGACCTCAAGTCTTTGAATGGAACTTGTATCAAAAGATGATGAGGGAAAATAAGAAAGAAGACTGGAAGGAGTTCAAATATCCTTGAGAACTTGAATCAGTCTTCAGTGGCTCAGATACCTATATTTTGTCCAAAAGGAAATAGGGAGTCATTGAAAGTTTTTGAGCATGGTACTGAAATTAAAAATTACTTTGTATATTAAGACTGTTTTGAAAACAACATGGAGGTTTGAGATGGCAAAGATGTTGCCAACTAATTTGGTGGTTATTACAATGGAAATTTCTATTTTACTTTGCCTAGAATGTCTTATGGTATAGTAGAAAAGAGCTATGAATTTGAAACCAGGGTATTTCAGTTCACCTTTCAGCTCTGTCATTTACTACCTGTGTGGCCTCAGGCCAGTTACAGGACCTCTCTGATCAATTTCCTCTTTTGGGAAATGAGGAGCTAGACTTGGTCCTTTCCAACACTAATTATATGAATTGGCTCCAATCATTTGTGTTTTAAGTGCATTGCCAAGCATAAATGCAATTCATCAGAGCTGATGTATTTTTGGGATGAAGAGGAGGGTTGACCTAAACGTATGAAAACACTGATGTGATTAAGGTCATCCATCAATACAGCTTGGTATTTCCTCTGTAATATATAGTCTTAGACTGCCGTGTGGGACACTGAAATATTAAGTAATTCACCTGACTACTCTACGTCACAGGCAGATCTTGATCCCTGATCAACACTGTGCCATTATTCCCTATTTTATGCTGACAGCTGTTCTTTTGGGGGAATAAAGTTTTAATAACAAGAAGAACAAATTTACAGGGAGCTTTAGGGTTTACAAAGAGGTCTTTTTTTTGTCATAGTTGATGTTCACCTCCACTTTTTAATTAATCAATTCATATCTTAATCTCCACTTTTTAATGCAGACATCATAGGATTACAGAGCTTAAATCACTAAATTTACAAAGGTAGAAAGGATTAAAAACAAGATCCAAAATCATACCTTCTTATTCTAAGGCCAATGCTGTTTCCACTATAACATGATAAAGGTAGGAAGAAGAAATAGTGTTGATAAGCAAAGTAGGGAAGGGTTAGATGCAAAAAGACTTCTGCAAACTTGGACAAAATTCCAGACTTTTAATGAACTTTCTTAAATTGTGGCAGGCAGAAATGAACATAAGACTCCAGATGAAGTCTTACAAAAGCAGTCTAGTGAGACTGTCACTTTCCTCTTCTTGGAAGCTATACTCCTCTTAATGTAACCCAAAGATAATATTAGATTTTTTCACTGCTAAATCTTGTTGAGCTTAGTAGCCACTAAAACCTCCAGATTCTTTTCAGAATGAATGCTATCCTCTCCCCGATATTTAGGAACAGAATAGTTTTTGTAACACGTAAAAGATTTTACATTAATTCCTATTGAATTTCATTTTATTAGATTAAGTCTAGCTAAGAGAATAGTCACTATTCTCTAAGTGAATAGAGAGGAGGTCCTGCAGTCAGGAATACTTGATTTAAAATCTGAGCTCTTAGTAAGTGTCCTAGTAACACAATTTAGTCATTTTCTGACTGAATGAATCATTAAACCTGTTTGCCTCAGTTTCCTTAATTGCAAAATGGGGACCATAATAGCAAATATACCCTCAGGGAGTTGTGAAAATCAAATGAGATAATACTTGTAAAGCACTTGGCATGATGCCTGGCACACAGTAGGTGCTTAATAAATGCTTGTTTCCTTCCTTTTTATTCTGTCAAGATGCTTTTGGATCCTGAATCTGTTGTTAGCTCTTTCAGCATTTTGTCATCTTTAAATTTGATTACCATATTATTTTGCTTTTGAAAATCATGAATAACCTCTTCAAAGTGACTATGTAATTTATTTGAAATGACTAGTCATTAGCTGAATTCTCTAGCTTTATGTACGTACCAGGTAATTAGTTAATAAATATTGTAAGTACCTACTATGTTCCAGGAACTGAGGACACAGGGATGGAAATTCAATGTCCTCCACCTTCAAGGAATTTATATTTTATTGAAATATATAAATACTGCTTAAGAAGGAAAAGTGTTGAATATAGAAAGCAAACTTTATTAGAAGTTAAAAATTAAGAATAACGAAGGAGGAAATATATAAAAATTGTTCCTGAACCTTAGGGAGTAGGAAGGGCATACATTTAAAAAGGGAACATGTCAAAACAGATCTATATACCAGGACACTTAAGTCAGTGAAGTACTAGACCTGGGAATCTCTGAATTTCAGTAAGGTGAAGGTCAATCGGATGTTCACACAAAGTCCAACATCAGTATGGTAAGTCTGAGGAAAGGGAGGGCCACCAGGTTGTCTAAGAAGGGAAAAACTGACCCAGATCAGAAATGGAGGAGGGCAAAGCTTCCGTTTCAATAAATAAGGAGATCAGGCCAATGATTTGCTGCTGAATTTCCAGCCAGGGTAAGATAAGGGAACTTAGTCTAAAAAAAAACAGAAAAAAGTGACCATGTCAAAAAGTGAATCAGTATATTCCAGGAAACTGTGCTGGTGATGGTATTAAATAACAAAACTATTGTGAAATAACTTTTTTCATCTCTATTTCCTAACATCCCATAACTGTGACTTAAAAACAGTTCAACCTAGATATAATAAATCCCTAAGATAAGATTTCATTCTCATCAGCTAATGCACCTTACCCTCAGCGGGACCAACAAAGTCTTTTATGGCATACGCTCCAAAATGTCTTGCACAGAATGACAACACAGCATTTTTTTTTTAACTTTCACTTCTGATTGAAAACAGCTCAAGTTAGGAAAGTACCAAATGTCTTTTGCAAAATTTAAGAACATTTCTAGTTCTACACTCAATCCATATGAATTCATTTCACCAAAGATTTATTAATCCACTGCTAAGTATGAAGAATAGTACTAGGTTTCATGCAGATTTTTCAAAAGGATGGTCCCTGTCCTCAAGCAACTTAATTTTACTTAAATTGCAATACTTGTGCAACAACCCTTCTTCAGATGCAGATATCTTCCCCATGCCCATTTTATTTTTTATTTAACACCAAGAAAAGATGGAAATGGTGGTAAAGAAAATCCTCCAGTAATGGAAAAGAGCAACTCAGAGATCTGAGAGGGTCACAAGCCCCTGTAGAAATGTTAATATATGAGGTGGCACTTTCTGTCTCTTTTTCTCTGCCTATGAAGATGCTCATATTTTTGCTTGGAGAGTTCTTTGGGAGGTCTGACTTTGTGGAAGTATGGTGGCATCCTATTAAACAGTAAGAGAAAAAATAATCAACAAAATCAGTATTTATACTCAATGACATCCATGCAATTAGTCAAGGAACATTTATTAGTCACCTACTATATGACAAGAAGATGATTCTCAGATCTATTTTCTAGCTCTAACCAACCTTTTGCTGACCTCCAGTCTCTTATCTCCACCCACCCATTGGTTATCTCAAAGTGGATGGCCTGTAGACATTTTAAGCTCAGCATGTCCAAAACAGAATTCATTCTTTTTTCACCTCAAACCCTATTCTCTCTCTAACCTATCCGTACCACTGTCTTTCCCATCACTATCACCAAGGTTTGCAATCCAGTTGTCATCCCTGACTCCAAAATCTCTTTCACTCCCTACATCCAATTTATCAAGTCTTACAAATTCAACCTTCATAATATCTCTCAGATATACTCCTTCTTCAGGCTCTCCTCACTTCATGCTTGAATTGCAATGGCCTTGTGGTTGTCCTATCTGGCCCAAATCTTTTCCAACTCGTGTCAGTCATCCATTAAGATGTCAAACTGATCTTTCTAAGATAGAGATCTAACCATGTCACTCCCTGCCATCTATTCATTAAACTCAAATGGCTCTCTTTACTTCCAAGATCAAATATTAAATCTGCTATTTGGTCTTTGAGCTGGTCAAGAAGCCAAAATGGAAGAAGGCCAAGGAAAAGAAGGTGACTCTGGCCCTTGCTGTAATAGAGACAGAAAACCAAGAAAGTGGTCAATCCGTTGTCTGAGAAGAGGCCCAAGAACTTTGGCATTGGTCAGGACATTAAGCCCAAAAGAAACCTTACTTGATTTGTTAGATAACCTCCGTATCTCAGACTGCAGCATCAGAGTTATCCTTTTTAAGCATTTGAAAGTGCCATAAGCAATTAACCAGTTCAACCAGGCTTCAGATAGTCAGACAGCTACTCAAATGCTTAAACTGGCTCAAAAGTACTGACCTGAGACAAAATATGATAAGGAGCAAAGGCTACTTGCTTGGGCTGAGCGAAAAGTTGCAGGCAAAAGAAATGTCCCCATTAAGAGACCACCTGTCCTCAGAGCAGTGTTAACACTCTTACTACCCTGGTAGAAAACAAGAATGCACGGTTGTTGGTGTTCGCACATGACATGGACCCCATTGCACTAGTGGTCTTCCTACTTGCCTTTTTTTTCAAAAAATGGGGCCTCTTTACTGTTTTATAAAAGGTAAAACCAGACTGGGTCACTTACTTCACAGAAAGATGTGCACAAGCATACAGGTTAACCCTGAAGAAAAGGGAGCCCTGGCTAGGCTGGTGGAAGTAATCAAAAGCAATTATAGTGACAGATATGATGAGATCTGTCGTGACTGAGATGGCAATGTTCTAGGTCTAAAGTCAATGGCTTGCATTGTCAAACTGGAAAGGCAAAAGTCAAGGAACTTGCAACCAAATTGGATTAAATATATATTTGATTTTCCCCTATGTAAAAATAATAATTCAAATGAAATCTGCTGTTTGACATCTGCAGCCCGTCATAACCTTCTCTCCTGAATTTCCACTTTCCTTAGACTTTAAACATTCCTACCACCACCATTTACTCACCAACTCAGTGACACTGCTTATCTTCCTGTTCCTCAAATAAGATGCTCCATATCCAACTGTGGGCATTTTCCATGACTGTCCTCCATGCCTGCAATTTCCACCTTCCTTGTGTCCACATCCTGGTTTCCTTGACTTCCTTCAAATCCCAGGTAAAATTCCAGATTCTAAAGAAAGTATATCCCAATCCCCCTTAATTCTAAAGCCTTCTCTCAGTTGATTATCTCCAAATGCCCAGTACAAATCTTTTCTACACATACGTATCTGATCATTATCTCCACCATGACTATGGGTTTCCTTGCCTTTCTTTGTGTTCTCAACATTCATCACGGAGCCTCACATGTAGTAGTTGCTCAATACAAGATTGTTTACTTAACTGGACTTCATTGGGGAAGAACAATAGGGAATGAGATATTTAATGATGAAATATAGAGAAAAATGCCAGCCCGTTCTCTATGACACAACTGGCTAAGGATGATGGCCCAATTTTCTGGAAGGTATATTGAGGTTTGAGAGATAGTCTTTTTAAGAGGGGCCAAAGTGGATGAAGGAATGTGGTAAGCTTAGAGTATTCAAATTCCATCTTTTTCCTTTGATAGGTAGAGAGATGAACAAATAAATGAGTCGATTATATTCTATCAATTTAGTCTTTAGGAAAGCCTACGAAAAACAAGATATAAAATAGTGGGTGGGTAGAATTGGAAAGTTTAAATCCTAAGACCCATGACTATCACTTATTCAAGTTATAGTAGACAGGAACACTCTACCTTTTACCTTTCAATTTTGCTTAGTAAATATACTTTAATCTATATGGAAATAAGAAAACCTCTCAGGTAACTAGCAGTTGAGCAAAGATTAGGATGCAAAGGAATGGAGTTAGACATGTTGTCAAACAAAGAACAGTTTATTTACTGCTCTCATTTTCACTGTCATTACAATAATGGCCATTTTAAAACACCAGTTGCCTTAAGAGCAAAGGAATAAATATGACCATTCCCAAGTATTCAAATAAGTCTGTGATTCCTCCAATTGGTAAGTGCATTTCAATGATCCAGATGGCAAATACTTAGCAAATACTGATCCTGTACGACTCATCCATTTTCTAACATAAGCTAGCTCTAAGGGTTAACCAAACATGGTTAGAGGCCTTGCTCATCCTCTGCCAACATTAAGAGAATACCAGCAGCACATGCTAATTTTCTATCACCCTTTGCCCTCTCCACCTGACCAGCCCTATCTTTTCCTCTTATCATATGATGTACACCTGTTCTTCAGAGCTCCTCAGTGGTTATCGGTTACAAACTGCTCTCACTTTTCACTATGCACCTCTTTCTTATATTATGTCTTCTATTATGTCCCTGTAATTCAGAGATCATTATATCTCATAGCTCATATCTATACGCCAACATCAGTAGAATTTTAGTTTTACAGAAATGGGTCTTCACTTTCATGAGAAGCTTGTTTCATGAGAAACAAAAGAAGTTTTGCAATTTCCTAAAGACAATTCAACCTACTCTTCTCCTGTTCACTTCTGGGTCCAATTCTTCCATTTCTACAGATACACACACACACACACACACACACACACACACACACACACGGAGAGACAGAGAGAGAGAGAGAGAGAGAGAGAGAGAGAGAGAGAGAGAGAGAGATAACAGATAAACTCTATTGATTGTCCTTTCAAATGAATGCTATCATCTGTCGAATAGACTTTCTTCATCTATTTGGTCTTTCCTATATGGACTGCCAGGCTAAACTTCTCTGATTTAACACAGATCTCTTCCATGAGTCCCTACAATGTTATAGGATTTGATATAATTGGCACATAATCAAGAAATATGAGCATCTAGAGGACATCACTATCCTTCAGGGATTTATCTTTTATTTGAATTCTGTGCTGGATTTACTCCATAACCATGATGAACACCTGTAATAAGCATATATTTCTCAATTTTTTAATGCCACACCTGATGTTTATGATAAGATGGCTAATGAGTAAAGTAATTTTTTGTTTTTTTTTACAAGTTTCAAGTATCTTTAATAATTTTGAAATATGAATGAGGAACATTATGTTTCAAAAGAGCCTTTAAGATGGCATTTTGTTCTATAAATTATTTAGGAAACAATAATCAAAATGATATCTTATATTCACTATATCTTTTAGTAAATTATAAATTATTAGGGATTTGGCCTATTGTCAAATTTTTCTTGGAACAACCTGTTTATTGTCTATGAATGCCCTTATCAAGGATGTCTAAACATTACCAGTTTAGACTACAAATTCATTTATAAAATTTTACAAGGAAGGATGAGTGATCATAAGAATTATCATCTTATAAAGCAGAAAGTAAGAGTTGAGAGTAGAACACTTGGCAGGATATCCAAATAGGCAAAATTATTTCAAGAGCATTTATGAATGAAAATGAGAAGAGCATAGCAAAGCAAAGAAAAATAAAAAAATTACATGCATCATTGATGCAAACTTTTCTCCATCAAAGATGATAGAGCCAACACATTTGAACTTTAGCCCAAATATGCTTATGGAGACAGAGAATGATAATAAAGTGAGTAAAGATGGGAGAAACCAGACTGGACCTAGGTTATAGAGATGAAAACTGTACTGGCAGTTATATAGTTTGAGTATGTCACAGGAATAGCATAGAAGGTATCTGAATGAGAAAAAACAACCATAGGTGTGGTACAAAAACTCAAATCATATTTCTACCTCCCAAAAGGTGACCAAAATAATTGATAATTATCATCTTCTAAGTCTACTTGCTCCATCTTTATGAGTCACTTATAATACAAATATATCCACATTTTTCATCTTCCCAGGTTTAATCATCATTCTCTTGTTACAATATCCCCCCAAAAAGAAGACAACAGTCACCAGTTTCATAGAATGTTAGATTTCAGATAATATTTTTAAAATGCACAAACAAGTTGCTTGGCAATGTGTTCCAAAGGACAGGGGCACAAGTAATATTTCTAGTAGTTGGAGTACACATAACAAAATACTCCCATGGCAAGAAATAAAAACCATGCCCTCAAGTCAACTTTTTAGGAAAAATTCATTGAAGAGAAAGTATCTGGTGGGAAAGGACCACAAACCTTATAATGAAAGATAATCATGGACAGAACACTTTGAGAGACTACTTCCAGAAGAAGGTAAAGTTCATTCTGGGGAAGGCATTGTCAGGGGTAGGAGCAGGTTGGAAAGGAACCTGAAAGGAGATCACTTGCCACCTGATGGCTTCCTATTGTATTTATATGTTCTTGCTAAGTGCTAAGGTCATTTGTTTGTTCTTTTTCTTGTTTTCCCTGACAGCTGATGAAATGTAAGAGCTATCAGTGGTCACTCAGCATTATATAAACAATGGACAAGTCATTTCACCTTGCTCAGCTTCAGTCACCAACTCTATACAATATTAATTTAATGCATAAAAATAGCATTTAGTGTCAGAATAAGAAAGACACAGATTCAAGTCTTTCTCTGACATTTGCTGGTTCTCTTACCTTCCAGCAATAAAATCTCACGTATAGACCAAGAAGAAGTAAGCAAACAAAACCAATGTGGAAGATATCAGTTATACTGTATAAAGGAATATAAATGTTATGCTGTATAAAGAAATTTTGGAAGCTTTAAAAATCTAGGTATATTTGTATGTGCATAAACTTTTTCAATTGTTTATAAATAAAATGATTCATTTCATTTTCTTTGATCCTCTCTATGCCTTGATTGGTCACTAAATTTTCTCCTACCCAAATAACTGATAGGTATTTCCCCCCATATTTCTCTAATTAGCTTATGATGTGATCTTTTATAGCTAGGTCACATATCCATTTGGAGCTTTTCTTGGTGTATGGTGTAATTTATTGATCTGAATCCAATTTCTTCCATACTTCTGTCCAATTTTCCTACTAGTTTTGGGTTTTTTTCATTTTTATTTTGTTTTTATCATATAATGAGTCCTTATCCAAGTAGATAAGTCTTTGTGTTTACTGAATAGTGGGTTATGATATATATTTGCTTCTATACAACATACACCTAGTCTATTCCACTAATTAATTTCTTTTTTGTTTTGTTTTTAATTTAGTAACAAATTGTTTTGAGAATTATTGCTTTGTATTATAGCTTGATATTTGGCACTTTTAGGTCCCCTTTCACTACTACAACTTTTTAAAAACAATTTCTCCTGTGATTCTTAAAAATTGGGTATTTTTTGTTCTCTTTCTTCCTGGATGAAGGTGTTTATAGGCATAAGGGAATGGACAAGGAGAGAATGAAAGCAAGTAGAAGAGTGGGGGTGACAGGGGGCACAATCTATTGGAGGAGAAGAGATGAAATGGGATGACTTTAACAAGTAGAGGAGTTAGCCTTGGTAAGGAGTAAGGCCACTTTATCATGTGAGATAGGGTGAAGGAGAAGATAGCGACAGAAGGCATCTGAGACCCAGGAGATAAAGGAGTTCACAAATGGCTCCGATTTTTCTGTAAAATATGAGGTAAGATTCTCAGCTGAGAAAAATGTTAGCTTTAGCTATGCCCCAAAGAGATCAAAGAAATAAGAAAAAGTCCTTGTGTACGAATATTTATCACAGCTCTTTTGAGGAATGGATGAATATACCAGGGGGTGCAGTAGATAAGAGTGCCAGGTCTGAAATAAGGGGGATTCATCTTGCTGATTTCAAATCTGGCTTCAGACATTTACTAGGTGTGTGACCCTGGGTAAATCACTTAATCCTGTTTGCCTCAGTTTCTTCATCTATAAAATGAGCTGGAGAAGGAAATAGAAAATCACTGCAGTGTCTTTGTCAAGAAAACACCAAAGGCATCACAAGAAGTTGAACATGACTAAAACATCTCAACAACAACATGAATGTGATAAGGTGTTATTGTGCTATAAGAAATAGGTTATTTCAATGCTTCATGTAAAAACATAAACTGATAAAGAGTAAAATGAACATAATAGTAGGATAATAACCCTATAAAGATTAGCAATTTTGAAAGCTGTAAGAACTGTGATCCAAACAATGACCATCCATGATTCCAAAGAACCAATCATGAAACAAACTATGAGAGAAAGGTGATGAATTTAGGGTACAGAATTTTACATATATATATATATATGTGTGTGTGTGTGTGTGTGTGTGTATGTGTGTGTCTGTGTGTGTGTATAAATATATTATATATACATATATATTCATGTACACGTAAGTATATACATACATTTGCATATAGCCAATGAGGGAATTTGATTTGCATGTCTGATAGAAGGAATTTGTTTTTCTTTTCTCATTACAAGAGCTGCTCTGGGATAGTCTTTGACAATGTGTAATTGTAATAGATGATTATGACATTAGAAATGCAGTAACTTAGATGTGTCTTAAATACATATGTACCTTGAAATACCATTTGCCTATATGTCTTTCAGACCAACCATGTCTGCTTTCTTGTCAAAAAAAATCACAGCAGTGACTATTTGAGGATAGACGTGGATTTCATTATAAACACAGGCATGAACAAATCACCCTTCACACCAGTTCTTATTCACTTGGGACATTCGAAGGTACGTGTTCAAGTACCAAAGTAACCCTAAGCTAGTGGGTATAAATAACCCTGTTGAAGTGTTAGAAGATGAGTAAACAGGTGAGTCTTTTATCTTCTTCTTTATGTGATAATTGAAGTGGGGTGACCCAGAGGGAAGCAAATTATGCCATTTAAAGCTCCTAGTTAAGAAAGCTCTGTGTTTTATTTTATTCATCCTTAAGTCCAGAACCATAAAACTTCAATATAAGCCATCAGCCAAGGTCATGAAATAATAAGATCAAAGATGAAGAGATGAAAAGGACATTAGAAGTCATCTTAGTGGGTACAGTCAAAGTTTCCTTTGATTCTTAAGGTATCCAGGATATGGGTTCCTAAAGTGGAGTATTAAAAACTAATGATTTAAATCTAGTCTCAACAGTAAATAGGAACAATGGATTTTTACACACTTTTAATTTTGTCTTAAAGAACATCCCCCAATCACAATATCACAATTATATTTTTTGTTGTTTTTCCTTTCATAAACTTTTCCAGATTGCTTCTTGCAACAAGTAAAAAGTTAAAGCAAAGCTAACAATATGACCTCATCTGAAAAAGGTCCACATGTGTAGGTGTGTCCGTCTCTGTTTAAGTAATAGAAATATATTTTTCTCCTACCCTCCAGCCAATTAAAAAAAAAGAGAGTAGGAAAAGAAAAACAAATTCATTGTAATAAATATGCATAGTTACACAAAACAAATTCCCTCATTTTCTATATACAAATGTATATGTATTTATGCGTGTGTTATAGAGATAGAGACAGACACAGAAGAACATGGAGGTAGGTAAGTGGTTCGGTGGAGAGGGCACTGGGTCTGGAGTCAGGAAGACCTGAGTTCAATTCCAGCCTCAGACACTAACTGTGTGACCCTGGGCAAGTCACTTAACCTCTGTTTGCATTTAATTCCCTGGAGAAGGAAATGACAAATCACTCCAGTGTCTTTGTTAAGAAAACCCCAAGGACAATGTTGTTCATGTGTCATGAAGAGGTGGACACAACTGACCAACAACCCATAGGTACATAGATTGATATGGATAGGGATATGAATGGGTGGAGAGGGGAGGGGAGAGAGATGGGTAGATATAGACAGATATGAATGTAAATAGAACTTTGTACTATAAATCCTTCACCTTTCTCTCAGGGGTTGGAATTATGGATGGGCATTGTATTTACCACAGTTCTTGCAGTTTTCAAAGCTATTTGTCTTTAAGCTGGGGCTGAGTAACATGCCCAGGCCATGAAACTTAAAAGTTTCTAAAGATAGATTTTGAATTCTGGTCTTCCCCACTACAAGATTTGCCAAAGTTTGAATTTCAGTGGCATGGCCTTTAAAAACTCAGTTACCTCAGTGCTATGATGAAAAGTTGGAGAAAGATACGATTAGACTGTTTGTCAAAAAGAAAATACTAGGCTGGCCCAGAAAGAGAGAGTTCACATACTAAGGAACTACATTTGAAATCACTCAGAACTACTCAGCATCAAAAAAATAAAGAAAAAATTCAAATATGATCTTCCAGCCATAAAATAGGTTCTCTAATTGGTGAAGAATGCTTTCATGAAACAGAGAAATGTAAAATTCCCATCAATCTAGTGAAGGATCCTTTCGCTTTAGCAACGATGGGGACAAAGTAGTCGAAAATTATAAAGAGGGCACACGTAGTTTTGAATTCATGGACAAGCCCTGGCTTCACTGTGGTTAATTCAAATATGAAGGCTTTTTTTAAATTTTTGCTTGTTTTGTTGATTTTTATCCATTGATCAAAAAGTGGACAACTGAAGTGTAAACAAAGTCAAATAATCTTAGCATTCTCACTATAAAGGAAAACACAAGATAAAGGGAGATGATATTTTGTTTTGGTTATTTGTAGGGTTGTTTTCTTATTTGTTTCAATTAAATAGAAAGATACCTCACTGTCCAATTAATTTATTAACCTCTTATCATGGGTCAGGCACTGCACTAAGTACCAGCAAAATGAAGAAAGACAAAAGCAGTTCTGCTCTCAAGGAGATCCCAGCTTAATGAGGAAAATGACATGCAGACAACTACATACAATCCTTGAAGCAGAGAGGAGTGAGGATGATGGTGGAATAAACATAATTGTAGCTTATACACCTACATGTGCTAGAGGATACACAAGTAGATTAATTCTATGAATGTCTTTTTTCTTGGTAAGGAATTATAAGGACTGTTTCTTATTACTTTTTCATTACTTCATAAGTCTTATTTTACAACTTATTAACCCCTACTCCCAACTTGTTCATTTATCATTATTGTTTCTATTATGCAGTTAGTTCTCAGCAAAATTTTGAGTTTTAGCCCCCTTATAGCTATTCTTCTAGAAGCCTGCAGGTGGCGTAGTAGTTAAGGCTCTGGACCTAGACTAGGGGAGACTTGAATTCAACCTTTGCTTCAGATACTTCTTAGTAATGAAACCTTGGGCAAATCGTTTAACTCTGCCTGCCTCGGTTTCCTCATCCATAAAATTAGAATAATAATAGCACTGATCTTCCAGGGGGATTGTGAGAATAAAACGGTATAATATTTTGTGATGCTCTTTACAAAATTTAAAAGACTATATGAATGTGATTAAAATTATTACATGTAAAACTATACATTTTTTTACATTTTACATTCATCTTCTGCTTCTTGCTTTTATTTTAATCTTCTATCTATGACATTTAAAATGAGGAATCTAGACAACTGTTTAAGACACTACGTTGCATTGTAGAGCGAGTTTCCTAACCCAGAGATTCTTATAATAGTAGCATCAAAGGCAGGGCCAATCCTCATTCTCCTTCTCCCTTCCCAAAGAAATAGAAATAAGGAATTGAAAATAAGTAAATAGAGAACCTAGCTCTATAGACTTTTTTATGATAACTTCTTGACTAGGATGGATATGCAGAATCTGTAAGGTCCTTTTTACACTGACACAATTCAATTGGCTCCTTTGAGTTTGAATTTCCTTGGAATAAAACTTTTCTTTGTCAGAAAAAAAAGAAAACTGAGCATATTCTGCATTCCCAGTGGCTATACTATTCATACCTTGTCCAATTCCATTCACTTCAGTTCAACAAACATTTATTGAGTATCTATTATGTGAGAGATAACTGTGTGCTAGGGCATAAGGGGGTTTTCCAAAATAAATAATCTGGGCATCTTGGAGAACAGGGTATTTGAATGTGTAGCAATGATAGATTAGAATGAGCAATTAGAAATAACCTCAGAATTAGGGTTATGAGAAGGAGATGAATTTTTCTTCAAACAAGGGAGAAAAACAATTAAAAACAATGAAATAGATTTTATTAGATAAAACTGAAAAACTTTTGCACAAATAAAGTGAATGAATCTTAAAAAAAAAAAAAGGAAAATGTTTGACTGGGGGAAAAGACTTTTGTCTCAAATATTCCAGCTAAGTGCTTAATATCCAAGACATACAGACAAATGACAGAAGTATAGCACTAAAAATCATTCCTAATAATAGATGTGGCCAAAGGATATCAATAATTATCAAAGCAATAATTACAAATTATTAATCATCAGAAGGAAAATCTAGGTGATGTAGTAGATAGAGTGTTGAGTCTGTATTCAGGAAGACTCATCTTCCCTGAGTTCAAAACTGAGTTCAATAGATGCTTACTAAGCTCTATGACCTTGGACAGCTCACTTAACCCTATCTGTTCCTCATCTGCAAAATGAACTGGAGAAGAAAACAGCAAACCATTTCAGTCAGTATCTTTGCCAAGAAAACCCCAAATAGGGTCATGTAGAGTTGAAATGACTGAAATGAGTAAATAAACAACAGTAACCAAAAGAATGTTCCAAATCGCAATTAATAAGAAAAAGGCAAATCAAAACAGTCTTAAGGTTTCACATAAGATCCAACAAATGGGCAAACATGACAAAAGATGAGAAGAGTCAATGTTTCATGGGGAAATGCTAATGTGTTTTTGGCTGAGCTGTGAATTACTACAGGTTTTCTGGAAAACAATTTGGAATTATGCAAATGAAGTTGCTAAAATGGCCATACCTAGTGATCTTGAGGTTCCAACTGCTAGGCATATGGCCAAATAGGATGCTGAGAAAATAAAAGGCTTCATACATACCAAAACTTCATAGCAGCATTTTTAGGCAGCAAAGAATTGGAAATAAAGTAGATGCTCATCATCAGGGTGAATGGCTAAACAAATTGTGATAATTTAATGATTTTACCATTATAAATGACAAATGATAAATACAGAGAAGCATGGAAAGACATATGAAACATTGCAAAGTGAAGTAAGTTGAGCCCGGAAAAACAATATACACAATGATTATATCAGTGGAAATGGAAAGCACAACCAGAAAACACAATTGAAGATTAATATTGTGAAATTACAAGACAAGCACAGTTCTAATGAAGACATATGAAAAAACACATGCATGCATACATATATACACATATGTATATATACATACTTTTTTCAGGAGCAGGGGGTACAAAGATGTAAGACATGTCATACACCATTGCATATATCATATTTCTATATACTTATTGGTTTTGCTTTTTCTTTTTTTCACTTTTTTTATTTTTGAAAAAAAATACTCTGCTCTATGTGATAACTCTGAGAGGAGGAAGTTCACATAAGCCTTTCTGCATGATATAAAATAAGTCAATAAACATTTCTTAAAATAATGAAAAAGAAATAACCTCAGTAATCTTTCTTCTATTTTCACAGAACCCTTCTACCACTAAAAATAACAGAAAATACATCCCTATAGAAAGAGTATAGCATTGCAGAAGGAAACATGGGAGTCCAGCACATGAGTACAAATGCTAAGATAAAAGGATCCATTGAAGGAACTGGGAATGTTTAACCTAGAGAAAGAAAGATTCAAGAGGTTACTTGCTAGGTGATTTTAAATATTGGAAAGACTACGTTGCAAAAGACGAATTGTCTTTGTTATACATGGTCCCAGACAGCAGAATTAGGAACAATGAAGCAAACTTGGTTTTGATGTCCAAAAGAACTTCCGAATCATTAGCGATATTGCTTGCTGTGGAATGGATTCCTGCTCCCTGAGGTCTTCAAATAAGACTGGATGGTCACTGGTTAAGGATGGAGACTGTCATAGAGAGGATCCTTCTTCACATATGGACTACATTAGATAATTTCTGAGGTCCCTTTCAAGATAGATAATTTATGATTCTATCACACTCTCCCTTCCATCAAGGAGCTCACCACCTAGTAAGATGAGTATATAAATGTGTAGAGTCACAAGTTAATAGTATGTGATAAGGACTTAAGTGAGGTCCCAACAAAATGCATGGAGAGTTCTCAAAATCATGCCATTAATATGGTTTGTTACTACTTTCCTTACTTTATTCTAGCTTTGAGGAGAGATTTCAAAGATTTTAGAGGCTCTCAGGGCTTTGTAAAACATCTTCTGTGTTTCAGGGATTCATGAAAAGCCTGAGGGTTGATTCATTAGATCTCACATCAGTATTGTCTCAAGAAGATGTAGGTTCTAGTTCCTTAAACCTAAAATAATATGATAGGCACACACACACATGTGTTCAAAGAAAAAAAAAATATATATATATATATATATATGTATATATATATTTGCATATATATATGTATTTGATGCTATAGTTTTAAGATATCAAGAATGCCCCATTCCTATGAGCCTCACATCTATTTTGTAGTTTACAAGAATATTTCCAGCCCCCTGGAGGTTTTTGGCTGTCTGTATTTTATATCTGCAAAAGATCAGCCAAATCTCCATGGGCCAATATTCAAAGCATGGACAAAAGAATCTGTTTTAATCACATTTGCTTTTTTCCCACAAATTTGGAGTTTAATGATTTTCTTTAATTTTAAAACACTATATATGAAAGAAAATTGATATCAGGCTCATTTTCCCCAATTTATTGCTTTTTAAAATCCATAGCAACTTTGAATATTTTAAAAGCCCATTCTTCCTTTATTCTAAGAAATCAGGAGCTATATTTTTTCTGAATACAAATTAATTCACACCCCAGTTTTGCAGAAAAAAATGAGTGCCCACAAAGTTTTATTTAATTAAAATCCCAACAAACCATCTCTCCTGTCACTTGTTAAAATTTATGGAAACATAGATAAAAGAACCCAGTCCTTTCCAAAAAGAAGAAAAGAGAGAAAACCTCTACAATCCTATAAATCCAGGTTGTGCAAGATCCAAAATCTATGGAAAAGCTGGAAGAGTTTTATGAATTGTAAGAGACAAACAACACGCCCATCTGGAATTACTCAATAGATTTGTTAGGGAATTTTGATTTTACACCTGGGCACAGATCTGTGAACCATTAAGGCTAATAATGTTGGATCTGCGCACGTACATTACTGCCTTTAATGGTACCATTTCACACTATATCCCTGGCCAGGGTGGCTGGTGTGCATACGTGCTCTCTTCCCAATTCTCTAAGCATTTCCTCATCAATCTGCAGAACCTTTTTCAGATATTATCGAATGGGGTTTCCCAATGACAGATTTCTCACTTCTAGGTCTCAGGCACATAATGACCCAGAATGTCTCCCTCGCCATCTTTAAAATCAATAATCTTAAAACAATATTACTATTCCCTCCTGTATGTAGGGCCAAACCTGTCTTCCAGCTGGAGAAGAATATCTACACATACGCCATACCCCAACACTGAAATACACAAAGGGAAAAGAATATTTCTAATTTCCTTAGAAAGAGCTCCACGAGATGGGAGCGTAGGTTATCTCTGACATGTTGTATGAGTGGGTCCTGACTGCCTTATTTTTAAAATGAATCTTAAAAGTTATTTAAAATGTCTCTTCCACTGAACTGTTACAGATGGTTACAACTATTTTTCCTGATGACCAGCAGGGACCTGGGCCTCATTTTCAAGCCATTTCACTCAAAGCACCCTACAGGGTAATCGAATTTGTTCCTACAGGTAGCACTGTGTGTATAAGCAGCTGCAAGCTTGTCTACTGGATGAGAACCCCACTCTTAAGAGAACGGAGAGTCAGGCCATGACTGGTATCGCTTGTACTTTGGCTAGGTCCCAAGACAAACCCCAGGCCCTGGGGAAGACAGAGGGAAAAGCAAGGAGACAGGGATCTTGTCCTCAGAAGAGCCTGCCAAGAGTCCTTGTGTAGGGCACAGGAGTCATTAATGTGACCTCTTCTTGTGAGGCAGGATGTCAAGGGTGATTGTCATTCTGCACACAGAATGGAGAGCAAAGCTTGTAGCTAATGAGGTTCTCAGAATCTTGAAGAGTAAGTCCCTCTTGGCTGCCAAGGAAACCAAACAAAGAAGGGCAGAGGGGACCTTGCCAAGGTGATACTCTGCCTGCATTTTTAAAGTAGAGTGAATGAATATAATGCCCGGTGTCACTTCCAAAGGCAGCTTTGAGAACCAAGCATAATGATGTAGGCCTGTCACCTGGCAAAACAGAATTATGCCCAGACACCTAATTATCCAGAGACTTGTTTCAGACAAATCCTTCCCCTCGCCTTCTAATATTCTCTCCCTGCACCTGGTCAGTTTACCACCTGTGATATAATAAGCAAGGGGAGGTAAGGGCAACGAGGAGTGTAATGATTGAAACCTGCTAAAGCCTTCTTAGAATAATACGTCGAAGTACATAAAATAAAATCCAATGTGTTACAGAGGAAAGTGATTATAATAGAATTTTACATATATATATATATGTACAAATGTGGGGCGGGGGCATGCATGCCCCAAGCCTACAAAAAGACTCTTGGCAGGCTTGTCTGAGGGAAACATCCCTGCCCCCTTGCTTTTCCTTCTATTCTCCCCAAGGACTAGGGTGGATCTTGAAATCCAGCCAAAACACAAGCCGTACCAGTCATGACCTGACTTTCTTTCTGTTAAGAGTGGAGTTCTCATCCAATAGATAAGCCTGTGTGAAAAAATAATATATCTGTATGTGCATATGTGTGTCTACACACATACACATACACACATATATACATATATACACACAGAAATACAGGCGTGTATGTATACATATACATAGATGCACATACGCAATCATTTGGCTGAGCATTAGTAACTGAGAATACAGGAGAGACCTCCTGAAAGAGGTGGGAGCTTAGCTGAGCCTTAAAGAAAGCTAGATATTCTACGAGGCAAAGGTGGACATGGAATGCATTCTAAGAACAAGACAGAAATCTGTGGAAATATGCAGAGATTGAATGGAATGACATGTATGATAGATAGACAAAGAATAAGCTGGTCTGGAGAAAATGTAGAGTTCCTGGAGAGGAGAAATGACTTGAGAACTAGACCGAAGGACTTTAAATGTCACACAGAGGAGATGGTGTTTGCTTGTTTAATTTCCCTAGAAGCAACAGGGAGCCAGCCTTTTGTGCCTTTTAAGGAAGGTAGTGGCAGGATCAGACCTGTGTCTTAGAAATATCATTTGTCTGCTTAAAATAGTACTAAGTGCAGCACCACATTGGGGCAGTTCTTATTAGTTAAAAGGTATGATGTACGATGATTGCCGAACAGGCGAATGACATTGCTAGCTCTATGGAGAATGGATAAGGGAACGGAAGAGACCTAAATCAAGGAGCTCAATCTGGAAGTTCTTGGAATAGTTCAGCTGACAGGACTTGAACTAAGATAACTGGTGATATGGAAAAAGGTGGGGAGGCAGAATTAATGGAAGAGATATTGAGAAGGCAGAATCAATAAGATATAAATTCACAGGATATATGTAGAGAGGGAGAGTAAGAAACTAAGCGTGATTCTGAAAACCTGAAAAACTTGGAAGATGGTGATGACATTAACAGAAATAGGGAAGTTCAAAAGAGAGTAAGGTCTGGGAATAAGAGATAAAGTTCTGTTTTGTACATGTAGGATTTGAGATGTCTACGGGACATCCATTTTGATATGCCCAGCAGGTAGAAATGATCTGGGAATTTAATTCAGAAGACAGAATTGGTTGCATATATAGATTGGGTTCGTGGGAATTGATTAGGTTACCCAGATAGAGTGTAGAAAGAGAAGAAAAAACGGTCTATGAGAAAACCTTGGTTTACACCCAGAATTAGGAGTCAGGATAGGAATGAGCCAGAGGAGTATTACTGACATAGGTGGAAGAACCAAGAGAAAGTAGTGTCATGAAAACTCAGAGGGAAGAGATCATTTAAGTGGAGATAGTGGTCAGCATGGTCCAATGCTGCAGAGAGAGCAAGGAACATGAATACCGAGATCATTAGATTCGTCAACTAACAGATCAATGTTGACTTTTAAGAGGACAGGCACAGCGCAATGCTAAAATCAAAAGACATATGGCAAGTAGTTAAGGAATGAATGAAAATAGAAAAACGTTGTCACCCAGGGTGGATAGCTTTGGATGTTAAAGGGAGTAGTATTATAGGAGAATATCTTCAGGGCCTAATAAAGTCAATTAAGTTTGTTTTATTTGTTTGTTTTAAAGGATGACGGTAAGGGAGATCCTGAACTATTTGTAAGGCATTTTAGGCAGCTGGGGAGGAACCAGGAAATAGGGAGCTATTGAAGATTAAATAAACAGGATAGTTATGGGGATAATCTGTCCAAAATGACTTGATGAAACATGATGTATGGTGGTAAAAAAGGTTTCTTATCTAACAAAGCCCTTTAAGTGATGGGTTCAGTTTGATGGAATTAAACTGTATTTCTATATGTATTCATGTATGTATGTATATATACATATATATAGTATATATATTTATTTTGAGAAACGTTAAAAACCTCTTCAGCTTTTTATTTATTTCCTTGCTTGGTTCGTTTTGTCTTCCCTTTCCTTTTTTGAAACATGTAGAGTGTTAATATTCCTTTCCCTAATGTCATGGTATCAAATCCAAGGGAAAACCTTCCAAACTCATCTCATTCATATCATACCTCTGCCTTCCTACAGGGGTCTTCATCTCATTTTTTAAAATCGTCAAAAAGAGAGAAAGAAGGAGAGAGTTCTCACCAGACAGGACAATGCAACAGAAAGAGAACCAGTTTTGTAGTTAGAGGAATTAAGTTTCAATCTTGTCTCTATAACTTACTAAAATAACTATGTATGTGACCTTGGGCAAGCAGACCAAGTGCTGGAGTATGAATTGGTCTGTAAGAAATAGATGTAAAGAGGGAGAGATATATGAATATGAAGGTATGAATCCTTGAAGGCTAAAATAACTGACTTCCCTTTCATCTAAACCCTTAAACTGTTTCTACTTTCCAAAGATGTGTGTGTATTTATTTTATAGCTAAAGTGTCATTTAAACTAATGCCTGTAAGCGTTCAACAAATATTTTGTTCAGTAATCATTTCATTCCACAAACATTTGTTGATGACCAGTTATATTAACATAACTGGTTTGGGCTGCTGAAGGAAATCCAGAGGTGGATGAATAAAACATGGCCTGCCTGCCTTCAACGAGCTTGCGATAGAGTAGACAAGCTAAAAAAAGCATGCAAATAAACACAATATGAAAGACAATATGGAAAAGCTTAAATATATACATTGTATATATACATATATTTAAGAGGAAAGAATAATGCTTCATGCATTCTTTAACAAAGGTCATTTTTCAGCCTCTGTTGTCAGCTAAAACTTTTGTTTGTTTAAAAGTCAGACCTCCTTCCTTGACTAACCATTATTGCGTGTCAGTAAAAGATAATAGGTTTGAATTTCACAAGTCCTTGGGGATTATAAACTGCCTACTAGAGCTCCACCCTCAGTCAATATTTTCACAGGAAGACAACTCTCCTGAAAAAAAAGGCACAGGGTTTTATTTGAGCTAATAAATGATTATTCTGGACAATGGATCTACAAATAGGACCCCAATTAATGAATCTGCTAATAGCTTTTCTCTTTTGTCTCTCTAAAGTCACCAGTCTTACTCACACCTACATAAAAACTTACTTGAAAGTTTCTTCTAAACTAAGGCAATATGACAGACATCAAGGAGGCCTAATTTCACTGTTTGTCTTTTTATGAGCGTCATGCCTAGTTTGTTCTATGGCTAGTCTGTTTGCCCATGAGTCACTACTCTAACAGTGGCTCATTCATTATTTATAAACCACTTTGGGACCCTTTGAGGAGGAAAGATGCTACAGAAAACCAATTCTCTCCCTCTTATTGTGTTAATCCTGGATTAAAATTAATGAATTTTATAGCAGAGGGAAAATGAAATAATGCAGAAAGCTAACAGGGCAAATACAATGAAAGTCAGAAAATTAAATTTTAATACATTTCGCTTTGGAACGTTTTGGTCAAGTGTCTTATTACAACTGCCTTTGTTCTGAGACTTTTACAGACCTTGTGGCAAAAATCACTGAGAGGCTATGTTCTGTCTTCACTAACCTATCCATGGGTGAGCTGTTTGCAGATGAAAAATAGAGTTAACCTCCACAGTGAATCAAAAGACTTTAAGTCATCACTGGAACCCTTGGCTCCTGTGATATCTCTGGTCTACTTTCCTGTCTGACAATTTCACATTGAAGTGATGAGGATTGTAGCTAAAGTTACAGCATTAGGCCTATGTGGTGGAGGTACAGGAAGTGAGATCAGAAGTTCAGTCAGACTTGCTTACAAGTCACTGTTCCTGCAAAACACGCTCCAGTGAGACTAGGGAACAAAGATCCACAGGAAAGCTAAAAATAGTCAACACTCAGTATGATAGCACCAACTTGAAAACATTTTGTAGTAAAAGTTCAGCATTATAAACTTAGTTACTAGTGAAAATGATGATTTTTTTGAGTTAAAAAAAAACGTGGTCAGCCTAATTTTTATACCCCTAGGTCCTTGGCTTGCATAACCAATCTAATGAGAGAAACGTTCTCTATAGGACTTGGACCAAGCCCTGGGGAGAATGGCATTCCTTCTGCACTGGTACAAAGGAAAGTGAGTCTCCCCTTCAGTTTCTTTGACCTACGTTCTATAGAAGGAGTTCTTTACCTTTTTCTGTGTCATAAGTACCTGGGGCAGTCTGGTAAAGTGTATGGACTCCTTTTCATAATGATCTTTTAAGTGAACAAAATGAAATAGAAAGAATTGCAAAAGGAGTTTTTATATTGAAATACAGCTATCAAAATATAAAAAAACAAAATAAAAACTCAATTCACAGAACCACTTTTCATTTATCTTCAATCTCTCCCCCTCTAGTGACTGCTTCTCTTACTGCCTAGAAACATGTCCATGTCTCTCCCATCCCCAAAAAAACCTTCACTATTCATCCATCCCTGCTATCATCCTGTACTTTTCTTCTCTTTTGTGGCTAAATTCCTTGAGAAAATTGTCTACAATCGTGACCTCTACTTCCTTTCCACACTCTCTCCTTAACTCCATGTAGTTCAGGTTTTGACATCATCATTCAACTGAAAATACCCTCTCCAAAGGTGCTCACAAATCTCTCAAGTGCCAAATCTAATGATCTTTTCTCAATCCTTATTCTTCTTGACCTCTTTGCAACTTGTGAAACTGATAATCACCCTGTTACCCTTGATATTCTCTCATTTCTAGGTTCTCCTGACACTACTCTCTCCTGGTTATCCTTCTACCTGTCTGAACTTTTCTTCTTAGTCTTCTTTCCTGAATCATTATGCAGGTCTTTTCCAGTAAAGAGTAATGTCACCCAGAGCTCTGTTCTGGGCTCTCTTCCTTTCTTCCTCTACACTAATTCATTTGGTAATCTCATCAGCTCCCAAGGATTCAGTAATTATCTCTGTACTGATTATTCTCAAGTCTACTTATCCAACCCTAACTTCTGTGATTCCTTCCACTCTTAACATCTTCAGTTGTCTATTGGTCATTTTGAACTAGATGACCTATAGATATCTTAAATTCAACATATCCCAAGCTTGGGACAGAAAACCAATTTTGTTGTTTTTTTTTTTTGTCATCCCCCTTGCCAAAATACATCCCCCCTGTCCCTAAATTTTCTATTTTTTAAGATATTAAAATTCTCCCAGTCCCCCTAGCCCACAACCTAGGTGTTATCCTTGATTTCTTACCTTCATATTCAATCTGTTACCAAGGCCAGTTGATAGTAACTTCATAAAATCTCAAATATGCCTCCTTTCTCTCCTCTGACACTGCCACCACCCTGGTACAAGCCCTCATTGGTGCAATAGCCTGTTGGTTAGTCTGTCTGCCAGAAGTCTCTCTCCACTGCAGTCTATTCTCCACTCAGTTGTCAAAAATGGTCCTTCTAAAGTTCATGTCTGACCATGGCACTCCCTCACTCGATAAACTTGAGTGACTCATCATCTACAGAATCAAATACAAAAATCTTATGTCTGGCATTCAATGTCCTTCATAACCTGCACCTACTACTGTATTCTTACTTTTTACAAACCATGCCCCTTCCCTCTTTCCCCTGACCTCAATTGCTCCTTTGAGGGACAAATACTAGTTCCGATGTTTGCCATTAAAAACCTTCACAATCTGGCTTCCACTCACCTTTTCAGTCTAATGGCATGCTGTATCACTGCTCTGCATACACTGCATGTGGTGTTCCTTGCATCTGACTCTTCACTGTGGGATTCTGTGTTTTGACAAAGGCTCTCTTTCATTCCAGGAATGCAACCCTTACACAACTTAAAATTCCTCATTGCTTTCAAGATTCAGCTCAAGCATTATCCTCTCTGTGGGAACTTTGCCACTCTCTTGGTAATCAATATGCCTTGAGATTATTTTGTACACATTTTGCATACTTGCATGTGGGTTTGTTATGTCCTCCAGTAGAATGTATTCTTCTTGATGACAAAGATAATTTCATTTTAACTCTATCTCCCTGGTGCCTAGAACATAGTGGGCACTCAATAAATGTTTATCAACTGTTGAATTGTGCATAGACACACACCCACACACACATACACCCCCCCCAACACACAAGTTCTTCTCCCCACCACCCCACCACACATTACCTAGAGACAGATAAACACCTCCACCAGATTCCCAAGTTGGGAGTCAACTTTCCTTCTCTTTGGGCTACAACACAGACCAAAGTTACTTGCACTGAAAGGAGTCATGGACATTTCCTTTCCCTATCCCAACCAACTGATTTACTGCACTTTTCCTACCCTCATTAGGTTCAGGAGATCCATTTTAATGGGTTATTCCATATTTCCACGTCTGCTGGACTTATCCAAGAGCTTCACTCCACTCTGACCCTTGAACCCTTCAAGGTTTAAGGACTTATTTTCCCAGGTTCAATATATTTTATCTCATTCAATATTTTCCAATTTCATGTAAAAAATTTAACATTCTTAGAGAAGGCAAGCAATTTTATATTGAATATGCATGTGAATTCATGAAAAACATATTTCCATACTACTCATATTACAAAAGAAAACAAATCAAAAACACAAAAGGAAAATAAAAATAAAGTATACTTCACACTGTATTCAGAATTCATCAGTTGCCTCACCAGAGGTTGATGGCATCTTTCATCTAGGTGCTTTGAAATTGTCTTGGATCATTGTCTTGATCAAAATAGCTAAGATTTTCACAGTTGATTATCCTTATAATATTTCTGTTACTATGTACAATATTCTTCTGGTTCTGCTTGTTTCATTTCACATCAGTACATTTAAGTCTTTCTAGGTTTTTCAGAAAGCATCCTGCTCATCTTTTTTTTTTTTAATAGCACAACAGTATTCCATCACAATCATATAGCCCAACTTTTTCAGTCATTCTTCAATCGATGGGCATTCCTTCAAAATCCAATTCTTTGCCATGACATGCAAAAAAGCTGCTATAAATATTTTTTGCAAATACTTCTTTTTTCCTTTTTCTTTGACCCCTGGGACAAAGACCATGGTTTTGCTGAGTATTTTATAGTCCTCTGGGAGTAGTTCCAAATTGTTCTCCTAAATAGTTGGACTAAATCACAACTCCACCCACAGTGTATTAGTGTGCCAATTTTTCTATATCCCTTCCAACATTTGTCATTTCCTTTCCTATCATATTGGCTAATCTGATAGCTATAAGGTGGTATTTCAGGGTTGTTTTAATTTGCATTTCTCGCATCAGTAGTGATTTAGGGCACTTTTTCATGTAATCAGTGATAGTAATCATTTCTGAGAAACTTGCTTTAAAATTTCCCTTCAGTTTCCTGTTTTCCTTCTAATTTTTCATTACATTGGTGATATACAAAAACTTTTTAGTCTCATGTAATCAAAATTATCCATTCTACTTCCCATGATCTCTATCTCTTGTTTAGTCATAGTCTTTATTCCATATATCCGACAGATAATTTTCCATGCTCCCCTAATTTATTTGTAATATCACCAAATATGCCTATATATTTTTACCATTTTGACTTTATATAGTGTGCAATGTTGATTATGTCTAGTTTTTGTCCATATTTCTTCCAGTTTGTTAAATGGTGAAGTTTTATCTTCAAAACTTAGATCTTTCTGTTTATAAAACACTAGATTACTATGGCTATTTACTACTGTGTATGGTGTACATAATCTATTGCACAGGTTCCCGACTCTATTCCTTAGCCAATACCAGACTATTCTGATGATTGCTACTTTATAATGTAGTTTGTAATCTGGTATTACTATGCCTCCTTCCTTCATATTTTTTTATTGATTCCTTTGATATTCTTAACCTTTTCTCCTTCCAAATGAATTTTGCTAATATTTTTCCTAGCTCTATAAAGTTATTTCTTTTTTTATTGGTTTTATTGGTATGGTATTAAGTAAATTAACTTGGGTAACCTTGTCATGTTTACTATGTTGCCTCAGCTTACCCATGAAAAATTAATATCTCTCCAGTTGTTTAGATCTGTCTTTGTGTGAACAATGTTCTACAATTGTGTTCATATAGTCCCTGGGTTTGTTTTGGCAGATAGAATCCCAAGTCTAATATTGTCTGCAGTTATTTTAAATGGAATTTCTCTATCTATATGTTTTTACTCAGTTTTGATGGTGGCATATAGAAATGTTGATAATTTATATCAATTTACCTTATATCCTGCAATTTTGCTAAACTTGTTAACTATTTCAACTAGATTTTTAGTTGATTCTCTAAGGTTCTCTACACATATCATCATACCATCTGCAAAGAGAGATAGCTTTGTTTCCTCATTGCCCACTTTTAGTCCTCCAATTTATTTTTCTACTCTGATTGTTGCAGTACATTTCTAGTACAATATTGAATAACAGTGGTGATAATGGACATCTATGTAGTCTGAATGCAGATCAAAGCATACTATTTGCTCTCTCTTTTTTTGTCTGTTTTATTCTTTCTCTTGGTTGATCCCATTGGTTCTAATATGACTAATGTGAAAATATGTTTAATATAAATGTATATGTAGAGCCTTTATCATATTGCACACCATCTTGGGGACAGGGGAGGAGAAAGAGGGGGTGAAAATTTAGAACTCAAACTCTTATGGAAGTGAATGTCGAAAACTAAAAATAAGTAAATTAATTAAAAAAATGGGGTGACAAAAGAAATGAAAATAAAGAATGGAGAAAAGAACTCTGAAGCCTATGGCACATGGATAGATTAGAACCACTTACAGTACAAAATGAGGGAGAGCCTCCTTCAGCAGCCCCTGAGAAAGGATTAGCTCAAGAGGATCATCTAGTTAGTCCGGGAAGCATTGTAAAGAGAAGTCATTAAAAATTTGTCTTCTATTACTCTTTGTGAGAATGTTGAAGATGAAGTAGTGTTTTTCATTGTTCTTTCTCATCCTTTCTCAAGATATATGAGAAGAAATGGGAAGGAGATGCTTTTATTCATATTACCCTTGATGAGTGCATGTGTGCGAGTGTATGTGTATTTTTTATTTTATCATCCCAAGCATTCGTCTTTTATAATTGCAGTATCTAAGAGACACAAAGAGAAACTTCCAGCTGAGACAAGTAGAGCTCAGAGCCTTAGTTCAGCAAGAGAAGGACTGTTATTTTACACACTCAATAGCTTTTCTGTTGTCAAACTTTCCCCTTCCCCCTAAGAAAATATCCAGGAGATACAGGATCAATGGATCCAACAAACGTGATGAATATGAAATAAATCAAAACATCATATTGCTGGAAAGTGGCAGGTGATAGTATGTGCTCAGAATTAGTTTACCTCTTGAAATCTGTCTTTCTTTTCTTTGCCCTCGTCAGAACACATTTGGTATAATGTGTTCATTCTAGATCCCACTGTCTGGGAAGACAACCTCTAGCTGTCACAGTGATAGAAGCCAGATTTGGAATCAGGAAGACTTGAATTAAAAGTCTGCCTTAGACACAAACTGGATACCCCGGAAAAATCATTTAGCTTTTCTCAGCCTCGGTTTCCTTATCTATAAAAAGAGGGGGTTGCACTAGACTGACTCTAAGGTCTCTTCCAGCTCTAAACCTGTGGGTTTAAGAAGAGTAATGATAAGCTGGAAAGTTCCTGGAAAGGATTAACCCTTTCTAGGAGAAGGGCGATGAGTCTATAGCACATGAGGATCCAATGAAATAACTAGGGATATTTAGCCTAAAGAAGAGAAGGTTCAAAGGAGACAAATCAAATCTTCAAAAATATTAAGGACTGCAATTTTATGACAGGATTAGATTTGTTCTTCTTGACCTTGTACAGTAGAAGCAGAAGAAATGGAGTGCAAAAGGTTATGATCTCTCGAAGCAGCCCATTCCACTTTATATTGCGCCCATTTCTTAGAAAACTTTTCCTGAAATCCAGACTCAGTTTGCCTTATTACAGCTTTCTTTTTTAGGTCATTTTTTTGTATATTTTATTTTTTTCATCATAATTTTTTCATCATTCTAACACTGCTTTGTATGGACAGTCTCTATGAGTAAGCCCCTCTAGGACTGGAAAAATGCTGCCTTGTTGTCAAGTCTTGCACCAAATTTGTTCTTCTTCAGGCCAAACATTCCCCCCACTCCTTCAAGCTATGGCTATCTGACATGGCATTCTGAAGTCCATAGATTGCACATAATTAGACCCCTGCCCAAACTCCACGTAATGACTCTTTTGTCGGACCCTCTTGGGTTCAGTGATTATCAGTAGTAACTGTTGCTCTTTCCCTCCTAGTTTGATTTATTTGTCTTTTTTTTTTTTTTTTTTTTTTTGCTCATTAAAAGGGTCATTCTCTGATTATTTCTTAAAGAGACCTATTTACTAAATGGCCTTACCTCACTCTAAGTACCTGAATAAGCCAAGGTCACCCATTGCATCCTGGGTTTTTTCCAGTCATCCTGATGAATATCTGGTCACCAAATCAAAATGGCTCAGGAAGGGAAAGTGAGGCTGGTGACCTTGCACAGCCCTCCCTCACGCAAAACAAAGTCAAGTGTAAGTCATGTCATCATTTATCTGATGTCACGGTCTTTTTCAAAAATGAAGGATGCACACAGACAGATCTGACATTGATTCACAGCCCAAAACAATCATGCTGGTTGCTCTTTGAACATAGATGGTTCATTTTCCCTTTTTGGAGGTCTTCAAGTAGAATCTATATGATTGCGTTTGAATTGCATTATATGGGGATTGCTTTGGCATATGGATTGGATTTTTGGCTGCTAAATTCTAAATCTAAATTCTGTGGATCTGGGATTTTGTGAATGTTATAAGTTTTTTAAATGGACAGACTTAATTTTGAGGAACTTTGAGTAATCTCAAAAGCGTTATATTGAACTTGAACAAGGCAGTATTGTATGACAAATGGAGTATTGAATTTGGACTCAAGAAAAGCTAAGTTTAGATTCTACCTCAGACACTTACTAGCTATATGACATTGGACTCTATGATATCTTTCAATCATTTCTAAATCATTGAAGTCTTTGACCCTATTTAGGATTTTCTTTGCAAAGGTATTAGAGTGATTTGCCATTGCCTTCTGCAGCCCATTTTACAGTTGAGGAAATTGAGGCAAACAAGGTTAAGTGATTTGCCCAAAGTCACACAGCTAGTAAGAGTCTGAGGCTGCATTTGAACTCAGGAAAATAAGTCTTTCTGACTCCAGGCATGTCACTCTATCCCCTCCTCCACCTCATTGCTACAGTTCCATTCATTTCTACATATATGATTCCACAATCATGTTTCATGCACAAGGGCAATTCAAATAACACAGATATTTGATATAAAATTTGAAAGCCCTGGGAGTCATTTACCTCCTTTGTATATTCTAGACAATTGGAAGGAAAGTGGCAAATATTTTTGCTAAATTTGACTGAATTATCAGCTAGTTGGTCAACAGGTAATAAACCTTTTGGCCTGAAAACCCAGATTGTTAGGGAAATAAACATCTGTGATAATCTAAGATTTTCCAAATAAAGAGTAAAATTAAAAGAGCCAAATATTTAAGGAGATTGGTTTACAAATTATTTAGTTGCAATAAAATGGCTCTGTTTTGTATTGTCGTACTTGTGTTTTGGTGAGTTAGGTTTATGTACATTGAATTTTTCAACGCAAAATTTTGTGGCTTTTTAAAACAAAATAATGCCCTTTTAAAACTTCACATTCATTTCATAATGTTTCCCTCCCATCCTCATGTCTACTTTCCCATGAATCAATCCATGCCTGGTAGAAAGAAGAAAAGTAACCTTGAAAATAATATATTTTTGCATGTCAAAGAATTAATAATGTGGGGAGAATGAACAAATCACTCTGGCAACTTCGTGTAGTTCACTGTATCAAACTAGCTCAATCACATAATTTCTAAATCTACATAGTCTAATATATACTTCAACCTAAGTCTCCTCTACAGCATATGGAGTACATCAGTACAAAACTTTTCCTGAAACATCTCAAGTGAGGGGGAATTCATTACCATTTTGAGGCTTCCAATTTCATTTTTCCTAGAGGTCCCATTGTGAAGAAGTTGTTAATTTTTTTTCTTACACATAACTTAAATGGTCCAATTCAATTCAATACATTGATAATTCATTAGTCACCTACTATGTGTTAGTATTTTCACAATTTCCATACTCTCCTAGCTTTTTCCCAAAGAGCAAGTAGGAAAAATATAATCTCTGTTCCATAGGACAGCCTTTCATAAATCTAAAACTAGCATTTTTCCCTCACCCCACCCTAAGCTACTCTTTTTCAAAGTAAATATTCCTTCTCTCAGTCCTTCAGTAGAAATACCCCCCTTTAATGCTATCTAGAATAGACAACAAAAAACCATTACATTCTTTGTAAAGCAGCATGGTACAACAGAAAAATTGTTAACTGCAGAGTCAAAAGAAAAAACTGGGTTCAAATGCTACCATTGATGTATTTTCCCCACATGACCTTGATAAATCTATTTGCCTCCCTGGGCTTCAGTTTCCTCATCAATAAGATTAGAGCATTTAAATAGATGATCTCTAAGATCTCTTCCAACTCTATATATATGATCCTTACTAGTGGGAAGTGGGACAATGGTTGCCAGCCCTTATAATATATTTAAAATTACATATGTTCCCCACCTCATCCAACCCCTAAGATTTGCATGGAAACCTCGAAGAATGAGGCAGATGGGGAATAGAAGGTGGAGGAATAATTTCTCCATGGAGGCTTTTTGTATTTGCCAGATGGAACTCTGGAAAACTAGAAGATATGAGAATGTCCATAGTGTCTATAGTGTGTTGAATGATAGGCAGCAGCTAGGTGATTAGAACACCAGGTCTGGAGTTGGTTCAAATCTGACCTAATTGATTAAATATCTTTATTATTGAAAAAATATTCTTGGGGGGAGCAGCCAAGATGGCAGAGTAGAAAGACTCACATATGCTAGCTCCGAATCCACAGCCCATAAATTTCCTGTAAAAAGAACTCCCCACAAATTCTGGAGCACTGCAAGCCTGGAAGAAACACACTGGAAGAGATTTCCATTCCAGAGAGCCCTGGAAAGCCGTCCCCAGGGGTCCATCATGCTCCGGACACAGAGCCCAGCCCTGCGCTACCCTGGCCACACAGCCCCAGAGGAGCAGATCCAACCAGGCTTAGGGACAGAATCTCTGGTGGCCATGAAGGTCCCACCACCCACAGGCACTACAGGTCAGTGAGAGAGACTTCTGGGCTGGCCGAGAGAGGAGCGGGGTGTCTCCATGGCTCGGGCCCCATTGGGAGGCAGCAGCAGAGGCAGTGGTGGCCAGGAATTCCCGAAGCACCAGGCAGGAGCTCAGGGCCATTACAGAAGGGCTCTACATAAAGCCCCTAAGGGAACTGAGCCTGGGAGGCGGCCCTGCTCCCACCTGAGCACCAGAACTTCAGCTCACATTGAATAGCAGCTGCTTCCGCCACAGAAAGCCCTGAGCCTGGGGAGCAGCATTTGAATCTCAGACCCCAAGCACTAACTGAGTGAATCTAGGTGGGGGTGGAGAGGAATCTCAGAAGTCAAGTAACTGGCTGGGAAAATGCCCAGAAAAAGGAAGCAAAATAAGACCATAGAGAGCTACTCTCTTGGGGAAGAGATGTTCCTTCCTCCTTTCATTTCTGATGAGGAAGTACAATGCTTGCCATCAGGGAAAGACGTGGAGGTCGGAACCTCTCTATCCCAGACATCCGAGGTGGATGTCTGGTGGGCTCAGGCCATGGAAGAGCTCAAAAAGGATTTTGAAAATCAAGTTAGACAGGTGGAGGAAAAACTGGGAACAGAAATGAGAGAGATGCAAGAAAAGCATGAAAAACAGGTCAATACCTTGATAAAGGAGACCCAAAAAAGTGCTGAAGAAAATAACACCTTGAAAAATAGACTCACTCAATTGGCAAAAGAGGTTCAAAAAGCCAATGAGGAGAAGAATGCTTTCAAAAGCAGAATTAGTCAAATGGAAAAAGAGGTTCAAAAGTTCACTGAAGAAAATAGTTTTCTCAAAATTAGAATAGAACAGATGGAGGCCAATGACTTTCTGAGAAACCAAGAAATCACAAAACAAAACCAAAAGAATGAAAAAATGGAAGAGAATGTGAAATATCTCATGGGAAAAACAACTGACCTGGAAAATAGATCCAGGAGAGACAATTTAAAAATTATGGGACTACCTGAAAGCCATGATCAAAAAAAAAGAGCCTAGACATCATCTTTCATGAAATTATCAAGGAAAACTGGCCTGATATTCTAGAACCAGAGGGCAAAATAAGTATTGAAGGAATCCATCGATCACTGCCTGAAAGAGATCCAAAAAGAGAAACTCCTAGGAACATTGTGGCCAAATTCCAGAATTCCCAGGTCAAGGAGAAAATATTGCAAGCAGCTAGAAAAAAACAATTCCAGTATTGTGGAAATACAATCAGGATAACCCAAGATCTAGCAGCTTCTACATTAAGGGATCAAAGGGCATGGAATAGGATATTCCAGAAGTCAAAGGAACTAGGACTCAAACCAAGAATCACCTACCCAGCAAAACTGAGTATAATACTTCAGGGGAAAAAATGGTCTTTCAATGAAACAGAGGACTTTCAAGCATTCTTGATGAAAAGACCAGAGCTGAAAAGAAAATTTGACTTTCAAACACAAGAAAGAGAGGAAGCATAAAAAAGTAAACAGCAAAGAGAAGTCATAAGGGTCTTACCAAAGGTGAACTGTTTACATTCCTACATGGAAAGATAATATTTGTAGCTCTTAAAACGTTTCAGTACCTGGGTAGTTGGTGGGACCACACACAGACGTACACACACGCGCGCACACACGTACATGCGTGCACGCACACACACATACACACATGCACGCACACACAGAGACAGAGAGCACAGAGTGAATTGAATAGTATGGGACCATATCTTAAAAGAAATTAAGGTAAATGGTGAGAGAGAAATGTAGTGGGAGGAGAGAGGGTGAAATGGAATGGGGTAAATTATCTCTCATTCAAGAGGCATGCAGGAGACTTTTTAGTGGAGAGAAAAAGAGGAGAGCTGAGAAAAAAGCATGAAGTTTTCCCTCATCACATTCGACCAAAGGAAGGAGTAAAATGCACACTCATTTTGGTATGAAAACCTATCTTACAGTACAGGAAAGTGGAGGAGAAGGAGATAAGCAGGGAGGGAGGGATGATGGAAGGGAGGGCAATGGGAGGAGGGAGCAATTTGAAGTCAACACTCGGGGAGGGACAGGATCAAAAGACAGAATAGAATCAATGGGGGGCAGGACAGGATGGAGGGAAATATAGTTAGTCTTACACAACATGACTATTATAGAAGTCATTTGCAAAACTACACAGATAAGACCTATATTGAATTGCCTGCCTTCCCAGAGGGAATGGGTGGGGAGGGAGGGATGGGGAGAATTTAGAACTCAAAATTTTAGGAACAATTGTTGAATATTGTTCTTGCTACTAGGAAATAAGAAATACAGTTAATGGGGAATAGAAAGTCATCTGACCCTACAGGACAAAAGAGAAGATGGGGACAAGAGAAGGGAGGGATGATAGAAGAGAGGGCAGATTGGTGATAGGGAAAATTAGAATGCTCGGTGTGTTGGGGTGGGGGAAGGGGATAAATGCGAAGAAAATTTGGAACCCAAAATTTTGTGAAAATGAATGTAAAAAGTTAAATAAATAAATTTATATTGAAAAAAAAAAGAAAAATATTCTTATCCTTTTGACTTGTGAAAAAGTACACTTATGGGGGCACATTAGCTCTGAATTTGCATTAATGCTGTCATAAATTCACAAGGTGTCTTGAACCAAGGGTAGAATTCAAGTGCTCCCACTAATATAGTATTACTTAAAGATCCTTAATATTTGTTTAGTGTTCTGCTAGATAGTCACATTTGTCAATTTCTACCCAAAAATGTGGTATACAAACTAAATATCAGGGCAGAGTAGATTCTAACCTCAATTTCTTATACTTATCTTTTTTTTAAATTTTTAATCCTTTTTCATAATATTATAGAGCGATATGGTATTCAGTGAAAGAACATCAAAGGTAATATTTGGTAGTAGAAATAGCACTGGGTTTAGAATCCAAGGATGATAACTTGCTTTCAAATAGTGCTTTCCAGGTTACATCTGGGTTCAGATATTAACTCCGTTTTACTTGCAGTGACCTGGGATAAGACATATCTTTTCTTTAGTTGTCTGTAAATTGAGGGGGTTTTATTGGGTAATTCTCATAGTCTTCTGAGCTCTAAAGCCCACGAATCTATCTGATGAACACCTGCAAGTAAAATCTAACTAACTGAGAAACATAGGCCTAAAACTATGAAAACAGCCATTTGAGTTTGCTCAAGAGATTTCCTATTTATGAAAACAGTCAATTCTGGAATCTCAGTTATAATAACACAGAGCAACTGAAATGCCAGATGGGAACTCTATGCACATATTAAGAAATACCTAACAGGTAACTACAACACATGTCTAATTCATTATCCTTCTCAAAGGGTATGCACTGAAAAGGATGACCCACTCTGAGTTTAAGTTAAGAAATTTGGAAGAGTAGCCATCTCCTGTTCAGTTTCCTTATCACTTTTCCAATTATTTCATCATTTCACCAAAAAACAGTGCAATGTACATTTAAATAAGGATACTAGCTTTCATTATTTGCTCCCTATTTGTTATTCACTTCAAACCATTTTTGATTGGACCTGTCAGAGGGAAAACTTAGCTCTAGTCATGTTGTTTCAGAGACTTGTCTAAAATGATCTGGAGAAGAAAAAAAATGAAAAGAAGTCTCATTGCTCCCTCTGTCTAAGTGGAGCTGGCACATGTTACTTTTTAATAGAATGTGTTTGTGACAAGAAGTTTTCTTTTAGTACTTGACATTTTCAAGACATTTCCTTAACTGACTGAGAGGTAGTCCCATGGTAAGCAGTCAGTTAAGATAATACAATTTGATTATATAGCCCTGTGGCAGCCTTTATGTGAAACATTCCTGGACAATTTACAAGTAGCTTACAGTGAAATTAACACTGAAGGAAGACATGTGGCAGTGTGAAGTCAGTGTATTTGGTAGACTGAGAAGACTCCTGTTAAGAACGAGTGCCTTGGATCACCAGTACCTAGATAATTAAGAGGAGCCACCACTGACTCTTTCTAAAAGTAGATGATCAAAAGGAAATAATCATAGTAAACTATTATTAATAGTGTCAATGTAATTGTTAGAATTTTATTCTCCATTTTGGAAGCATAAAAGGAAATTATGACATTGTTAAATTAATAATCATTCTTAAAATAGTATTAATGATTAATTTATTATCAATTATGTATGAATATATTAATATACTATTATCTAAAATCTTAATTATTAAGGTGGTGTTGATATAATAATCATTATATTATAATAGCACTTACATAGTACTTGAAGGTTTGCAAAATGATTATTACTGACAGAATAACAGTATAATAACAGTATTATGGTAATGGTAATTACAGAGAGTTCTGAAGTTTTGCAAAGAACTTGCCGTATACTATATCATTTGATCCTCAAAACAACTCTATGAGAGGTAAATATTCTTATTATCCTCTTATAACAGATGAGGAAACTGAGGCTGACAGAGGTTGACAAGGTTCACACAACTAGAAAATATCTAGGGCAGATTTCAGATTCAGGTCTTCCTGATCCCAAGTCTGATGCTCTGGCTACTATGAACCTACATCCAGGTATTCTAGAAGATTCTCTCCCTTCCCCACCAGCAGAGAATTATTTGGGCTTAAATAAAAAGTTTCTCATGTTTTCATGAGCAAATGACATTTGTGGACTGAAAGTATGACCTTTAGCATGGACTCAATTATTTTCATATCTTATACCCTTTTTGGCAGTGCAGTCTATGAACCTGGTATCAAAATTATATATATATATATATATATATATATATATATATATATATATATATATATGTATATGTATATATATACACACACATATATATATACATATTATATATTTTTTTAATTGAAGGAATTGATAAATTTCAATTAAAAGTTAGTAAAAATAAGAACTTTCCCCCTTTCCCCCATGTTCATAGACTACCTGAAACCTACCCATGAATCCCTTAGTGTTAAGAAACCCTTTGCAAGGATATTTGAAATAGATAAGTACAATTCCAAGTAAGATCAGAGGTTGTCATTTTTAAATCTTCTGCCAAATATGTTAATTTGTTTCTGTTGGTAGTTCCCTGTCTTCTACAATGCTAGATGTTGTGCCTCAGATGAGATCAAATGCATAGAGTAAGGTCCAATGTCAACTAGTACATGCCTCCATTTCCTGAGGCTACACGTTGACAAGCTCCAATTCAATTTTCTACTGCCTATTGGCATTTTGATAGAGAAAGAGACCCCTTGTCAAGTAGCCATCAGGCTACACAAAGGGTAGAAGGCAAAGAAGAACAAATGGGAAGAGAAGGAGATGGGACTCATTTTTCCAAGTGTGAAAATTAAATCTTAATATGCTTGTATATTTGAAGGACTTATCTCAGGAGAAAGAAGCCATATGAAATGGAAGCTGCATGGAGATATCAATGTTTCAGCTGTTGCTAACTGTAAGATCAGGAACTGGTGGATAAAGACATGTTTCTTGATATTTAATATAAAAGTCAGATGTTTGGTCAGAGCCATTGGTCAATGTATGAAAACCAAAGAAATGTGATTTCATTAAATGTGCATAACTTCAGTCCTGAATATACAAAATCAAGATTAGCACACCTTGGGAGATCAAAGATTTCTGTCCTTTCAGGTGCTAACTTAGTGGAAAATGAGCAGCCTTACTCACAACCAGGTAGCAATGCTGCTCACGATGAATGGGTTTTATCTGGGATTAAGGGGTTACCACTCTTCCAGACCTGTAGAATCCTTCCTCTCTATTTCCTACCCTTAGTGTTAGATCAATGGTGACCATGTTTGTCATTAAGATCCTCCACTTAAGAAAACTCCAGGAAATAGCTTTCCAGTCCTTTTAACTTACTTTCTTTTCTTTTTTTAAAGGAACATTTACATCATTCACCTTCCCATTGTATAAAAACAATGCTTTATAAAATAATAAAATAAAATGTGGGGAGCAAAAAGATAGTTAACCCAAACTAACCAGATGTTGTTTTTTCCATTTACATTGTTGTGTACTTTTACTTTCAATCAATTGATGAGAATTAGCTATGTATATGCAAGTGTCTATCTCTATAAAAGAGACATATATATGTAAAAGAGAAATGAATGAAATATATGTTACTTATACAAATATGAGACAGCCCTCATCCCAAAAGGGGTTTATAGTCTAGTAGGGGAGATAGTAAGTGTGCGCTTTTGTACACATTCATGTATATGCATTTATATGTGCAAAGGATACCTAGCAAGCAGAAACAGGATGATTACTTGCCAGACACTGTGCAAGGTCCCAGGAATACAGAAATAAAGATGAAAAAAAAATTCTTCCCCCAAGAAGTCTGCAATTTATAGAATGAAACCAGGAAATAACACATACAGAAAGAAGTAAATATAAAATACACATGAAGTTAATATTAGTAATAGATATAGAGGGGAGCAATTACCAAAGGGGAGATTGAGAAAGCCCTCCTGGAGGAGGTGGCCTTTGATTTGGGTTCTGAAAGAAGGTAGGAAATCTAGAGGAAAGGGAATAAGTGGTGAGGGGGATGACAGAGGAAAGGGCAAATGGAAAGAGGGGGTAATTAGAATAAACACTTTTGAGGAGAGACAAGGTCAAAAGAGAGAATAGAATAAATGAGGGACAGGGTGGAACGGAGGAAAAGTAGTTAGTCTTTCACAGCATGACTGCTATGGAAGTGTTTTACACATGTATAACCTATATCTAATTGCTTACTTTCTCAATGGGGGTGAGTGGGGAAGGAGGAAGGGAGATAAGATGGAACCAAAGCTTTAAAAGCAAATGCTAAAAAATGTTTTTACATGCAACTGGGAAATAACATATACAGGCAATGGGGTATAGAAATCTATCTTGCCCTACAAGAAAATAGAGGGGAAGAGGATAAGAGAAGAGAGAGGTATGATAGAAGGGAGGGCATGTTGGAGGGAAAGGTGATCAGAATTCATAATGTCTTGAAATGGGAGGAGGGGAGAGATGGGGAGAAAATTTGGAACTCAAAATCTTGTGGAAGTAAATGTTAAAAACTAAAAATTAATTAACTTTAAAAAGATAGGGTTTCTAAGAGGCAGATGTGGTCTCCTTTCACTTGCTTATCCCAATAAAAGATATTATCTGCCCTTCCATTTTTCACAATAATGATTAATCAATTTTTTTAAATTCTTCTTTAAAAGCAGGAATTTATTTCTGGAGAAGGGACAGCATGTTTTCTTTATATTTTAAACCCTTAGCATAGGGCAATGATAGCATTGGATCATTGGAAAAATCGTGACTACTAGTCAGTCAACTAGCACTTATTCAGCATCTACCATGTGACAGACACTTTGCTAAGCACTGGAAGTAAAAAGTAAATTTTAAAAATAGCCCCTCCTTTCAAAGAACTCACAAACTAATGGGATATGTAAAACCTTAAGCCACATGAATTCTCTGATTCAATTCCAATTTTTATAAAAATTCCTACCCGGAAAACCAGTTTCTGTGAGACTGTGGAACTCTGTTATAGAGTTACTCAGTTTTCCTTTTGTATACAATTCTGCATCATTTTTGGATATTTATACAACATTCATTAAGTAACTTGTTGTAGGGTTCACCTTGTGTGCTAAGAACTGTACTAAGTTGGGGAGGGGTGGCCTTCCCAGTTCTAGAGCTATATATGAGCCTCTAAGTTACTTATCTTTCCTGGATCCCATTGTCCTCCTATGTAAAACAATGGGGTTTGACTAGATTGCCTCTGAAGCCCCTTCTCGCTCTAGAGTTATGATCTTACCCTATGTGTGACATGTTGCATAAATTGTCAAGCACTAGGAAAATATCCAGTGCATTCATACTAGAAACAATATTGACAAGGCTGAAGCAAAGCAAAGGAGGGACCTATCAATCAATGTGTGTTTGCCTTATGTCTCGCTGAAGCGAGGTCATGGGATTCAGTTTCATTATATTTCACAGTGGTCATTATCCAGACATTTCCCAAGTGAACATTAAGCAAAAGGTGTTATTCTAACCATGTACACAAGACAAGGATCGGAATAGGATAGGAATAGCCAAGAAACACTTCCCAAACAAGGCAAATTTTCATCCTAGTCTTGAAAGAAGCAATCATCACAGAAAGACACTGAGAGTGAAGAAAACTGAAAGATAATAAAATAAAATAAAAGTGCTGATGAGAAAATCTTACATGTTAAAAACAAAAAATCTGATTGTTTGAATATTGTAATGACCTTCAAACTGATCTCTGTTTGTCTCTCTTTATCTCTCTGTCTCTCTATCTCTCTCGGTCTCTGTCTTTGTCTATCTCTGTCTCTATCTCTCTCTGTCTCTGTCTACCCCCATTCCCCCCACTTCAATCTATCTTTTAGATTGGTGCCAAATTAATTATCCTTCGGCACAGTTGCGATTCTATCACTCCTTCTGTTCCAAAACCTTGATGACCCCTACAGGATAAAATGCAAATCCCTTAGCTTAACCTTGTAGTTTCTCTATAATATATATATTGTAACCTTTCCAGGCTTACTCTACACTAATCAATCATTCAGTCAACAAACATTTATTAAGTGCTTACTCTGTGGCAGACTCTGCAATAATAAAGGGATTTCTTTTATTCTCGTTGTTTCAAGGTCAGCAGGTCTGAGTTCAGATCACACCTTTGATATTTACTACTGAGGTGACCTCAGGCAAGTCATTTAACCTCCTTTTGCTTCAGCTGACTCATTTGTAAAATGAGAGAGTTGGACTAGTTTTATCTGATACCCCTTCTAGTGCTAATTCCATGTAAAAACAAACCTAGAACCTGTGAATTCACAGATGTAAGGAACTCTTGAGACGCTTTCTCTGTGCCTCCTCTGTTATTCTAACATTGTCTCCTTCTGTCATCACAGAACTGCAGCTTTATCTCCAGGAAAAAAGACCCTGAGTTCCCCATTTCTTGTTCTGGATTCAGGAACATGGCATGGAGTGGCTTGGTCCTTGGGGGACCCTGGCTTTACTTCAAGTAGACTTCTCTTTTTCCCTCTGACTCATGAGTTTCCCTGGCTCCATGCTTTAGAAAAAAAAATCTTAAGTTATATAACTCAGATCTAAATCTCCCTGAACTGGAGAGAATAATAAGTACTCAACATTCAGTAGGAATCAGGAATGGGACAGGTAAACTATTTCTACTAAACACAAAGCCTTTAAAAAACCACTAACTTAAAACAGGATTCAGTAGCTTAAGTTATAACCCATGTTGCAATCTACTGCACTTATACTTCATCAAGACTTAAAGCAGTGTGCCCAAATGTTAATTATACATTTTTTTCTCTTTCCTCTGTATCACATCTACTCCAAACCTGAGCCTCCTTTGAACTGTGTTAGCTTTCTCTGCAATTGACTTTTACCATTGATACCACTGCTATTCTGATGGACACTGAAGTGGGAAACGTCTGGATCTTTGGAACTCAAAAGTTATCTCAAAGCCTGAATATCATTTTTCTGCTCAAGAAAGCAAGCATTAAAAGCTGAAGTGTGACATGTGATTTAGATGCCACATGGTGATAGTTAAATGAAGGTCATGGTGATGGAATGGACACATCTACTCTCATCCCTTTTTTTACTTTCAAAAAACAACTTGCAAATTGTTTTGCCCGCTGGAAATCAGAATTAAAGTCAGTGATGGAGGGAGGAATCAACCCATTTTGTGTATCCATTGTTATCAACTCCAACTCAGGACTCTGTTAGGGCACTCTTTCTCCTGTAACATGAAACTCTCTTGCCCAGAAGCAAGTTCTAAAACTCTCATGTAGTTGACCAGAAGAAATAAAGACTAGCTATGTGCATGCTGTATGGAATGCTTGTATGACATAATCTTAGAAAGGTTGAGTGAGTCGTATCAGAAGGAATTCAGAAAGAGACAGAGAAATCTACAAAGACTTCCATGAATCAATGTAGAGTTAAGTGAGAAGAACCAGAACAGCATAGTAAAAATGAGTAACTGAAAGAGAAACACTATGAGCAATTTCAGTTCCAGAGGACTGATGAAAGCATCAACCTGCCTCATGAAACAGAAATGATGGAACAGACATGAAGATTGATACACTTTAAGGACATGACCAATATAGAAATTTATTTTTATTAACTCTGAATATTTATTATAAAAGTTTTGCTTTTCTTTTTTCCAGTGGATAAGGAAGAGGAAGAAAGGAGGAGAGGAACAAAATGAATGCTTATCAACTTAAAATAAATCTAATTGTAGAAAAGAAAAAAATAAATGAGCTGCTTTGAATCACATGTGCTATACGGTAGAGATGGGATCTGAACCTTGATATTCCTTATTCTGTCTATACTCAATCCACTATAGCCTCCTCTCTGGAAATAATTATTTTCATTTCACAAATAAGGAAAGATTTAATATCTTGCTCATGGTCACACAGCTAATAAATATTGGAACCAAGATCTGAACCTCAATTTCCCTGAGTCAAGACCAGCACTATATTCTAAACTCAGCCATTTAATAATTGTTTGCGGGATTTAAATTCTAAAGATTAAGTAGAATGTTTTGGGTTGTAATAAAAGAACTAAGATCAAACGAAAGTTTAGTAACAGAGAGATCAATACTGCTCCAAGAGAAACGGAAGAATATGTCCACATTCCCCTTTTTTCTCCTCCTACCATCTCCCCACCCCCTACTCCTATCAAATCCTCTCTTCCTCACAAGTGTAAGTCATATATTGATTTTATATTTTCTTAGACTTTCTTCTCTCCCCCTCAGGCTTTCAAAACAAAGTTTATCCTCAAGACCCATGTTTCTCTCTTCTTCCTTAATCCAATAGCACAGATGGTCCATTTGTTGGTATGGCAGCTAAAATGCACAAATTGGAATAGACTAGTTGACTGGATTGGGGGCAGGGGGAGAACAATGTTAGCCCATCACATCCAAGAAGCACAGCCTCACATGTAAAGACCTGCCTGCTGAGAGAAAAGCCCAAGAGTAAAGCAGGAGTGAGGCAGAAGCCAGAGAGATGGAAGGAAACTGAGGGAGAAAAAAAATGGAAATGATAATGGTAGACAGCTCACCTTCATAGGCTGATGAATAATTCTAAATTCTTCAGCCTTCAGGAGGACAGAAAGCCAGCTTTGGTATACTCTTGGGGACCCAGGAGTATATTGAGAACAGTAGCTTTAATAGTAAACTAATACAAATTCCTGTGCTGAAAAAAGGGGTCAGGCCAATTGTTGTAAGGGTGATCCTCCTTGGAAGAATGATTGCAGGTCTACAAATCCTGACCATTCCAATGTGAGAATTTGCTTTGCTTGACAATACATGTTTGTTATGTTTTTCTTCCTTTCTCGATAAATGGGGAGAGGGAGATAGGACGAAGAGAACTTGAACCTGAAAATAAAATTATATTAAAAATAAATAAATAAAGTCTGAAAGCTAGGATCATTTCCTATTTGTTATTGCATCCCCGCCATCGATGGCAGTATCTGGTATATAGTAGGTGCTTAATAAATCCTTGTCGGTTGATTTTCAAAAATGATGGCCACTTTCAAATCATTCCATCTGCAGTCTAGCTAGCTTCCTTATTTTCACCCCTCTCTGAGCAGAAACTTGGCCTCTGCCCCAGGAACCTATGGGCCTCTCCTGGATGAGCAATTAGGCCCTATCTTGAGTAGAAGCAGAGCTCCTTGTCACTTCCTGTACCTCTCCCTCCCCTTTCTAAACTCAATTAAAGTATTGTCTTCTGCTGTAAATATGTAAGCTTTTGGAAGATAAGGAGCACTTAGCTTGTTTGCATTTGCATTCCCAGATGGGATTTCTGTTCCATCTCTCTGTCTCTGCCTCTCCATCTCTTTCACTCTATTCATATCATCTTTTCTGAATGTGCCTTTGCCTTCCTCAAAGTCTAGTTCCTGTGTCACCTCCTTCTAGTAGACTTGCCTACTTAGGGTGCCTTCCCTGCTCACATTATTTTTTATTCTTGTATCTGTGTATTAGGGTACCTCGCAGTTAGTACAGTGTCTGACCCACAGTAGGTGCTTAATAAATTCTTTTTGGTTCACTGATCAGGACAGAAGGTCTTGCTGCTCAAATTTATGAGCTTCTATGTCTCTGAGCCTTTGATTATTTCTCCTTACGGAAGCTATAGCCATTTTCATTTGTCAAAGGGGTAGATATAACAGTGGAGACAATTGGTTGATACAGTGAAAGGTCAAGAATTTTGTAAGCACTTTACTATATGCCAAGCAGTGTGCTAAGGGCAGGGGACACAGTGAAAGACAAAAAGCCATGGTCCCTACCCTCAAGGAGTTCACATTCAAATCCAGGCAACAAAAATAAGCACATAATAATAGAAAGAAATCTCAGAGGGAATTCACAAGTGTGGAGAGATAGAGTTATGGACTTGTAGCAAGGAAATCCAAAGTTCAAATCCTTCCGTCATATTTCTACTAACCCTGTGATTTGGGGCATCCTGAGAGAGGGTATGTCCTTTAACCTTCCTCAATTTTTATCTAAAAAATTGAGATATTAATAGTAATTGTTTCACAGGGTTGTGGTCAGGACATAAAGGAGATAATTAGCTGTGTGCTAGGCACTGGGGCTGCAAATATAAAGAATGAAGGAACCCTCACTCTCAAGGAGTTTACTAATGGCAATATGTATAATGTGTCTGGCAAATCCTAAAACTCTACATACATATTATCTATTATTAAAAGACAGCCTAAGATCTAGAATTGGGAGGGACCTTATAAACCATGTAGTGAAATTCAATCTTTTCCTTGTGTGAAGGAGGAATGCAAGTCAGAGCATTCCCTAGGTCATCCAAGTCATTGGCATCAAAACTGTGATGGGAAACTTGGTTCTTTTACTCCAAATTTCAGAGCTCTTTTTGTTGGGGATGGACTCATTGACTTGAATTACTGGGGGTCCTAACTTACCATTCATTTATTCATTCAGCAAGCATTTATTAAATGCCAACTATATGACAGTCGCTGGCTAGACACTGGGAACTAAAAACAAAATTGAAACTGTCCCTGCTCTCAAGGAGCTTCCATTCCCCAAGGGGAAAATAACATATTACAAAATTACACTTAAAACTTTCACATAGCAGATTCGTAGTAATTTCTAGAGGAAAGATACTAGCAACTGGGAGGATCAGGAAAACTTTCTCATAGGATCTGACTTTGGTACTAAACCTTGAAGAGAACCAAAGTTTCCATGAGGTGGAGCCCAGGAGGTCAAATATTCCTGATAGGGTGGACAGTTTGTGCTATGACACAGAGGTGGGAGATAAAATACCCTGTTGGAAACAGCAAATAGACCATTTGGGCTTGATTTTAAAGAGAACAAAGGAGAAGGGGAGTCCAAAAAGCGTCGAAGTAGAGTCTGGACCCACACAAGGAAAAGACTTTAAAAACCAAAACAGGACTTTTAGAATTTTAACCTAGAGGTAAGAGGACATCAGTGGAACTTCTTGGAAAGGTGAGTGACTTAGTGAGATATAAACTTTGGTAATTTCAGTTTGGCAACTGTATGGAAGATGGCTGGATGAGAGAGAGATAGGATGCTATAAGAGGCTGCAGCAATTGCTCAGGTAAGAAAGGATGAAAGACTGGATAAGATGAGAACACCTGCAGGCAAGTCACTATTCTCTTTTTTCATGTTTTAATCTCCATCTCCTAGCACTGTACCATGCAATTGTTAGAGCCTTTATAAATGATTGCTGGTTTTATTGCGAAATAATTTTGTTTTCCTTTCACTTAGGATTTGAGGAAAAGGCACCATTTTGCTGGTATCTGCCTTGATTCATTTATAGCTAGATACCTTGTCTATGTGTTCCTTTGTTTTTGTTTAGGTGTTATGTTTAATTTTGGTTTGCTTTTGTTTTCGAGTCTAGGTCTCCCTTAGTTCACCCAAGCTGGAAGTGAAGGGGCTACTTATGATCCCCTTGGTGACTGGCATAGAAACTTCAACCTTCTCTCTTTCTAACCTGAACGAATTTACATCTCCTTATGCAGCTTGTTTCCCCCCATACATCCCCCACTCCGTAAGCTTACTATTTCTTAATAATGGTACCAGACTTTCCCCAGTTTCAGATTAACTGTAGTTCAGAACTTCCTAACTCCAGTGATCCTCCTAAACAGCAGAGTTTACAGGCAGGTTCATGTTTCTTAAGCATGGTCATGAAATATCTTGGTTAGTTCATCACCGATAACTTGATTATATCAGGATTAAACTACCTTGGGCTCTGGTACTGAAAGGTGAGAGGTCAGAGACCCTGGGGGTCATTGATGTATGTTAAAGAATATATTCAGGTATTGTCTGTGTGTGTTTGTGTGTGTGTGTGCGCACGCGCACATGAGAAAGACAGGGTGGGGGAAGAGAGAGACAGACAGAGAGAGAGAGAGAGAGAGAGAGAGAGAGAGAGGGAGAGGGAGAGATCCATATCCAAGAGAGCTTACTCTAAGGGGAAGAAAAGTGAAGTGGATCACATTTCAAATTTGCAAGCCATTAGTATTGCTTAGATGGAGAAAGTTAGGGATGGAGGATGTGAATTCAGGGACAGTAATAATGCAGACAGTTTTCTTTTTTTATAGCAAAAAAAAAAATCTGTTGACTCTGTAGGTGGGAAACAGATATTAGTTTTTTTAGTGCACATTCTGAAGGATCATTTTTTAATATGAAAAAATGCAGCAATGAATAATGATTAAATTTTCTATTTTTATTTACTGCAGGTTATGGGAGGACATTAAGCAGGATTGGGGAAGTCATTAATTGTAGGCACTAAAGAATGGTGGGTGGAGTAGATAATCTGTATTTCTTTTTTCCTTTTTTTCAGAATGATTCGCTTTTACTCATTTTTTATTTATTAAAACTCTCCAAATAACTCTCTGATATAGACCCTAAGTTCAATATTATCCTTACTTTGACAATTAGAAACTAAGGCTCATTCCGGTTGTGACCTGCTTATAGTCACATTGATATTTTTAAAGTATATTTTATTGTAATTTTGTTTTCATAGTACTGAAATTTTTCCCTATATTCCTCTACTTCCCCCTTCCCAGAGACTCATACATTAAAATAAATAATTTTCAAAAAATAAAAGAAAAAGAGGTAAACTAGAAAAAAAATCAGCAAAACTGATCAACGCTGCAAAAAAAAACAAAAGCAAATAAAAAAATCTCACATCATGTGCAATGTTCCAGACCTCTAAATCTATGGATACTACAAGAGAATTCGAGGGGAAAAGGGAGGATTCTTCTCATATCATTTTGGGGTGAAGTTTTTCTTTATAATCTCACAACATTCAGTTTCAATTATTGCTTGGTTGTAACTCCATTTATACTTTATAAGAATGGCACAAATTATCTTTTTCTGGCTCTGTTTACTTTGCTTTGCATCAGCTTGTGTCTTAGCATATTTCTACGTACTTATCATTTTCTTCATCCCTCGTAGCTCAGTAAGATTAATTACATTCATGAACCAAAAATTAACTTCACCATTTCTCTATCAGCATCTACACTGGAGAGAGGACTTCAATGCAGCCAAGGATTCCTTGACTCTAGGCAATACACTTAACCTCTGTCAGTTTCTCTTTCCTCATCTTAAAATGAGGATGATAATAGCACCTATCTCCTAGGGTTCTTAAGAAGAAAAAGTGAGATAATACATGCAAAGTGTTTTGCAAACCTTAAAACACTCTAGAGTTTAAATGATAGCTATTATTAAACCCAAAGTGTTTAAAATAGCACTATTTTTGAAAGTATTCATAATAATCCCTTCGCTACTTCTTATAATTTCTAAATTGGATTTCATTTTAAAAATCCACATCTTAACATTTTCTATAAAAATATGTCAAAAGAAATTCACATGCACAGCCACCCTAAAAAACCTACTCACAATGAAAGTCATAAAAGAATTCCTTGAAGAAGTGTTAGTTTTCAATAAAAGCAAGTGTTCTTCAATACAAAGGTCAAACTTCTCTTTTTCCTTTTCTCTCCCAAAGGTCATATTACCTTCTACTTATTTTCCTTCTTTAAAGCTGAGATTAAACATTTTTATTTGTCCTGTCTCTGGCTGTTAATCAACATCTGGGCAAAATGTCAGCAATTCTTTTCCTCTTGCTTCAATGCTTTTGTTACCACTCAGCATCTGGGACAGTCAAGGAATCCCCCTAAGGAAATGCCACTGCCCTCCTGCCTTGGCCTGAAAGCTGCTCCCATCAGAGGAAGTTTCAGACCATGTTTTCAGACCAGAAGTCTTTTTCTGTCCTCTAAGTCCAACCCCAACCAAGGAGCTGGGCTCTTATGCTTTCATGTACATTCCTGGTTTTTAAGACTCATTTAAAAGCACAAACTTTTGAAAAATAGAGATTAAGCAAACTTCCATTTTTCTCTTCAAAAAAGACACTGGAGATTTGCACGGTCCTGGGGCTAATTCTGAGTCCTGCAGTCCTGTTTGTTAACTTTGTGACAGGAAATGAAGTCTGAACATAACACAGTAACTGAGATAACAGTTGTCACTCATGCTGGGATCACAAGCCTACAAAGTTTAAGTCTTGTTTATGCCTTGGCCTCTGACTCACCAGTCAGAATCCTTCCAGGCAGCTGTTTGGGCTCTCAGCTTTGGTTTTCCACCATTAAAATAACAGCTCTTGCTTACAAAACAGTCCCACCTCTGAGTGTTGTGAGCTTCCTGCAATTTATGTTATCAGAGGCCTTCTGTGTCTTTACAGGAAAAAAAAAAAAGCTTTCCAAGGGCAGAAAGGTATGATCCAAGGATCATGGGTCTAGTTCTCAGACTTCAGTTTGTCCAACACCCTAATTTGAAAGCCGGGAAAATTGAGGCTGAGAGGTTAATTGACTTGTGCCGAAGGTCTCACAAGTAGTAACAGAATTGGAACCAAATTCTTCTGATCAGAGCCAGTATTCTTTCTATTACATATTACAGGCTCAGATATCTATCTCATGTAAGACTCACAACAACCCTATGAGACAAAAGATTTTGGTAATATTATCCTCATTTCGTAGGTAAAGGTACTAGACTTCTAAAATTAAGTGATTTCTGAGTTACCCAGACAGTAAGTAACTGACAAAGCTAGGGGTAACAGCTAAGTCTTTTTATTCTGTCTAGCACTGATCTGTGTAGCAAACAGTGAGTATAGAAACTTCTTCTATCCATGCAACTCACCTATGGCCTCCTGATTCAGTTCAATCCAATCCAGTTCAACAAGTCTTTATTGCACAACTACAACATGTTAATATCTTAGGAGTGGGAAATATGAAGAATAAATTGAAATAGTCCTTACTCTCAAGGAGAAATGTTCAAAATATAGAGTTGTCTGGTGAAATGAGAGATTAAAAGACTAGTCCATGTCATGTGGCTAGAGTATGTCAGACAGGTGAAGGGACATGCCAGAAGTCACATAGGTGAAGAGGAAAGATTGAAATCAAAGGATATCATTCAGTCAACAAGTATTTTTAAGAGCTTATACTATGTTTCAGACACTAGAAAAGTTCTGAGGATATAAAGGCAAATGTAATTCCTGCCTTCATAAAGAATACATTCTAAGAGTTGCAATATGAAAGCAACTAGGATACTCCAAGTTCAAGAAATCTGTAAGAGAGACTCCTTTTGAGCTTGATGTTGGGGTAAGGAAATAATTTTCCATATTATATATTTCATGATGATAAATTTCATGATGAATCCCCCTGAAAACATTTTGAAATCATATAAAGAAGTGATTTAAAACATAAATTTCAATTGCCTAAAGAAGAAGAATGTGTCTGTAGATATGACATAGAGTTGGATGTGTCATGTGTCTGGTCAGAAAGGATCCTGTGCTAGAGTCAGCTCAAATTAAGCCCATTGTTAAACCTATGGTATGAACACCACATTTTGGAAATCAGAAAATGCTATATACATCATTACTTGATGTACTGTTTTGTGGATATCTAGACTTAACAAAGTGGTGGAATAAGTGTTAATAATGAAGATGAAACTTAAAAATATCTTGGTGTAAATTTATTTTCAGAGAGTCAGTTGTTAAACATTTAACAGCACCTCTCTGGATTAGCCTTTATTTCTGAAGTTAATTTGTCAGTACTTAGAAGGTGTTAAGGAACGATATTTTCAAATCCAGCTATACATAGAAGAATTGTTCAGATTCCTGAAATCTACCTGACCTCTTCCCCAGAAAAAAATCTTCTACAACAATAGTGCTTTTCATAATAATTTTTTAAGAGACATTGAGCAATTTTCCTCCATTGTCCAGAAATAAATTAAACTATTGGAGGTCAGGGACAATTTGGTTATTTATTTTTTGTCTTTACGTCTGTAACCACCCAGCATAGAGCTTGGCATATAGTAGGTGCATGACAAATGCTAGCTGAATTGAAGTGAATTGAATTTGATTCCTCCCCACAATCCTAAGAAATAGCTATGAGCAGTGTTAACCCTATTCTATAAATTCAAAAATGGAAATTAATGGCTCCCCAGTGGTCACAGAGGGGTAGTGCCTAGATCAGAATGAAGTGACCTCTCTTGACTGATATCCCTCACAATACACTACACTACACTTTCTCTCAATTACAAAAACAAAACAAAACATAGAGATTCTAGCCTTTCCCTCACAAAATCACAGAATCTCAGAATTGAAAAGGATGTCAATCCATTCCAAATCATATCAGAATTGGAATCTCTGATGTTATACATCCAACAAATGGTCATCCAGTAATGCATCCAAGGAAGTGTCCCCTTCCATAGAATCTAAAAGTGCTTCTGCAGTGTTGTTAAAAAAAATAGAAATAATTATTTAGCTTTTATTCCTTCTAGATTTTTATGAGTATGCTTTGCAAAAATGGTAGTTTATATTCCCCAATTGATAAATTGTCAAAGGAAATGAACAGGCAATTTTCAGAGGAAGAAATTAATGATATCTATAATCATATGAAAAAATGCTCTAAATCACTATTGATTAGAGAGATGCAAATCAAAACAACTCTGAGGTACCACATCACACCTATAAGATTGGCTAACATGACAAAACAGGAAGATGATAAATGTTGGAGAAAATGTGGGAGAGTTGGAACACTAATTCGTTGTTGGTGGAGCTGTGAGCTCATCCAACTATTCTGGAGAATGGTTTGGAACTATGCCCAAAGGGCTACAAAAATGTGCATACCCTTTGACCCAGCAATATCGCTACTAGGACTGTACACCCAAGAGATCATAAAAATGGGAAAGGGTCCCACATGTACAAAAATATTTATAGCAGCACTCTTTGTGGTGGCCAAAAACTGGAAATCAAGATGATGCCCATCAATTGGGGAATGGCTGAATAAATTATGGTATATGAATGAAATGGAGTACTATTGTGCCATAAGAAATGATGAACAAGAAGACTTCAGGGAGGCCTGGAAGGACTTATATGATCTGATGCTGAGCAAAAGGAGCAGAAGCAGGAGAACTTTGTGCACAGTCATGACCACAATGTGCAAGAGTTTTTTTTCCAGTAGACTTGAAACTTCATAATAATGCAAAAACTGATTTAAAAAAATCCCAAAGGTGGTTTTCTAAGGCAAAATGCCCTCCACACTCAGAGAAAGAAATATGGAAGTCATTTGCAGAATGCAGCAGATCATGTTTGTGTATGTGTGTGTTTTAGTGTATTCTGTTTTGATTTGTTATGTGATTTCTTCCATTTAGCTTAGTTCAACTACATAGCATGACTATAGTGAAAACATACACAATAGGAAAGTATATGTAGAACCTATACAGAATTGTATGCTGTCGTGGGGAGGGAGGGGGGTAATGGGGGGTAGGTGTGGGGGGATGAAATCTTAATTTTAAGGTAGTGATTGTAGAACATTAAAAAATATAATAATAAAATTCAATTAAATTTAAAAATGGTAGTTCATTATTATTGTTACTGCTGAGGTGGTGCTTGTTGTTTTGTAACAGTTTATCCATGTGAACTTAGTGAATTTAGAGAGGTCTCCAAAACTTCTTCTCTCTCTAAAGCTCTGATCATATAATCTTATAAATCCCATTTTTGTGAAAATTATCAAATGACCCTTTCCAGAGCATGCCCTTAATAGAACGTGCTGGGCTTGGAGGAAGCTGCTTTGCCTTGTTCACTTGCCTTTGTGGTTCAGTGCTCATTGTTTAGGATTAGGGGCCACACTCATCCACTCACCTCTCTCAAAAAGCTTTTTGATGAGAATAAAGACCTTCTTCTGGCGTTTATCTTTTCGGCTTCTTTCATGTTTCATAACCCCCCTAGAGATTTGAATAGAGGGTGGAAAATCACCATTATTTATCTGGACCCATAATCAAATGTCAAATATGGGGAAATATCCACTGAGATTTTGTCAAGTTCCCTCATTTCTGCATATTTTGCATTCATTTTTATATTCCTAAGAAGTGTGTTCATGAGTCCTGAGAAGCCTGATGTGTATTAAGTTAAGATAAATTATGTAAAGGACTTTGAAAACCTTAGAATGATATATATATATATATTATATATATTTATATATGTTATCATCAATTATCATTATTACCATGAAAATGAATGAAATAGTGCATTTATTATAGTCTAGACCAGTGGTGGTTAATATTTTCTGTGAATTTGGATTCAGTCAAAGGGCCACACTTGAGGACCCAGAGGACCACATGTGACCTAGAGATTGCAGGTGGCATATCCCTGTAATCTACGTCATTTATCAAGTTATGGGAATGCAAAAGAGGATGAGGATAATGATGATAACAATGTTGATGATGATGAAGATGATGATGGTAATGATATGTCATTTTTTATTTCTGTTGAAAGTTTGGTAGACAGCCTGAGTGAAGCACTGGTATTCAAGAAATATTAAAATAAACCAAGAAAGACCTCCAGGAGATTGGATGAGAGAAGCTAAATGACTTAACCATGATGTAAATAATAAGAACCAACACTCATATCACATTCACTCTGTTAAACACTTGTATTAAGTGCCTTATAATTACCATCTTATCGGATCCTCACAACAACCCTAGGAGGTAGTTTCTATTTTTAGACCCATTTTATAAATGAGAAAACTGAGGCAAATAGATACCGAGGGTTGCAAAGACAATAGGCATCTGAGAAAAGATAGGACTTCAGTTACTTCTGATTCCAAGTCCATGTACTTTGCCACCTAGCTGCCAATGAAGGGCATACCCACACCAATAAAATGACACAGTCATCCCAGTGTGAAAATATTAAAATTCTTGCCTGCAGCCTAATTTCCTTTTGACCCATGCAATTTTACTGGATCTACCAGGCTCATGCTAATTTGTACAATGGGCACAATTTAAAATATTATTTGCAGCAAATTGTGGTAAGGAACAGCTAACAACTTAAGTGCCAACTTTGAAATCAATTCACCTAGTGCCAGGTAAATCCATGCCAGCTCATTTGCACAATGTTCTCAACTGAGGCAGTTCACCCAGAAAACCATGTAATTAGATGTATAATTTTAGCACATCTTTTCTGCTCTATATCAGACAATTCATTATGTTTAATATTTGAAAGGACCATTAGTTATTTTTTTCCTTTCTGTGACTCCCAAATCGTGTCAAGTTTGCTTTTTCCCATAATGATATAATGGGATCTGGAAGCTACATTGGAACATGTTGGCATTCACCCTTTGTTTTTGAAGAGGACCTATGATATCACAAATGTTATCTTGACTTATGTATGACTTAGATTGAAGTGAGGCAGAGTTGCACCAAGTTGTCAGCCTCATTCTCTCTTTTAGAGTTATCAAAGACCAGTAGCAAGACAAAAGTCAGGGGAATTGATGATGCTGCAGGATGGAGTGGATGACCTTGGCATCTTTGATGTCTGACCAAGCCCTAAGCTCTCCACAACACCTGCTTCAACCACATTCCTGGTGAACACATATGGCTTATAGGACTGATTGCTGTTGATTTACAATTCTTCACTCCTCACCCCACATATACAACAAGTTGCTGGATCTTCATTTTACCTTTACAACACGTCAGATGTCCCCTTCTCTTTGTTCATACAGCCATGTCCCTAAATCAGGCCTACAATGTCTCTTATGTGGACTACTGGAACAACCTCCTAATTTTTCTTCCTACCTTATGTCTCCCCTTCCAAGTCAACATTAACACACCTGCCAAAAAAGGTTGGGGTTGATTTTTCCCCTAAGTGAGAATCTGAATACATGCCCCCCCACTCAATAAACTCCAAGATCTCCCTTTTGCCTCCAGGATCTAATATAAACTCCTCCAGCATTTAAAGCTAGACCCTCTTACTTCTAGAACCTACTTACATGTCACTTTCTTGTATGCCCTCTGTGGTCTATCCATTCTGACCAACAGTCTACTCCTCAAAAATAATGCTACATCTCCTGACACCATGCCTTTACCCTAGCTTTCCCATCACCTAAATTCTTTCTTTCCTTACTTCAACCTTCTAGAAGTCTGTTGTTATGTTTTTTTTTTGTTTTTTTTTTTAATATTTACTTCATTATAGTTCTTTTAGTAGGTCATTCCCACTTGGTTCTCTCCCCCACTATCAGGTAAACTTGTTTAGGGGAGGGACTGTTTCTCTTTGGTCTTTACCCATCCCAACTCCCACATTTCACAGATGAAGAAACTGAGGTCTATGAAAGTTAAATGACTTACCTGAGATCACTTAAGTTAAGCGTCAGAGGTGGAATTAAACCATCCACTTTATCATGTTTCATCTTCCATTAAAATGGAGTTCCAGTTTTAGGAACAACTGTTTAGTATTGTTGTTGCTACTAGGAAAGAAGACATACAGTTAATGAGGAATAGAAAGTCATCTGGCCCTACAGGAGAAAAGAGAAGATGGAGACAAGAGAAGGGAGGGATGACAGAAGAGAGGGCAGATTGGAGATAGGGAAAATTAGATTGCTTGGGGTATTGGGGTGGGGGGAGGGGATAAAAGGGGAGAAAATTTGGAACCCAAAAATTTGTGAAAATGAATGTAAAAAGTTAAATAAATAAATAAACATATATTAATATTAAAAAAAGAGAGAGAGAAAGATACCTAAAAATAAAATAAAATAAAATAAAATGGAGTTCCATTTCTCATCTTTCAATCCACCAAAGAAGCTCTGCTACCAAGAATAGTTACTGGCCCAGAACACATGCACAAGTAATTGGATGACTACTTTAAATACCACATAATGAAATAAAGACATTTAGCAATCATTAGTTCTCTTGGAAGTAGATTGTACTTGTACTTGTGGCTCCATTTGACATCATTCAATTTACTTATACAACAATCTAATAACTGCCTCCCAACTGGGTGTGAATCCTGAACATTTGCTTTTCCTCTTCTCTGCTCCTAAATCATTTTGAATTGGTAATAAATAATGCTGTTGATCTTATCTCCACCGAAGACTTTATTAAGGGAGCCTGCTTGGATTCATCTATGGAACACTGTGATGATTTCTATCGCATTTCCTGTTTTTGCCTCCCTTCTGTTAGTCACCTTGCCATTATCCCTCAACTGATTTATGAGACAAGGCATTTCCTTCAGTTTTTCTGGCATCTTAACTCCCACCAGTAGAAAGATCAGCCATTGGCCCTTGGATGGGTGAGAGATATGAGGAGGGGAGAGCCAGTTACTTTGCTGAGATTTTATTTTCTAGCAAATGCTATGCCAGTTCATTAGATGAATATGTCATGAATATTTCCAAACCGGAAAGTTCCTGTTTGGCATACTTCAGCATCCATTAGGATTATAAAATTGAAAAAATAACATCCAAGAGAAAAGCATAAATACTTAGGGGATCCATATTTGAGAATGAATCACTGAGGTCTCTTAATGTATATATGTTCAGAAGAGACAGTCTGCTGATAGCTTATTTGTACACTTCACAAAAATAATCCATTCTTTTATCCACTGAGCAAACATTTATTTAATAATGTTATGGGTCAGAGAACTTGATAGAGTATCTAGACAGCCAGCCTTGAATCCAGGAAAACCTAAGTTCAAATCCTGCTTCCGATACATCATCATCATCATCCTAATTAGTATTCATATACAGTTTTAAGGTTTGAAAAGAATTATACTTATGTCTCATTTGATTCCCCCAGCTCTGGAAGGCAGTTGCTATTATTATCCCCTTTTACAGATGAGGAAACTCAGATCAAGAGAGCTTAAGTGACTTGCCTAGAGACACACAGCTAGTAAGTGTCTGCGATGGGTTTTGAAATCTAGTTTTCCAGATTCTAAGTCCAGCATTGTGCTAACCAGCTATTTCATCCTTGCTGCGTAATCCTAGGGAACTCAGCTTCGTAGTGATTTAGTCAAATCTCTAAGACTGTAATTTGCAGAGAAGGTGTGGGTCCAATTTCTATTTCTATCATATTCCAGGCTTTGTGTTAGGTGAAGTAAATACTAAGATAAGAACGAAACAATAATAAAAACTAAAAACAAAACAAAACAAAAAACTGTCCCTTTTCTTACAGAGCATAGATTATTATACCACAGGGAGAACAGGTTGACAGAAAAATAGCTACAAATTCTAGGAAACTTCAATCCAAATTAATATAATCACAGGAGGCTAAGGTACTTTAATTGCATCAGGGAATTGACCAACAAAGTAAACTGACAAGGAATTTTCTCATAAAAATCATAATACTGTGCAGAAAAACCTTTAATTAAATTGAAAGGCTCAGAGGACTTTTGATCCATGGATGAAATGAGGATGATGCCACAAAGGAAACATATTTTGATCAGTTGATCAATTTTCAATAGGAAAATTAAGCCACATCCCTTAGACTCTATACTAGGATAGTATTAAGTTTAATAGCCTGGCCAAGATGTGGATCTGCTTGGTTATTGAAGATCTTCAGCAATGAAGTCCCTGAGGCTCAATCTCTTGGGGGAAGGAGAAAATTTCTGTCTCTCTCTGTCACTTTCTCTTTGTATCTCTCAGTCTTTCTCTCTGTGTCTCTGACTCTGTTGTCACTGTCTCTGTGTCTGTCTGTCTGTCTCTACCTCTGTCCGTGTCTCTGTCTCTCTCTGTGTCTCTGTCTCTGTCTCTCTCTTTCTCTCCCTTTCTCTACTAAAGTAGACCATACTATCAAAGAAACAGTAATTCCAGGGGCAGAGCCAAGATGGTGGAGTGCAGGGAACAGCCAACCATTCTCAGAATTCCCCTTAAAACAACTTTAAATAATACCTCACATTGAGTTTTGAAGCATCAGCACTAGCAAAAGGTTGGAGTGGGACATTTTTCCAACCTAACTTGGAGGTCAAAAGCAGAGGTCTGTGACACTGAGGGAGAGGCTGACCCAGAGCCTATGTGGCAGCAACATCAATTGAGGACTTAGTGATATCAGCAGCAGCAGAAGCAGCAGCTGTGGCATCAGGAGTCCTAAAGTCAGAGACAGTAATGGAATCTGGCAGCTCATCAAAAAGAGATTAGAAGAGACCCTTGTAGCACTAGACAAAGGAAAGAACATTTTTTGGAAATTCTATTGCCTATACCTAATTACGGTTCTGGTTCCAGGGTGGAGAGGGAAGTTTGTAGTCAGAGGCGTTGAGAATCACTATTGCTTTCAGTCCCAAGAGACATGGGACCCTGAAGAGCAGTATAGCTTCTGACAATAAGAAATGAGGAGATGTAATATAAATGTAAGGTTAATGGTGGGTGAGGAGAAGAGTTTACGATCTTCTCTGCCCATTAAGAGGCCTCATGGGAAGCCTATTAAGGGAAGCTTGATTAAGAAAGATTTGTTTGCAGGCAGGCCCACACCTTTTGTTTCTAAGAGGCACTGGGTCAATAGGGTCATGCCTTCTGGCTCTGAAAAGTGTGTATATATATATATATATATATATATATATATATATATATATATATATATATATATATATATATATATATATATACATTCTGAGGCAAGGTTTTTCTTTGGGGCTTACTTACTCCTTGGAAGAAGGTTCATGTGCCAGATGAGACCCTGGGTAGCCATTAAGAAGAAATCCCCACCACCAACACCCTGGTTTTGAAAACCCAGATGTTGGTACTTCTCTCTCTGGTAACTATGTATATATGTAATTTTCAGACAGTTGGATCTGTCTGTTGATCTGTGATATGTTTACTGCTTGTTGTCAGATACTTGGAAGCCTATCTGTTGGTCTTTATTTCTCTCTTTGTTTTTTCTCTGTTGGTGAATGTCATTAAAGAAGATTGCTACCCCTCAAAAACTGCTTTCCTTTTAGGAAAGCAGATCTAAGAACCTGTGCAGCAGGCCCTCCTAAGTATGTCAGTGTGCTTACTTCTATAGGGGACCTTCCTGGGTAAGGGCCAGAGTATATACCAGGAAAGTAATAACCATAGATGTCCCTAGATGACACCACCTTGAAACCAATGAAAACTTACACCACCCCAAGCTAGCTTTGAAATCAGTAGCGATTCAAAACCTGAAGCTTCAGACAATGCTCCCCAACTCCTACCCCAGGAATAGATCCCAACTTTCCAACTTTAAAACAAAGTTCAAAGTCAAGAAATACACTAGAAAAATGAACAAGAAAAGAAAAGAACACAGCCATTAAACCTACTAGGATGACAGTGAAAATCAAGACAAACTGAGACGAAAACTACCTCAGAGCAACTATAAGCTAAGCAACAAAGAAAACTGTGATTTGGTGATAAGCTCAATGAGAATTACAGGAAGAGCCAAAAAATTATTTTTTTGTCCTCATTTTTTTCAATGTTCTTTTAGGGAAGTAAAGCTCTTGAAGCCTCAGTCACAATATGGACAGGTAAGATACTGACAAAATGCATCTGATGTTTTATTTTCATCATGATTATTAGCTTTAGGGGTACCTTGTCTCTGGTCTTTCTCAGGTACTTTAAGATAGATAACAGCTGTATCTTCTTGTTTCAGAAATTCTTTAACATTAGGATCCAGGTTTTGTTCATTTTTTGCATCTGACTCACATTTACCTTCTTGTACTACACACCCAGCTTCATCTGCCTGAGCTTTAGTCCCCAGGATTTCTTTTTTTCCTTTCTGTCATCTTCCCAGCAACTGCTGGCACTTTCTTCCTGTTCATGACTTTCTGGTAACACTGTCTTGTCTGTTGGCAAATCACCTTCTGGCCCACTAGCACCATAATCCCCTGCATCAGTAAGACTTTTTTTTTTTCCACAATACGTAGTTTGTCTTCATCATCTGAATCTGAATTTGTTTCTGCCACATGATTACTATTTGCAACATTATTGCATCATGAGTTTGCCTGCTTTCTGCACTTCCTCCTGGGACCATCCACCATGATCCTCTCTTTTGTGTCTAAATACTCATTACCTCCTCCCTCTCACCCCTTTACCCCTCCCTCCCTGGGCTGCCATCAGCACCTGGTTTACCATCTAAAATATTTTAAAAATTAAATAAGAATGGTGAAGAAAAACGGGAAAAAGAAATGAGAGCAATGTAAGAAAATTATGAAAAGACAATTTGAAGCTTGATGAAACAGGCCAAAAATATGCCCTAAAATAACACCTTAAAAATAGAATTGGCAATGGAAAACGACACACAAAAGTTTGTTGGTGAAAATAATTCTTAAAAATTGGAACTGGGCAAATTGAAGCTGATAGCTCCATGAGATAACATGAAACATTGAAATAAAGTCAAAAGAATGAAAAAAGGAAGAAAATGGGAAGTATCTCATTGGAAAAATAACTGACCTGGAAAACAGATTAAGGAAAGATAATTTAAGAATTATTGGACTACCTGGAAGTCATGATAAAAAAGAAAGGCCTGAGACATCAGATTTCAAAAAAAAAATTATCAAGGAAAACTGCCCCAATATCCTTAAACTAGAGGGTAAAATAGAAATTGAAAAGATCATATGGTCACCAGCAGAAAGACATTCCAAAATGAAAATGCCCAGGAATATTATAACCAAATTCCAGACCTCCCAGGTCAAAGAGAAATTCTTCAAGCAGCCAAAAAGATATCATTCAAATATTGTGGATCCATAATTAGGATCACACTGATTTAGCAGCTTCCATGTCAAAGAGACAATGGACTTGTAATATGATATTCTGTAATGCAAAGGAGCTAGGATTACATTCAAGAATAATCCACCCAGAAAAAATGAGTATGAACTTGGCAGGGGAGGAATAGACATTTAATAAAATGGAAGACTTTTAAAAATACTCTTGATGAAAAGACCATAGTCAAAAAGAAAATTTGACATTCAAATATAAGATCAAGAAAAGCATGAAAAGATAAACATGAAAGAGGACACATGAGAGACTCAATAAGGTAAACTGTTGAAATTCCTACATGGGAATAAGATATATGTAACTCCTAAGAACCTTAGCATTCCTAGGGCAATTGAAGCACTCTATAGGGCCCATGGAAGTGATTTGATTATGTTGGGATGATCAAAAAAAAGGATGGGTGAGAAAGAGGTATGCAAGGGAGAAGGGAGAGGAAAAATGAGGAAATTATCTCAAATAAAAGCTTTTCTAGTAGAGGGGAAGATGAGGAGGAAGTGGGAAACACTTGAACCTCACTGTTATTAGAATTAGAACAAGAGGAAAAACATGTTCATGCACAAATTGGGCATAGAAATCTGTCTTATCCAACAGGGAAGTAAAAGGAAAAGAAATAAATGTAGAATCTGGTGATAAAAGAGCTTAAGGGAGTCAGTGGACAGAAGCAAAGCAAACTTTTGAAGAGGAACAAAGTAGAAAAGAGACACAAAAGGATAAATAGAAGAAAATAAGTTGGAAAGAAATGCAGTGTTAGGAATCACAACTGTGAATGCAGATGAAATGAATTCACCCAGAAAATGGAATGGGATAGTGGAATGGATTAGAAACTAGAATCCTATGATATGGTGCTTACAAAAAATACACTTGAAACATGCTAGTAAAACTAACAATCTAAGGAGAGAGAGACAGAGAGAGAGACAGAGAGAGAGACAGAGAGAGAGAGACAGAGACAGAGAGAGAGAGAGAGACAGAGAGACAGAGAGAGACAGAGAGAGAGAGATGGAGAAATAGACTAATGGGTAAATATTTACAAAAATAGAAATTACTCAGATGAACTGAAGTGGGAAAAAGATAATTAAATAACCCTATCTTAGATAAAGAAATTGAATGTCATAAATTAGCTCCCTGAGAAAAAATCCTGAGGACCAGATAGATTTATTAGTGAAATAAATAAAAAATTTAAGGAACAATTAATCCTAATGGTATGTAAAGTACTTGAAAAAAATAAGCAAAGAAAGATTCCTAGTAAATTCCTTGCATGACACAAGTATGATTTTGATACTTAAGTCAGGGAGAGCAAAAATAAAGAAAACTGTAGACCAATTTCTCTAATGAATGTTGATGAAAAAGTAAAATAAGATACTAGCAAAGAGATTAAAGCAATATGTCACAAACACCATACATTATTACCAGCAAGAAGTTATGCCAGGAATACAGGAATGGTTCAATATTATGAAAACTGTAAGCATAATTGACCATATCAAAAATTTTAAAAATCATATGAATATCTTAATAGATGCAGAAAAAACTTTTTGATAAAATATAACACCTTTTTTCCTTTAAGAACACTAGACAGCATAAAAATAAATGAAGTCTTTCTTAAAATAATGAACAATATTTATAATCAAGAACAAGCATTGTTTGTAATGGGGATAAACTAGAAGCATTCCCAATAAGATTAGGGCTATATCCTTGACTGAAAAGAAATGAGTTTGATAAGACTTTTTTTCAGTTTTCATTACTGTAGTCATATATTATTTTGCCCAAGGAAAAAAGATGAAGAGAGGAAAAGAATGAGAGGAGTCAATAGGAACAGGAGGAGGAGGAGAAGAAAGAGGAGAAAGAAGAGGAGAAGGGAGAGAAAGAGACAAAAGAAAGAGAGACAAGGATAGAAAAAGAGACAAGGAGAGACAGACAGATAGACAGAGACAGAGAGAGAGAGAGAGAGAGAGAGAGAGAGAGAGCACTCAAAAAGCAAGTATTTATATGTGCCAGGTATGGTGCTAAACACTGGGAATACAAAGGAAGGCAAGAACAGTGTCTACCCTCAAGCAGATTGCTTGCCTTTTACTTGGGGAGAAAATACATGAATTAACCGATATAGAACATACAGAGGTAAGATGGAGGGTAGCCTTAGAACAAAAGTCTCTAGAAGTTGGAAAGATCACAAAAAGAGCCTCCTGTGAGAGATATCATTTGACTGAGTTTTGAAATAATGAGGGATCCTAAAGGAGAAAACAAAGAGAGAGAACATTCCAGACATGGGAGATAGTTGATGTAAAGATATGGTCAAGATATATTATATCTGAGAACCAACAAATAGACTAGTAGGGCTCATTCAGAGAGTGTACAGAGTGAAGTAAAATACAAGAATACTGGAAAGGAAAAAAAGGGACGAGGCTGTAAAATGCTAAAAAATGCCAAATGAAAGACTTAATTTTTGAGAAAGGAAGGGAGGAAATAAATGGTTGAACAAATGGTGATATAAGTACTAGAATGTGACTGTGCCATAAGGAACGACAGATATCAAAAAATTTGTGGAAATATAAAAAAGCTTGTGTGAAGTCATCCAGACTGAACAAAGCAGAGCAAAAAGGGTAATAATTAACCAACTATACGAAGCAAGATATCTCTAAATAGAAGCAAAATTCAGATTAAAAACAATGAATAATGGTTGATCCTGACTTCTAAAATATACATATGCCCTTTCCTTTAACAAATAGAAAGTTGCTAACGTAACAAGTTTCATGTTTTAATCACGGTATATTTCACTATTTTCAGGGATTACACATGACTGGAACTTTAGTTAGGAGAAAACATAGTTCAATGGATAGATCAATGGATTCAGAGTCAGAAGACTTGGGCTTAAAATCTGGTAATGCTACTAATAATTGAGGATATGCTGGCATTTTGTGTACTATGCCTAAATAAAATATATTTCAAACTTATTTTAAGAGATATAATAGCTAAAATGTTACTTAATTATTGTTAAATAACATGCAAAAGGTAGTGTGTGTGTTTGTGTGTGAATTAAATGAGGAAGATACCAAGGTATGGTGTGCATTGTCCACTGATCCAAAAAACATAGAAAATGGACTTAAAAAGCAAGGCAATTTTTTCTTGGACACTAAGATTTATTAGTAAAGAAATAAAGCACTACAACACACAATAAAGGGCAATTGTATTGTATCCTTCCCTAGAGATCTTCAAGAAAAGTAAATGCATAAAGGGTTGATGTGTGTTTGGCATTCCCCTGTCAAAACACTGGGAGCTAAATTGAATATTTTTTAGTTCTCATCAGCTCTTCCCTATAAATGGAAGCCTGTATAAAATGAGATAACTTATCTTACAGCACCTCGTTTAGGGTTTTCTTGGCAAAGATACTGGAGTGGGTTGCCATTTCCCTCCTCAAGACATCTTGCAGATGAAGAAACTGAGGTAAACCTGATAAGAAATTTACCTAGGGTCATACAGTTCATAGGTATCCAAAACTGGCCATATTTGAACTCCGGAAGATGAGACTTCCTGACTCCAGAACAAGTATTTTGTCTACTGTACTGATTAGTTGCCCCCTGTTACTGTTACTAAGCAAATAAAATAGTCCAATAGAAAAAGTGCATTCTCTTGTTTTGGATTTTTTATTTCTTTGTTTGCTTTACAACTGAGTCTCCCTCTCTTATTTAAGCCAGAAATTTGATGGCCGACAGCTGATCTCAGAAGCTTGAAGTTGTTCCATTTTCCACAACCAGGCTATCCCTCCATTCTACTTCTAATTCTTCAGGGACTTAGCATTTTAATACCAGATTTTAGTATGGACTCCCTGACAATAGTTTAGAGCTCCCAATCTAATACAATCCACCAGCCTCAATCTTTCCCAGGAGCAGGGAGTAAAAGCCTATATTATTATGACTAAGTACATTCCTTTACAATGAAGTATATATCATAATACAGTGTATTTCAAATGCAGACTCCAAAGTGGACCAAGGTTACCTTGCTGCTTGCTCCTAATCAACCTCTGTTTTCATGACCTAGATTCTTGTTGGCATGACCTGCCATCTTGGATTTGGCCCATACCTCTGTAGAGATACATGGAACACCTTGGTACCACTTCTGACATGCATTCATCTATCAACATCTTTGTTACAATCCTGCCTGGACCTTGACGTTTCTGGCATTGCTTCTAGTCCATTTACCTACTCTACCCCACCCACTCCACCACCACTGTAGTCCCATTAAGGCAGAGCACAATCCCTGTAGGGATCAAACATCGAATGACAACTAAGTCACTGCTCATCAGAGAAGCGATGGAGGGGATTCTTATGCAAGTATGGATTTGGACCACAGGGCCTCTGACATTCCATTTAACTCTCAGATTCTGTGTGATCCTCTCTGTGTTATGAACATGAAAAGCAGCAAGAGCCTTCTATGACTCTGGAGTTCAGAGTTCCATGTGGTAGCAGGCTTTGGCTTCCAGGTGCTGAAAATTGAAAACACAATTAATAATAAAGATAGTTTTACCCACCTGTTACTTTTCCTATCCTTTCATGAGAGTAACAAGAAAGAAACTGAAAAAAAGATACATGCTTAATGAGTTCTGATTCATGCTGGGCTATCTTGATCAGGTACTTTTCAAATTCAAAACCCTCCAAGACATTCCACTTCATAAATCACATAAAAGTCAGAACTTATTCTCCCAAATTGCCAAAAATCATATCTGATCACAGCTACTTCTCATGAAGTACTTTGTTATTTTGACTAAATATTGTGAATCTTTATCTCCCATTAGCCCACTGTAAGATCTGTGACTTAACAATTTGGGGTAAACAAATGTCCTTTGATTTACAGAAGCAGCTGTGAAAATTTCTTATTGAAATACCAGCAGCCAGTGAAAATTTTTGCTATTATCAGTAATTATTGTCAGCAGTGAGAGAGATATCCTGAGCTGCCATTCATCTCGGAACTTGAAGAGAGAAAAGGAGGAGGAAGCAAGCAAATGTGCAGAGAATTGGATTAAGCATATGAATTGACCTTGAAAAAGCCATGAAGAAGTAGGGCAAGAAACAAGCAATATTAAATGGAAACACAGCAGGTGAGATCGTAATTACATGGAAACAGGCTGCACTCTAAAACATTTTTATATACACATATACAGATTTTTATATCTCTTATGTTAAAAAGATGTCAGAATCGAAGACATCTTCCATTTAGGTAAATGGAGTAGAGTTAGAATGTATCTTGAATACTTACTTACCTTAGGGTAATGTGAAATACCCCGGGCTGTTCCTGAATCTCAGTTTCTATGTCTCTGGGGGAAAGCAGAGGCAGTGTTTTATTGTAAATTCTCCTAGGTAAAATCTCAACATATCTTAAATAGTGTTTAACTCCTCCCACCTAAATAAATACTCTTCTTAATTTCTTACTTGTTGTAATGGTACCACCATTCTTCCAATCACTAAAATTCAAACTGTCCCTTGCCATCATCTCCCACTCAAAACTCCAATTTGTTTGGCTCCTTCCTTTTCATTCATTCCCATTGCCATCACCCTAGTTCAAGCCTTCTTTAACCTTTTTGTTCATGTGATTCTGATCCAAATCATAGTCTCCCTTAATATTGTCTGTCTTTTGAATTTTGGATTCTGTTTATGCTGCCACTCCTTGAACTCAGTTTGATTTTTTACTTTAGGATGTGAAAATTCCTTTCAACGCATTTCTACTTCCACAAAGTCAGTTGTGGCTCATGAATTTATCTCCTCCATTTCCTTGCTCTATGCACACCCAAGTATGCCCACCCAGACAGCTGGGTTTTTTGTTTTTGTTTTTGTTTTTTTGTCCTGCTACACTGCCAAGCTCCCTGCAATAATAATTATACTATATAGTAGGGATATTCTTCAAAAATTGTAATTTTATCTGTGTGGATTTCCCTTTACCAGTAGGTCTTGAAACACCTCCATACCATAGTAGACAGTCTTCATGAACCCCTATGGACAAAAAAAAACAAAAATCCATCCACAGTCAAGCTGGTGATGAGACTCTGAATATATAGCTAGATTGATCCTCTCACAATAGACATCCATTTTGCCACTTGATCCCTACTATGTGCATTTCTAGCCTTCTAGGAAATACTTTCATTCTTCTAGAGTAGATACGGAGAGCTAAATCATTCTGATTCCATGTAGAAAAATGACAGTGGACTTCAACAGTGGTTTTATATCACTTCCCTTCTCTACACCCACCCCCAAACAAAAAGAAAAACAGAGGAAGCCAATTGTTACACTACATAGATCTGTGGACTTGGGGTCAGGAACACTTGAATTTAAATTCTGCCTCAGATACTTACTCACTTTCTGACCCTGTTCCAGCCACTTAACCCTGAACCTCAGTTTCCTCATCTATAAAATGTATAGTTGAGGATCAATTAAGATAACATATCTAAAGCACTTTGTAAATCTTAAAGAGGTTATAAATGCTAGCTATTCTGGGAGGTGATTTGAATAAGAAATGCAAAGATTGGAAATCTGATTTGAATTTGGACCTCAGGCTCATAGTCAAGTACCTATATCAGAAACATAGATGGAACAACACTGACCTTTGGCTCTCTATTTCCAGTCTCACTCTTTTCTCCCTACGTGTTACAATAACAGAGAGCTGATGAGATTTATATCTTACATTAGTTTTAGTGAATCCTGCTCCTTATTATAATTAATGGGAAATCAGGACTTACTCATTCAATTCCCTCTTTTCTTCTGACTTTCCCTCTTCTAGTATGTCTTATCCTCAGATGTTTCTTTAGTTACTCTCTAGTGAGTAGACTTGGTTTACCAAGATTGTGTTATGTCAGTCTTCAGAGATCTCTTTTTCTTCACCTATAATTCTAGATATGAGAACCTAGGGTGTGAGAGGCAGCATGTCTCTCCTACTCTCTCTCCTTATAAGCTTCAGACTCAAATCTCTCCTTCCCTAGACTGGCATGGCAGAGAAAGACTTAGAAGCACCTTCACTTTTACTCCCCTTGGCTCCTAGATGAAGTATACTCTTTCTACTCTGGCTATCCAGATTCTCTCTCCTCTCAGGCTTCAATCAATCATTTCATTCAAAAACTTTTTATTAAGCTCCTGTTACGTTCCAGGCACTGTTATAGGATAGGAAGATATATAGATAAAAATGAAGGCAATTTCTGCTTACAGACTAGCTTCAAGTTGCTATTTGAAAAAAACAGAAAAGTAGAATTCAAACAAAAGGAGGAGAGAAAAAGTAGGCACCTAATAATCCAGCACCAACATCACTTGGTGAGTGAAAGTTATCAGACATAGTACAGTGAAAAGGAACTGAACTTGGAATCATAGGACATAAATTTGAGTCCTGGTCTGGCCACTTACTACCTGTATAATCATGGCCAAAACTCTTAACGTCTCTAGGTCCCAGTTTCCTCATGTGTACAATAAAGGTTGGACCATCTGGTCTCAAATATCCCCTCTAGATCTATATACTGTGATTCAGTGAAAACTGGAAGATGGAA